>CAJGYO010000015.1:44507856-45107856 GCA_904845875.1 Miscanthus lutarioriparius
AAAGTTGTAGATCTCGTCAAGTACTACAACTTTGATATAAAGTTCGTCTTCATCAGACATCATATGAGAAACTTATGAAGTTTTCTTGCAGGATATCACTCTCGGTTCAAGCGACGAACCGACAGTGACAGTATAAGTGTCGGTTCTTGGCTAAAACCGGCAGTTATGACCCAATATCACTGTCGATTTTTGGCTAAAACCAGTAGTGATATGAATCGACAGTGAAGACCCTAATATCATTGTCGGTTGGTCCTATCACTGTCGATTTTAGCAAAAAACCGATAATGATGGGCTATCACTGTCGGTTTCTTAAAATCCGGCAGTGATGAGACCGACAATGATATCCAATTCTGTAGTAGTGTCACTGCTTGTTCATAATTAATACCAAACGAAGTGACAATTTTCAAACCAACAATGAAATAAATGGGTTTTACAACCAGTGCAAATGACCCCGGTTTAGTGCTAGTAATGCCTATATGCCAGTACGTTATTTCTAGTTTCTTCAATGTTCAATCTATCTACGAAAGAAACGTGCGAATTATAAAATCTGCGGAGACACTAGCTAACGATCGAGGATCAAGTTTAGTGTGCTTTGTTTATTTTAATTGCTTCCACTCACGACTCCCGCTCGTGGTGCTAGCAGCTAGTATAGGTGCTTACATTATTTATATCATATATGTAATCATGAGGTGCAGGAAATAACACCATCAATTCAATCCACCATGCATGAGAGCGCCCAGAGAAGGGCCGGAAGAAAAGTGCCAGTGCCCGTGCACTCCGGACGGCACGTGCGGCTAGTGCACATTATCTGAGACCCGGAGTGAGACAGCGGTCAAACTGAGACTCACTACGGCGACCTCATCCATCCACCTCCACTTGAATGTCCAGCATGTACCAGTTCCATCCGTCAAACATCGACCTCGAAGGCAGATTTGGTAGGACTCCTTCCAACCTCCAGCTCCTCCGAGTAGCCCTACTAAATGTTTTAGGAAAGAGTCGTTTTCAAGAAAAAAAATTGAGGAGGTCAGAACCTCGGACTCATTCGGAGAAGCCTCTCCTGAAGAGCCCTGTCGAAAGTGTATACGCTGCATATGCTATATGTGAAAGTGTAAAGTACAAATTTTTTAAGTTATATTCTGAAGGTAAACATGTAAAAAACATTCACCGCAATATTAAACTACTCAAAAGAAAAAGACTGCAAACCAATATCGCATTGCCCATGATGGGAGACATGCTGAAGATCAGATTCCGCCAGCAACCAGTAGCGAATATAACAATTAATTAAGACGGGCGTGTAATTTGTGCGGTGCTTTTACTATAGTCGCATATTATATCGTACGATCCACTGGTTCAATCTCTTTATCTTATTAATTGCTAGTATATTTTTTATTAGAATGATGCTAAGTCCAAACTCTTACGCTACTTATTGTATCATTTTTTCAGAACATAATCTTTTGTATTTTTTCACACTAGTACAGAAATATTTTTTACGGATGCTGTTATTTCTTTCAAAGACGGTTTACTTAGCAAACCGTTTGTAACAATCCAAGGAAGCATCGTAGCTTATAAACCACCTCTCTATAAATAATCTATTTCTAATGAAGGAAACTATCACTAAAAATATATCTATTTTTAAAGACATTTTGTTTAAGAGAACCATTTCTGAAAAATACGATTTTCAAGAACGGTTGTTTATGCCAACTGTCTCAAAAAATAGGTGATTTATAGGGATAATTGACTTATGTCAACCGCCCCTTAAAATCTATTTCCAAAGGCGGATGACTAATTAAGTCATCCGTCCTTAAAAATAGCTAGAGCACAAATAATTCATAATTTTTTATAAATAAAGTTGGATGAAGATAAAATTTATATTAAAATTATAGAGCTTGATAAGATCTAGAACTTTATAGTTGATGACATTTTTATTCGAGATCATAAGGGCCCAGATATATATACTTAGATTTCAATTTTCAAATGATCTTGAGAAATATCCTATATCAAAGTTGTCGTGCTCGACGAGATCGAAAACTTTGTAGTTGAAAATTTTTCTCATTTAAGATTATTTATAAGTTAAAATATTGAATCTCACCTCATCCACCTCGCCCGCCGTGGAAGCGGAGGCAGCCGCACCTGCACCCTATCCATCTCGTGCTGTCGGCAAGGAGGCGAGCCAAGGTGCACATGTGGCCACCATTTCTTCTCCTCCCTTCGTTTCTCACACTGGTGCAGCTTGATGTGTGGAACTAGGGCGACAGTGATGGCGGATTTGAGAGGAGTTGGATTGATGACGATACGACAATGACATGGAGGCCTCCAGCGTATTGACGAGGTGGACCTGAACGCCCTTCGGTGGCAGATCCATGCCGAGAGAACCTGTTATATATGGTGGATTGAGGAGCAGAGGTGACGGCGGATCCATGACTGGCACGACGGGTTCGCTATGGGCTTAGAGCCGGGCAGTGTTGGCATTTTTGTATTTATTCTCATTTTCAGAGGCGGGCACTATAGCTATATGCAATGACCTTTTGTTACGGCCCTATCAGATCCTCGATCGACCACACCCCAAAGAGGCTTATGCGCAATTTGTGATCAGAGCTGAGGTGAGATTCAATATCTTTGCTCATCGGCTTTCCGTAAAAAAATAATGTCTACTTTAATAGCTATTTGCTAAGCGCTAACCTCATAAAATCATCTATCACACAGCGAGGTCAAGGGTTTGTCGAAGAGTCTATCATTAGTGAAAACAAAGTTACGAAATAAGATGAGAGATAATCTTTCGGATGATTCTCATTTTCATTGAGCGGGATATTTTCTCTGAAGTCGATTGAGATATATAATCAATATATTTATGTCCCTTCGAAAGCATCGAATAAAATAGTCATAAGTCTCTAGTACTCTTTTATGTCCATATTTCAATTATCGGTACGGCTTTTGAACTATTTATATTCTACTTAATCCATAAATTTAAGCCTTATCATGTTACTTAGTGCATATATACTGACTCACCTGTCAATTTTATAGTTATTACCGAAATGCTATAATAAATTTACCAAATTGTATATGCAATTTTTTAGATGACATACCCTAACCTAAAATCCTAGATTCGCCACCGCTGCTCCTAGCCTAGGAACATGAATCAGACCCGTACGTCCTCAAATAGGCGTTCTCTCTCCTTGTTGTAGCAAGGTAACAAACTGTGGTTAAATTAACTCAAAATAGACGGCGAATTAAAACAACTGCTTTGTACGTATGTACTCTTAGAATTCCACATTAATATGTCTGTAATTTGTAGAATGGTAAGTTTTCTAGGAGCGGATAAGCTTTTTTTTTATCCTACTACTTCCTACCATCGAACCTCGATCGCAACTTTGTGTGGCTCACCATGCTACCTATGTCGAGGTGGACAATAACTAATTCCGTCACTCCGTGTGAGTATTTTTACCAGCACCTAACCGTAGAACGCTAGTATATGAAAGTATTTTATTTTATTTTTAGGAGCACCTAATCGTGGAACGCGGTATATATATATGAACCCAAACCGTCTTGTGTGCTGCTACATTTTTTTTATCATATATATACGCATCCAATTTTGATGACTGTCGTCACGTACACCTCACACCCTCACGAGCGTTTGTCTCTCTCCGGGGAATCTTTAATCTCTCTCTCTCTAGCAGTCCGCAGACCGTAGTAGAATGACGTCTCCAAATAAAAAAGTATTTTTTTTATCTAATTTGGCTGCTGCTCGAATCAAAACAAAGCTAACACCAAAAAAAGGAGATACCTATAGCTAGCCCCCCCGCGCCGCGCGTTGACCGGCCTGCGGGCTGCGCTGCGGCCACGACGACCGACTCCTCCACCGCCGCCCGTCCACCGATGCTCTCCGTCTCCGGCCGCTATATATAAGGACACCACCTCACTCCCCCTCTGCCATCACACACCACCGCTCACCAACAACCGAGCAGCCCACCCATCCATCCCCCTCTGCACTTCTGACAACGAGAGCTCCATCAGAGATAGCACTGCTGACACACCCATGGCGTCGCACAACGGCGGCACCACCAAGCACCTAGCGCCGATGGAGGTCTCTGTGGAGGCCGGCAACGCCGGCGCCGACGAGTATCTCGACGAAGACGGGCGCCCGCGCCGCACCGGCACGTTCTGGACGGCGAGCGCGCACATAATCACCGCCGTCATCGGCTCCGGCGTCCTCTCCCTCGCCTGGGCCATCGCGCAGCTGGGCTGGGTCGCCGGCCCGGCGGCCATGCTGCTGTTCGCCTTCGTCACCTACTACACGGCCACGCTGCTCGCCGAATGCTACCGGACGGGGGACCCGGACACGGGGAAGCGCAACTACACGTACATGGACGCCGTGCGCTCCAACCTCGGCGGCGCCAGGGTCGCCTTCTGCGGCGTCATCCAGTACGCCAACCTCGTCGGCGTCGCCATCGGATACACCATCGCGTCGTCCATCAGCATGCAGGCCATCGGTAGGGCTGGGTGCTTCCATAAGAGGGGGCATGCCGTGCCCTGCAAGAGCTCGAGCAACCCGTACATGATCCTGTTTGGAGCCGTGCAGATTTTGTTCTCGCAGATACCCGACTTCGATCAGATTTGGTGGTTATCCATTGTTGCCGCTGTTATGTCTTTCACCTACTCCAGCATCGGACTCTCCCTGGGCATCGCACAGACCATCTGTAAGCTCTTGGTTCGATCAGCTTGGTTCAACCATCTGTGGTTTAATTTGTTTGGATGCTCAGTTGCTGACCGGCTGTTTCAATTGTTGCAGCTAATGGTGGGTTCAAGGGCAGCCTCACCGGCATCAGCATCGGCGCCGACGTCACCTCCACGCAGAAGGTCTGGCACAGCCTGCAGGCCTTCGGCGACATCGCCTTCGCCTACTCCTTCTCCAACATCCTCATCGAGATCCAAGTGAGCAACAATCCCCTCTGTTGTGTTCTCTGCAACTGAATTCCCCTGTTTCTGACCAAGTCTGCTCCGGTTCTTCCCCACAGGACACGATCAAGGCGCCGCCACCGTCGGAGTCGAAGGTGATGCAGAAGGCGACGCGTCTGAGCGTAGCAACCACCACCATCTTCTACATGCTGTGCGGGTGCATGGGGTACGCCGCGTTCGGCGACAAGGCCCCCGACAACCTCCTCACCGGGTTCGGCTTCTTCGAGCCGTTCTGGCTCATCGACATCGCCAACATCGCCATCGTGGTGCACCTCGTCGGAGCGTACCAGGTCTTCTGCCAGCCCATCTTCGCCTTCGTGGAGCGCCGCGCTGCCGGTGCCTGGCCGGACAGCGCCTTCATCGCCCGGGAGCTCCGTGTCGGTCCGTTTGCGCTGAGCCTTTTCCGCCTGACATGGCGGTCGGCGTTCGTGTGCGTCACCACCGTCGTCGCCATGCTCCTGCCCTTCTTCGGCAACGTGGTGGGGTTCCTCGGCGCCGTCTCCTTCTGGCCGCTCACCGTCTACTTCCCCGTCGAGATGTACATCAAGCAGCGCCGCGTGCCGCGCGGCAGCACCAAGTGGATCTGCCTCCAGACGCTCAGCGTCGGGTGTCTGTTCGTGTCAATCGCCGCCGCGGCGGGCTCCATCGCCGACGTCATCGACGCGCTCAAGGTGTACCACCCGTTCAGCAGTTAATTGCTGTAGCTGGAGTGGGTGTCAATGTACTGCATGCAGCATTCATTGCGTTCGACGACTTTGGTCAATGGTACTACTTGCAAGGGTCAAGGGAGTGTGAGATGTTTGCATGGAGGCCCTTGTAGAACAGTGAAGCTAATAATATTAAGTAAAGGTGTAGGCGCCCTTGTGCACATGCTGGTCGCATTCCTTGGAAGACAAAGACAAGGGGTGGGGCCAGAATGGCAGGAGGTGGGTGTTTGTGATGAGGTGTATGGAGCAAAAAAGAAATGTTCCTTTCTAACTCTTTTTTTTTTTACAATTTTCTTTGTATGTTTTCGCCTAAAGTTCTGTTTCTGTAGTTTTATCGTGCAGCCCCTTGTACCGGGAAAAGAATATGAAGAGAACAGAAAGTTTCATATGATCCGTGCCACTCTTTTTTTAGGTTCGTAACAACGACACCCTGGCCACTGCCCACCAACCACAAAAATAAAAAGAGAGGTTTTGTTTTAGGAGAAGCAAAAAAATCTCAAAAACTGAGGGGGGAATAATGTAATATCATGGCTTGTATTGTATGCATTCATTTCAAAGAGAAATAAACAATTAATATCCTGCAGGTACATGCATATAGATTATTTCCGAAGAGAAATAAACAATATCCTGGATGGTACATGCATATATTTTATCCAATCATATAAACCGAGGGTGTGTTCCATGTGCAATTCTATTTGGAAGAGAACAGTATCCTTCAACATATAGTTTATGTAAAATTGAACGATGATATACGAACTGATCATAAATCAGTTGTTTGAGTTTCTTGTGGTGGAACCTGCCGTTCCATGTGTATTTTTTTAGATTTATTTATTTTAGGGCTAGGGTTTGCGTTGAGTGTGTGTGCGTGTTGTGGGCGTCTACGTTGTACTGTGTATTTCTAAAAAAAAATGGACGATGATAAGTGCATGACTGTACAAATATTTCGGTCTATCACTTATGGAAGATCCAAAAACAAAACAATATTTCTGTTTCGGTCTATCACTTATGGAAGGTCCAAAAACAAAACTTGGGCATCATCGAGGAGTGCTCCTCAATTACTCTTTCTTGAGGAATAATTTTTCCTTTTCATAAAAAAAGAAAACGGACTTCAATAACTAATATATGATGAGAAACTAGCTTTTCTTGGTAGGTTCCTATTTTGGTTCCCGCTTTTATCAACCGTACGTTCCTCAAGCAACTTGTCCAAGGTACAAATCCCTCGCATCAAAACATGCCTTTACCAGTACAAAACCTCTCCTTTTTTCTCAACAAAGACATAACCTTTTTTCCGTTTCAAAACAAAGAAGTACACCCTCCTCAATTCCAAATTATAGGATGCTATATATATAATTTAGAAAAACGATGTATCTAAAAAAGTCAAAACATCTTATAATTTAGAACGGAGAGAGGACGACTTTGCTACAATTGCGATGAGGTAATACTAATTTTCATTCTCCTCACTGAAGTCACTGCGACTGCAACAATGGCCGTCAATCATGCATAGCTAGCGAGCAGTCTAGCACGATACCATCTATATCAAAAACTTGTGCGTGCTTGTACATGCATGGATCCTCCGATCCTTGCCCCTGATGTCAACTCGATCGGCAAGAAGAAAGCTAGCTAGCTAGCTAAGGTAGGCAGGCAGCCAAGAGCCCAAGAGGTGTGGAAGAAATCATGCATGCATTCTCGGAGCATGCATGCCTGTCAATGGATGTGAAGGAAAGTGGAGAATCTTAGGTGGACAGACGGATAGATCATGATAAGCTCCAAAAAGGGAAAACGGATGGCCAGACACTCACTCTTCACTTGCATCGCATCGCACTGTCACTGTATGAACAGCTAGCTAGCTTAGCTAGTCAGGGACGGAACGGATGGAACCAATGATCGCGCAATCTGTCTTCTGGACCATTTGTGTTGCTTTCGTTTCGGTCCATCGATCACCTTTAGGCTCCGTTCGGTTAGCCATTCCTAGCCGTTCCAGGACAGGAACAATTCCAAACTAGTACAAATTATCGAAGAGACCGATCGGCTGGGAATCAATTCCCTGCAAACGAACGAAGCCTTAGTTTTGGCACCAGAGAAAGATTATGTTCTTTTTTTCTTCTTCTTCTTCCTTCTCTCCGGCTAAAAAAGGCCTGGAGGAGGAGAATGAACGAACGAGCGGCTCGGGAGGGATTGGAATCCGGCCGGCCGTGGACGACGACGTACCGATGACCGGCCGGCGTGGCCGCGCGCGTCTCAGATCTTCCGGCGGCCATGCATCATGCATGTGCCATCGCTGTCGATCTGTTTGTCTACTTGTCCTTGTGTAGCTCTTTGGCTTTGGATGTTGCATTGGAACTAACTTGACTGGAGATCGATGCTTGTAGGGGTTGTTTTGTTTGCGAGTGTACAGCTCTAGCATTTACCGTACTAGCCAATGCAAACCTTTTTGAGAGAAACCAGCCACTGCAACCTTGGTGGGTCACTGATAATAGTATTCCATTTTAATTTGACTTGGCAATAAGGTGAATGAATTGCCTCTGGCGGTCCCGTTTGTTTCAGCCTCGTCATAGATTCTAACTTCCAGTATCAGTCATCACTAACCGACAGTACCAGAATCTACGACGCTCTCTAATGCCACTAACACTATGACGAAGGCTTGGCCCGATAGATTTGATAGATGAAGAACTCGACCTTTACGATCTAGGCTTCTAATCAAGTATGATCTGGACACGATTGATCTCGCCAAGAAGGCTTTTCCTGCATGTGAATGGAAGAGCGCACAAGTAAGAACATAAAGGACAAAGGAGTAGTCGACACACTCTCTAATAAGTACAAGAATGAGGCCCCCCGATTCACAACAGTGAAACTCGGTGTTACAAGTGCTACGAAGAATGTAGTATGTTTCACGATGAAACTATAATCCAACAAAACCCAAAACATAATAACACGGTGGCCTCAAATTGATAGGTCTTAGGGTGCAAATGAACCATGGACGCACCTCTTAATGGGCTACGACAAGATACACGGGCTTATGGCCCCAAATATGGTGACACAACATCTTGACAGATTAAGGACGCCCATTTGTTTCCTTGATTCCCAATGACACAAAAAGAGTATTGGCGCGAGATCAGTGGCATTGGAAATGTTATCTCCTTAGGTTTCTGTACATATGTAGAACATCGAAAACGGAGTTCATATGCGTTTGGGTGGTGTTTTTAGCCAGTATTGCTCCTTGAGTCCAAGGCAGACTCTAACTTTAGTTTGATTGGGCCTCCATTGGGACTTGGATGCCCAGGTTAGTCCTCTTCACCTCCAAGTTTCTACATCTGAAGGAGTGATGTCCTCATTACACAAAAGCCTAGAAACATCTAACATACACTCGAGGACAAACTTTCCCGATGGTAGACACTCGACAAACAACACTTGACAACTTCAGGTCTAGAAATTTTCCATTTCCCTAGCGTTTCTGGTACATTCCCGCTTGCCCAAATTCTACTATCAACAATCGACCAAACCTAGTCTTTATCGTGTTGTGGCCAACATTTTTACCCACAAGTGTTCATACATGCAAATGAGAGAGGAAAGTGGCTAGCATACTATTACAAATTGGAGACTCCAACACGTTAACCCTTGCATGACACTCTAGATAAGAAGATAAATTATAGAAATTCTCACAAAAATCAGAAAGATTAGCACACTAATTCAGTACTCTAATCACAACTGATGATAATACCCATCAGATCTATGTTGTTCTATAAAAGATTGCCCTCCTCTACCATTATGAGGACAACAAAAAATAATAATCCTCTCATCTAATGTGGTCATTTATGCCATTATATATAATATAAAACAAAATCCAAAGTAGCCCATAAATTTGTGTTAAGATTATTGGCTCTACCATTACGATAGATAATCCAAATAACACCTTAAATTAGCATGTAAATAAATGACCATCAAAATAAACCCCTTAAGCTTAAGGTACCACGTGTGGAGAAAAGAAAAATATTGGAGAATGCATAAAAACATATAGAATGATTGGTAGGTTTATCGCAACCAAATATAGGAATAGTATTTATGTACATATTGTGTTAAACAATGAACATGAAGAAAAAGTACGAACATACAAAGTATTGATCCACTTTTTTTTTGTGGCGGTATCAAATAATTATTCCTAGCTCTTAATTTTTAAAATTCCAGCCCTGGAAGAGTACGGGGTTGTGTTGGTGGATTAGTAAGCTAATAAACTAAGACTTGCGAGAATCTCTAGTTAGAACATAGGGCACACTACGACTTGTGTTGCACACGCGATCGAGTCATGTGGTAGTCGGCATCCATGTACAGAAAATGGCACACGGCACGCACGCACGCGCGTGCAAGTGCGTGTGATTCCTATTCTAGCTAACTGGTGGACGAGTGGAACAAACAGAGAGATCGATAGAAGGAAAAAAGGAGCTGATGCCGATCGGTTGACAGTGATTATTCCCTTCTGGCTAGCTAGATTGAATTGTTGAAGGTGGTGTTGACAGTGCGCAACCCGTCCGTGACTCCAACGATGGCAACACCCACCCTTTACATTTCCACACCTTTCCCGTTGGCTAGCTAACGAGGTTAACGCTCGCCCTCTCGTTGTCGATCACCTAGATGCGTCCCTATAGATAGCTAGCTCGCTGGTCGATCGCTAGGGTTCCTAGGCAGACCGTAGTGGGAGCATGTGCCGGCGCACAGTGGATCGCTAGCTCGAGTGGCTGATCACTGGCTGGCAAAAAGAGTTCACTACTGAACGTACGGTCGCCAGCTGCTTGCGTGGACAGTGGACACTTTATAGCTAGCGCACGCCTTTTGGACAAAGCGATATTGAATTTGCTGTTGGGACCTGTGGAAGTCAACTCCCTTTCTGCCAGCCATCGTCAACGCACCTTGAGCATGTAAGTCCATCGGAGGTCAACGAGCGAGTTGGCTCGTCCGTTGTGGGGACTGGAAACCTCGCTTACCGTCCACTCCTAGCGCCCGCTTGACGGCTGTAGCGACGGAGGCCGATCGATGAATAATGCTATGCCTTCAAATCTGGTTGTTGATGTCGATTGATTATACGAGACTGCACACGGACTTGATACGCAGCGGAGGAAGGTGCTAACTCCCAAATCCCAATGATGAGGCCGATTGACATGTCAACAAGGTTGACGAGATGCTCATTCTTTGTCCGAAAAAATCACGAACGCCGTCCAGAAAGACTCATCGGGGAGATGCACAGTGAGCTTGCCCTATGATTAACAAGGCCACCTAGCAAATCTCATCGAGACGACGTGTTGGACAACAATGGGTTGGAAGAGCTTGAGGTAAAAAAAGAAGAAGTAAATGTAGATTTGTTTTGATGCTTCGAAAAAAAAAGATATGTTTTGATGATTGAATAGATGAATCTCTCAATGAGTCATGATCTCATATAAACAAGAGGGGATGGTCTCATTACAATAGAAAGCCTACGTAATTTGCTAGTTTCCCACGAGATTGGAGGAGTTTCTAATCAGAAAATCACGATTTGACTTGGGACTGCAAAAATCGGCTTAGCCTATTTCTAAAACCTGCTTAGCATGTTTCCACGGTGAGAAAACTTCGTGGCGGCGTTATTTCTCCATTCGAACTCCAAATAGGACGATCTATATATGCGTTCCAATTGTCTCGACGAGAGGAACGTGATGAACTCCATTATTCAATTTAGAGAAGTTTAAAATCTGGCTAAGCCAAATTTCTACGATAATTTCTAAAATAGTCAAGGTTAGGGTTAGGGTTCGAAGGCTTACTTGAATCTAACGGGCTTAGAGGGCTTGCTGGGAGAGAAGGTCAGCCTGGCGGTGAGGGCAGACACAAGGGTGAGCCATCATGGCACCACCAGTCGAGCAATAGGGAAGGTGTTTGGTGGGGGTAAGGGCAGGGCATGATGGCGATAACCCACCAACCTCTACTAGGTTCATGTGGCGCGTAGTCACAGGTAGTGGGGTGACACCGGGGCCTATCCAGAGGTGGGGGAGCTCGGTTAAAGATGAAGAAGACGGCGAGTATGAAGCAACTTCAATGAATTTTAGGGCCGTGCCGTGGTGGATGTGGCGGCGGATCAAGAGGCGGGGGAGTCATCGGAGCCGAGTGCAGAGGCGGTAGGGGCGAGTCGAGCAATGTATCCATGCGGGCGGAGGAAGAAGAAGAAGAAGGGAAGAATATAAGGTGAAGAAAAATATTTGATCTGAGCTCTTCATTTTGTATCTAAGGGCTAAAAAAAAGTCTGAGTGATGGTAACCATTGTATCAGTAGACCGTTGCCGAGACAAACTAAAAGCAAAACAAGTCGAGTTTCGATCCACTTGGTGATAACTAAAATTGAGGTGTGAGAGAGTAGATTTTCACACTAATTTTTGTCACACCAAATCTACCTATTAATTACACCAAATACATGCTATTTTAGAAAGAAGAAAGAGGAAGAAAAGAAAAAAAAATAGTGGTGGAAGAGAAGATTTTCAACACAATACGGATTAGGCAATTCCTCAACATTGTTAGGTCTTGAAATCCCCTACTTTCCTCCTACCCAATGACACTGTTGCAGGTCAGTGGTGTTGGTGTTGATTCCGACCCGCGCGCGTTCCTCGTGTGAACTGATGGCGAGGCACGTGTGCGCTGATCATTGCAGGGACGACCGACGGCGCACTGAACGCCGGCCGGCCGGTGCCTAAACGAACTCCGGCTTCTCTACCGCCCCCTCCCTGCTTTCTCGGCCGGCCGTCACCATCCGTGACGACGGAGGACGAAGCAAGAAGGCTCTCCTCTGACGGTTGGTCCTACAGCTACGGTTCCTCCCACGCGCTCCGCGTCTGAGCTGAGGCGCGCCGCTCCAGGCGTCCACGTCGCCGGCGGCGGGTCAAAAAGGTTGGCTTCTTTCTGCCGAGGTCAGTCAGAGGAGTCCACGTCGCCGCGTTCCGGTCGTCGAGCTGGGGCCCCCGGCCCCGCGTGGGCGAATCGTGTCGCCGGGCGCGCGGCGGCTGGGCGCCACGACACGTACGTCGCGCTCGGTCGGTCCCCGCAGTGTCGTGATGCGTCTATCTGCTTGCGTTGGCTCGTCCAGCCCTGCTTGCGTTGCGTGCCGACCTGCAGCTCCAATCCTGACATGCATCTTTGTTCCTTCTTACGCTAGCTATAGCTCCCTCTCTGTTGGTAGGACGCTAGCTAGGACAAGGACATTCTCCCTCCCTTCTAATCTAATTATTGTATACTAGTTACTCTGGCTTTCTTCTAAATCAAACTTCTCTAATTTTGATTAAATTATAAAAAAGTAATGTATCAACATTTACGATGGCAAACTAGTATGATTCAATTTTGTGTGAAATATATTTTTACAGTGTGCATTTACTTAAACTTGCGCCATGATTTTGTATGGATTCCGGGCTCCGGCCGCGACCGGCCAGCAACTTGTCTCCTCGTGCAGAGACCGCCGACCACCAGCTACAAGTGCCGCGTGGACCCAACGCGCAGGTGGGCACGCACGCATGCACGGTCAGTCAGGCAGCAGCAGTGCGTGATGAAACATGACCGAGATGGCCAATCACCCTTGGGCCCTGGGCCCTGGTTGGCTGGCTGGCTATTGGACGATGATATGTATGATGTGGGCCGGAGCGCATACCAAACGCGGCCAACCGGCCACCTTCCACCTCTACGCGATGGAGCAGAAAACGCCAGAAAGCAGTCGCGCGTTTTGCCCTCTGGAATGTACTACTGCTAGTCCAATATGCGCGCTTTATTTAACGGCTGGACAATATGCAATCATTTTAACTATTGCCGCTTTTTTTTTTTGAAACGGTACTATTGCCGCTTTATGCCGACAGGTAGAACAGACACGATTAGGCCCGCCTCTTATATCGAAATGGAAACCTTTTTTCCTTAAAAAAAACACGATTAATTGGCCGTCCAGGGATTGATCAGAGACAGCGAGAGTACCACAGTGTGCTTATTCCATCTAATTCGGCATACACGTACTGCTATGGATCTCTATATCAAATACTCGTTACCACACTCCCGAATTGCCTTGATTGCTCAAAACAGCTAAGGAAAGGTGTTAAACCGTCAAGGAAATGATCCTTGTTCACAAACTGTCAAACAAATTCACTCAAAGATAGAAAATAAGAGAAATTAATTTTCTTGGCGGTTTGACACTTAAAGATGATTTCCTTGGAGGTTGGCCGCGAAGGAAACTAGGACCATACTTAATTTGCCAAAAGGCCAAGAAAATGTTACAACCACAAGTAAATTAATTTCCTTGAGGGCCAACAACCCCAAGGAAATTATCTAGACCGCCAAGGTAATAGTTGTTTCCTTGGATGCCCTTGACCTCTAAGGAAATTGTGATTGCTTGGCTGCCATTGACCTCCAAGGTAATTGTGATTTCCTTGGAGGCTAGCCCTCAAGTAAATGCCACTAATTAGGTTGTCTAGTTCATGTCAAAATTCTGTTGGGGTGCATAGGAATCATGTAGACCATAGTTATTATGATTTGTATTTTAAAATCATGTCAAGTACTTACAGCATAGCCAATCTTCAAGAAAATTCAATAACTCCCAAGGAAATGATAATTTACTTGACGGTTTAGAATAGCACCCAAGAAAATAGTAGTTTCCTTGACTGTTTACAATAACACTTAAGGAAATATGTCATTCCCTGAGGTGATTGAAAACCGCTAAGGAAACACCTATATTCCTTGGAGGTTTACTTCAACCTCCAAGGAATATATGTTTTCTTGAGAGTTTAGTAGCACCGCCAAGGAAACTATATATTCTTTGGCGGTTTGATTTTGGCTCTCAAGAAAATTCCTAGCACTCAAGGTAATTCCATTTTCTTGTAATGACTCCTCCGTTCAAAAATAAATCAATTCTTATAATCTGTGCAAGTCAAATTATCTTAAGTTTGACTAACTTTATATAAAATGGTAACATCTATGATATAAAATGAGCATATTATGAAAATATATAATGGTATATCTAGTGATACTAATTTGATGTCATAAATCTTGACGGGATTTTCTAGAAATTCGGTCAAACTTTAAAAAGTTTAACTTAAGACAACTCTAAGAACCTATTTATTTAGAGATGGAGGGAGTACTATAAGATATTAATGTACAGAGTATGAAAGATTTCTTCATCGCACTAATAGAAGAGCTCCTCACATTTCACCAATCTCCTGATCCAACCGCTCCACTTTAGCGTGGCCCTGGTAGAGTTAGCTATTTCTTTCGAACCATACTAAGGGCACCGCAATGGTTAGAGGCTTAGAGCTAAGCTAACTACTCAAATAGTGCTAACTTTTAGTACATAGCTGAAACATCCTAATATGGCTAGAGGGGGGTGAATAGCCTATTTAAAATTCTACAAGACCACTAGAGCAATTTGATTAGTATGACAAATAGTAAAATACAAACTTGCTCTAGCTCTACAAGGTTTGCAAGTCACCTATCCAATAATTCTAGTTGCTATAATCACTAGGCACACAAGAGGCTATGTTGTTACTCACTAAGAGCTCTCAAACTTGCTACACTAAAGAGCTCCACTAGATCAACTTAAGCTAGAATGCAAGCTCTCAATTCTAGCTACACAAAAAAGTCTGCTACAACTAATTTACGGGAAAGTAAATGAACAAGTAGGGTGATTATACCGCCGCGTAGCGGAGTGAACCAATCACAAGATGAATACCAATTCAATCACTGGGAGAATGCCAACGGGCAAGAGACAACCAATTTTTCTCCTGTGGTTCACATGCTTGCCGGCACGCTAGTCCCCGTTGTGTCGACCAACACTTGGTGGTTAAGCGGATAATAGGTGTTGCACGAACCTCGTCCACACAATTGGACACCGTAAGAACCTACCCACAAGTGAGGTAACTCAATGACACGAGCAATTTACAAGAGTTGCCTTTGGCGCTCCGCCGGGGAAGGCACAAGACCCCTCACAAGCAACCGATCGAGGTCGAAGACAATCACCAACTCCGCTCAACGATCCTCCAATCACCAGGCCGTCTAGGTGTCGGCAAACACCAAGAGTAACAAGCTCACAACCAGCCCAAATCACCCAACTAGTGCCACAAGATGATGCAACTCAATGCAATGCACTAGAGGCTCTCCAATCTCACTCAAGATGATGAAATCAAGTGAACAAGTGAGTGGAGTATGTTGCTAAGCTTCCAAAGGGTGTGCACAAGTGTATGAGGTGCCAAGAGAGTGGCCAAGGCTAGCCACACCCTCTATCTATAGCCACACAAGCAAATAGAGCCGTTACCCCTTGGAGCTGCTTTCTATGAGGGCACCGGACAGGGGGTGACGGTGCCCCAACGGTCGAATTCCAATGGTCGACCAATGGATAGTTGGTCACCAGACAGGGGGTGGCGGTGCCACCCTAGCCGAGCCCCAAAAACACCCCTCTCTGGATAATTAGGATGGTGCACCGCCACCCCATGGCGGTGACCAGGGTGGTGCCCTCTCGGCCCTAACTCCAGCAAGTCCTAGCCTTGGTTAAAAAGTGGCGGTGGCACCGGACAGCCACCGACGGTGCACCGTCATGCACATGGCGGTGCACACCACCGTGTTCGGTGACCACCCAAAGTTGCTGCTCTCGGTCATGGCTAGCCGGTCAACAGACAGGCCAGGTGGTGCACGCCCCTACCATGGCGGTGACCACCCCGAGGCAAACACCTCTATTATATGCGATTTCAATTCTTGATTCGATCAACATATAGTCTAACACTGCTTTGCAAGCATTGCTAACTCTCAAAGTGTTTTTCCAAAACATGTTAGAGCCAAGTTAGCATTTCTCAAAACATTTTCAGTAAATATTTTCGCTTGCTTTCCGATGTGCACTTGGCCTAAATGCAATGCATGAAGTCCAACACCTAGCAACACTAGATGACCGAATTGTCTAGTTAAGAACCCCTCTTAATAGTACGACCATCTACTCTAAATGTGATCACTCTCTATAGTGTCTTGATCACCGAAATAAAACCCCTATTTATACCTTTGCCTTGATCTCCATAGGGTTTGTTGTTCTCTTTCTTCTTTTCCAAGTTGAGCACTTGATCATCATAACATGTGGCCATCTCATCATTTCATGTGATCAACATCACCATTTGAGTGCCACCATGCTCCTCACTTGGATTGCACCAACCTAGCTCATATCACAACTCATGACAAAGGTTAGTGCTAGATTTCATCAATTATACAAAACCAAACTAGGGCTTTCAATCTCCCCCTTTTTGGTAATTGATGACAATCTATTTATAAAGATATTCAATTAAATCTTTTTGAATTCATGTTGCTTGCCCAAGCATATTACCATGTGTAAAGATTATGGACAAGTTTTATCAACCCAAATTGGTAGTATTAGCTCCCCCTACATATGTGGTAAGAGTTTAGATTTGAAAGCTTGCACATATGCATGTATAGAAAGTTTGGAAGAGTAATAGTTATCAAATGATGCTAAGGTGTAAAGAATGGACCTTTGAAGCATGATACCAATCAAAGTTGCCAATATACACCATCCTTAGCACCATGATTTGCTAGATATCACTTGAAAAACAAAGACAAACTAGATACCTCGTGAGATCAACATTAGAAGCAAGGTTCTAGTACCACTTGTAAAAGTTCAAGGAATATCTAGCTATCCTATGCATGCTAGTTTTTCATTTCATCAAGCATTTTCTATGATCTAGCATACACCACACAAGCATGGATAGGGAATTTAAGAACTTATGCCATACAAGCAACCATATGTAATGCACATTTAAATGCAATATACAAATTTATGAGCTTGCTTCCCTACTTGTGTGCTTCAAATTTTAATTGATCCCCTTACAATGTCATTTCATTTGTTTGTTTGCTCTCCCTATCTTTTACTATCTTTGTGATTTTTTCTCCCCCTTTGTCAACAATTAGCACAAAAGGTGAGCTCAAATTTTAGATAGGTTGGGGTGAAACCATGTGAAGTGAGGATCATTTTCCCAATTTGGTTCAATCTAGATCATTTGTAAAAGATATTTTAACTCAGTTTGATCCAAAGGCAAGCTTCTTCACACCTCTAAATAAGGGTTATCATGCACCATGTTGAGTTAAACACTTATAGCTCATTTTCTAGATCAAACACTAGGTTCACAAAGCCCACAAACTTATCATATGCTACCACTAGATCATTTCAAGCATACAAGCAATAGTGGTACCATACAAGCATCAAATTCATTTGTTTTTTTATAAATGGGCCTAACACATGTGAGAAATGACTAAATGCACTAAATAAGTCCTTAACAAAGGATGAATGACATGTCAATCAACTTTACTTTGCTTTGTTCGAAGGAGAGGCATGTCATATAATGAGGGTGCATCAACACATATTTGAGAAGTCAAGTATGTTTAATTCATTCCTTAGCTTGCAAAACATCTTCTCATCAAGTGGCTTGGTGAATATATCGGCAAGTTGATCATCGGTGCGCACACTCTCAATGTATATGTCCCCTTTTTGTTGGTGATCTCTTATGAAGTGATGACGGACATCTATGTGCTTTGTTCTTGAATGTTGAATCGGGTTGTTGGTGAGCTCCACGACACTCATTGTCACAAAGCAATGGCACTTGTTTGAGCTTGATTCCAATGTCACTAAAAGTAGCCTCCATCCAAAGTAATTGAGCACAACAACCACCGGCTGAAATATACTCTGCTTCGGCGGTTGAAAGTGCTATACTATTTTGCTTTTTTGATGACCAAGACACAAGTGATCTTCCTTCCCAATAGTTGACATGTGCCCTATGTGCTATTTCTCTCAACTTTGCATCCCGTATAATCGGAGTCCGAATATCCAATCAACTCAAATCTAGCTCCTTTGAGATACCACAATCTAACATTTTGTGTATGATTTAAGTACCTCAATATTCTCTTTGTTGCCTTCAAGTGACTCTCTCTTTGTGAGGCTTGAAATGTAGCACACATGCATACACTAAACATCACATCTGGCCTTAATGCGGTCACATAGAGTAGGCTTCCAATCATAGACCGATACATCTTTTGATCCACCATGTTGCCACTAGCATCACTATCCAAGCTCCTATTTGTCCCCATTGATGTGCTAATAGCTTTGCTTTCATCCATGCCAAACTTCTTGAGCATGTCTTTGATGTACTTGCCTTGACTCACAAATGTGTCATTCTTCATTTGCTTGATTTGAAGACCAAGAAAGTAACTAAGCTCTCCAATCATGGACATCTCAAACTCACTTGCCATTATCTTTCCAAACTCCTCACAAAAATTTTGATTGGTTGATCCAAATATGATATCATCAATACAGATTTGCAACACAAACAAGTCATTGCCTAGCTTCTTGTTGAAGAGAGTGGTGTCAACCTTACCCATCTTGAACCCTTTAGAGAGCAAGAAATCTCTCAATCTCTCATACCATACTCTATGTGCTTGCTTTAAACCATACAATGCTTTTCTTAGCTTGTAAACATGGTTGAGCTTATTCTCATCTTCAAAACTAGGAGGTTACTCAACATACACATGCTCATTGATGTACCCATTGAGAAGTGCACTCTTCGCATCCATTTGGTACAACTTGATGTTGTGGGCACAAGCATAGGCTAACAAGATCCTAATTGCTTTCAATCTTGCAACCGGGGCATATGTCTCTCTAAAATCAAGACCTTCAACTTGAGTGTAACCTTGAGCCACTAATCTTGCTTTGTTCCTTACAACTATACCATCTTGATCTTGCTTGTTGCGAAAGACCCATTTGGTTCTTATCACATTATGATCCTTAGGCCTCTCAACTAACTCCCATACTTGATTTCTTGTGAAGTTGTTTAGCTCTTCATGCATAGCATTCACCCAAACAACATACAACAAAGCTTCATCTATCTTCTTAGATTCAATGGAAGACATAAATAAGAAGTGTTCACAAAATAATGCCAATCTTAATCTTGTTTGTACACCTCTTGAGATATCACCAATGATAGAATCCAATAGATGATCTCTTGCAACATTGGTTGGTTGGAGCACTTGCACTTGATTGCTTGCATTTGATTGATCACTTGGTTGAGATGATGAACTAGCCACTTGTTGATTTTGTATTTGAGATGATGAACTAGCTTGACTTGTATCAACTTGCACATTTGAGTTAGAGAGCACTTGATCTTTGTCATATTCAACTTCAATCACCTCTCTAGGCCTTATATCACCAATATCCATATTCTTCATTGCATTGACCAATTGAGTGCCTCTCACATCATCTAGATTCTCATCTTCCTCTTGGGAACCATTGGTTTTATCAAATTTCACATCATGAACCTCCTCAAGAGTACCACTAGCCAAATTCCGAACTCTATAAGCCTTGCTAGTAGTTGAGTAACCAATCAAGAAACCTTCATCACATTTTTTTCTCAAACTTGCTCAATCTAGTGCCTTTCTTCGATATGTAGCATTTGCAACCAAAAGCCCAAAAGTATGCAATGTTGGGATTTCTTTCATTCAAGAGCTCATATAGTGTCTTCTCCATCATGAGATGACAATAGAATTGGTTGCTATAGTAGCAAGCCGTGTTGATTGCTTCAGCCCAAAATGAATGACTCACATTGTACTCACTCAACATTGATCTTGCCATGTCAATCAAGTTTTATTCTTCCTCTTAACTAGGTCATTTGATTGAGGAGTGTACTTGGCCGAGAATTGATGCCTAATTCCAAACTCATCACAAAGCTCATCAATTCTTGTATTCTTGAACTCACTTCCATTGTCACTTCTCACTTTCTTGATGGTTGTTTGAAACTTATTGTGAATTCTCTTGATGAAAGTTTTGAAGGTTGCAAACACATCACTCTTGTCAACAAGAAAGAACACCCATGTATATCTAGTGAAATCATTCATAATCTTAAATCCATATTTGTTTCCACCAATGCTAGTGTATGTGGTTAGTCTAAACAAATCCATGTGCAACAACTCAATTGCCTTAGATGTACTCATCATGCTCTTCTTAGGATGTGTGTTGCCAACTTGTTTTCCGGCTTGATATGCACTACAAAGCTTATCCTTCTCAAATGTGACATCTTTCAAGCCTCTAACTAGATCATGCTTAATCAACTTGTTCTATTGTTTCATTCCAACATGACCAAGCCTTCCATGCCATAACCAACCCATGCTAGACTTAGTGAGCAAACATGATGACAATTGAGCTTCACTAGTATTCAAATCAACCAAGTATAGATTCTCATATCTAAAACCTTTGAATATCAAGTTAGAGCCATCTACACTTATGATCTCTACATCATCAATTCCAAATATGCACTTGAAACCAAGATCACACAATTGAGCTACCAACAATAGGTTGAAGTTCAAGCTCTCTAATAGTAGCACATTGAAAATGCTCAAGTCATTGGATATTACAATCTTACCAAGCCCTTTGACCTTGCCTTTGCCATTGTCACCAAATGTGATACTATCAATCCCATTGCTATCATTTTCATTGATTGAATTTAACATTCTTGAATCACCGGTCATGTGTTGTGTGCACCCACTATCAAGCACTTAATGCCTTCCTCTAGCTTTGTAATTGACCTATAAAAGAAGATTAATTCTTTTTAGGTACCCAAACTTGCTTGGATCCTTGAAGGTTAGTTACTAAGGTCTTTGGTACTCAAATGACTTTCTTATTTGAGCCCACAATAGGTGTACCAATGAACTTAGCCTTCACACCATTCACACCCTTAGTAAGCATGTAACAGGAATCAAAATAAATTGAGGATACATTAGGTTGCTTGTTCTTGTTAGTCTTGCAATATTGCTCTATATGCCCAACTTGCTTGCATCTATTGCAAAACCGACCATTGTCCTTCACAAAGCTAGCTTTGGGAGTGACAAAGGCCGCCTTGCCTTTCTTGAGGGTATAGCCTAATCCCTCTTTGTTGAGAGAAAACCTTTGGCTACCCAAGCACTTTAGCAAGCGGGCATCTCCACCATAGGTATTGCCTAAGGCACGAGTGATCTCATTCACCTCCTTCTTGAGGGTCTCATTTTCCACCATTAGTGAGGCATCACAAGTGAAACCATCACTCAAAGATGAAGTAGTAGTGGTGGTGCTACAAGAGGGGTTAGTGGGAGCAACAACAATGGGTTCATAAAAAGATTCATTAAGAATATCATATGTTAGTCCCACATCATATGACACAATCACTTGCTCCTTCTTGGCTTCTTCCTCCTTGACTTGCTTGAGGATAGAGGAGTGAGCCTTTTCAAGCTTAGGGTGAGCTTTGCCAAGCATCTCATGGTCTTCTCTTAGACTCTCATGAGAGGCATTGAGGTCATCAAAGAATTACTCAAGAGATTTAATCTTCTTGCGTAATTCTTCACACTCCTTTCTCTTCATCTCAAAGCAAGTGTGCATTTGCTCACACATATCCATGAGCTCCTCTTTGGTGTACTCCTCCTCATCATCACTCTTACAATCATCACTTTTACAATCATCATCACTCACATCATATTTTACCTTGGTAGGCTTTGCCGTGAGGCATGTCGAAGATGGATGGCTTGTTGTTGATGGCGATACTTGCTAGTGCTTTCTTGATAGATTTATTGCCATCATCACTAGAGTTATCACTATTCGAAGAGCCATCACTATCCCATGTCACCACATAGCCTCCACCTTTCTTCTTCTTTTGGAAGGTCATCTTCTTCTCCTTCTTTTCTTTCTTCTCCTTCTTATGCTTCTTCTTCTTATCCTCATCATTGTCACTAATGTAGGGACACTCTGCTACAACATGATCCGGGCTCTTGCATTTGTAGCATCTCCTCACATAATCTTTGCTCTTGTTGTTGTCTCTTCTCTTTCTTGCACCATAGTCCTTCTTCACGAATCTTCCAAACTTGCGCACAAAGAGAGCCATGGGTTCATCATCAATGTCACTAGCATCTTCATCATCACTTGATTCTTCTTTTTTGGACTTGCCCTTGTTCTTGGATGATGAGCTAGCCTTGAATGCTACACTTTTCTTCTTCTTGTCTTCATCTTCCTTCTTGTCATCCTTGTCAACCTCCTCTCTTTCCACACGGTATATCTCTTGTGTCATGACATCACCTAGTACTTGATTAGGAGTAAGTTGCTTCAATCCTCCTCTAATGATGATCAATCTCAATGTCTCAAATCTAGGAGGTAAGCACATCAAGAACCGATGAGAGACATCATCATCATTGATCTTTTCTCCCAAAGCCTTTAAATCATTGACAATTACTTGCAATCTATGGAACATCTCTGAAATGCTCTCATTATCCTTCATCTTGAAGCTTGTTAACTTGTCCTTGAGGATGTATAGCTTGACACTCTTCACCGCCGGTGTGCCCTCATAGGTCTCCTCCAATCTCTTCCACACTTCACTAGTTTTCTCACAATCTTTGATTTTCTCAAACACCTTGGAATCAATGGCATTGTAGATGGTGTTGAGAGCCATTGTATTGCATTGCTTGTTGGCCTTGTTGGTGTTGGTGGGATTGTCCAGATCAAGAATCACATAGTCACTCTCGGTCACATCCCACACTTGGTCATTGATTGAACCAAGATACATCTTCATCTTTCTCTTCCAATAATCATAGCATGTGCCATCAAAGAACGGTGGTTTACCCGCCACATGGTTGAACACAACGTGAGCCATAAATTGACACCGAGGTTGTTAAGCCTTCAATCAAACGGTGACCATGGCCCTGATACCACTTGAAAGGTCCTATTATGGCTAGAGGGGGGGGGGGTGAATAGCCTATTTAAAATTTTACAAGATCACTAGAGCAATTTGATTAGTATGACAAATAGCGAAATACAAACTTGCTCTAGCTCTACAAGGGTAGCAAGCCACCTATCCAATAATTCTAGTTGTTATAATCACTAGGCACACAAGAGGCTATGTTGCTACTCACGAAGAGCTCTCAAACTTGCTACACTAAAGAGCTCCACTAGATCAACTTAAGCTAGAAAGCAAGCTCTCAATTCTAGCTACGCTAAAGAGCTTGCCACAACTAGTTTGCGGGAAAGTAAATGAGTGAGTAGGGTGATTATACTGTCGCATAGAGGAGTGAACCAATCACAAGATGAATACCAATTCAATCACCGGGAGAATATCAACGGGCACGAGACAACCAATTTTTCTCCTGTGGTTCACGTGCTTGCCAGCACGCTAGTCTCCGCTGTGTCGACCAACACTTGGTGGTTCAGTGGCTAATAGGTATTGCACGAACCTCGTCCACACAATTGGACACCACAAGAACCTACCCACAAGTGAGGTAGCTCAATGACATGAGGAATTTACTAGAGTTGCCTTTGGCACTCCACCAGGGAAGGCACAAGACCCCTCACAAGCAACTGATCGAAGCCGGATACAATCACCAACTTTGTTCAACAATCCTCCAATCATCGGGCCATCTAGGTGTCAGCAAACACCAAGAGTAACAAGCTCACAACCAGCCCAAATCACCCAACTAGTGCCACAAGATGATGCAACTCAATGCAATGCACTAGAGGCTCTCCAATCTCACTCAAGATGATGAAATCAAGTGAACAAGTGAGTGGAGTGTGTTGCTTAGCTTCTAAAGGGTGTGCACAAGTTTATGAGGTGCCAAGGCCAGCCACACCCTATATTTATAGTCACACAAGCAAATAAAGTCGTTACCCCTTGGAGCTGCTTTCTACGAGGGCACCGGACGGGGCGGTGCGGTCACTGGACAGGGGGTGACGGTGCCCCAACGGTCAAATTCCAATGGTTGACCAACGGCTAGTTGGTCACCGGATAGGGGCGACGGTGGCACCGGACAGGGGGTGGTGGTGCTACCCTGGCCAAGCCCCAAAAACACCCCTCTCTGGATAATTAGGGTGGTGCACCGCCACCCCATGGCGGTGACCAGGGCGGTGCCCTCTCGGCCCTAACTCCAGTAAGTCCCAGCCTCGGTTAAAAAGTGACGGTGGCACTGTACAGCCACCGACGGTGCACCATCACGCACATGGCGATGCACACCGCCGTGTCCGGTGACCACCCCAAAGTTGCTGCTATCGGCCATGGCTAGCCAATCACCGGACAGGCCAGGGCGGTGCACCTCCCCTACCATGGCGGTGACCACCCCGAGGCAAACACCTCTGTTAGATGCGATTTTGATTCTCGATTCGATCCACATGCAGTCTAACTCTCCTTTGCAAGCATTGCTAACTCACAAAGTGTTTTCCAAAACATGTTAGAGCCAAGTTAGCATTTCTCAAAATATTTTCCGTAAATAATTTCGCTTGCTTTTCGATGTGCACTAGGCCTAAATGCAATGCATGAAGTCCAACACCTAGTGGCACTAGATGACCGAATTGTCTAGTTAAGAACCCCTCTTAATAGTACGGCCATCTACTCTAAATGTGATCACACTCTCTATAGTGCCTTGATCACCGAAACAAAACCCCTATTTATATCTTTGCCTTGATCTCCATAGGGTTTTGTTGTTCTCTTTCTTATTTTCCAAGTTGAGCACTTGATCATCATCACATGTGGCCATCTCATCATTTCATGTGATCAACGTCACCATTTGAGTGCCACCATGCTCCTCACTTGGATTGCACCAACCTAGCTCGTATCACAACTCATGACAAATGTTAGTGCTAGGTTTCATCAATTATCCAAAATCAAACTAGGGCTTTCAATAGCTTTTAACATGGATAGCCCCACATGACACTCATATAACATTGAAATATATGCAAGAGCTTAGTTGGTGATCAAGAGTTAGCTTTTCTCTCTCTTCTGTTAAAAATATGAGAAAAATGTTTAGAGCTAGCTCAAAAGTCGATTGTTGGAGCTGCCCTTAGGAGATCATACATCGAGATTCTTTTCCTTTTCCTTTTTGGTTTTTCCTTACATTTATATTTTATTCTCTTTTTCTTAATTTTTTATGCTTCGTTGATGTGCACCATCAATTAGCTCAAGTAGCAAAACCACCGTACCCCACACCACATCATGTTGCGCTGGGTCCAAGCCTATACGCATGACGACATGCCTGCACGCAGCTAGGTACGCGTGCGTGACATTTTGGCTCTCTTAATTTTCAACATCTATACAAAATAATCACCTATTTAAGTTGAGTCAACGTCTAGCCAAAATCTCAAGTGGAACTGAAGGTTTATGTCGGTGTAGAAAGTGACCAACAAGTAAATATTTATAGTTTTGCCGTACGTTGTGATCGGAGGTGGCCTAGCACTCAATGACACATGGTTTATACTAGTTCAGGCAATGTGCCCTACGTCCAATTTGAGTCGGTCAGTGACTTTATTCCTGAGCCTAGGTGCTCGAAGTTTGCAGTGGGGTTACAAACGAGAAGGAGAAAGATGGGGTGTATAAGAGGTCCGGTCGGCTCCGGTCGGAAGGGCCGAGAGCGACAGGAACTCCGCTATGAGCTAAGTGTTCAAGCATGTGCTTGAGGTCTGAACCTGGCGGTTCTGTGGTTGTGAGCTAGCGAACTTGATCGATCTAATGAATCTGGAATCACTTGAATCGACCTAGATTTCTTGGGAGAGAGCGCATCCCCTTTTATAGATGAAGGGGATGGCCTTACAAGTGAGAGGGAAGGAGTATGTTTGCTTCTAAGCCTTGTTGCCCACGCCAGTGGGTACATGATGATGGTAGGCGCCCACAACACTATTGGATGTCGATTGCACGTGAGAGGCCGCGTTGTTTTGTGTGGGTATGGTAGATGTCGGTACCTGCTATACTATTGATGCCCTAGAGGCATGAGGAGTTTCACCATGTTCACTCGGTACGGTAAATGCCGGTGCCCACAACACTATTGATGCCCAGAGGCATGTGGGGGGCCTTACCATATGGGAGTTTAATGGCGCCCATAATACTGTAGGGAAAATGTCGGCGCCTACAACACTGTTTGTGTTAGGGCGGTTGCAGAGTACTGTTCCTGCAGGCGTACAGGGTATGGTCCCTGGTATTGTGGTTTGACTTGTGCACCTTGCCTTGCTTTCTCTGTTCATTCCCTGGTCCTTTCCTCGCGGGCGTCCCTGGTCGGTTGGTCCCAGTCGACTCTGGTTGCGCCGGTCGGAGAAGGAGCGGTGAGCAGGGCTTTTGCGTACCCCGGTTGGAGACGTGGGGTTGGAGTTAGAAGCAGTGTTTCAGCCAGGTCTTCCGGTCGGAGCGGCCGTCCGAAGGTGGGCTGGAGCCCGAAGTGAACACTCTGGTCGGAGCGGTGGGCCGGAGTCAGAAATGGATGTTGTTTCTTCTCGGCCAGGTCTTCCGGTCGGTGACTGGATCGCCCTTCTGGCCTGAGCCTTCGTTGGGAAACCGGTCCGCGAGGGACCTCGGGTTTATGAACCCGACAGGAGCCCCCGAGCCCCTGGGCGATTCAGGTAGAATCATTTGGGGGATTTTTGTCTTGACGGCGGGTGCGCGCGAGCGCACCCGCGGGTGTAGCCCCCGAGCCCCCGGGTGATTCGGGCAGAATCGCCTGTGGGGTATTTTCAGTGGGTGTGCGTGCATGTGATTTTTTGTTGAGATGGAGTTGTCATCCAAGGCATCATTGCGCAGCCAAGGCGGTTTAGTTTTGGGATCGGGCGAGAGAGAGCTCGTGGATCCTGACATCGGTGTGCGCCGTGGGATCGGGCGAGTTGGAGTCATGGATCCGGGCGTCGGTGCAACCTGCATAGCTGAGGCAGTTAGTACAGGGATCGGTCGAGACGGAGCTCGCTGATCCTGGCGTTGGTGCATGATGTGGGATCGGGTGAGTCAGAGTCATGGATCCTGGCATCGGTGCAACCTGTGCAGCCATGGCAGTTAGTATAGGGATCGGACGAGATAGAGCTCGCTGATCCTGGCGTCGGTGCGCGTCGTGGGATCGAGCGAGTCAGAGTCATGGATCCTGGCGTTGGTGCAACCTGTGCAGTCGAGGCAGTTAGTATAGGGATCAGATGAGATGGAGCTCGCTGATCCTGGCGTCGGTGCGCACCATGGGATCGCGTGAGTCAGAGTCGTGGATCCTGATGTCGGTGCAACCTATGCAGCCGAGGCAGTTAGTATATTGATCGGATGAGACGGAGCTCGTTGATCCTATCGTCGGTGCACGCCATGGGATCAGGCGAGTTGGAGTCATGGATCCGGGTGTCGGTGCAACCTGTGCAGCCGAGGCAGTTAGTGTAGGGATCGGTCGAGACGGAGCTCGCTGATCCTAGCGTCGGTGCATGCCATGGGATCGGGCGAGTCAGAGTCATGGATCCTGGCGTTGGTGCAACCTATGCAGCATAGTTAGTTAGTTAGTTAGTTTAGGGATCGGGCGAGCCGGAGCTCGTGGATCCTGATGGGGCGAGTTCGGGATTGTAGACCTGGTCATTTGGTGTGTAGTTGAAGCGTAGCTGGATGGGGCGAGTTCAGGGTCGCAGACCTGGTCGTTTGGTGTGTTGTTGAAGTGTAGCCGGATGGGGCGAGTTCGGGGTCGTAGACCCAGGCGTTTGGTGTGTAGTCGAAGCGTAGCCGAATGGGGCGAGTTTGGGGTCACAAACCCAGGCGTTTGGTGTGCAGTCGAAGTAGTTAGTTAGTTAGTTTTGAGATCGGACGAGACAGTGCTCGTGGATCCTAGCGTCGGTGTGTGCCGTGGGATCGGGCGAGTTAGAATCGTGGATCCTGATGGGGCGAGTTCAGGGTCGCAGACCTAGGCATTTGGTGTCTTGAGCCCCCGAGCCCCGTTGGGCCTTAGTAGGGGTCGGTTTGAGTTGTGTGTGTTACCCCATCCTTGGTTCCTCATAACCAGAGGGGCTGAGTTTTGTCGCTTGTCCCGATCGCTCGGGCTCGAGTGACGCGCTCGATGAGTTCGCTAAAGGGTATGATCGAGTGGAATTCGGATCCGTCGTTCGTGACAGGGTCAGCATAGCCCTCTTGTGATATTCCACTGCTCCTTTACCTACAACCCGGCAAATGCTTGGGTCGTTCCGGAGACCGACCCGGGTGGCCTAATGGCCTCCCCTCGATGGAGATTCTGTGGGCTTGGTAGAGGTTTAGGATCGAACGAGAAGGTTGAGAGGACCCTGTCTGCCAGACTGGGCGAGGGCCGCATGGGGCTCATCTGCGTTTTTCTCCCCTGGCTCTATTTGACGTGGGGCGGCAAGCCCTTCGTGGGCCGGCCTTCGTACACCGGTCGGTCGTTGCTCATGTCGAATGAGGCAACTGCCGCTTCGTGACGCAACATGGAGCGTTGTGGTGCATTTCGGTGCATGTGCGATGCTTAGTTCCCGAGCCCCCGGGCGGTTTAGGGCCCGAATCGTCCGGGGGGCATGGGCGTATGGTATGAATGTGTGTATGGATGTATGGAATGATTTATAATAAAGAAATAGCGGGGGTCGGTAGCGTTACCTGGATGACTCGAGTGATGGTGTTTGAAGAGCTCCATTCGGAAATGTCTGACCAGGACCCGTGCTCGTCGTTCATGCAGAGTTGGCATGGCCTACATGGGGCGTCCCTTTGCTCCTTACCTGTCCCTCGGTGTCTTTCTGAGCCGTTCGATCGACTTTTAGGAAGCCCGATGGTCTCTCCCGGTGGAGATCCCGTTTTGGATTTTTCCAAGCCCCGCCTGGGGATGCGGAGAGCTGCCTGCGTGTGGTGACGCTTTGGTTTTCACACCCAGTCATGCGATAGTGGTGGGCCTTACCTAGGCCACGTCTCATCTCACCAGGTGGCGTTTCGTCTGACCAGGCGGCGTTCCGTTGGTCAGCGTGTGTCCCATCGGTCAGGGTGTGTCCCATCGTTTCCCATCCGTATTAAATGGGGGAAGGGAGAGAGTTTTTTCGCTCTGATCTTTTGCCCCTCTTTGGCTGTCACATTTCTTCCTTAAATAGGGGGAGGGAGAGGGCTCTCCGTCGTAGTCCTTTGCCTATTCTCCAACTATTGTCTCTTCTCCTTCTTCCTCCTCACTGAGAGTGCCTGTATGCCGCGGTGGTTCCTAAGTGAGAGAGGGGGTGAGCGAGGGGGAGGACTTACAGAGCCTTTCATGAATCTAGAGCGCGATGTCGAGCTGGAGGCTGCTCGGGGCGGTGCTGGCGATCTTTGCCTAAGAAGGGGCGGGTTTCGTCGAAGGGGGTGGCGTGTTGGATTCATCTGCGAGGCCTTCTTTGGGATGGAGCCATGTGTGGACTTTCTCTGGTGGATCTTCACTGGGCTAGCCTTGTCAGAGGGGAAGTCGCTCAGGATCATGCCGGTGGAGGGTTCCGCGCCTGTAGCTGCTCGGGTTGGCCAGTTAAGAAAGTTTGATGAGATCTCTTCCAGCCATGGTGGCCATACCCCGGTGGCCGTGTCCCCGCCCAGGAGCTGCCTCGACTGCATGAGAAGGTTAGGAGCTCCATGCTCTTCTGCTGAGCATCTATGGGTGCGACGCCCTTGAGGTACCCATTGCGCTCGCCGAAGTCGAGGGAGTGGAACCGGGCAGGTCCCTTGAGGTGCCCATTGCGCTCGCCGAAGTTGAGGCAGCGGAACCAGGCAGGTCCCTTGAGGTACCTGCTGCGTTCGCCGAAGTCGTGGGAGTGGAACCGGGTGGGGTCCCTAGCGGCGGTGGTTATGTCCGGCGGCGTTTAGGTGATGTCGTCAAGCGGTCGCAGTAGTATTTGTAGTAGAAAATGTAATAGTTGAGTTTTGTGGGTGAGGCCCCGTGTGAATAGTTTTTTGTATCAATGAATACATCAGTACTGCTTTTGTGATAGAATCACTATCCGTTCCTTGTTTTTATCCTAGCATAGCTATTGTTTTTGTCCTTTCTTTTTCACACCTGCCCGTTAGTTCCGTAGGCTGTAGATTTTTTAAGAACCTGGGCATGGCCCGCGGGGCTCGGCTGCTCGTAACCATAGGTTGTGGCGGGGTGCATTCGGTTAGGAGTAAGAACAAAGTTACGTAGGACAAAAGGAGAAGGAATGTGCTTCTGTTTAGGGACGAAGTTGTTTACCATGTGACAGTAAAAAGGAGAGTAAAAAGAAAGAGGTAGTATTCAGTAATGTACCCTCATGGAGCCCCCGAGCGACCCGGGCTGAAAGTGTTCGGGCTGGGGCGCTTTACAGGGGTAAGTGTTGACTAAAAAGCTGTAAGACCAAATTTAGGGGAAAAATGACATAGCTGTTCAATGTTCCAAGTGTTGGTGAGAACGTTGCCGTTGTTGTCCTCCAGTCGGTAAGTTCCCGGTCGGATTACTTCGGTCACCGTATAGGGCCCTTCCCATGGTGGAGAGAGTTTGTGTTTTTCCTTCGTTGATTGGGTCCTCCGTAGTACGAGATCGCCGACTTCGAGTATCCTCCCCCTAATCTTCCTTTCGTGGTACCTGCGCAGGGTTTGTTGGTAGTGAGCAGAACGGATGACGGTCGTCTCGTAGGCCTCTTCAAGCAGGTCGACTGTGTCCAACTGAGCCTCCACGGCTCGGTCATGGTCAAAAGCTTTCACTCTTGGGGCACCGTGGTCAAGGTCGGAGGGCAGCACTGCCTTAGCTCCATAGGCCAGGAAGAAGGGTGTGAACCCTGTGGATCGGTTTGGGGTCGTTCTTAGGCTCTAAAGGATCGCTGGGACCTCTGCAACCCATCGCCCGGCGTACTTGTTGAGTCAGTCGAAGATGCGTGACTTAAGTCCTTAGAGGACCATGCCATTGGCACGCTCGACCTGACCATTAGTTCGTGGATGTCCGACCGAGGCCCAGTCGATCCTGATGCCGTATCCATCACTAATGTCCAGGAACTTCTTTCCGGTGAAGTTAGTCCCGTGGTCGGTGATGATACAGTTAGGAACGCCGAACCGGTAGATGATGTCGAGAAAGAATTTGATTGCCTCTTCTGAGCGGATGTTGGTGATGGGCTTCGCTTCTATCCACTTGGTGAATTTGTCGACTACTACGAGTAGGTGAGTGAAGCCGCTTGGGCCTTTTTTGACAGGTCCCACCATGTTGAGGCCGCAGACCGTGAATGGCCAGGTGATGGGGATGGTTTGGGGCTCCTGCGTCGGAAAATGGGTTTGCCGAGCGTAGAACTGGCATCCTTCGCACCCACGGACGACCTCCTCTGTATCTCGTAGCGTAGTGGGCCAGCAAAATCCTTGGCGAAAGGCTTTTCCAACCAGCAACCTTGGCGCTACGTGATGTCCACAGATCCCGACATGGACATCGAGGAGGAGCTACTTCCCCTGGTTGGTGGGGATGCACTTGATGAGTACCCCCGATGGACTCCATTTGTAGAGTTCGTCACCGAGCACGAAGAAGGTCTTGGCACGTCGAGCGATTCATCGAGCCTCAGTCCTTTTGGGCGGGAGGACCTCCTCGAGGAGGTGGGCGAGTAGTGGCGCTCGCCAGTTGGTTTGATCGAGTGCCAATACAGTGACATTGGCGGGTGACGCCGTCGTGGAGGTACTGGGATCGGAGACTGTCGACGAAATATGGTCGGCAGTCCATCGAGGGGGGTGCCCGTGGTGGTAGATTATCGGTAGGATGCGTGTAATCAGGAACCAGATGGTTACAGAGACACAAGACACAAGATTTATACAGGTTCAGGCCACCAGTGTGGCGTAAAACCCTACATCCTGTGCTCTGTTATTTGTATTGATCTAGGGTGAGATCTGTATGATCTTGTCCGTTAGGGTACCCTTGCCCCTCCTTATATATTCTGAAGGGACAAGGTTATAAGTATCCAATTTGGTACAATTACAATATAATGTCGTGCTCCGCACGTCTTCACCTTGCGGGCTAGGCCACTTCCGGTGGTGCGGCCCATGTATACCCATGAGGGTATAGGGTGTCTATTCCCCCACAGAGACCCCGAGTGCTGGCCTGGCATTGGGGTCAGAGCCCCTAGACACTGGCTTGGCATCGGGGTCAGAGCCCCCGGGCACCGGCTGGGCATCGGGGTGTGTGTGGACTGGACCTTTCGGGATGCGGGTGGACGGCTCATGGACATCATTGATGAAGACCCCGCTTGGGGATGGATCCCGCCTGGCGGCCAATTTTGCAAGAAAATCGACGGCATCGTTGTCCCTTTGAGGGACGTGATGCAGCTTGATCCCCTAAAATTTGTCCTCGAGCTTGCACCTCTCTTAGGAGTATGCTACCATGAGGGGGCTTTTGTAGGAGGACCCCTTCATGACCTGATCAATGACCAGTTTTGAGTCACAGTGAACGTAGAGCCGCGTAGAACCAAGCTCAACGGCGATGTGTAGTCCGTTGATGAGGGTCTTATACTCCGCGGCGTTGTTTGAGGCCGAAAATTGGAGGCGGATGGCGTAGCGAAGCGTACTCCCATCTGGGGAGATCAGAACCACTCTAGCTCCCGAGCTAGGCGCCATTATGGACCCGTCGAAGTACATTGTCCATTACTCGTGGGTGACGTCTGGGGTCGGTAGTTGCACCTCTGTCCATTCGGCCACAAAATCCGCGACAGCCTGAGATTTAATGGTGGTACGGGGGATGTACTTCATGTCGTGGCCCATGAGCTCGAGTGCCCACTTAGAGATCCATCCCGCGGCATCGCGGTTGCGGATGATGTCCCCGAGTGGGTATGAAGTGACGACCGCGACTTCGTGGTCGGTGAAGTAGTGCAGGACCTTCCGGGTCGCCATCAGCACGACGTATAGGAGTTTCTGCACCTGGGGGTACCGGACCTTGGGGTCGGTGAGTACTTCCCCGACGAAGTATACGGGCCGCTGGACCTTAAGTTGGTGTCCTGGCTCCTCCCTTTCGATGACCAGCGTGGCGCTTACCACATGGTTGCTGGCGGCGATGTAGAGGAGAAGGGGTTCTCCCTGTTCGGGAGCGACGAGGATCGGGGATGAAGTCAGGGACGTTTTGAGACTCTCTAGGGCCTGTTGAGCTTCCTCGGTCTAGACGAAAGTGTCCGTCTTTTTGAGGAGCTTGTAAAGTGGCATCCCCCGTTCGCCGAGCTAGGAGATGAATCGACTTAGAGCAGCCAGGCAGTCGGTGAGCCTTTGTACGCCCTTGATGTTGCGTATGGGACCCATGTTGGAGATGGCCGTGATTTTTTCGGGGTTAGCCTCGATGCCGTGCTCGGACACAATGTATCCTTGCAGCTTCCCCTTTGGAACCCCAAAAACACATTTTTCGGGATTTAGCCTGATGTTGAATCTTCTGAGGTTTGCGAACGTTGCGGCCAAGTTTGCGATTAGGTCGCAGGCTCGAGTTGTTTTGACCACTATGTCATCAACATATACGGTGATCGTTGGTCTTGGCCGCTCGGCTTGATCAGACTGATCGGGTGGGTCGATTTGGTCGGCAAAGCATTGCTGCAAGCACCTTTGGTAGGTGGCGCCAGCGTTCTTCAAGCCGAACGACATGGTTATGTAGCAGTATGAACCATACGGGGTGATAAATGAAGTTGCAAGCTGATTGAACTCTTTCATCGTGATCTGGTGATAGCCCGAGTAGGCATCCAGAAAGGAGAGGATCTCGCAACTCGAGGTGGAGTCGACTATCTGGTCTATGCGCAGCAAAGGGAAATGATCCTTTGGGCACACTTTGTTGAGGCTAGTATAATCAACACATATTCTCCATTTCTCAGTCTTCTTTCTAACAAGAACAGGATTGGCAAGCCAGTCAGAGTGGAATACCTCTCTGATGAATCTAGCTGCCAGGAGTTTGGCGATCTCTTCGCCTACGGCCCTATGCCTTTCATTGTTGAAACAGCATAGGCGTTGCTTAGCGGGCTTCGAGCCCGGGATGAGGCGCAGTGCGTGCTCGGCGACCTCCCGTGGTATGCCTGGCATGTTAGAGGGCTGCCATGCACAGACATCACGGTTGGCGCGTAGGAAGTCGACGAGCTCGTATTCCTATTTGGCCGGGAGCTGGGTCCCAATCCGCACAGTCTTGGTTGGGTCGGTGGGGTCGATTCCCACCAGCTTGGTCTCCTCGAGCGGGCAAAAGGCCATCGAGGAGGTCGGTTTGTTGCAGTCTAGGACTGCCAGGGTCGATGATTCCTCGAGCCGCGGAAGCTCAGACGAGTTGACGACCGCCGTGGTGAGCTCGAAGTGCTCGCAGTCGCACGTGAAGGTGTGCGAAAAGGCACTGCTCACGGTGATGACGCCGTTCAGTCCTGGCATCTTCAGCTTGAGGTAGGTGTAGTTGGGGATTGCCATGAATTTGGCATAGCATGGCCGCCCCAAGATAGCGTGGTAGGACCCTAGGAAGTCTACCACTTCGAACGGAAGTTGGCTCGGTTGCCAAACGTGACGGGCAGATCGATCTACCCGAGTGGGTATGCCTGCGCTCCCAGGATCACCCCATGAAAGGGGGAACCCGCAAGGCGGAGTTCCAACCGAGAGATGCGCATGGCATCGAGGGTGTCGATGTAGAAGATGTTGAGGCCGCTGCCTCCGTCCATCAGCACCTTTGTGAGGCGCTTCTTGTGGACGATGGGGTCGATGATGAGCGGGTAGCGTCCTGGTCTTGCGACGTGGGAGGGATGGTCCCTCTGATCGAAGGTGATAGGAGATTCCGACCAGCTGAGAAAGAAGGGGACGGCCGTCTCGGCGGCTCATGCCTCCCTATAGCGCACCTTGTGCTGGCGTTTCGTCCAGATGGCGTCAGACCCGCCGAAGATCATGATGCATTCCTCAGCATTGGGGAAAACGTCTCCGTCCTTGCCCGTCGTGCCTCCTTTCTTGGCTGCTGCCTCTTTGCCGTCCCCTTCTTTCGGCACGTCGGCCTGTCCTAGGAAACGTTAGAGGAGCTCGTAGTCTTTGTAGAGGTGTTTGACGCGGTAGGCGTGGTTGGTGCACGGGCTGTCCATGAGCTTGTTGAAGAGGTCAGACAGCCCCTGCTGGGGTTGTTTGCCCGTGCGATCAGCCACGGCGACCAATGCGGTGTTGTCCGATCGGCGCCAATCTTTTTTGTTCTTCTTGCCCCTCTATGTGGAGGGGCCCTTGTCCTGGTCTGTGCGCTTGGTCTTGCCTTTGTCCCGGCCTCCATTGAAGACCGCTACGACCACCTCCTCGCTAGAGGCGTGGTTAGTGGCGATGTCGAGCAGGTCACGGGTGGTACGGGGCTTCAGGCAGCCAAGCTTGTGGATCAGGGACTCGTAGGTCATCCCGGAGAGGAATACGCTGATGACGTCCGCGTCAACGACATCAGGGAGGGAGTTGCATCATTGGGAGAACCTACGGATGTAATCCCATAGGGATTCGCTGGGCTCCTGCTGGCAGCTCTTGAGGTCCCAGGAATTTCCAGGGTAGACATACGTCCCTAGAAATTTCTGACAAAGACCCTCTTGAGGTTCGCCCAGTTGCGGATGCTGTCGTGCAGGAGGAATTCAAGCCATGCCCGAACATGTTCCCCCACGCAGATGGGGAGATACTGGATGATGAAATAGTCATCATCCACCCCTCCGGCTCGGTAGGCGAGCCGGAAATCTTCGAGCCAAATACCGGGGTTTGTCTCCTCGGTGTACTTGGTGATGTAAGTGGGCGGTCGGAAGCGCTGTGGGAACGGCGCTCTCCAGATACGCCGATCAAAGGCCCGTGGTCCTGGGCCCTCAGGGCTAGGACTCCGGTTGTCTGGCCGGCGATCATGCCTGGGGCACGTTTCACCGCTCCCCTCGATGGTTCGGCCGGGACCCATGTCGTCTACCCCCGTCGCCGCTCGGCGGGCATCATCATCATGCCGGGCGTGATGCCGGTTGCTGATGACGCTACGAGCGTCTTGGCGCGGACCAGGCCGTTCGCATACCGGCGGTCGGTGTAGAGCAGGTGCCAGGTCGGACCGCGGCGCAGCTGCTGCCTCTCGAGCCACGCTTGGTGGCTGTAGCAGCGAGCGGATGGAGCGATCTGTCTGGCGTGTCCCAACTCCCTCTGCGGGGAGGGAGGGCGCATGTCGGAGTTGCGATGCGGAGCTTTTCGCCTGTTGAACGGCGGCGGCTTCTACTAGTACCCGGAGGTTCCGGTAGACTGACCGCTCGTGGGGGTCAACGGGCTCGGGAACACCGCGTAGAAGCATTGCCGCGGCGGTGATGTTCTGGCTAGCCTGAGCGAACTGTGGGGGGTCGTTCCCCTCGTTCATGATGTCGTGCTGGACCTGGCGGGCGCGACCCCGGGCGCCACCTGTCGGGTCATGCGCATGGGGCATAACGTGCGGCACCGAGCGCGCCGGCGCCGGTGGCGGCTGGTTCTGCTGTCGTTGTCGTAGTTCCTCGGCATGCCCTTGTGCCCACGCGAGGGCCCCCGCACGAGGGTCCAGAGGGGTGTGAGTCTACAAGGACTCTGCTACCACCGGTTGCTGTCCCGGAGCGTCTGCCATAGCGTACTCCCAGGATGGACGATGGTTGGGCGCCACGTCGCCGTTGCTGGAGCCGTCGCTCTCAGCCTCGTCATCCAGGAGTTCGTAGAAACAAGTGGGAGCATAGCTCGCCATCCCCATGAATTCGGATGTGAGAGGAGACAGCGTCAGCATTTTTTGAAACCCCCGGGCGTACGCGTCTGCGGGGGACACGAGGCCGTAGGGGAACCGGTCGTGCGGTGGTTGCAGTACGGACAACGCGATCCCTCCGAATAATTGACGGAAGATAGTAAATAGCGAGTAAATAAGTGTATGGACATTACTCACAGCGGGGTTTGAGCAGAGGGTTTGCTCAGAATGAAGCGCAGATGCCGCGTCGCTGAAGTCGTCGTGCGTCCCGGAGCCGATGGAGGGCGCCCCTCTGATGGGCGCTAAATCGAGAGCCTCCTCGCGGAGGTGTAGTACGCCGAGCCGATCGGCGACGAAGTCCAAGCTTCCGAAGAGGAAGGCCTGGGATGGCTCAAAGATGGGTGGAACCCACATCCCAACAGGTGAGAGTGCGGGAAACTCCAGTGAGCCGAAGCGAATCGTATCGCCTGAGCCTGCCATGGCGATGGTGGCGGAAAAGTGGGCTATCCGATGACCAAAAAGTGTTGAACGTACAGCGTCTTCCCCACGGACGACGCCAACTGTCTGTGCAGAAAGTAGCAAGTAAATATTTGTAGTTTTGCCGTACGTTGTGATCGGAGGTGGCCTATCACTCAATGACACAGGGTTTATACTGGTTCAGGCAACATGCCCTACGTCCAGTTTGAGTCGGTCGGTGACTTTATTCCTGAGCCCAGGTGCTCGAAGTTTGTAGTGGGATTACAAATGAGAAGGAGAAAGATGGGGTGTATAAGAGGTCCAGTCGGCTCCGGTCGGAAGGGCCGAGAGCGACAGGAACTCCGCTATGAGCTAAGTGTTCAAGCGTGTGCTGGAGGTCCGAACCTGGCGGTTCTGTGGTTGTGAGATAGCGAACTTGATCGATCTAATGAATCTGGAATCACTTGAATCGACCTGGATTTCTTGGGAGAGAGTGCATCCCCTTTTATAGATGAAGGGGATAGCCTTACAAGTGAGAGGGAAGGAGTATGTTTGCTTCTAAGCCTTGTTGCCTACGCCGGCGGGTACAGGATGATGGTAGGCGCCCACAACACTGTTGGATGTCGGTTGCACGTGAGAGGACGTGTCGTTTTGTGCGGGTATGGCAGATGTCGGTACCTGCTATACTGTTGATGCCCTAGAGGCATAAGGAGTTTCACCATGTTCACTCGGTACGATAAATGCCGGCGCCCACAACACTGTTGATGCCCAGAGGCATGTGGGGGGCCTTATCGTATGGGAGTTTAATGGCGCCCACAATACTGTAGGGAAAATGTTGGCGCCTACAACACTGTTTGTGTCAGGGCGGTTGCAGAGTACTGTTCCTGCAGGTGTACAGGGTACGGTCCCTGGTATCGTGGTTTGACTTGTGCGCCTTGCCCTGCTTTCTCCGTTCGTTCCCTAGTCCTTTGCGAGCGGGCGTCCCCGGTCGGTTGGTCCCAGTCGGCTCTGGTTGCGCCGGTCGGAGAAAGAGCGGTGAGCAGGGCTTTTGCGTACCCCGGTTGGAGACGTGGGGTTGGAGTCGGAAGCAGTGTTTTGGCCAGGTCTTCCGGTCGGAGAGGCCGTCCGGAGGCGGGCTAGAGCCCGAAGTGAACGCTCCGGTCGGAGCGGTGGGCCGGAGTCGGAAACGGATGTTGTTCCTTCTCGGCTAGGTTTTCCGGTCAGTGACTGGATCGCCCTTCTGGCCTGTTCCTTCAGATATTCGGGCCGGCCCATGAGTCGCGCGCTGTCTGCTTGGGCCGAACCTTTATTGGAAAACCGGTCCGCGAGGGACCCCGGGTTTATAAACCCGACAGTTTATTTCACCGAGCATTTAATATGGACCTTAGCATTTGTTTTTTTGACCTTAGTTGGATAAAATTGGATGAAGCCCAATTTGAATCCAATAATAATCACTATATATTTTATGGTTTTCACGTTGTGCGAAGATATTGTACTTGTTGATAGGTCACCCTTTTTATATATCGTTCGTCTGGTCGCTATGCTCATCCAAATGGGATGCATAAAGAAACTACATTTACGAATGCACCTACTACAACTTTTTGCATGCGTACTGCAGTATAGATATCGTTTCGAGGTCTAAGAAAACTGCCGTGGATAGATAGTCTCGAGTGCCGAGTGGTTAGTAGGTGATGCAGAGACATGCATGTTTGCAAAAAGATGATAATGGCTTTGAAGTCCGCTGTGTATAGTCGCATTTCATGAGGAAAAAGGTGACGCTGCTGGTCGACTTGTCATTAAAGGTCACGGCAACTTGAATTGCAGCTATCGTTGAAGACAACACATAAGTCCACATATGTACCCTACAAACTAAGAACAAAACCAGTTTCAAAAAAACTAAGAACAAAACCCTATATGTATCAAGTTGATCACATAGAGTGACCAAGTGAAGAACAACACGCCAGCGCACAGCTTGAGCCATATATAGTTATCAAACTATGGTATGGCCCAAGGTTGTGAAAGATACTGCGTGCCATTCTGCGCTTGAAATTTCTTCAGATGACAATGCGTGTTCATCAGCACATATAATATATAATTACTACATTGGTTATATATGTTTCCTTGCTGAATTTGGGTGACAAACATTCAGTAGTCCAACGAGTAGTTATAGTGTGACAACGAGTAGTCCAACGAGTAGTTATAGTGTGACAACGAGGCTTTAACACCAGATCCTATATTATAATAATATATGTATCAAATAAGAAAATATATGCTAAAGTTTTATGGGGAAAAGCTTTATGACGGAGGTGCCTCTCTTTTTGATATAGCCCGTGCATTGCGATAGGAGCAACAAAGGTCCCGTTCCTGTTTGGTAGGGCTTCTCTATCAGCTTCAGAAGTCGTTTGGAGCCGTTTTATGTCAAACGGGATAAAGTGAAATAACTTCACTGGTAAAGCCCCTAAAAACATGCTCTTACAATGATTTGGGTAGGATGAAGCAAAAAAAAAATGGTTTCTCCCGGCTCCTCCGCCAGAACCCTAAAAACATGCTCTCATAAGGAAGCCATTTTACCAAACGGTTTATCAAAACCACTTCAGCTCCACCGGTGGAACTGTTCGTGGAGCTGAAGCCAAAAAAATGGTTTCACTAGTGAAGTGAAGCCCTGCCAAACGGAACCAAAGAATTGTATGAGGTATTTCACTGGTACAGAAAATGTTTTTACTGGCAATCGTTTTTGCATCTTTATATGCGGATTTATGAACCGTCGGTCTGAAAGGCCAGTGAAAATGGTGGTGTTTTCCACTGGTGTAAAGCAGTCGCGGAGCGCAATACCAAACGCGGCCAACCGGCCACCTTCCACCTCTACGCGATCGAGCAGAAAATGCCAGAAAGCACTCGCGCGTTTTGCCCTCTGGAATGTACTACTGCTAGTCCAATATGCGCGCTTTATTTAACGGCTGGACAATATGCAATCATTTTAGCTATTGCCGCTTTATGCCGACAGGTACAACAGACACGGTTAGAGACACGATTTGCCGGCCAGGGATTGATCACCGATCAGGGCCAGCGAGAGTACCAAAAGTGTGCTTATTCCATCTAGTTCGGCATCCACGTATGCTACGGATCTCTACCCTTTCAAATACTAAAAAATATTTGAAAGATTTCTTCATCCGCCACTAACAGAAGAGCTCCTCACATTTCACAAATCTCCTGGTCCGACCGCTCCGCGTTAGTGTGGCTCAGGTAGATGTCACACCCAATTTTAAGGATAAAATTGAATGCACTAAACTCATGTGTGCCCAGGGATCAGTCACACACATAAGTTGACAAATTATAAAAAGTATCATCACGGTGTATCTTACATAACGAATAATAGCATCACATTGACTTACATAACACAGCGGAAGATAAAAAGGATAACTCTCTCGTGGAACTCCATCACAGGGACGGTCGACTGGTTGACCACAAGCCTAATAATCCTCAGGAAACTCCTTATATCCGTTGTCATCTGTTACCTATCCGGGATTTTTATCCAAATATTGAAAATTAAACCAGCGTAAGTACGTCCCGTACTTAACAAGATAACATGGGGTTCATGAGGCTCAAAAAGGATGACACTGGTTTACTGCAGTTAGCACTTTTAGTAGATTCAAGATTTTATCCTCATCTATTATTAAGTTATGCTTAAGCTCCCTTTTTAAACCCACGTGATCATATATCCGATCCAATTGAGTCATGTGACATCATCATAATCATCTCGTATAAACAACATTATAAGTAGCCATCTATTCTGTGAGTTTTCCGGGCCGCTCGTGACCGTGAGCACGGCTGTTATAACAGTTTGTTACCCTCTGCAGAGGTGGTGCACATTCACCGCGAGTCGTGATCCCCATATGCCCGGGTTAATTACTCCCATGTCACTTCCAAGGTGAGCGGGCAGGGTACACTATGAAGCCATTTCATAGGTTTCCCTAACAAGTTAGGGCCGCTAGGTTTCCTTGGCAGGCAGATGTAGGAACCCCCCTTTCCTATGGCACATATCCATCGCGGCTATACACATAGGAACAGAGGCAGTCCTATACCCAACGTGGCAAGCCCCATTTGCGCCATAAAGGTAACCTCTAACAAGCTAGAAAAGGTCCTATTACTGAGCTAAAGTCAGAGCCATATGACTCTCCCGGTTGCACTGTCAGTCCCAGCTTTTGCCGACAGATAAGTCCTTATGGAGGGCCGGGAGCAACATGAACAAAGGTCATTTGCACTTTCGCCCTATGGAACAGTTGTTATAAATCATGTTACTCACTTTGTTCCATAGTATCATTCATCAACATGTATGTCAAGTTTAGTTAGAGCACTAGCAATCTACCCATATGCATTTAACCCATAGGAGACAAGGAACAGGATAAACAATCACTAGGATATCCTTACGGGTATCAAAATTAGACACATGCAAATGAGTAATTGATTAAGGTGAATAGGACATCAAGGAAGGCCCATGTTATACTTGCCTTGGTTCACAAACTCGTGTTGGTCCTGCTGGTCATCGAAGAGTTCTGGGTCTCCAGCGTTTCCTCACCGTCTGAACGCGACCAACACGGCAACATACAACATTCCAAAAGCATTCATGCAAAGCAAACATTCCTATCATTAGAACAGTACACCAACAGTATTGAAAATAAGATAAAATGTTTGTAAAAATAATCTACATCTCGCTATGATCACGTCAACGCGAAGTTCACGAAAAACGGAGCTAAAACGCGGAACTTATGAATTAAACGGCATTTCCTATAGTACTTTATTTAATTAAACCTAACCATGAAATTTAAAAGTTACAAAATTGAGTAACAGTGGTACTAACACGTAGCTTATGAAATTACGAAGCTAATGCAATTTGAACGGATCAATTCGGAGCTAAAACGTAGTTTTTATGAGCAAAACAATTCTAGTGGCATTTCGTAAAAATCTGAAAACGTATTTTGAACTAAAAACAGTGAAATTTACGCTTTCCAAGCGAGAGAGAGCGTTCGGGAAATGCGCTAAGGACGGCGGGTTCGATTACATGAAAGCAGAGGGTCTCTTTAGCAAAGTTACACGCGAAGGGTATCGCCAGCGGTGGCCGTTGGATCGAGATCAGACGGTCTAGAAACGAGATGGGAGGGGAGAGAAAGGGCGCCGCGGCCGAAGCAGAGGCAGCAGCTGGGGCGCCATTGCATCATGGGCGGCATGGAGGTCGCCGGAGCGAGTGGTCTGAGGGCTAGGGGCCACGGTTTTCCCAACCGAGGGCACCAGGAGGAAGCGGGGACGGTGGCGGGTCCACCACGGGGTCCAGCGCGGCCGGGAATCGGCCCGCGCGGCGCGCGCCATGGCCGGCAGCGAGAAGGCTCGACTGCGCACATGCAACTGGCCCAAGAAGCCACGAACCGATGCGAGGGATGCACGGGGAGACAGAGAAGGACACGGCGAGCTCACCACGGGCGATACCGGCGGCAGAGACGGAACGAGGACGTCGTGGCGACACGGGAGGGCGGACGGCGAAATCCGACGAGCAGCTGCGATGCGGTTTCTGCAGTGAAAAGTGAGGAGAAATGGGGAAGGAGCAGCGAGGGGAAATGGAGGCGGTACGGGCTCCCATTTGTAGCGGCCGGGCTTGGGGGAGACGCCCCACGTCCAAAGCGGGGGCGCGGTGGCGGTTGCCGCTGACTCGAAGGACCGAAAGCGCGGGCGAAGGGAGGACGAGGACGGCGCCGGCATGTGGGGCCCCGGCGTCGTGGGCTGGCGCTGGGAGCAAAGCGTCTTGATCTTTGGGCGGTTGCTTGCTTGGCCGTTGGGTGCGGAGCTGGGCTGGCGTGGTCTTTGGCCAGTGCGGTCTGTGAAGAGGAGAGGAGGAGAAGCTGGGCCAGTAGGGGAAAGAAAGAAAGGCATGCGGGCCAAAACCGAGGAAGGAATAAGAAGAAAACGAAAAAGCCCCTTTTTTTTAGAATTTTTCAAAAGTATTTTCAAATGGATTTTGAACTCATTTGAACTTTGAATCAAGACCAATCATCCCAAAAATAAATATGCAGCGGCATGAATGCACATACATGTTGCTACTTTGCGATAAATTTTAAATTCATAAGAAATTTATTTATTGATTTATTTTTCTACATTTCATGAGCACAAAATACATAATTAAATCGTTTAAACCTATTTTCCAAAAGAGGCAAATTTTAGGGTGTTACAATTCTACCCCCCTTAAGATGAATCTCGTCCTCGAGATTCGGAAGACGTCGACTGAGGGATAGGGATACTTCGTCTTTAGATTCTCCTTTACTTACTCGTGTAGTCCAATCGTCTTGATAAGGATCCCACTTTACCTTGCATATCTGTTGATCTTACTCCAAGTATCTTGTCCAACTGATTATAAGGTTCTTATTGATACTCCAAACGATACTCAGGTAACTCCAATCACTAGGCCACCTTTCCTTTTGATTCCACAATACCAATTCTTTTTCTTAAAATACCCACCTTCCAACGAAAATTCCTTACTTTATTGGTCAGAAGGAAATTCTTCCACCAATCTTCAAAACATGAATGATTCCGGTTAAGTTGCTCGAACTTGGAATACAATTCTTGATCCTTGGTGTCATCCGAACCTTCTTAGCACCACTCCCATTGCTAAGGGCATCGGTCATGACTTTTGCTTCTCCAAGTGATAGCACTTTTCCAAGTCATAATCAATTTTCCTTCCAACGAGGATATCACCAATTCAAGACCAACTTAACGAAGATGTACTGTAGATTCTTGATCCAAACTAACTTAAAAGCTTCTCTAGTAGCTCTACCAAAATCTTAATGATCTCGGATAAACCTTCGTGGAACCTTTAACCAAACCTCATTGAGACTCTGAGTTTCTCTCACACCTTTGGGTACCACCACGCTTCCGCTGCGCAAACAAGAAAGTATGATACTTCATCTTGTAAATTCTTCAACTTGGCTACCCCCCTTAAGAAAAGATAGACTAGGGGACACCAAAGTATAGCTTACATCTACTTCTTTATAGAACACTTTTCCAAATTCTTGCAGTTAACTTGGTCGAAAACAGTACACAACACAAACTACTCCAGATTCCAAACATCCCAGATGCATCACCTTGTGATTCTCGTATCTCCATAACCAACATAGCTATCAAGTTGATTCTTGCGCTCAGAGAAAGATATTGAAGTGTACTAGTGTCTAGAATTTGCCCACGATTTTTGATCATCCAAAATCAGAGATATAAGCCGAAGAGTGCAGACTGCTCCGAAAAGATAGGATAGAAAAAAACAGACGAAAACCAAGACCCGACTATTTATTTCATTAATCCTTATGCCTTAGGCCTATTACTATCTGAAATTGTGAGAACACCCAACAAGATCATTGCAATCATTACAAAGATTCAAAACAACCATAAGCATAATGACAACTCAACAAACAATAAAGATGCACAATTTCCATCATTAACTCATCTTGCGATACTATCGTTCTCATTGCTCCAGGGTTAACAATCCTAAGACTTATATTCAGAGAACGTAAGAAGGTGGTGAGGAGTAGTTCTAAAAGCATATCAAATCAAGGAGTGAAGATGAGAACAAAGACTTCAAAATAAGCACCAAGGTAGAGATGAATAGCAAGGGTAGAGATATAGTAGAGAAGAAAATATCAAGATTCAAAGAACAAGGATTTTTGTAACAACATCTAAACCATAAAACGACCAGTTTCTAACTAGGCTTATGCGTCCCCACAAATCAACACATCGCTCGATACCATTTTGTCACACCCAATTTTAAGGATAAAATTGAATGCACTAAACTCATGTGTGCCCAGGGATCAATCACACACATAAGTTGACAAATTATAAAAAGTATCATCACGGTGTATCTTACATAACGAATAATAGCATCACATTGACTTACATAACACAATGGAAGATAAAAGGATAACTCTCTCGTGGAACTCCATCACGGGGACGGTCGATTTGGTTGACCACAAGCCTAATAATCCTCGGAAACTCCTTATATCCGTTGTCATCTGTTACCCATCCGGGATTTTTATCCAAATATTGAAAATTAAACAAGCGTAAGTCGTCCCGTACTTAACAAGATAACATGGGGTTCATGAGGCTCAAAAAGGATGACACTTTGGTTTTTATTGCAGTTAGCACTTTTAGTAGATTCAAGATTTTATCCTCATCTATTATTAAGTTATGCTTAAGCTCCTTTTTAAACCCACGTGATCATATATCCGATCCAATTGAGTCATGTGACATCATCATAATCATCTCGTATAAACAACATTATAAGTAGCCATCTATTCGTGTGAGTTTTCCGGGCCGCTCGTGACCGTGAGCACGCTGTTATAACAGTTTGTTACCCTCTCGCAGAGGTGGTGCACATTCACCGTGAGTCGTGATCCCCATATGCCCGGGTTAATTACTCCCATGTCACTTCCAAGGTGAGCAGGCAGGGTACACTATGAAGCCATTTCATAGGTTTCCCTAACAAGTTAGGGCCGCTAGGTTTCCTTGGCGAGGCAGATGTAGGAACCCCCTTTCCTATGGCACATATCCATCGCGGCTATACACATAGGAACAGAGGGGGTCCTATACCCAACGTGGCAAGCCCCATTTGCGCCATAAAGGTAACCTCTAACAAGCTAGAAAAGGTCCTATTATCTTGAGCTAAAGTCGAGCCATATGACTCTCCCGGTTGCAATTGTCGGTCCAGCTTTTTGCCGACAGATAAGTCCTTATGGAGGGCAGGGAGCAACATGAACAAAGGTCATTTGCACTTTCGCCCCTATGGAACAGTTGTTATAAATCATGTTACTCACTTTGTTCCATAGTATCATTCATCAACATGTATGTCAAGTTCAGTTAGAGCACTAGCAATCTACCCATATGCATTTAACCCATAGGAGACAAGGAACAGGATAAACAATCACTAGGATATCCTTACGGGTATCAAAATTAGACACATGCAAATGAGTAATTGATTAAGGTGAATAGGACATCAAGGAAGGCCCATGTTATACTTGCCTTGGTTCACAAACTCGTGTTGGTCCTGCTGGTCATCGAAGAGTTCTGGGTCTCCAACGTTTCCTCACCGTCTGAACGCGACCAACACGGCAACATACAACATTCCAAAAGCATTCATGCAAAGCAAACATTCCTATCATTAGAATAGTACACCAACAGTATTGAAAATAAGATAAAATGTTTGTAAAAATAATCTACATCTCGCTATGATCACGTCAACGCGAAGTTCACGAAAAACGGAGCTAAAACGCGGAACTTATGAATTAAACGGCATTTCCTATAGTACTTTATTTAATTAAACCTAACCATGAAATTTAAAAGTTACAAAATTGAGTAACAGTGGTACTAACACGTAGCTTATGAAATTACGAAGCTAATGCAATTTGAACGGATCAATTCGGAGCTAAAACGTAGTTTTATGAGCAAAACAATTCTAGTGGCATTTCTGTAAATACTGAAAACGTATTTTGAACTAAAACAGTGAAATTTACGCTTTCCAAACGAGAGAGCGTTCTCGGGGAAATGCGCTAAGGACGGCGGGTTCGATTACATGAAAACAGAGGGTCTCTTTAGCAAAGTTACACGCGAAAGGGTATCGGCCAACGGTGGCCGTTGGATCAAGATCGGACGGTCTAGAACAGATGGGAGGGAGAGAGAAAGGGGCGCCGGCGCCGGAACAGGGGCAGCCGCGGCGGGGCGCCATTGCCGGCGGCATGGAGGTCGCCGGAGCGAGTGGTACAGGGGCTAGGGGCCACGGTTTTCCCAACCGAGGGCACCAGGAGGAAGCGGGGACGGTGGCGGGTCCACCACGGGGTCCAGCGCGGCCGGGAATCGGCCCGCGCGGCGCGCGCCATGGCCGACAGCGAGAAGGCTCGACTGCGCACATGCAACTGGCCCAAGAAGCCACGAACCGATGCGAGGGATGCACGGGGAGACAGAGAAGGACACGGCGAGCTCACCACGGGCGATACCGGCGGCAGAGACGGAACGAGGACGTCGTGCGACACGGGAGGGCGGACGGCGAATCCGACGAGCCGCTGCGATGCGGTTTCTGCAGCGAGTGCGAGGAGAAATGGGGAAGGGAGCAGCAGGGGAAATGGAGGCGGGTACGGGCTCCCATTTGTAGCGGCCGGGGCGCGGGGGGAGACGCTCCCACGTCCGAAGTGGGGGCGCGGTGGCGGTTGCCGCTTGACTCGAAGGACAGCGGGGGGGCGGGAGGAGGACGAGGACGGCGCCGGCAGTGTGGGCCCAAGGCGTCGTGGTCAAGCTGGGAGCAGGCGTCTTGGTCTTTGGGCCAGCGGTTGCTTGGCCGAGCTGGGTGTGGGAGTGGGCTGGCGTAGTCTTTGGGCGGGCACGGTCTGTGAGGAGGAGAAGGGAGCTGGGCAGTAGGGAAAGAAAAGGCTCATGGGCCAAAACCGAGGAAGGAATAAGAAGAAACGAAAAAAGCCCTTTTTTTAGAATTTTTCAAAAGTATTTTCAAATGGATTTTGAACTCATTTGAACTTTGAATCAAGACCAATCATCCCAAAAATAAATATGCAGCGGCATGAATGCACATACATGTTGCTACTTTGCGATAAATTTTAAATTCATAAGAAATTTATTTATTGATTTATTTTTCTACATTTCATGAGCACAAAATACATAATTAAATCGTTTAAACCTATTTTCCAAAAGAGGCAAATTTTAGGGTGTTACAGTTGAGTTAGCTAGTTCTTTCAGACCATAAGTACTCCAGTTAACTACTCATAGCAGGTATGATCTCAATTAAATCCTAGCTCTTGATTTTTAAAATACTTGCAATATTTAAGTAATTACTACTCCCTCTATCTCAAATTATAAGTCATTTCAATTTTTATTTTTAGATTTCAAGCATCTCAAATTTACCATCTAAGGTACAGGTACACCATGTACCCAAACGCTGAACGTGTCAGGCGAACACATCTTATAATATGAACTTAACAAATTAACATCAAAAGTTGTATTCCGACAAAACTTCGTTATCAACATGCCTTTGCAAAAACTAACTTTGAAAATTTACTAATGCTAGGATTATAAAAATAAATAAATAATTTAAATACCAACACGTTCATTCACGACCGACGTTCCCGGTACTGACACGACTATGTTCCAATTTAAATAAATAACTAAAATACACCTCTATATTTGTCGTGTCCCAAGAATACAACTCACATTCAGTACCATGGGATAAATTGCAACTCCGCATAGATCAATTAATTAAAAAAAGTTACATGTTATGTTGGGAACCGTCCATATGCGGTTTCATTTAGATCTAGTTGATAGCTATTTTGCCTAAAATTTTGCTTACTTTCCTGTTTACCAAAATAAAAAAGTATATATTCCTTCTATAACCGTTTAGGAGGTAATATTTGATTATAGCTATGCACATTGACGGGATCCATGGTTATTTCGGAGTACCGTAGCAAAATCCATTTCTTTTCTATATCTCTGTGTAGACGTGGACCAGATGGATGATGAAGGTCCTTGTTTAAATTTTGGCATACTATGAGATTTTTTTACCCTCTTATTTCTTCTCTTTTCTTTATAGATTGCTTGCATAGTGTCCATAGTATGTTCCATGATATATCTTAAGTTGTCCTCGCGTTGCCCATGAGATGTTCGATATATGTATTCTAGTTTGTTTGCATAGTATTCATGAGATATTCTTTTCCTTATTTATTTTGCACTATTTCATGGAGTTTCTTTTCCTTTCCCTTTCTGTTTACCCTTACATTTATATTTTATTTCTTTTTTTATTATTTTTTTATGCTTCATTGATGTGCTCTATACGTAGGAATCTTGCTTCCAAATCGCGGGCATCCAATAGGGCCACTTTGCCCGTTAGCCCGCTCACCCTTGGATCTGGTGAAAACACGATATGGACCGTTCGATCTAGTTCATAGTAGGTCTCCCACCCATTATATCACAAACCCGGAACCCAGAAGGTTGCGATTGTTCGCAAACCTGCTCGGCATACGACCCGTCCCCTTCACAGCACGTCTTCCTCCTCCCGCTGCTCCATCATCCTCTGCAACTCCTCCCTTCTCCCCTGCAGGCACTAAGGCACGGGCTGAGCAGGCAACGCCGGCAGCAATTGGTGCGGGCGAATCGGAGTGGGGCACGAGCGAAAAGAGTGGAGCTTGGGGCAGCGGCACCGGCGCCGATGGAAGGGCGGCGCGAGACACGGCGACCTCGCCCGCCGGGCTCCACCATCCGTGTGCTCTGCCTTGTACGTATCTACGTCCCAGAGGAAGAGAAACAAAGCAAGCAGGCTACAAGAACAAGGTACGTGATCACTTGACCCTGATATGATCTGATCCTGTTTCCACCAAAATTTGCGTGAAGAACACGGGAACTCGAAGGCTTCTAAGATTGTGTTAATCAAGAAATCGATTACATGAGGATCGATATCAGCTGATTCAGATGCGACACTGTAATCTGCTCTCTTTGAATGACGTCAGCAGATAACGATGATGAGCTACGGTCGGCATCGGGAAACTACATATCGGACTCTACAAAAAGGGAAAGATTACGGTCCAAATTATCTTAAGATAGGAATATTTTCTCTTATGCCAAAGATTGTAATGAATCATACTCGAGTAGGATTCATGTTTAGGTTCCGGGTATAAATATTGGACCTCGGCTATTGTAAAGGACACAATCAATGAAATACAAGTCATTTACTTTTTTCGGCTCCGGCCAAGCCTTAGAAGCAGGAGTAGAGTAGATCTCGGTGAGTTGTTCAGCGAGCAGGGCTGCATCAGTCCGGCCGACCTCCGATTTGTCTATAAGTACCGTCATGGCTTATACTTCTGTTCGTACGGCTGTATCGATCCAGTCGACCTCCACTACGACTCTAGTATAAGCTAGTTATCGACTTTTGTCTAGTTCAAGTACGGCTGCATCGATTTGGTCGACCTCCACTGCTCGAACTAGATTAAGGTTAAGTTATGGGCTCTAACTAAGGGTGACGTCCTTCGGGTAGATTCATTAAGTTACCGATCTTGTTGATGTTTTCATTGTTATTAGTTCACAGCAACATTAATCCGCCCGGTCGAGATCGAATTAGATTGGCCTTATATCCTTTCAGTCCGTCATTCGCTTTACTACAACATGATGTTTCTTACTCTGAGCGATGGACTATGTTTCATCGGCTATTTTTACTTCGATCTTGATCGTGCATAATACACGGTTAAGGTATGAATAATCTTGAAGAGGTTTGCTGGCTAGTTGAATCTAATTTATAGTTTACCATTATGGCTGTAACGATCCAGTCGATCCCCACTGATGGCACTGTAGATTGGAGGATGCTAGTTAGTAGATTTGTTCCTGGTTAGACGTGACCTTAGCTGTTTGCTATGCCTGTATCGATTAAATAGCCGATCGTCTGTGCGCTAACGCCTACTGTGTGCGTCCATGGTTTCAATAAGCGTGAATAGATCCGTGTACTTTAAGGGTTTGATTCGTTGTCTTTTTCACGGCTACATCGATCCTGTCGAACCCCACTGTTAGAGATATCAGGTTGAGTATGAGGAGTCCATAGGTTTGTTCATGTGAAATAGTTGATTGTTCACACGTTGTAGTCATTTTCACCTGAATCGGCTATTTTAGCCGATTCATCCGAGCCTTTATGTATAGCATGTCTTTCGGAAAGCCTGTCGAAGTACGGATGTTTTGCGGATTCTTCGGTTTTTGTTTGTTACTATCATCATAACTGCCATCGATCCGGTCGAAACTCACTGTTGGTGTTAACAGATTAGATTCAGAGCGTTTGTAGATCCGTTCGTATCAGATAGTCGATTCGTTCATGCGCTTTATCTTTTTCTGATTAGATTCATCGGCTCAATGCTTTACACTGGCAATATCTATCTAGCTGATGATCTTATTTACATCTACGAGTATTGTGCTTATCAATATGAAATTAATCGCTGCCCATGAGCTTTATAGTCCGTAATAGCCGATTTCTGTGTGGATCGGCTATTCAGTCGTTCTCCCCGTATGGCTGCTCCCGAAGCGGCACACTTGGAACTATCTGGGCACAGACCGGCAGGTTCCAACTTAAATTACTGATAATTTTTTTATCCTTTTCAATTGTAGGGTCAAATTGACTGACACGTTTCGGGAGAAGTACGCATGATCGATCATCCCTACGTTGAAGCCAGGCAGATCTACAGCTTCATCGAGCAGACCCTTCTGGCTTGCTCGTGTGCCCAGCCACGTGCCGACAGATCCTTCCTGCTCAGTGCCCTCTGTGCTGCTGCACGGAAGAGGACCAACGGAAGGGGAACGAACTAGAGGAAGATGCGCGGCGCACTGCTGCCGCCCCTCAGGTCCGTACCCTATTCCACTCCCGTCGAACTTGTCAGAAAATTCAGCTTGTCAAGCTCCCTTGCTGACAAAATATAGCCTGCAGCCTCATTGAAATTTTCATGGAATCTCTAATATGAAAATCTCTATGCACGTTTCCTAGCCACGACTACCATTTCTTGCCTCTTTGAATCTGGACCGAGCCAACGAGCGCTACAACAGCTTGAAGCCTTGAACAGCCGACAAGATGTACAATGTCCAGCAGCTGCTCGACGTAATGCCTCAAAGTCCAGCTGTTGACTCAAGCAACGCTGTTGCTGCTGCAAGTCGTCTCTGTAAGTTATATGCCATTTGTTGAAATTCTCCCGAACCTTTTTTTTTTGCCTAAAATTGTATATGCAGAGGCCTGCAGCCTGTGTGGAATATATATCGTTGTTCACTAAAATCCTTCTAAGGAGTGCCAAATCTATTAATGCTCTTAGACTCTTGCATGTTTCATAAACAGCGATTTGTGTACACTCTTACTCGCTTTGGAATAGCAATGGTATTTGTTTGCTTGTGTCATATTGAGGTCAATCTAAACGTCAATGGTCCTTTTCTCTTTATTTACATGTCAGATTAAGTTGTTTAACCCAACGTGAGTAGTTATATAAGAAAAGGCAACAATACCTGGGAAAGTAAGCAACAGGTCATACCAAAGGCAGTGTCCACCGCTTATGACCCTAAGCTCTGAAAAGAGAAGGTATATGATCCAAAACATGGATTTTTCACATCACGATATATATTCAAACTATTTTCATTCAAACCTCAAATTTTCTACTTGGTACACCAGATCTGCAATCTAGCTAAATTAATCCATGCCACTTTATGCAGTCCATTCAATAGTAGCAAGTACATAACATGCCCGCAAGCTTAATAGACAGCTGGTTGCTTTAAGCAAAAGAATTCATAATCTATTTTAACTAAGACAATAACTCAGGTGGCCTACATAATTACTTGACAATATACTACTTAATTACACAAATGTTTGGGGTTCAGTCTGAGCCACTAATCGTCCTCGAGGGGGTTGCTATGTAACTTGGACTGCAATTGGTAAACCAAAGGTAGCATTAGCAGTAAAATTATGATTAGCTTGCATGATGATCAAATGCTGGAAACATGCGTCTTTCTCAGTCTTATTATCACTCATCAGGCACCAGCGATTCATAAATCTATGATTTTCATATCACAATTTCCATTTCATATCATCACTCATCAGTGCACAATTATCCTTTCATCTGTGTACATTTTAATAGTGTCATTTTGTTCTTCCCCCTTGCCAGGCTGCTGCATACTATTTCGACATATTGATTCTTGACGAGGGAGAGACTGAGAAATCTCGAAAGATAGCCATAGCTCCTCTGGGCTTCTGATGCTTTCCACATAGCTCCACCAGCATCATGGCGATTTTGCACTTCAGAATCTTTTCATCCCTTTTCTATGTTTGACGATCTTATTTACCTGCCTCCAAGTTTGATACCGTGCCCTCTATATCAGTAAAATATTTTACACAGATATTAAACTCAATCACCTCTTTAGTTTGCAGAAGCCCAGCTCCTTTTGTAACTACCAAATATCTCTTGGGGCATGATCCCAAAAGATACAAAAAGCTCCTTTTGTAACTACCAAATATCTCTTGGGGGCATGATCCCAAAAGATACAAAAAGCAAGTTCCAGAGCTACCCGGACCTATACTAAAAAAGGGTAAGAATTGGACTAAAAGATTGAGGTGAAGAAATAGCTCATACTGGCACACCATATCTGCTATTTTCTTTCTTACGTAATTTCAGAGTGTTGAACATAGGTTTCAACAAGATCGTTGTGACACTGCCTTCATTGACATGTTTTCCATTTTCTCTAAGCTCCAAGATTACGAGCTTCATCCGTTGCACAAGGGAACTAACCATGGATAAAAGTTCATCGCCAACCTCTTATGGAATGTGCTGCTCAAGTGCCTTACAAGATCAATATATTAGCTGAACTGATCTGTTTAGATTTATGTTCATATCCAATAGTGTTGCCCCTTATATATCAGATGAACGATAACATCCATTATGCGTATTTTTGCACACATTTGGTATGTTCATTATGATTTACACACATTATAATTTGTATATCCTTCATTTTGTGCTTACTCAAATTATAGATTGGAATAATTGTTTTTTTCAGCAAAAAATGTACTGGATAAAGATCCATAGCTATAAGGTCCCTGAATTTTCACAAGATACAAAAGACTTTTGATGAAAAAGAAAATTTAGTCCCTTAATCAGAGAATAATTTCCCTTTATATATTTTCAAAAGGCACAAGTGCTGCACTTCTACCAAGAGGCAATAGGAAAAAAAAATCTTGGTTTACAATTGCGAGTTTCTGATCGATATAATGCAAGTCGTACTATTATGACCCGTAAATTTGAGGTATACTAGCCTACTAGAACGTTATTGATCCACTGGCACACTCCAAGCTGGGCGCGGCAAAGCCGCGCCGCTTTTTTTAGTCAATTAGCTCAAGTTGCAAAACCACCCCACCCCACATCATGGTGCCACATCATGGTGTGCTAGGTCCAAGCCTATACGCGCGTGACTGACATGCCCGCGTCTCGTCACACGTCCGTGACATGCTTTTCGCCTCTCTTAGTTTTACAACAGGTGTACAAAATAATCACCTATTTAAGTTGAGCAACATCTAGTTAAATCCCAAGTAGAATTGAATGTTTATTGCACCTAGCATTTGATATGGACCTTAGCATTTGCTTGACTTTAGTTGGATCAAGCCCAATTTAAATCCAATAATCACAATATATTTTATGGTTTTCATATTGTGCGCGAAGATATTGTACTTGTTGACAGGTCACCCTTTTTATATATCGTTCGTCTGGTCGCTATGCTCATCCAAATGGGATGCATAGACAAACTACACGTACGAATGCAACTGCTACAACTTTTTCCATGCGTACTGCAATATAAATCGTTTCGAGGTCCAAGAAAACTGCCGTGGCGTGGATAGATAGTCTCGACTCTCGAGTGGTTAGTTGGTGACGCAGACACATGCATGTTTGCAAAGATGATATGGCTTAGAAGTCCGCTGTGTATGGTCGCATTTCATGAGGAAAAAGGTGACGCTGCAGGTCGATTTGTCAAAAAAGGTCACAGCAACTTGAATTGCAGCTATCGTTGAAGACATCACATAAGTCCACATATGTGCCCTACAAACTAAGAACAAAGCCATCACATAGAGTGTGACCAAGTGAAGAACAACACGCTAGCGCACAGCTTGAGCCATATATAGTTATGAAACTATGGTATGGCCCAAGGTTGTGAAAGATACTGCGTGCCATTCTGCACTTGAAATATCTTCAGATGACAATGCGTGTTCATCAGCACATATAATATATTATTACTACATTGGTTATATATGTTTCCTTGTTGAATTTTTGGGTGACAAACATTCAGTAGTCCAACAAGTAGTTATAGTGTGACAACGAGGCTTTAACACCAGATCCTATATTATAATAATATTTGTATCAAATAAGAAAATATATGCTAAAGTTTTATGGGGGGAAAGCTTTATAACGGAGGTGCCTCTCTTTTTAATATACCAGGTGATAGCCCGTGCATTGTGATAGGAGCACAAAGAATTGCATGAGATATTTCATTAGTACTGAAAAGGTTTTTAGGCACAATCGTCTTTGCATCTTTACATGCGGATTTGCGAACCGCTGTATGAAAGGCCAGTGAAAATGGTGGCGTTCCACTGGTTGAAGCTTGGATCCGCCATGGATTTACACTGGTGGTTGGTGTAACACTGCCGCCTATGTAAAAATATTTACACAGGCGATATCCTTAAGTCAACCACGAGTACAAACATTTTATACTGGTGGTTTATGTAACGAAGCCCCTTTGTTAATTGACTTCTAGAGGTAGCTTAACAACATAAACCACTTTAAAGATATTTTTAAATTTCAAATGTTTCGTGCCATGTTAATATTGAACCTAATCACATTCAAATTCAGATATCCATTCGCAACCAATTATAACATCATAACAAATACCCTCTCCGTCCCAAAATAAGTGTCAATATGGATGCGTGCCGGTCAAACTTTCTTAAGTTTGACTAAATTTATAAAAAATATTAACAATATTTATATCTTCAAATAAATTTATTATAAAAATATATTCGATGATTTATCTAATGATGCTAATTATGCACTATAAACATTAATATTTTCTTATATATATTTGGTCAAAGTTAAAATTGTTTGACTTCTTGAAAAATAAGAATGACACTTATTTTGGAAAGTAGGAAGTATATATCATACATGTATCCATAAACATAAGTATTTATTTCATTATACCATAGTCATCGATCAAGCAAGTATACATCAAGCAAAGCATATATCTACATAAAAGTAGTGAATAATCTCGCGCATGATGAACCAACACATGTCAACACATATATTTCTGATCTCTTTATCTTCGAGAGATCTGTCAGTTGGGTTGCATAGCTTGCATGAATAGATACACGTGCCATAATTGCGTGCGCTAGTGGGACACCGATGTGGATGGCTTGCACATTGAGATTGACTTATAGTGGGGTTTATGATTATAAGATATATATATATATATATATATATATATATATATATATATATATATATAAACATAAAACATAGAATATATAGAATATAGATATAGATATAAATTCAAGATTCTAGCATGCATATAGCAGATGGTTCATTTATGTAGCCATTTACTTCATTTTGACATATAAATACTTGACGTCTTATACAATGGCATCTTACTATTATTAATTAGATGTCGGAACGAAGACGCCACATTAATTCTCACCAGAGACGCTAGAAAAAAAGATAAATCCAAAAAATTCTCATAATAATTAGAAACATCTCACTTTAATTTGGGAGACTCTAATCATCATCACTGATAATAGCCGTTGATCTATTGAAATTTATAAAAAAATTATCCACCTAAGCCATTATGAAAATATATAAAGTAACCCTAATTTTGTATCTAAATTACCCACATCTGCCATTACAAAAGATAATTCAAAATTACCCCTCAATTTGTATTTAAATTACCAACACCTGCTATTATGAAAACATTCCAAAATAAAACGTCTAAATTTGCATCTAAATTACTCACCTTTGTCATTATGAAATATAATTCAAAATAACCAACTAGCATTGCATCTAAATTATCCACTTATGGTATTATGAAAGATAATTTCAAATACCCCTAATGATTTTATAAATTACCCACTTTTGTTATTATGAAATATAATGAAAAATAACCTCCTAAGTTTGTATTCAGCCTACCGATATGTCATTATGAAAGATAATACAAAGTATTAAATTTATATCTGTATCTACCTAAGTCGTTATAAAAAACAAAAATATCACTCAAATCTACATGTAGATACTAATATATGTTATTACAGAAAATAAATCAATATCCATAAAGTATGGTACATATATATATTTCTAAATTGCAGACTTCTACAACTGTAAAACTAAATATCCATAATGCTATGTTTGACCGTGTATACCAAGTAAACATATATCCATTACGATAAATATTTATTTTAGTAGCATATGAAGCATGGAAAAATGTTTAGTTAACAAACCTCATATCAATAACACTAACAATTCGCTTTAATTTATATTAATACTCCATGATAATAAATTTCATATGTTATTATTTTAAATAAGTTTATACATTTTGACTGAAACATTAAGTAATACAATATTGATAACAAATTTTTTAGTACTCTATGATATATAAAACAATACTACACACATATAATCTTGTGATATAACAAATTCAACATGTTTAATGTTGGGGTGGAAGCTGGTTTCAACTTAACATGTGGAAAACAATACTACTAGGATTTAAACTCTTTTTAATAAAATAAATAAATTTTGCATAAGACATTAAAAAACCACTAGATTTTCTACTTCGTGGAAAAAATGAAAAAACTCGATTAAAATTTGAAAGCTAAACTATAGATTCACGAACTCTCAAAAAGGAATGCAACAAAAGTTTATATATCTTAAGTAGGTTTCAACTAAATAAATTAATGCTATAAAATATAAATACTATAAATTCTAACTAGAGGTCCCTAATGGAGCCTCCATTTAATCCTCAGGGGACTTGATAGTAAAACAAAGGACATATCCTAGAAATTCTGGAAAAAATAAAAAAACATCTCGCCATCAATTCAGTATGACCTAATTACCAATGATAATAATAGTTATTTGATCTTTTCTATTTTCTAGCTAATTATTCACCTTTGGTATTACATAAAACAACATAAAGTAAGCAATAACCTTTAAATTACCCACTTGTGCTATTTAGAAACATGATCTAAAGTATATCTTAATTTGCATCTAATTAACCACGTCCTCCTACTATGATACACAATTTATATAATCCAATTTTCATTTTATTATTAGAAAAATTATATATCTCTTCAAATCTCCATCTAAATTATCAATATATTCTATTACAAAATATGTTTAAATAACGATAGAACACATATATGTTTCTACATTATCCACTTATAGCACTATTGATACATTAAGATTTGATTAAAGTATACATACGCATTGTTCCAGTATGCATGAGTGATAAATATATATACGTTATGTTTTACCACATAAAAATATTTTCTTAACAACTCATATACTAACGATACTAATAAATTGTTTAAAACCATTTTAGTAACAATGATGTATAACTTAAATATGTTGTTACTTTAGATATATTTATATACTTTAACTAAAATGTCTAACATGTCTATATTGATTGTATAACCATAATTGCATATATAATTCCTTGATAGGAAAATTTAATAATCTAGAGAAGCATGGGAGACCACTAGTGGCTATATTTTCCAATTCTTTAAGATTACTGTAAAGTAAAAAGTCAATCACTATAAGGCTTAAGTGTTAAAATTATCTTGAGGTTAGCACTACTGCCCTATCTGAGATCTCACTTCAAACTCTGTTACTTATCTTAAGCGACATAACACAAGTTTCAAATGATTGCATATGGTATTGTAGTATTTAAGAACGTACTCTATGACCTAAAATGTTTTTTAAAAGGTGACTAGTCCAAATAAGTTTTGACCCACTCCATACACCGACGTGGAATGCTAACTTAACGTGACATGGATGTGACATGTTAGGTCTAGAAACTAAACTTACACGGTAGTGCCATGTAGATCACAAACTTCCGAAAATACATATTCCGGTCTCCAAACTTGCTAAATGGGTCCACGAGGTAACTAAACTTGTACGGCAATGCCATCTAGGTCTCTATCTTTGGAAATTGCAGGTCGATGTAAACCCCAAACATGCTAATCGGACCACACGATCCAAAATTATCATTGTTCGTGATAAACTGTCTATGTGGCTGTTGACTGTGCACCTGGCATGTGGAGCCGACATGTCGCCTCAATCTCATCTCCTTGCCCGATATAAATCTCAGGTGTACATTGTGGACAATCATAAGTTTTAGACATTTGTATGTAATACTGCTGACGTAGCTGCAGGGGTATATACATTTTATAAGAATGTCATTTGCACATCAATATGATGCGTGCCAAATTTGGAGGAGAGCCTTTTGACGATTCAAAAGGTGCCACCTACTAGCTTTTGATAAATCACTGTCAAACGCCATGCTTAATTTCCAAACGGAGCTGCGTCACTGTCTACGGGTCGAATATTAGAGTTCCCACTGCAAGCATGTCCATCATCTAGCTAAAGAACTCCCCCTTCTCGGCTCTAACTCTTCTGTCAAGATTCTTGCTTGGAAACATGGAAGTCACACGTCCCCTTGTCGGGGGAAATTGGTCATGTATAGTCATGCATGTGGATGAAAATCACTCCATATCTCAGTTCAGAAGTGGAGGTGTGTTAGGAGTAATATTTGGAAGATGAGGATCGGAGAAAAGAGAGGCAATCCTACGAAGTCCATGCGACAAGATCACAAGAATGAGCAGAACCTATATATACAGCTGAGAGGCTCACGTAGATGTTCTGTTTTTTTCCCCGTTTGAGGAGTACTGTCGCTTCCAAGTCAAATATAAATGGGAGTTTATTTTCAGTGTAAGATGATGAGAGATTTCAGTTCCAGCAACTCGTCGTGCAAGTTAGACACACTACACTGATTGTTTTTGCATTTGACTTCTGGAGACAAATAATTGGAACGAAGCGCTTGATATCAAGCGTAAGCCACAGATCGACATCAAGCACGGCAGCCGGCTGGTCACTGAACAACGATTCCCGCGACCTGCCACTGCCAGCGACCCGGCTGACGCCGCCGCCGCGTGAGCTCGCCGGGAAGACTTGTCTGGGCCCTGGGGCTCTGGCCAGTGCACCGCAGTCACTCGCGACGCGGATACCCGGCCGACGAGGCGCACGCGCGACGCAGCGCATGCCCAAACCACCGCTGTTCAGTCACGTGGGTTTGGGACTTTGGGTTGCCGTGCATGTCGCTTTTTCGAGGCGTGGAAATCATGGCGCCGGATAAAATGGCATCAACACGCTAGAGACGGTTTTGTAGTGCCATGTTGGCCCCTTGACCCAGGCGATCCGCGAGTTCGATTGCTCCAGTCTTTGTACGACTGCTAGGTCAGTTTTAAAGCGAGATATTAAATAATCTTACATGGCATAGTAGAAATGAAGAGAAAAAAAGTTTTATAGAATGAAATGTTATATGGATGAAACTTGTTTAAAATATTTTTAACCCTTGAGATTCTTGAAAACAGGGACTTGAAACATCTATTGAGGTCCTGTTTGGTTCTCTAGTCCAGGGACTAGAGACTAAAACAAGGACTAAACTTTAGTCTCCTACCCTGTTTGGTTTTAGGAATAGAGAGGACTAAAGAGCATTAAATCTGCTGAACAAAGACTAAAATATCCTTCTTCTTCCTATGGACACAGGCCATCGAGATAGCAGCCATGGTAGCAGCGGAGGTTCTGCAGCTTCAATGGAATGGGCGTGGCCACTGGAAGGGCCTGCGCGGCCACTGGCTAGCAGGGCACGGGCGCCACACGCCAAGAGGAGCCGGGGCGCCGCCGCCCTGCCGGACGCAAGGCCGCCGCTTCGCTGGGGCGCGGGCGCGACCACCTTACGGGTGCGGGCGCCGCCGTCGTGCGGGGCTCGGGCGCCGTCGCCGTGCGGGGACACGAGTGCTGTTGCCTTGCCTCGCTTGTGCGCGGGCGCTACCACCGTGCTGGGGCGCGGGCGCCTGGGCGAGCACCGAGCAGAGTCGACGGGGTGGGGTCCGACAAAACTGAGGGGCAGGGGTATCAAGCTGGACCAGTAGTCCCAAAAACCCATGTGGCAGAACCGTCAAATCTAATGCCTCCTAGAAGTACTTGTCTTCCATTAGACATTAAGTACTCAAGAGATGACACTAAACTACGCAGTTCCGTCGAGCACACCCCAAGGGAGAATTCGAAAATCCATATTTTCCATTAGGATCATAAATGAGAGAATAAAGCTTACAACATTCTTAAATCATTTCTTACATCACTTTATTACAGTAGTAGAATATTATCTCAATTGATTATAACAACGAAATATAACAATATTATCAAAGTTACAGAGGAAGCAACGATTAATTTAATGACATGGTGGAGCATTAACATAGTGGATATTTATATACAAGAGATGCTAGCAAAGTTTAAATTTTTTCTTATAAAAACCTTTAGAGAAGTTTATAAATAAACACTACGGTCGTAGCGTGAAAGGAATCATCTCTGAGCCCACCAGGAGGTTTTCACACACAAGAGTCGGCTCTAAGTATCCTCCGATCACCTGCAACACGGGGAATAAAATCCTGAGTACTCGATTGTACTCAGCAAGACGTACCCGACAGGAGGAAAATAAAAAACTACAAGGATATGCAAGACTTATTTGGCTTGTGGGTTATTGCATCTACGGAAGCATTACTAAACGTGTGTCCTTATATTAAGTTTTATTACCAGTCTTCATTAGTTCATTAATTATCCGTTCTATATAAGCTCCTATGCTACTTTCAAGCAGGTGGTGAGCAATTAGAACCATTTTACCATCTTTCATATTCCAGTTCTTACTGTGGTGCTAGACCATAGCCAAGTCATATCGTCTCACAGAAATAACGATTTGCGAATCAATGTATCCCTGTTGGGTATCCCAAAACACACGCCTCGCTTGTACCCCAAGCACAAATAAGACCAACCCATTCCACTCTTGTCACGGGGTCCAGGTCCCCGTCCAAACTTAGACTTCAAGCCCCCACACTTGAGACTCGGTCTCAGCATGGGGCTTAGACCTCCACCTTTCTCCGCCTCCAATCAGTCGGTCCAGAAAGAGCCGAAACCCACGACAAGAGTGTAACGAGCCTTCCCGCTCCCATAAGCAAGTATGTGCTCAAGATAATAAGTCTATGACCTGACTACCATCCACAGCAACGGATGGTCCTCAATCGACACAGGCAGAACAAGTGCAATCCGAGCCTCGCTCGAATGCCTAACCAAGTCTCGATCTAAAGTACCATTCCGCCCGGTCTCTAATTATCCTCCATATATATTCTATGTGATAGTAATATAATAACAACAATAATACCTTTAATATATCTCGCGAGTGACGGTAATCACTCGAATTCTATCGGATCCTATAGCATAGCAATCTACATGATCCTGACATACTAGTAGGACTCATAGGATAAGGATATATATGCAAGTGGTTTCATTCAACTCCTTAAAACTTAATGCACAAACATAAAATATAGTGCAGAATAATAGGGGTTATGCACCGGGGCTTGCCTGGGTAAGATATAACCAAAAGTTCACATTCCATCATGGTGACAAGATCATCAAGGCACCATCTTTTCCACTACTTCAGTCGACTCCATGATCCTTCGTTGTTCCTATTAAGATATACATGGATACAACGTCAGAGACGCAATTAATCAACGGTAACCACAACTCTTAAAAATACGATTACGCCTCTCAAGCTAACGAGCCAGCTCTAATGACTAATATACTAGGATACATACCACGTTGTTGAGCAAGGCTTCGTCTCCGGAACAATGTTTTAGTTCTAAAATCCCAAGGTGTTTCGGCATTTTATTGATTAAATATATATTTTTGAACTATGACTCATTTAGCTACCTTAGCAAACTAATCATTATGCAGCTACAAAAATTACAGTGAGCACCTAATAATATTAGGAATTTACTATGAAAGTTTCCGAGCCAACACTATCACCAATTTATCACAAAAATTCCTATAAGTTTATATCTTACAATATTAAGCATCTCAAATTAATTAGATAACTCCTGAAAATATTATAAAACTATGTGAACAAAATATACTAACAGATAGATCATGATTTTAGGAACTTAACAAAATTGGTTTCATAATTTTCAGTTAACTACACAATTTTATATTGAATTTATAAGTTTACATTAGAAACTAAAATAGAAAATACTTTAGAAAACAAAAGGACCGGTGGCAAGCATTCGGCCCAGCAGACACAGCAGACCCGGCGAGCCAGCGCGGGACGCGGCCCACGCACGAGAGGGCACACGTCAGGAGCCCGCACTGGCACTTTAGCAAATGAGCCCTCGAACTTTTCTCGAACCACGACTAGGACCTAATATATTTCTTTCTTTCTCTAACAAATTCACTTAACCCCCTGGATTCTTCCAAATTTCCCGCGCACCCCTGCCCATCCCATGCACGGCGACGCGGCGAGCGGCGGCACTAGGCGTCCACGCCGGCCACCAGAGGCCTACACGGACCCATTTAGCGGTTCAGTCGCCATCTATGGCTAAACGCGCAAGGATGGGCGGTGGTTAGGGACTCGGAGATGCACTGTCGTGGACTGCAGCGGCGAGCGGCTATCCGCGGTGGCGGCGCGACTATTCCAGCGGCCTAAGGTTCTATCGGGGTGGTAGAGATGGTGGGTAAGCACCAGTAGCTCACCGGAATTCGTGTTGCGGTGACGGTTGAGGCGGAGGAGTGCCGAGGTGGCCTGGCCACATGTGAGCCGCTAGGGCAGCGGTGCTTCGGGATGGCCACGTCTTCAACAAGCGCCCTGGCAAAATGGCGCGAGCGCCAGATAGAGGAGGTTAAAGCGAGCTCATGGATACAAACAATTGAACACATTCGGACCTTGCTCCAATATCACTGGCACGACGGTGCACCTGGCCAGCGGCAAGAAAAACACCAAATTGGCGGCCAGTAGTGCTTGGCTGGGCATGGGGAAGATGGGGCGCCTAGTTGACTTCTTATGCCACCTATTGGTGCGAGGAATCAAACTCTGAAGCCCTAAGCTAGGCGAATTGGAGGGCGGAAAGGCAGAGCTCAAGCCGTGGAGAGGCACATGAGTGAGCACGAGCAGATTAAAATGGGTGGCTCGATTGATAGCTGCAACATGAGCACATGCGCATAGGTGACGAGACAGTGGAGGGCTTGGCGCGACGCGCTTGAATTGGAGCGGCCAGACCCGAGCAGGGCTCACCGGCGTCGGCTAGCGGGGCAGGGTGAGGCAGGGAGACGTCCCATCATCATTGCAACCGGGGTCATCGGCCCAGGCGCGACGAGCAGTGGAACATGCTCGGGGGTTCGATGCGGTAGGTGGATTGAAAGGTGAGGCGGGCGCCACATTGGCCGAGCAACGACCACCGCAGCCTAGGCTTACCCTACACGGACCCGAGCACGACACACACGTAGCAGCGGGAGCCAGGCCGCAACCAGCCGGGACTGGCCAACACCAGGCCTTAGGCGCTACGTGGCATCACCCGGGAGCACGAGCTGGCCAGCGATAACAGCTCGGCCACGGCCTGACCCGGGTGCCAGTAGCGCCCATGCGCGCGGTGACCGTGAACTTGGGCCGAGAGGTAGCAACTGGTGATGTGCACACATTTTAAAGCGAAGCAAAAGCTGCTAACGATCACGATCGAGGTTCAACTAATTCCCTTAACCTAAAGCCGATACTAACACCCAACTGGCGAAGCAAACATCATGTCTAGAGAGCGACCAGAGAGGAAGAAAGGGAGGTGCCAACATGAGTTTGTCACGCTAAACGCTGGTTCGTGAACCGAGCACCAAATCATGGTTCACAGCGCGTTCTAAGAAGGTTTGGGCAATTTTTACGATAGCAACGTGACATCCAACACAACTTCGACCTACACCATGCTCAAGTGCTTACTTAGAAGCAGCCAACAGTACAAAAACATGGATCTAGTGTTTAAACATTTTAGTTAGAATTTAAATGTCAAGATAACATTGTCTTACTACTTTTCCCATACCTAGAAAAGTTAAGGTTCAACTCGAACTAATAGCCATTAACACTTTTGTTACAAATTCTAAAAGGCCTAAACCCTATTAACTGCTACCAACAAGTATTTCATGCAATAGTCCACACCTTATACTAACCGGTAGGAACAAAATATTTAAGCACTAATTAATTATTTCGCTCAATATAATTCGCCAAAAATGGTATTTTAAATAATAGTTCTAGTGTTTGCCGACTTAACGAAAAGAGCTTATCTTAACGTCAAATTTGATTTTTGAGCTCCCAAGAGCACTAGTTAACACTATTTATTTTGATTTTTCCCAACCACAAAAGTGAGTCACATAGAATTTATTTATCATTTCACGTGCGTTATAAATTTTTAAAACCTGAAAACTTGTTTGGCTAATCCCTCTCATACCTAAATCTCGGTGCTAAGCAAGCTCGTAACACTAGGGGTGTTACAACCCACCCCTCAAAGGACTATAGGCCAAACCTACCTTAGTACCTCTAATAGTCCCCCCTATTTGGCAAATTAGGGACTATTTGGGACTAAAATAGGGAGACTAGTCAGTAGTCTCATCTAACCAAAAAGGTCCTGAGACTTTCCTTAGATGGGCACCCATCAGACACTATCTAAGCACATGTGTTAATTAATTATAAATAATATAGCCAAAATATTGGCCTTGAAAAAACAAATAAGAAAGGTGACCTAGCGCCCATTGACAAACCTGCTACCATGGTCAGTGCCGAGGGCATGCACCATAGATCACGTTGCCTCCTCCATCAGATCCACACATCCGCCTCCCCACAGTAGCCCACCATAGTCTCCTCATCCCGTCTCGACACCATCTCCCCTTTGCCCCCTCCTCCGGATCCAACCCGTTGCATCTAGATGTACGAAAGGGAGAGAGGGTGAGAGAGATTGTAAGAGGTAAGAAGGACATAGGATGAAGGGCACGATACCCCACCTCCTTGCACCGAGCTTAGCTGGCGTTCCACTTCCTCTCCCCACATTGCCAAACCATGTTTGGCCCACCACCTCCTCCCGTTGCATGACTCTGCTATGGTAGGGAGGTCCGCACGCTGCCTGCTCAACCGAGCGACGTGCCATTTCCTTCCTCACACTGCCACATACTCGCTCGGCTCGTCACTTCCTCGCCTCACACTACCACATCCTTGCCCGATCCGCTGCCTCCTCGCATCATACGATGGCTATGGTGGGGAGATCCGCGCATCATCTCCTTGCCCAATCCACCACCACCTCCTGTCGCTCATGCTTAGTCTTGGTAGGAAGGGTTCAGGCCATCACCCATTGGTCTGAGGGTGGGGGGAGGGGCGGCTGTGGAGAGATGGGTGGCACTAGCAATGTTGGGTGGAGAGAAGATGGGTATGGATCCGATGAGCTCGTGCATAGGAGGAGGCGCAATGGTGAAGATAACATGGCTTGCGGCAGCCAGTGGAGAGGGAGAGGAGTGGTTACAGTTTTAGAAACCCTATAATGTATACTGAGGCCAGTAGTGAGCCAAGACATGTTAGATTTCTATTAACTATTAACATAGGTGGGGCTCTCCTTTTTAGAAATGGATCCCTTAAGAGACCCTCCTGTTTGAGTCAATTTTGGGAGGCGGTAGTTCATCAGGTGTCTTCCTAATGAGATGTTTGCCTCTGAAAATCACTCTACATTTTTGGAGACTGAGAGATTTTTGAGTGCCTCTGTAAATCAAAGTTAAATTAGGGACCCCTATATATATTTGTGTGAGAAGATATGAACTCGTGGTTGTGTGAATGTGGTGTTTGTTCTTCCATGTTGGTGAGTCGTACTTGTTACCAGACAGAGAAAAAAAGAGTCTACCTCTATGGGCGTGTTTGTTTCCCTGACGACGGCATGGGACATGCCTATGCGCTGTAAGCGGCCGTGTTTGTTACCCTAGACGCAAGGGGGCCTAGGCCGTGCAGTACTTAAAGCATCCACGAGCCTGCAGCCCGCGTTTCTCGCGGGCTCAACCACGCATGGTCCCTCCGCTGGCCCCCGCAATCCATTTCCGTTAGCGACCTTTAGCTCCCGCGGGCTCACGCGCCAAGTGAAATTTCTATTGCCCTTCTTATTCCATCGCCGCGCCGCTAGGGTTTGCTCTCCCTCACTCGCTATCAGTCCTCTCGCCGCTCTCTCCACACCCCCACTTCCCTCCTCGTCTCGAGCTCTCGGTGGTCGGTCGTGGCGGTGAGGTCGTAGGCGGCTCTGGCTCTCGAGCGCGGTGCTTCTCCCACGCGTGACTCACTGGTGGTGATGCGGTCCGGGGCTTCTTCTTCTTCCTCAACGCCAAGTCACTGCTCCCCCAAGACCTGCTGTTGGTGGCCGTGTTTATTTCCCTGGATGTCGCAAGCGAAGTGCGTGGTGGACGGTGCTTGGCCGTCGTCTGCTTGTCGTCGCCTTTTTGGCTTCTTCTTCCTCACCTCGTACCCTCGTCTTCAGATCCCCTTCTCGACGCTCAAAGCAAGGTGAAATCTCTACCTTTGTCCTTGTGTTGCGCTCTGGGCTTGATTCGGTGCTCGATTTGCTATCGGTTTCGTCGGATTTTGGGCTGGCTCGAGGCAAACTGTTGGGGGAATGATGAAAATGGTCGGATCTGTGACTGCTTGTACACAATCCATGATTTGTGGTGCTAGATTTGTGATTCTATTGTGCCAATTCCTAAGCTAGGGGTTACTGTCACACCATAGTTGAGATTGTGTACTGTTGGTGCTCATTGTTCATACATGTTGTTATAGCACCATCTTGCCGATGATTCTGGCTGCTCGATTTTGACTGAATGTGTAAGCTTTGATTTACCACTGCAGCTTAGATGAGGTGCATGTTTTCTATGATATTTTCAGTGCTTTTCGATGTACATATGAGTCAAGGATGTATGCTCCTATCCTTTGGGAGGCCTGTGGCGACACATGCCGCCAAGGATAGTGAGTCTGTGTCCACTTGTTATGTTATGCTAAACATGAAGCACTTTTTGAGGTCAACATTGCAAACCCAGCAGCATGATGTTTCAATACTTGTTGTAGATGGATGCTGATGCTAGCAGATCGCACCTGGCCTCTCAGGCTGCTGCACTTGTTGTTGTGATGGTAGGTTACCTGTCATCTAGGCTTAAGAGGAAGAGGTCTGAGGAAGAACCAATAGTGTATGGTCCTAGACTAGAGGCAGATGAACACAGACAAAAGAACCTGCAACTTATATATAACTCAACTGACTCAGAGTGCCTGGCAATGATTAGGACGACTAGAGCTCCTTTTTACCAACTATGCAAACTATTTAGACAAAGAGGGCTCCTTCAGGATACTTTAAACTCATCTGTGGAGGAACAAGTGTCCATGTTCCTCCATGTAGTTGGACATAATCAAAGGTTTAGGGTGGTACATCAGTGCTTTAGGAGGTCCATAGAGACTGTTAGCAGACATTTTCATCAGGTGCTCTATGCTGTGGGTGAACTCAGGGGTGAGATGATCAGGCCTCCAAGCACTGACACTCATCCCAAAATTCTTGGCAGCCAAAGGTAGTACCCATTTCTTAAGATAATGTTGTGTAGTCTCCTACTATTTGTTGAGTTTTGTAGCATGGTCACATATGAACTCATGCATGCTGAAATTATGTTTTAGGACTGCACTGGTGCTATTGATGGCACCCATGTATTGGCTAGGGTGCCTAGGCACATGCAAGGGCCATTCAGGGGTAGAAAACACAACACAACACAGAATGTGATGGCTGTTGTGGACTTTGATCTCAAGTTCACTTATGTGCTGGCTGGGCGGGAGGGGTTTGCCCACGATGCATTGGTGCTAGCTGATGCCATTAAAAGGGATGATGGGTTAAGGGTGCCTGAAGATAACATAACTGTGCCTGAGTGAATTAATTAAATTGTGTGTTCAAACCAATTCAAACAACATCATTGTAATTGAACTTGTAGGCAAATATTACCTAGTGGATGCTGGCTATGCTTGTCGCAATGGCTTCATGCCACCATACAGGGAGGTCAGGTACCATCTCAGGTCAGGTACCATCTCTCTGAGTATGGTGACAGGCCCTACCCTACCAATGCAAGAGAGCTGTATAGCCTCAGGCATAGCTCCCTCAGGGTCACCATTGAACAGGCCTTTGGTTCCTTGAAAAAACACTTTTGTATCTTAGACAACAAACCTTTCCACCCCTAAAAGACCCCAAGTCAAATTAGTCTAGGCTTGCTGCATACTACATAACTGGATATTATCATTTGGGACTGATGCAGTTATCCCTCAAGAAGCTGAGTGGCAGCCAAATCCTTCCACTTTTTACTTGGAATGCTTCCCAGCTAGCAATACTACATGAAATGTTGTCCAGTCAAATAAACACCGTCCCCGACTGGTAGTTAGGAGTTAGTTGGACTGCCAACTCAGCTGTCCAGAAAAACAAACAAAAACTCCGCCCATCCAGGCTATGCTGGAAATTGCACCCAAACAAGAGGGTGTTGCATCCTATGGGCCTGCCCTCTAGTGCCCTGGCCTTCCTGGGCCGTCCAGGTTAGGCAACTCCTGGGAAACAAACACGCCCTGTATATTTTCTCATCACACCTTCATGCCCTTGATTTTCCAAAATCCGTTCCACCGTATACAGAGCAGAAATCCAAACATTATGTCCGCTCTAGCGTCGTAGCATAGAGTATTTTGCCGCCAAAAAGAATTAAAACGAAAAGAATGCAAAATAGAAAAGACTGACCCAGACACCCGCGCTGACCGCACCAGCGACTTTCCCGCGTCGACTCTATACCTCCTCTGCTCCAGCTCTCTCTATATATACCTTCTTCCACCTCCATTCCCCCACACCAGCCCTCAAGCCTTCACTCCCCACCACTCACAGGCGTCATCCAATAATCCACTCACCAGCACACATCGCTTGGTAATCAAGAGCAGAAAGAAGAGAGCTCGATTATTTCCAACTATATAGCTCAGTAGCTCTTCATGGCTGGGCCGCACAACGTCGGGAGCAAGCACGGTGTTGCGCCCATGGAGGTGTCGGTGGAGGCCGGGAACGCCAGTGCTGCCGAGTGGCTGGACGACGACGGCCGCCCTCGCCGCACGGGCACGTTCTGGACAGCCAGCGCGCACATAATCACCGCCGTGATCGGCTCCGGGGTCCTCTCCCTGGCCTGGGCCATCGCGCAGCTCGGCTGGGTGGCCGGACCCGCCGCCATGCTCCTCTTCGCCTTCGTCACCTACTACACCGCCACGCTGCTCGCCGAGTGCTACCGCACGGGCGACCCGGAGACGGGCAAGCGCAACTACACCTACATGGACGCCGTGCGCTCCAACCTCGGCGGCGCCAGGGTCGTGTTCTGCGGCGTCATACAGTACGCCAACCTCGTCGGCGTCGCCATCGGGTACACCATCGCGTCGTCCATCAGCATGAAGGCCATCAGGAGAGCTGGCTGCTTTCACACCCACGGACATGCGGATCCCTGCAAGAGCTCCAGTACGCCGTACATGATCCTCTTCGGCGTTGTGCAGATTCTCTTCTCGCAGATACCGGACTTCGATCAGATTTGGTGGCTATCCATTGTCGCTGCAGTCATGTCCTTCACCTATTCTTCCATCGGACTCTCGCTCGGCATCGCACAGACCATTTGTAAGTTCTTGATTCAATCGAACTGATTAGTCAATTAGACACTACTGCTGTACTACGATTGATGGATTCTTGATTACTGACATGTGCTCAATCGATGGTATTGCAGCCAATGGTGGGTTCATGGGCAGCCTCACCGGCATCAGCATCGGCGCCGGCGTCACCTCCACGCAGAAGATCTGGCACACCCTACAGGCCTTTGGCGACATCGCCTTCGCCTACTCCTTCTCAAACATCCTCATCGAGATCCAAGTAAGCAATAATCCCCTCTTCTGCTCCACTGTTCTGTTCTCTGCGACTGGATTCCCTGTTTCTAACAAAGTCTGCTGCTGCTCTGGCTCTTGTTCAGGACACGATCAAGGCACCGCCACCGTCGGAGTCGAAGGTGATGCAGAAGGCGACGCGTCTGAGCGTGGCGACCACGACCATCTTCTACATGCTGTGCGGGTGCATGGGGTACGCAGCGTTCGGCGACGCCGCACCGGACAACCTCCTCACGGGTTTCGGCTTCTACGAGCCCTTCTGGCTTCTCGACATCGCCAACATCGCCATCGTCGTGCACCTGGTCGGCGCCTACCAGGTCTTCTGCCAGCCCATCTTCGCCTTCGTTGAGCGCCGCGCCGCCGCGGTCTGGCCGGACAGCGCCTTCATCTACCGGGAGCTCCGCGTGGGTCCCTTCGCGCTCAGCGTGTTCCGCCTGACATGGCGCTCGGCGTTCGTGTGCGTCACCACCGTCGTCGCCATGCTGCTCCCCTTCTTCGGCAACGTCGTGGGGTTCCTCGGCGCCGTCTCCTTCTGGCCGCTCACCGTCTACTTCCCCGTCGAGATGTACATCAAGCAGCGCCGCGTGCCACGCGGAAGCACCAAGTGGATCTGCCTCCAGACGCTCAGCATCAGCTGTCTCTTTGTTTCCATTGCCGCTGCAGCAGGTTCCATAGCTGACGTCATCGACGCCCTCAAGGTCTACCGGCCGTTCAGCGGTTAACCTCTCTGGACGTATATAGTTGGCTCTAGACATGCAGCGATGAAGAGGAACATTTTTTTTTTCTCAAAGAACTGATTTGGCCTGTCAAGGATTTGAGCTCAACTTAGAAGGATGTGCGTAAAGAGAAGAAAGCATGGTAACTAGACCCAAAACTATACATAACTTGGCTTCTAGTTTCATTAGTGTGGTGTTTCTTGTAACTTTAATTTTAGCTTCAGAACAAGACATTGAACCATTTTTGTACCAAATTTCGGTGACCTCAATTATTCGTACACTTTTACTTCGCCCATCCACAGGTCCTTGTGCTTCTTTACAACATTCGAGTGAAAGTCTTAAAACTTTGACTATCAATAACTTTTAAAATGTTATATTTTTTGTTTTGTAACTAGGTATGATAACAGAAAAATGATTAAAAAGCAAATATTAGGTACCACTAGTCCATCAACTCAAATTTTAGGAGATATAAGTACTAGTTATTGCTTAATTAATCTGACTAATAAAGAATTACGTATATTATATTGCATGTTTTTTCTTTTTGTTTATTTTCTAACATGATTGATTTAACAGATACTCTGTAGTCTATATCCAGTTATCATAAACGTATTAACTACTTTTTTGCAAGGGTCCAATCTATATTTCATCCATATACATATTTTTCTTTGCATGGCACCTCTGTAATTTTGAATATGTAATTTTTTTGAAACCTTGCCATAACTATGGTGGCTTTTGTTGCATCACATATAATATGAAGGCATGAATCTAAATTTTGAATTTTCAAAATTTATTCATAATTGATTGCTACATATTTTTTATCCTCAAACTAAGTTAAAATTCTTGTACTTGTTATATCTTTTATTAACTCTTCTTTTTACACCTTTAAAAAACCTTTCTGGAGCTCGGGATAAGTTTAGGGACGTAGAAATAAAAAAAAATAAAAGTTTATGATCTAGATGACAAAGCCTCTCAAGTTTTTGGACCACTAATGTATTTTACTCCGGCAATAATATTGAAGGTCATGTTTTTGTTAAAAGCTTTATTCAAAGAAAATTATAAATTATTTAATTAAGTAAACCAAAAATGCTATTTGTATTGCTATGAGAAATACTTAGAAAGAATATTGTGTTCTGCATATGTATTGCCAATGATTTTTAGCAAAGATGAAAATAATTTAATTACTCTCTCGTCCAAAAAAATATTATTCTAGTTTTTTTCCTTAGTCAAAGTTTGACTAATTTTGTACAAAATATCAATATTTAGTTACTAAATAAGTATCGTTAGTTTGACTATAAAATATATTTATATTGTACAACTAGAGTAACAAAGTTCAGAAATATCCATAGCTTTTTTAATAAATCAAATTAAATTTAAAATAGTTTGAGTTAGGACAACGCAAGTGACATGTTTTTTATACCGGGAGTAATACCTTCAATGACACGATTAAATTAAATATTTGTTTCACAATTCTAACGAAGCATTTTTCTGTTTCATGACTTCTCTGTTTAATGGTCTCGTTTGGGACCGCGTACATCGACTGTGTGGTGTGGTGTGCAAACTGCGATGAGCGACCTGCGATACATAAATTCCTGTCGCTAGTTCTATCTTGCAGTGGTTGAGTCTCCTGCGGTGGCGAGAATCCAACTAACCGTGAGATGTTTGGCGGGATTCTGCTATTTTCTCGGCCGCCGCGCAGCAGAAAACACGGTTCCAAACGCGGCAAATATTTGAAGGCGTTATAATCAACAGTGCAATTTGTTATCTGCCTATTGAGTTGCACGTTTCTTAATCCTGATTGGGCTACGTATACATGTCCCCTTCTTTCCCGCTAACTTGGTTATCTTGATGTGCTCTTTATCCCCACTCACCGCTTACACCCACTAGCAAATTAAAGCTACTTCATCCTGTAGGTTTCCTTGTGTTGTCGATAGTGCTCTTGCTGTTCATAAGCACAAAAATATCGGCATCTTACATGCACCAGAAAATTAAATCTTGCCGTGTTTTTCACATCCACGTGCTTTGCTATGGTGTTACTCGCTTTCATAATCAGGATATGCTCTGGTTCATAGAACATTTTTTTTTCAAATAAACTAGGGGTTTTTTTGTGTGCGCAAGTTCAAATAAACTAGTTGAAATGGATCGAAGATAGATGATGCTAGTTTTGCTTCTACTTCCTGGGTCAAGTGTTTGGATATAGGAGACGTGGTCATGCATAAACCTAGGTTTCGATTGCATTTCAAATCAAATTTTGGAAAGTTAGTCTAGATCAATTGGTTGAGTAGGAGGCGTAGCGTAGTCATACATAACCATTTAAGTTCGATTCTTCCTCTACTCGAACTTAGATGTGTAACTTTTTTCTAGTAAAACACCACCTACTTTCTTCAAGGTTAGCCCTATTTTTTCTGGGTCATCACATTAGCTTAGAAACTTATTTCAGTGCAACAAAACTCGAATACAAACGTACAGCCAAACTGATTCATGACTATCCAATAGTGAAAGCAATTCTATCCCTAGGGCACCATCATATGCTAGAGACTAATAGGAATATCAATTAATAAGGAGACAAGGAAATTTTATTACGTGGTTATGTGGAAGCTCTTTTTGGGAAATTTGATATTATTGTAACAATATGGCTACGGGTTTTTTTTTATAACAATGGCTACAGTTTTGAAAGTTGCTGCAGTATGCACTGGAGGTTGTTGCTAGATATTTTCACCAAGACGAACAGAGAAGCAATGTCCTTATGATTTTTTTCTTTTCCTTGTGCTCACAATTCCCTTTTTATATGCTCAGCTGATTAGCTGAAAATCTTAGCAAAAACATGGTTACGTATGTTCTATAAAGTTTAGTATCAAATCAGTAATCGATGCTGGGGAGCACAACATATATGGTAGAGCAGCTCTCACCCTTTCAAGTTAGACTTTTAGGTCGAGTTATACTCGAGGCCTTTGTATGTTGTGGACTCTAATGGATCTAAGCTTGGGGTGTGTGTGTGGGGGGGTGTTATGAAAGGTCCTTGTTTGGTTTTGGTAATTGAGTGACAACTTTAGATGGACTAATATGTGTTTGAATGAGATACACAGGTGATTAGTCCACAGGTACACTTGTGTGAGCAACCTATGTCATGGAGGTGAAATGGCTTGGATATGTTGCAAGACTTACACATGTGATGAAGGAGCTCATTGCATATGAGACATGACATTGAGTCATGTGACTAAGGTAGAGAAGATCAAGACAAGACTTGGGTTGATGGACCGGTTGCAAGCGTGAAGGGCAAGTTGGAGGCTTTGGAGCGATAGACCGCGTGGCGGTGAAGCTTGAGCAAGACTTGGCGCCGATGAACGAAGGCAATGGTAAAAAGCAAGTGAGGTCAAGATCGATGAACCAATAAGATCACGTGAAGATATGAAGTGGATCATATCATTTGTGATTGGTTGGTGTATGTGCTGCATCAACATTGGAGGAGATGGAATGGAATGCGCAAGGCAAAGGTATATTTGTAGGGCATTTTATTTCACCGGTCATAGGTGTGTAGAGAAGTTTAAGACCGGGTTTAGGATAGATGGCCGTACTATTTAGAGGGACAAACTTGTTTGCATATCGGTCATCTAGTGCCGCTCGGGTAATCTAACTTTGCATCGTTGCTAGGATCGAGTGGCGTGGTGAATTGAGTGACTAATCCTTTGGAAAATCTTTGTAAAAAGCTAACACACGTGCACAAGGTGGTGAACACTTAGTAGTGTTAGCACATTTGCAAAGATTTTGGCAAAGGTAAAGAAAAGAAGGCGAAATCGGGCTCGGGGTGCAGCCAGGGTGGCACCACCATCCCCTGTCCGCTGGCACTGCCACCCCTAGGGTGGTGCCCACCTGACCCCGGTTCAGAGTAGCAGCAGTGGAGGGGTCACCGCCGTGTCCAGTGTGCACCGCCATTGGGAGGGCGGTAGCACCGCCAGGGGTTGTCCGGTGCACTGCCGTTTTTCACCCGAGAGCGAGGAAGTCAGGGCTGGTCACTGCCCTGGTCACCGCCATAAGGAGGGCGGTGCACCGCCGTTTTTTTCTAGAGAGTTGGGACTTCATAGGGTTGGCTCCTCTGTAGGCCGCCGAGCACCCGGGGACTTCAGGATGGGGTCTACCGGCACCTCCTCCACTCTGTAACTAGCCTTCGGTTGCTCGACAGTCTGGACAGGCGGGGTCGGATCCTCCACATGCCTTGCACTGCATCAGATCAGCTCGTCAGTCACCAAAAAGCTAAGGAACGACAGCAAAGTAACTCCAAGGCAAGGATACTTACGGTTTGGTCTGTCGATACAATTTCTTGAACCGGCGCTGCCTACCCGAGCCCCTAGGCGTGGTCGTGGGGTCAACTCTCGTGCTCTGGGTGGAGGTCCTGCCTTCTCCACCGTCGGCCTCTCCTCCGCCCGCCGCTCTGGGACTTCCACCGCCCACTGCTCTGGGACTCCCGTCGCCTGCTGCTTGGGGACTCCCCTCATCCGCTGCTCGGGGACTTCTTCGTCTCTCTTCGATCGTACCTCCACGCGCGTGTTGCATGGAGGCGCTTCAGTGCTCGGTGAAGGAGCCACTGGAGCCTCGTCATCATCCGACCACTCGAACATCGCTACACTTCGCGTCCGAGTAGCATGGTCTCCACCAAGCGAGATGCCGCCCGGTTTGAGGGGAGTGCCACTCGCCGTCTTTCTCTTTTTCCGGGCAGGCTCGTCTACCGCTGCCCTCTTCCCCTAGATCTTCTCCAACACCGGGGATGGACTCTCCGAAGAGATGCTGATGGCTCCTTCCTCGGGCCGCGTCGATGGCCGGGCATCTACTCCCTACGGCCAATCGCCCCTCGGCACGCCTAAGAAGTACACCGCTCTTTCCTACGAATGGATCTTCGCATGAGTAAATCAGTCCACTGCTCGGCAACGACTAAAGATAAAAAGCATCAGGAACACACAATTGAGATATTTACCTAAGGAGGCAGATTTTTGCAGTTAAAGGGTCTCATCTGCCCTGGAAAGTTGAACAAGGCAAATGGAGCGAAAAGCTCTGCGGCCCGCTCTTGCACATCATCCCTCGACATCATCTCCGTCCTCTCCCTGGTGCCGTCGATCTCTCCCTTGAACTCAAAGGCTAGGTGGGCCCTCTCCTTGCAGGGCTGGATGCGATGCACTATAAAGCTCGCCGCCACCAGTCCACCGTTGGTCTTCACACCCTTTATTAAGCCAAGGAGCTCCCTCACTTGCTCCATATCAGCGTTGCTTGGCATCTCCGACCAGTTCTTCTGGCTCTTCGGGATGTGGTCGGTGTCGCAGCGGACGGTAGGGTGGCTCCGCTTCATATAGAGCCACCTAGCGTTCCACCCCTTTAGCGACGTGTTTAGCAGCATAGTAAGGTACTCGCCCGCCATTCCATCGCGCAGCTGAAGATACACTCCGCTGACCACCTTGGAACAACCGCCACCTCTCTTCTTCAGCCAGAACAGGTGGCGGAAGAGGTTGAAGTGGGGAAGGATTCTGAGATACGCCTCATAGAAATGGATGAAGATAGATATGTGCAATATGGTGTTTGGGTGGAGGTTGCACAGACTGACTCTCTAGAACTCCAATAAATCCCTCAAGAACGGATGAACAAGAAATCCCAATCCGCGCCAAAAGTAGTCCTCAAACACTACAGCTTCGTCAGTGTGAGGCATTGGGAAGGGCTCACCGAGGGCCAGCCACCATCCGGTGGTGACGCGGTCAGGAAGAACGCCCGCCTCCACCAGTCTGTTGAGCTCTGCCTCCCCCATGCGCGACGACACCCACTCTTCGTTGCGCCTGGCTTCGGCACTCGCCTTATTTGGGCTCGCCTTCTTTGGGTTCCTAGCTCCCCTCTTTGGCGCCATTTCTCAGATCCGGATTGGGGCTAGCGGTGGAAGCGCGTGTGGCTACGAATCTGGAAGCGCGAGGGCTGAGGAGGAAGACGAAATGGCAAAGTGGCAAAGGTGGGAATGCAGGGTGCGGCGGCGCAGTTATAAAGCACTTCCCCCACCCTTTCGCACTCGAGGGTTTTTGGGAAACCGTTCCCGTCATTTGCGCATCTCCGAATTCTCCGCAACAGCAAGGTGGGCCGTTACCTGGGCTCTCACGCAACCGCAGCCCGTATCGTCGATTTATCTCCACAATTTGTTACGGCTCGCCGAATATTCGCTGACTTTTCCACCAACCGTTATGGCTTAGTTATTATTACTATACAACCATTACTCCAGTATTTTCTTCACGATTTGTTTCTCCAAGGTTTCCTTTTATGGCCCGGGGACTGCGTCAGCATTACGTCTCAGTTCCTCACCGCATTGGGAATTTTTCTTTAGTGGACTGTTGTTTCTGACCCTGGCACCACGTGACAACGTCACCTACTGTCAGGCTCGGGACTAAGTGGGCACACTTCACCTTGCGGTGAATGTGCTTTTCTCACCTCGAGGCTACGCCCGGAGACTGGCTGCCTGCTTGGCTAGTCTTTTACTATTCTTCTACTTTGGACCCTAGCACCACATGACTACGTCATCTACTCTCAGGATCGGGGACTAAGTGGGCACACTTCACCTTGCGGTGAGTGTGTTTGCTTTATTCTGGAAGACTCCGTGCCTCTTGAAGCTGAAGAAGACTATCTCTCTTTCTCGTGGTCGGACTCTAAGTGGGCACACTTGGTCCACTACGAAGAAATTTTTGATTCTGAACTTGAGCTCCTTACACCCTTATGGCAAGCCGTACTTGGGTAACGCTGCTCGGCAATTGCTCACAACTATTCGGCGACGGCTCACGCTGCTCGGCAACTGCTCACAACTGCTCGGCAACTTATCACGGTGGTCGGACCATGAGTTTGACTGTTCGGCTTTGTTCGCACCTGCTCGGATAAGCTCAAGGCGGCGTTGCACAACGAGTACAAGGCGCTCGGGGACTAGCTGTGGGGGGTACGACCCCGGATACCCACGGCAGACCACATGGGCTGCGCCCCCAGGGGCGGCCCAGCCCACAAGACGAAGCCTTGCGGGGCACGACTCTGCTCGGCGCCTCCCGCAAGACACCGGAAAGATATCCTGAAGATACTACGAGATCTGTTAGGATATGTATTATCCCATGATTCTTGTAATCTGTTATTACTTTCCGGTTATCTCTCAGATCTAACCGACTTGTAACCCTGCCCCCCGGACTATATAAGGCGGGCAGGGACTCCCTCCAAACTCACGCAATATCATACGATAGCCAATATAATCCAACAGACTACAGAAGTAGGGTATTACGTCATACTAACAACCTGAACCTGTCTAACTCGTGTGTCTCTGTTGCCTTCTTGTTCTTGATTACACGCTTCTCTGCCGATCAATCTACCTTCATGGGATACCCTCGGAGGACTGCCGATGATATTCTGTCGTCACTCAGTCTTATTATCACTCATCAGGCAACAGCGATTCATAAATCTATGATTTTCATATCACAATTTCCATTTCATATCATCACTCATCAGTGCACAATTATCCTTTCATTTGTGTACATTTTAATAGTGTCATTTTGTTCTTCCCCCTTGCCAGCCTGCTGCATACTATTTCCACAGATTGATTCTTGATGAGGGAGAGACTGAGAAATCCCGAAAGATAGCCATAGGTCCTCTGGGCTTCTGATGCTTTCCACATAGCTCCATCAGCATCATGGCGATTTTGCACTTCAGAATCTTTTCATCCCTTTTCTATGTTTAACGATCTTATTTACCCGCGTCCAAGTTTGATACCGTGCCCTCTATATCAGTAAAATATTTTACACAGATATTAAACTCAATCACCTCTTTAGTTTGCAGAAGCCCAGCTCCTTTTGTAACTACCAAATATCTCTTGGGGCATGATCCCAAAAGATACAAAAAGCTCCTTTTGTAACTACCAAATATCTCTTGGGGGCATGATCCCAAAAGATACAAAAAGCAAGTTCCAGAGATACCCGGACCTATACTAAAAAAGGGTAAGAATTGGACTAAAAGATTGAGGTGAAGAAATAGCTCATACTGGCACACCATATCTGCTATTTTCTTTCTTACGTAATTTCAGAGTGTTGAACATAGGTTTCAACAAGATCGTTGTGACACTGCCTTCATTGACATGTTTTCCATTTTCTCTAAGCTCCAAGATTACGAGCTTCATCCGTTGCACAAGGGAACTAACCATGGATAAAAGTTCATCGCCAACCTCTTATGGAATGTGCTGCTCAAGAGCCTTACAAGATCAATATATTAGCTGAACTGATCTGTTTAGATTTATGTTCATATCCAATAGTGTTGCCCCTTATATATCAGATGAACGATAACATCCATTATGCGTATTTTTGCACGCATTTGGTATATTCATTATGATTTACACACATTATAATTTGTATATCCTTCATTTTGTGCTTACTCAAATTATAGATTTGAATAATTGTTTTTTTCAGCAAAAAATGTACTGGATAAAGATCCATAGCTATAAGGTCCCTGAATTTTCACAAGATACAAAAGACTTTTGATGAAAAAGAAAATTTAGTCCCTTAATCAGAGAATAATTTCCCTTTATATATTTTTCAAAAGACACAAGTGCTGCACTTCTACCAAGAGGCAATAGACAAAAAAAATCTTGGTTTACAATTGCGAGTTTCTGATCGATATAATGCAAGTCGTACTATTATAATCCGTAAATTTGAGGTATACTAGCCTACCAGAACGTTATTGATCCACTGGCACACTCCAAGCTGGGCGCGGCAAAGCCGCGCCGCTTTTTCTAGTCAATTAGCTCAAGTTGCAAAACCACCCCACCCCACCCCACATCATGGTGCCACATCATGGTGTGCTAGGTCCAAGCCTATACGCGCGTGACTGACATGCCCGCGTCTCGTCACGTGTCCGTGACATGCTTTTCGCCTCTCTTAGTTTTACAACAGGTGTACAAAATAATCACCTATTTAAGTTGAGCAACATCTAGTTAAATCCCAAGTAGAATTGAATGTTTATTGCACCTAGCATTTAATATGGACCTTAGCATTTGCTTGACTTTAGTTGGATCAAGCCCAATTTAAATCCAATAATCACAATATATTTTATGGTTTTCATATTGTGCGCGAAGATATTGTACTTGTTGACAGGTCACCCTTTTTATATATCTTTCGTCTGGTCGCTATGCTCATCCAAATGGGATGCATAGACAAACTACACGTACAAATGCAACTGCTACAACTTTTTCCATGCGTACTGCAATATAAATCGTTTCGAGGTCCAAGAAAACTGCCGTGGCGTGGATAGATAGTCTCGACTCTCGAGTGGTTAGTAGGTGACGCAGAGACATGCATGTTTGCAAAGATGATATGGCTTAGAAGTCCGCTGTGTATGGTCGCATTTCATGAGGAAAAAGGTGACGCTGCAGGTCGATTTGTCAAAAAAGGTCACAACAACTTGAATTGCAGCTATCGTTGAAGACATCACATAAGTCCACATATGTGCCCTACAAACTAAGAACAAAGCCATCACATAGAGTGTGATCAAGTGAAGAACAACACGCTAGCGCACAGCTTGAGCCATATATATAGTTATGAAACTATGGTATGGCCCAAGGTTGTGAAAGATACTGCGTGCCATTCTGCACTTGAAATTTCTTCAGATGACAATGCGTGTTCATCAGCACATATAATATATTATTACTACATTGGTTATATATGTTTCCTTGTTGAATTTTTGCACTACGTAAAAAACGGTTTTTAGCAACGGCATAATTTTTTTAGGGGCGGCCGGTGATGGAGCCGCCCCTACAGTGACGTGCTCGGAATCCACGAGACCAGCCGTCCCTACAAATAAAACAGCAGGGGCGGCTGGTGATACGAGCCGCCCCTACAAATAGGTAGGATTTGTAGGGGCGGCTCAATCACCAGCCGCCCTCAGTGTTTCTATTTGTAGGGGCGGCTGGTGATCGAACCGCCCCTAGAAATGCCCAACGTACGGTATAAACCGTCCGAAATATCTACGGCCTCCTCTCTCTCTCAGTCTCGACTCCCTCTCTCTCTCTCCCTCGCTCTCCCTCTCCTCCGACTCTCCGAGCCCCTCCGTCTCTCCCCCACGCCGCCCCTCCCTCTCCCCCACGCGGTGACGGGACCTCCCTTTCAGCCGGCGCGACGGCGCCGCCCCCCCTCTTCTCCGCTGCGGTGGCATTTCGCGGCGCGCACCCTAGGGTGGCGGGGGTTTCGCCGGTGGGACGAGGAGTCCGTCCTCGCCGCGATGATGGTCGTCAAGGACACACCCCCATCCGCGAGTCCCGCCGCAAGAGGCAGGCCTCCACCTCCTCTCGCTGGCGGCAGCGCCGGATCCAAAGACGTGTATGGCGGCCGACCCGCTTAATTCTTTTCTGCGCCGGGTTCTCGCCAGTACGGTGGAGCAATAGCCCCGCTTTTACACCGGGTCTGCTGTTTTTCTTCGTTTCTCCCGCTCAGCTCGCCTATACGCTCGATTCGCCGCTTTTCTGCATCAACGGGCCAGCGACCACCGGCGCCGCCGCCCTACTCCCAGCTGCCCAGGTCCTTCGCCGACGACGAGCGCCCACCACAGCAGGGTACTCTTCCCCTCTCCCTTCCTTCTTCTCGCAAAACTGAGCACCCGCCCCGAACCCTATCCGGATCTGATCTAATCACAAGTCTAAGTGTATGCATGTGGCCCAGCAAGCGCTCGGCTTCGGTCACCCGTCGATCCACGCAACCATGGTAAGCGAGCCTCATCTCGTCTGGTTAAGTACGCGGATCTAGGTGCAATATCTATAGCGGTGGGGGTTCCTGAGAGCGTAGATTTGCGTGGAAATTTTTTTGATTGGAGCTTGTGCTCTGTGGGCTGCTGCATCGCAATCGTGATTCGTCTTTCGCTGAATTAGTTGACTGTAATTCGTACTCCTGAGTTGAAGACTGAAGTGATGTGCTGGGGTAATTCTGTTGTGAATCTAATCGCGATATCAGTCTTCTAGGTGAAGATGTTTAGCTGTCAAATGCAATATTTGAGATGTGCTTTTAAAACTATGGAAGTATTGATACGGCTAGAAAGTAGAAACTACTACTTACAAACTTAAGAGTCGGAGATGCTGATTACCTACTGCTTACGAGCTAAGAGTTAGATATGCTGATTACCTGGGGATTTGCTTGGGTTGGAAGTATTTACGAAGCTGTAAAGTCATGTTTTGCAAGGTTTATTGTTTCCCAATATCAATATACATCGTGATGCTAATCTAGTTTTAATCCTTGAAATGATTGACTTGATTAGTATACTGAGATTGATTTGCTGTTGAATGGCTTCTATCCGTTTTTTCGCTCAACACAATTTCGTAGTATAAATCCACAGACAGGCTATTTATTCATACTGCATTGTGCTCAATTAGTATGGCCTTTTGGTCCTCTTAGGCTCTTAAAATGAGAACATGAGGTGAACTCAGGTTCACTCATTGTGCATGGTGAAATTGTTTCTGGAGGCTGTCAACATGACAATAAGTTCAATCTAATCTGATAGTCATATATGTTTGCAGTCGAGGAGGAAGACCAGGGAGCCCAAGGAGGAGAACGTTACCCTTGGACCCACTGTCCGTGAAGGAGAGTCTGTCTTTGGTGTTGCTCACATCTTTGCATCCTTCAATGACACCTTCATTGTAAGTGCTGGATGTTTTTTTTCTGTGGATGGACCTTTTTATTCCCTTCCCCAGTTTAAATGTGATGTTGTAATATTGGGGATTGATTTGGGAGTTGCTCATTGTGCAGATTTGCCTGGAGATCTGCTTTGAGCCGACCACCACGCCTTGTGGGCACAGGTAATTTCTAACTGTGCTTTTGGAAAGAAAAAAAAAAGTGGTTGCTTGAATTCTGTATGCAAAGAGAAGAAATAAAAAACTTTCCCTGGTTCATTTTGTTTGTGCCGTGTGCAACCGTAGGATGTCAGTTGCTTCCTGTGAGTTGCACAATTCATTTTGTATGCTGATTGCCTGTCAGAAAGTGATTTCTTCTGTTGTTAAAAGTGCAGTTTAACGAATGATCTTGGAATTGTAAAATTCTGTTGGTTAGTGTCGGAGAAGCCTGTTAATTACCCCGGGCAAATGGACCACAAAAGCTTACAATGTACATGTGCACTTCTTGCGCATTTGCAATTCCTTTTTTCCTGATTTTGTTTATATACAAGACTGGAGTACTAGGATTTTCATCGGTACTTTGACTGTGCTTTGACACGCATATCTCATTTCACATAAGGAAACCGTGTTGGTTCTAGAGGAGAACCAATCCTTGGAAAATGCTCATCGAACATTGCTGCAGGAGCTTGTGGTAACTTTCTATGTGGCTACACTGTCCTTTGATCTCACTTGATGATAAATTGGTTAGGGAGTGTTGTCGGCACGTGCATTTTTCTGGGTCATTGCATCTGTTCTGAGCAGTAGGGTTTTAATGATTATTTCTAAAAGAAAACGGAAGGTGTGGCTGCATTTTTATTTGCAATCCTAGAAAATTACATTGATTGCTGATTCTGATTTATATGGAGAGTGTGTATTTCCATATTTCATTTGCAATCTTAGAAATCAACATTGATTGCTGATTCTGTTTTTATTAAATCTGTATTCTTAGTCATCTGCAGTGCAATCGGGTAAAAAGATCATGCAATATGGGAATTCATTGGATAGCGGAGAAAGTAACTGCCTGATAACTCGCCTTCTTGGTCAGTTGCAGTTCTTCCAACATTCTTTGTTCAAATCCATACATATCTGAGGACCTTATGGCATCACTTTCTCTTTTTTTCTTGAACACTATTTGGTGCCTGTGTAGCATTAGTTTCTGTTCTGAGAAAACAATGTTTTTCCATGATAGATATTGTGCTTTATCTTTGCGAAAGAGGGCATGTTGAGGGTGGTATGGTATTCCAGCTGTTAGAAAACCTAACTGAAATGTCAACAATCAAAGACTGCAAAGATATCTTTGGGTATATTGAGAGCCAACAAGATGTACTGGGGAAGGTAATTGTGATCCTTATTTTGTTTGATTAGTTCTGGTTAAGTACAGAAGATGCATGTTTGTAACTTTGCTGATCAATTATCGTTTTGGGTTGTTTGTAGCAAGAACTTTTTGGACGTGGAAAACTAGTTATGCTAAGGACTTGCAACCAACTTCTTCGCAGACTATCGAAGGTTAGGTTCAATTGTTTTGTTGTGTCTACTCTTTGAAGTTTAGATTTACTGTTGTTCCCACATTTCATCTTGGTTAAGTGGCCATTTTGTTAGCCAGCTGATTACCCTTAGTTATCCTGTATGTAAAAAGTAATACCCCCCAAAAAAAACACTAAGAGGAACTATGTGTCATTGCCAATAAGGAGAAATAGACACCAAAATTGAAGTAAAAAAGGACACGAACCTGGGTGGTAGGCGTACCAACTGAGCTCGGCTCAGTTCCTAGGACATTTCCATTTTCTTTCATTCAAAAGAAAGGCTTTGTGTTCGAGAAAAAAGAAAGGCTTTGCTTTCCATTTGTGGTTAGTGTTCGCAGCCTGTACACAAGCAATATGGCATCTCGTCTGGTGCTGCTGTTTATGCAGGTGGAGATAATTAGGCTTACCGAGTCATTGTCTTGTACATTCTCAAGAATTGCTGCGGTGTGTCTTGTTCTCTCTTGTGTTACTTGCATCGAGCGAAGATTGGTTTTCACAATACTTTTCATATACCTATGTGCAGTCTCATAGTTTAAATGAACAGCAAGCACAATAATTTGCACCGTGTATTGTCATGAAATATTTGTTATAATCTGGTATAAATAAATGTTCTTGTTAATTTAAATTGTAAATTTAATTTTTCTTTTGCAGAAAAATGATTTGTAGGGGCGGTTGGTACTGTAGCCGCCCCTACAAATCGATCTGTAGGGGCGGCTGGTGTTCCCAGACCGTCCCTGTAAATCAATTTGTAGGGGCGGCTACAGTACCAACTGTCCCTACAAATCGATTTGTAGGGGCGGCTGGTAACACCAGCTGCCTCTACAAATTGATTTGTAAGGGCGGTCTGAGAACTGCCCCTACAAATACATGATTTGTAGAGACCCTTGTATAGGGGCGGCTGGACAAACCGCCCCTACAAATGGTATTCACCCGCCCCTACAAAACCTATTTTAAGTAGTGTTGGGTGACAAACATTCAGTAGTCCAACAAGTAGTTATAGTGTGACAACGAGGCTTTAACACCAGATCCTATATTATAATAATATTTGTATCAAATAAGAAAATATATGCTAAAGTTTTATGGGGGGAAAGCTTTATAACGGAGGTGCCTCTCTTTTTAATATACCAGGTGATACCGCGTGCATTGTGGTAGGAGCACAAAGAATTGCATGAGATATTTCATTAGTACTGAAAAGGTTTTTAGGCACAATCGTTTTTGCATCTTTATTACATGCGGATTTGCGAACCGCGGTATGAAAGGCCAGTGAAAATGGTGGCGTTCCACTGGTTGAAGTTTGGATCCGCCATGGATTTACACTGGCGGTTGGTGTAACACTGCCGCCTATGTAAAAATATTTACACAGGCGATATCCTTAAGTCAACCGCGAGTACAAACATTTTATACTGGTGGTTTATGTAACGAAGCCCCTTTGTTAATTGACTTCTAGAGGTAGCTTAACAACATAAACAACTTTAAAGATATTTTTAAATTTCAAATGTTTCGTGCCATGTTAATATTGAACCTAATCACATTCAAATTCAGATATCCATTCGCAACCAATTATAACATCATAACAAATACCCTCTCCGTCCCAAAATAAGTGTCAATATGCGATGCGTGCTGGTCAAACTTTCTTAAGTTTGACTAAATTTATAAAAAATATTAACAATATTTATATCTTCAAATAAATTTATTATAAAAATATATTCGATGATTTATCGAATGATACTAATTATGCACTATAAACATTAATATTTTCTTATATATATTTGGTCAAATTTATTTGACTTCTTGAAAAATGAGAATGACACTTATTTTGGAAAGTAGGAAGTATATATCATACATGTATCCATAAACATAAGTATTTATTTCATTATACCATAGTCATCGATCAAGCAAGTATACATCAAGCAAAGCATATATATCTACATAAAAGTAGTGAATAATCTCGCACATGATGAACCAACACATGTCAACACATATATTTCTGATCTCTTTATCTTCGAGAGATCTGTTAGTTGGGTTGCATAGCTTGCATGAATAGATATATGTGCCATAATTGCGTGCGCTAGTGGGACACCGATGTGGATGGCTTGCACATTGAGATTGACTTATAGTAGGGTTTAGGATTATAAGATATAGATATAGATATAGATATAGATATAGATATAGATATATAGAAACATAAAACATAGAATATATAGAATATAGATATATATTCAAGATTCTAGCATGCGATATGCAGATGGTTCATTTATGTAGCCATTTACTTCATTTTGACATATAAATGCTTGACGTCTTATACAATGGCATCTTACTATTATTAATTAGATGTCCGAATGAAGACACCACATTAATTCTCACAAGAGACGTTAGAAAAAAAGATAAATCCAAAAAATTCTCATAATAATTAGAAACATCTCACTTTAATTTGGGAGACTCTAATCATATAATAGCTGTTGTTTATTGAAATTTATAAAAAATTATCCACCTAAGCCATTATGAAAATATATAAAGTAATCCTAATTTTGTATCTAAATTACCCACCTCTGCCATTACAAAAGATAATTCAAAATTACCCCTAAATTTGTATTTAAATTACCAACACCTGCTATTATGAAAACATTCCAAAATAAACGTCTAAATTTGCATCTAAATTACTCACCTTTGTCATTATGAAATATAATTCAAAATAACCAACTAGCATTGCATCTAAATTATCCACTTATGGTATTATGAAAGATAATTTCAAATACCCCTAATGATTTTATAAATTACCCACTTTTGTTATTATGAAATATAATGAAAAATAACCTCCTAAGTTTGTATTTAGCCTACCGATATGTCATTATGAAAGATAATATAAAGTATTAAATTTATATCTGTATCTACCTAAGTTGTTATAAAAAAACAAAAATATCACTCAAATCTACATGTAGATACTAATATATGTTATTATAGAAAATAAATCAATATCCATAAAGTATGGTACATATATATATTTCTAAATTGCAGACTTCTACAACTGTAAAACTAAATATCCATAATGCTATGTTTGACCGTGTATACCAGGTAAACATATATCCATTACGATAAATATTTATTTTAGTAGCATATGAAGCATGGAAAAATGTTTAGTTAACAAACCTCATATCAATAACACTAACAATTCGCTTTAATTTATATTAATACTCCATGATAATAAATTTCATATGTTATTATTTTAAATAAGTTTATACATTTTGACTGAAACATTAAGTAATACAATATTGATAACAAATTTTTTAGTACTTTATGATATATAAAACAATACTACACACGTATAATCTTGTGATATAACAAATTCAACATGTTTAATGTTGGGCTGGAAGCTGGTTTCAACTTAACATGTGGAAAACAATACTACTAGGATTTAAACTCTTTTTAATAAAATAAATAAATTTTGCATAAGACATTAAAAAACCACTAGATTTTCTACTTTGTGGAAAAAATGCAAAAATAAGATTAAAATTTGAAAGCTAAACTATAGATTCATGAACTCTCAAAAAGGAATGCAACAAAAGTTTATATATCTTAAGTTGGTTTCAACTAAATAAATTAATGCTATAAAATATAAATACTATAAATTCTCCATTTAATCCTCAGGGGACTTGATAGTAAAACAAAGGACATATCCTAGAAATTCTGGAAAAAATAAAAAAAACATCTCGCCATCAATTTAGTATGACCTAATTACAAATGATAATAATAGTTATTTGATCTTTTCTATTTTCTAACTAATTGTTCACATTTGCTATTACATAAAACAACACAAAGTAACCAGTAACCTTTAAATTACCCACTTGTGCTATTTAGAAACATGATCTAAAGTATATCTTAATTTGCATCTAATTAACCACGTCCTCCTACTGTGATACACAATTTATATAATCAAATTTTCATTTTATTATTAGAAAAATTATATATCTCTTCAAATCTCCATCTAAATTATCAATATATTCTATTACAAAATATGTTTAAATAACTATAGAACACATATATGTTTCTACATTATCCACTTATAGCACTATTGATACATTAAGATTTGATTAAAGTATACATACGCATCATTCCAGTATGCATGACGTTATGTTTTACCACATAAAAAATATTTTCTTAACAACTCATATACTAACGATACTAATAAATTGTTTAAAACCATTTTAGTAACAATGACATATAACTTAAATATGTTGTTACTTTAGATATATTTATATACTTTAACTAAAATGTCTGATATGTCTATATTGATTGTATAACCATAATTGCATATATAATTCCTTGATAGGAAAATTTAATAATCTTGAAAAGCATGGGAGACCACTAGTGGCTATATTTTCCAATTCTTTAAGATTACTGTGAAGTAAAAAGTCAATCACTATAAGGCTTAAGTGTTAAAATTATCTTGAGGTTAGCACTACTGCCCTATCTGAGATCTCACTTCAAACTCTGTTACTTATCTTAACGACATAACACAAGTTTCAAATGATTGCATATGGTATTGTAGTATTTAAGAACGTACTCTATGACCTAAAATGCTTTTTAAAAGGTGTAAAAGGTTTTTTAATGGTGTAAAAAGAAGAGTTAATAAAAGATATAATGAGTACAAGAATTTTAACTTAGTTTGAGGATAAAAAATATGTAGCAATCAATAAGAATAAAATTTGAAAATTCAAAATTTAGATTCATGCCTTCATATTATATGTGATGCAACAAAAGCCACCATAGTTATGGCAAGGTTTCAAAAAAATTACATATTCAAAATTATAGAGGTGCCATGCAAAGAAAAATATGTATATGGATGAAATATAGGTTGGACCCTTGAAAAAAGTAGTTAATACGTTTATGATAACTGGATATAGACTACAGAGTATTTGTTAAGTCTATCATGTTAGAAAATAAACAAAAAGAAAAAACATACAATATAATATACGTAATTCTTTATTAGTCAGATTAATTAAGCAATAACTAGTACTTATATCTCCTAAAATTCTAGCCAGTGAGAGAGCATGAGTTGATGGACTAGTGGTACCTAATATTTGCTTTTTAATCATTTTTCTGTTATCATACCTAGTTACAAAACAAAAAAATATAACATTTTGAAAGTTATTGATAGTCAAAGTTTTAAGACTTTCACTCGAATGTTGTAAAGAAGCACAAGGATCTGTGGATGGGCGAAGTAAAAGTATACGAATAATTGAGGTCACCGAAATTTGGTACAAAAATGGTTCAATGTCTTGTTCTGATGCTAAAATTAAAGTTACAAGAAACACCACACTAATGAAACTAGAAGCCAAGTTATGTATAGTTTTGGGTCTAGTTACCCTGCTTTCTTCTCTTTACGCACATCCTTCTAAGTTCAGCTCAAATCCTTGACAGGCCAAATCAGTTCTTTGAGAGAAAAAAAATGTTCCTCTTCATCGCTGCATGTCTAGAGCCAACTATATACGTCCAGAGAGGTTAACCGCTGAACGGCCGGTAGACCTTGAGGGCGTCGATGACGTCAGCTATGGAACCTGCTGCAGCGGCAATGGAAACAAAGAGACAGCTGATGCTGAGCGTCTGGAGGCAGATCCACTTGGCGCTTCCGCGTGGCACGCGGCGCTGCTTGATGTACATCTCGACGGGGAAGTAGACGGTGAGCGGCCAGAAGGAGACGGCGCCGAGGAACCCCACGACGTTGCCGAAGAAGGGGAGCAGCATGGCGACGACGGTGGTGACGCACACGAACGCCGAGCGCCATGTCAGGCGGAACACGCTGAGCGCGAAGGGACCCACGCGGAGCTCCTGGTAGATGAAGGCGCTGTCCGGCCAGACCGCGGCGGCGCGGCGCTCAACGAAGGCGAAGATGGGCTGGCAGAAGACCTGGTAGGCGCCGACCAGGTGCACGACGATGGCGATGTTGGCGATGTCGAGAAGCCAGAAGGGCTCGTAGAAGCCGAAACCCGTGAGGAGGTTGTCCGGTGCGGCGTCGCCGAACGCTGCGTACCCCATGCACCCGCACAGCATGTAGAAGATGGTCGTGGTCGCCACGCTCAGACGCGTCGCCTTCTGCATCACCTTCGACTCCGACGGTGGCGGTGCCTTGATCGTGTCCTGAACAAGAACCAGAGCAGCAGCAGACTTTGTTAGAAACAGGGAATCCAGTCGCAGAGAACAGAACAGTGGAGCAGAAGAGGGGATTATTGCTTACTTGGATCTCGATGAGGATGTTTGAGAAGGAGTAGGCGAAGGCGATGTCGCCAAAGGCCTGTAGGGTGTGCCAGATCTTCTGCGTGGAGGTGACGCCGGCGCCGATGCTGATGCCGGTGAGGCTGCCCATGAACCCACCATGGGCTGCAATACCATCGATTGAGCACATGTCAGTAATCAAGAATCCATAAATCGTAGTACAGCACAAGTGTCTAATTGACTAATCAGTTCGATTGAATCAAGAACTTACAAATGGTCTGTGCGATGCCGAGCGAGAGTCCGATGGAAGAATAGGTGAAGGACATGACTGCAGCGACAATGGATAACCACCAAATCTGATCGAAGTCCGGTATCTGCGAGAAGAGAATCTGCACAACGCCGAAGAGGATCATGTACGGTGTACTGGAGCTCTTGCAGGGATCCGCATGTCCGTGGGTGTGAAAGCAGCCAGCTCTCCTGATGGCCTTCATGCTGATGGACGACGCGATGGTGTACCCGATGGCGACGCCGACGAGGTTGGCGTACTGTATGACGCCGCAGAACACGACCTTGGCGCCGCCGAGGTTGGAGCGCACGGCGTCCATGTAGGTGTAGTTGCGCTTGCCCGTCTCCGGGTCGCCCGTGCGGTAGCACTCGGCGAGCAGCGTGGCGGTGTAGTAGGTGACGAAGGCGAAGAGGAGCATGGCGGCGGGTCCGGCCACCCAGCCGAGCTGCGCGATGGCCCAGGCCAGGGAGAGGACCCCGGAGCCGATCACGGCGGTGATTATGTGCGCGCTGGCTGTCCAGAACGTGCCCGTGCGGCGAGGGCGGCCGTCGTCGTCCAGCCACTCGGCAGCACCGGCGTTCCCGGCCTCCACCGACACCTCCATGGGCGCCATGAAGAGCTACTGAGCTATATAGTTGGAAATAATCGAGCTCTCTTCTTTCTGCTCTTGATTACCAAGCGATGTGTGCTGCGAGTGCGAGCACTGAGCACGGGCGCTGGTGAGTGGATTATTGGATGACGCCTGTGAGTGGTGGGGAGTGAAGGCTTGAGGGGTGTGGCGAGAGCTGGTGTGGGGGAATGAAGGTGGAAGAAGGTATATATAGAGAGAGCTGGAGCAGAGGAGGTATAGAGTCGACGCGGGAAAGTCGCTGCTGCGGTCAGCGCGGGTGTCTGGGTCAGTCTTTTTTATTTTGCATTCTTTTCGTTTCAATTCTTTTTGGCGGCAAAATACTCTATGCTACGACGCTAGAGCGGACATAATGTTTGGATTTCTGCTCTGTGGAACGGATTTTGGAAAATCAAGGGCATGATGGTGTGATGAGAAAATATATAGGGCGTGTTTGTTACCCTGGACCTGCTTAACCTGGACGGCCCAGGCCATAGGATGCAACACCCTCTTGTACGGGTGCAATTTCCACTAGAGCCTGGATGGGCGGAGTTTTTGTTCGTTTTTCTGGACAGCTGAGTTGGCAGCCCAACTAACTCCCAACTACTAGTTGGGGACAATGTTTGTTTGCCTGGACAATATTTCATACAATATTGCCAGCTGGGAAGCATTCCAAGTAAAAAGTAGAAGGATTTGGCTGCCACTCAGATAATATCTAGTTATGTAGTATGCAGCAAGCCTAGACTAATTTGACTTGGGGTCCTGTAGGGGTGGAAAGATTTGTTGTCTAAGATACAGAAGCGGTTTTTCAAGGAACCAAAGACCCGTTCAATTGTGACCCTGAGGGAGCTATGCCTGAGGCTGTACAACTCCCTTGCATTGGTAGGGTAGTGCCTGTCACTATACTCAGTGAGATGGTACCTAACCTCCCTATATGGTGGCATGAAGCCATTGCGACAAGCATAGCCAGCATTCACTAGGTAATATTTGCCTACAAGTTCAATTACAATGATGTTGTGTGAATTGGTTTGAACACACAATTTAATTAATTCACTTAGGCACAGTTTTGTTATCTTCAAGCACCCTTAACCCATCATCCCTTTTCATGGCATCAGCTAGCACCAATGCATCATGGGCAGACCCCTCCCATCCAGCCAGCACATAGGTGAACTTGAGATCGAAGTCCACAACAACCATCACATTCTATGTTGTGTTGTGTTTTCTACCCCTGAATGGTCCTTGCATGTGCCTAGGCACCATAGCCAATACATAGGTGCCATCAATAACACCAATGCAGTCCTAAAACATAATTACAACATGCATGAGTCCATTTGTGACCATGCTACAAAACTCAACAAATAGTAGGAGACTACACAACATTACCTTAAGAAATGGGTACTACCTTTGGCTGCCAAGGATTTTGGGATGAGTGTTAGTGCTTGGAGGCTTGATCATCTCACCCCTGAGTTCACCCACATCATAGAGCACCTGATGAAAATGTCTGCTAACAGTCTCTATGGACCTCCTAAAGCTTTGATGTACCACCCTAAACATTTGATTATGTCCAACTACGTGGAGGAACATGGACACTTGTTCCTCCACAGATGAGTTTAAAGTATCCTGAGGTAGCCCTCTTTGCCTAAATAGTTTGCATAGTTGGTAAAAACGAGCTCTAGTCATCCTAATCATTGCCAAGCACTCTAAGTCAGATGAGTTATATATAAGTTGCAGGTTCTTTTGTCTGTGTTCATCTGCCTCTAGTCTAGGACCATACACTATTGGTTCCTTCTCAGACCTCTTCTTCTTAAGCCTAGATGATAGGTAACCTACCATCACAACAACAAGTGAAGCAGCCTGAGAGGCCAGGTGCGATCTGCAAGCATCAGCATCCATCTACAACAAGTATTGAAACATCATGTTGCTGGGTTCGCAATGTTGACCTCAAAAAGTGCTTCCTGTTTAGCATAACATAGCAAGTGGACACAGACTCACTATCCTTGGCTGCATGTGTCGCCACAGGCCTCCCAAAGGATAGGAGCATACATCCTTGACTCATATGTAAATCGAAAAGCACTGAAAATATCATAGAAAACATGCACCTCATCTAAGCTGCAGTGGTAAATCGAAGCTTACACATTCAGTCAAAATCGAGCAGCCAGAATCATTAGCAAGATGGTGCTACAACATGTATGAACAATGAGCACCAATAGTACACAATCTCAACTATGGTGCTACGGCAAACCCTAGCTCAGGAATTGGCACAATAGAATCACAGATCTAGCACCACAAATCATGGATTGTGTACAAGCAGTCATAGATCCGGCCATTTTCATCATTTCCCCCCAACAGTTTGCCTCTAGCCAGCCCAAAATCCAATGAAACCGATAGCAAATCGAGCACCGAATCAAGCCCAGAGCGCAACACAAGGACAAAGGTAGAGATTTCACCTTGCTTTGAGCGTCGAGAAGGGGATCTGAAGACGAGGGTACGAGGCGAGGAAGAAGAAGCGAAAAAGGCGACGACGAGCAGACGGGGACCAAGCACCGTCTACCGCACTCGCCTGCGGTGTCCAGGGAAACGAACACGGCCACCAACGGACGGTCCTCAATCAACACAGGCAGAACAAGTGCAATCCGAGCCTCGCTCGAATGACTAACCAAGTCCAGATCCAAAGTACCATTCCGCCCAGTCTCCAATTGTCCTTCATATATATTCCATGTGATAGTAATATAATAACAACAATAATATCTTTCCTATCTCTCGCGAGTGACAGGTAATCACTCAACTTCTACCGGATCCTATAGCATAGCAATCTACATGATCCTGACATACTAGTAGGACTCATAGGATGAAGATATATATGCAAGTGGTTTCATTTAACTCCTTAAAACTTAATGCACAAGCTTAAAATAAAGAGCAGAATAATAGGGGTTATGTACCGGGGCTTGTCTGGGTAAGATATAACCAAAAGTTAGCATTCCATCATGGTGACACGATCATCAAGGCACCATCTTTTCCACTACTTCAGTCGACTCTATGATCCATCGTTGTTCCTATTATGATATACGTGGATGCAACGCAGAGACGCAACTAATCAACGGTAACCGCAACTCTTAAAAATATGATTACGCCTTTCAAGCTAACGAGCTAGCTCTAACGACTAAGGTACTAGGCTACGTACCACGTTGTCGAGCAAGGCTTCGTCTCCAGAACAATGTTTTAGTTCTAAAATCCTAAGGTGTTTTGGCATTTTATTGATTAAATATATATTTTTAAACTAGGACTCATTTAGCTACCTTAGCAAACTAATCATTATGGAGCTACAAAAATTACAGTGAGCACCTAATAATATTAGGAATTTACTATGAAAGTTTCAGAGCCAACACTATCACCAATTTATTATAAAACTTCCTACAAGTTTATATCTTACAATATTAAGCATCTCAAATTCATTAGATAACTCTTGAAAATATTATAAAACTATGTGAATAAAATATACTAGCAGATAGATCATAATTTTAGGAACCTACCAAAATTGGTTTCACAATTTTCGGTTAACTACACAATTTTATCTGCCTCTAGTCTTATAAGTTGCAGGTTCTTTTGTCTGTGTTTATCTGCTTCTAGTCTAGGACCATACACTATTGGTTCCTCCTCAAACCTCTTCTTCTTAAGCCTAGATGACAGGTAACCTACCATCACAACAACAAGTGCAGCAGCCTGAGAGGCCAGGTGCGATCTGCAAGCATCAGCATCCATCTACAACAAGTATTGAAACATCATGTTGTTGGGTTTGCAATGTTGACCTCAAAAAGCGCTTCATGTTTAGCATAACATAACAAGTGGACACAGACTCACTATCATTGGCTGCATGTGTCGCCACATGCCTCCCAAAGGATAGGAGCATACATCCTTGACTCATATGTAAATCGAAAAGCACTGAAAATATCATAGAAAACATGCACCTCATCTAAGCTGCAGTGGTAAATCGAAGCTTACACATTCAGTCAAAATCGAGCAGCCAGAATCATCGGCAAGATGGTGCTACAACAACATGTATGAACAATGAGCACCAACAGTACATAATCTCAACTATGGTGCTACAGTACCCCTTAGCTCAGGAATTGGAACACTAGAATCACAGATCTAGCACCACAAATCATGGATTGTGTACAAGCAGTCACAGATCCAGCCATTTTCATCATTTCCCCCCAACAGTTTGCCTCGAGCCAGCCCAAAATCCAACGAAACTGATAGCAAATCGAGCACTGAATCAAGCCTAGAGCGCAACACAAGGACAAAGGTAGAGATTTCACCTTGCTTTGAGCGTCGAGAAGGTGATCTGAAGACGAGGGTACGAGGCGAGGAAGAAGAAGCGAAAAAGGCGACGACGAGCAGACGGTGGCCAAGCACCGTCCACCGCACTCACCTGCGATGTCTAGGGAAACAAACACGGCTGCCAACAGCAGGTCTTGGGGGAGCAGTGACCCGGCAGTGAGGAGGAGGAAGAAGAAGCCCCAGACCGTGTCACCACCGGCAAGTCGGACGAGGGAGAAGCACCACGCTCGAGAGCCAGAGCCGCCTACGACCCCACCGCCACAACCGACCACCGAGAGCTCGAGACGAGGAGGGAAGCGGGGGGAGTGGAGAGAGCAGCGAGAGGACTGAGAGCGAGTGAGGGAGAGCAAACCGTAGTGGCACGGCAATGGTATAAGCAGGGCGACAGAAATTTCACTTGGCGCGTGAGCCCATGGGAGCCAAAGGCCGCCAACTGAAACGGATCACGGGGGCTGGCGGAGGGACTGTGCGTGGCTGAGCCCACGAGAAACACGAGCTGCAGGCTCACTGATGCTTTAAGCACTGCGTGGCCTAGGCCCCCAAGGCATCCAGGGTAACAAACACGGCCGCTTGTAGCGCATGGGCATTTCCCAGGCCGTCGTCAGGGAAACAAACACGCCCATAGAGGTAGACTCTTTTTTTCTCTGTCTGGTAACAAGTACAACTCACCAACATGGAAGAACAAACACCACATTCACACAACCACGAGTTCATATCTTCTCACACAAAGATATATAGGGGTCCCTAATTTAACTTTGATTTATAGAGGCACTGAAAAATCTCTCAGTCTCCAAAAATGTAGAGTGATTTTTAGAGGCAAACATCTCATTATTAAGACACCTGATGAACTACCGCCTCCCAAAATTGACTCAAACAGGAGGGTCTCTTAAGGGACCCATTTCTAAAAAGGAGAGCCCCACCTATGTTAATAGTTAATAGAAATCTAATATTTCTTAGCTCACTACTGGCCTCAGTATATATTATAGGGTTTCTAAAACTGTAACCACTCCTCTCCCTCTCCACTGGCTGCCGCAAGCCATGTTATCTTCACCATCGTGCCTCCTCCTATGCACGAGCTCATCGGATCCATACCCATCTTCTCTCCACCCAATACTGCTAGTGCCACCCATCTCTCCACAGCCGCCCCTCCCCCCACCCTCATACCAACAGGTGATGGCCTGAACCCTTCCTACTAAGACTAAGCGTGAGCAACAGGAGGTGGTGGTGGATTGGGCAAGGAGATGATGTGCGGATCTCCCCACCATAGCCATCGTGCGATGCGAGGAGGCAGTGGATCGGGCAAGGATGTGGCAGTCTAAGGCGAGGAAGTGATGAGCCGAGTGAGGATGTGGCAGTGTGAGGAAGGAAATAGCACGTCGCTCAGTCAAGCAGGCAGGGTGCGGACCTCCCTACCATAGCAGAGTCATGCAATGCGAGGAGGCGGCAGGCCAAACATCGTTTGGCGATGTGGGGAGATGAAGTGGAATGCCGGCTAAGCTCGGTGCAAGGAGGTGGGGGATCATGCCCTTCATCCTGTGTCCTTCTTACCTCTTACAATCTCTCTCACCCTCTCTCCCTTTCATACATCTAGATGCAATGGGTTGGATCCGGAGGAGGGGGCAAAGGGGAGATGGTGTTGAGACGGGACGAGGAGACTATGGTGGGCTACTGTGGGGAGGCGGAGGTGTGGATCTGATGGAGGAGGCAACGTGATCTATGGTGCGTGCCCTCGGCACCGACCATGGTAGCAGGCTTGTCAATGGGCGCTAGGTCAACTTTCTTATTTGTTTTTTCAAGGCCAATGTTTTGGCTATATTATTTATAATTAATTAACACAGGTGCTTAGATAGTGTCTGATGGATGCCCATCTAAGGAAAGTCTCAGGCCCTATTTGGTTAGATAGGACTACTAACTAGTCTCCCTATTTTAGTCCCAAATAGTCCCTAATTTGCCAAACATGGAGACTATTAGAGGTACTAAAGTAGGTTTGGCCTGTAGTCCCTTGAGGGGTGGGTTGTAACACCCTTAGTGTTATGAGCTTGTTTAGCACCGAGATTTACGTATGAAAGGGATTAGCCAAACAAGTTTTTGGGTTTTAAAAATTTATAATGCACGTGAAATGATAAACAAATTCTATGTGACTCACTTTTGTGGTTGAGAAAAATCAAAATAAATAGTGTTAACTAGTGCTCTTGGGAGCTCAAAAATCAAATTTGACGTTAAGATAAGCTCTGTTTGTTAAGTTGGCAAACACTTGAACTATTATTTAAAATACAATTTTTGGCAAATTATATTGAGCGAAATAATTAATTAATGCTTAAATATTTTGTTCCTACGGGTTAGTATAAGGTATGGACTATTGCATGAAATACTTGTTGGTAGCAGTTAATAGGGTTTAGGCCATTTAAAATTTATAACAAAAGTGTTAATGGCTATTAGTTCGAATTGAACCTTAACTTTTCTAGGTATGGGAAAAGTACTAGGACAATGCTTTCTTGACATTTAAATTATAACTAAAATGTTTAAACACTAGATCCATGTTTTTGTACTGTTGGCTGCTTCTAAGTAAGCACTTGAGCATGGTATAGGTCGAAGTTGTGTTGGATGTCACGTTGCTCTCGTAAAAATTGCCCAAACCTCCTTAGAACGCGCTGTGAACCATGATTTGGTGCTCGGTTCGCGAACCGGCGTTCAGCGTGACGAACTCATGTTGGCACCTCCCTTTCTTCCTCTCTGGTTGCTCTCTGGACGTGAGGTTTGCTTCGCCAGTTGGGTGTTAGTATCAGCTTTAGGTTAGAGGAATTAGTTGAACCTCAATCGTGATTGTTAGCAGCTTTTGCTTCGCTTTAAAATGCATGCACGTCACCGGCTGCTACCTCTCGGCCCGAGTTCACGGTCACTGCGCGCGTGGGCGCTGCTGGCACCGGGCTCAGGCCGTGGCCGGGCTGCTGCAGCTGGCCAGCTCGCACGCCTGGGTGATGCCGCGCAGCACCTACGGCCTGGCGTTGGCCGGTCCCAGCTGGCTGTGGCCTGGCTCCCGCAGCTACATGTGCGTCGTGCTCGGATGGCTGGCCGCGATGCCGCGCGCAGGGTAAGCCTAGGCTGTAGTGGTCATTGCTCAAACAATGTGGCGCTCGCCTCGCCTTTCGATCCACCTACCGAGTCGAACCCCCGAGCATGTTCCACTGCTCGTCGTGCCTGGGCCGATGACCCAGGTCGCAATGATGATGGGACGCCTCCCTGCCTTGCCCTGCCCCTCTAACCGACGCCGGTGAGCCCTGCTCGGGTCTGGTCGCTCCAATTCAAGCGCATCATGCCAAGCCGTCCACTGTCTCGTCACCTATGTGCATGTGCTCGTGTTGCAGCTATCGATCGGAGCCGCCCGTCTTAATCCGCTCGTGCTCACTCGTGTGCCTCTCCACAGCATAACCACAGCTTGAACTCTGCCTTTCCGCCCTCCAATTCGCCTAGCTCAGGGCTTCATAGTTCGATTCCTTGCACCAGTAGGTGGCATAAGAAGTCAACTAGGCACCCCATCTTCCCCATGCCTGACCAAGCACTACTGGCCACCAATTTGGCGTTTTTCTTATCGCCGGCCAGGTGCGCCGATGTGCTAGTGAAATTGGAGCAAGGTCCAAATGGGTTCAATTGTTTGTATCCACGAACACGCTTTAACCTCCTCTATCTGGTGCTCGAGCCATTTTGCCAGGGCACTTGCCAGAGACATGGTGACGCATGCATGTCCGTCTCGGAGCGCTGCCACCCTAGCGGCTCGCACGTGGGCAGGCCAACTCGGCACTCCTCTGCCTCAACCGTCAGCGTAGCACAAATTCTGGTGAGCTACTGGTGCTTACCCACTTTCTCTACCACCCCGATAGAACCTTAGGCCACCAGAACAGTCGCGCCGCCGCCGCGGATAGCCACTCGCCGCTGTAGCCCGCGACAGTGTGCCTCCGAGTCCCTAACCGCCACCCATCCTTGCGTGTTTAGCCGTAGATGGTGACCGACCCGCTAAATGGGTCCGCGCAGGCCTCTGGTGGCTGGCGTGGACGACCAGCGCTGCTGCGCCGTCATGCTCTGGATGGCCGGGGGTGCGCGGAGGGAAATTTGGATAAATCTAGGGGGTTAGGTGAATTCATCAGAGAAAGGAAGAAATAGTATTAGGACCTAGTCGTGGTTCAGGAAAAGTCCGAGGGCTCATTTGCTAAAGTGCCAGCACGGGCTCCCCGCCGTGGACCGTCTCGCGCGTGGGCCGCGTCCCGCGCTGGGCCGCCGGGTCTGCTGGGCCGAATGCTTGCCACCGGCCCTTTTTGTTTTCTAAAATATTTTCTAATTTAGTTTCTAAGGTAAACTTGTAAATTCAATATAAAATTGTGTAGTTAACCGAAAATTGTGAAACTAATTTTGTTAGGTTCCTAAAATCATGATCTATCTGCTAGTATATTTTGTTCACATAGTTTTATAATATTTTTTAGGAGTTATCTAATTAATTTGACATGCTTAATATTGAAAGATATAAACTTGTAGAATTTTTTATGATAAATTGGTGATAGTGTTGGCTCTAAAACTTTCACAGTAAATTTCTAACATTATTAGGTGCTCACTGTAATTTTTGTAGCTCCATAATGATTAGTTTGCTAAAGTAGCTAAATGAGCCCTAGTTCAAAAATATATATTTAATCAATAAAATGTCGAAACACCTTGGAATTTTAGAACTAAAACATTGTTCCGGAGACGAAGCCTTGCTCGATAACATGGTACGTAGCCTAGTATATTAGTCATTAGAGCTAGCTCGTTAGCTTGAGAGGTGTAATCGTATTTTTAAGAGTTGTGGTTACCGTTGATTAATTGCGTCTCTGCGTCGCATCCACGTATATCATAATAGAAACAACGATGGATCATGGAGTCGACTGAAGTAGCAGAAAAGATGGTGCCTTGATAATCATGTTACCAAGATGGAATGCTAACTTTTGGTTATATCTTACCCAGACAACCCCCGGTACATAACTCCTATTATTATGTACTTTATTTTAAGCTTGTGCATTAAGTTTTACGGAGTTGAATGAAACCACTTGCATATATATCTTTATCCTATGATTCCTACTAGTATGTCAGGATCATGTAGATTGCTATGCTATAGGATCTGGTAGAAGTCGAGTGATTACCTGTCACTCGCGAGAGATAGAAAAGATATTATTGTTGTTATTATATTATTGTCACATGGAATATATATGGAGGATAATTGGAGACCGGGTGGAATGGTACTTTGGATGTTGACTTGGTTAGTCATTAGAGCGATGCTCGGATTGCACTTGTTCCGTCTATGTTGATTGAGGACAGTCTATTGCTGTGAATGGTAGTCAGGTCTCAGACTTATTATCTTGAGCACATATTTGCTTAGGGGAGCGGAAAGGCTCGTTACGCTCTTGTCATGGGTTCCGGCTCTTTTCGGACCGACTAATTGGAGGCGGAGAAAGGTGGAGATCTAAGCACCATGCTGAGACCGGGTCTCAAGTGTGGGGGCTTGTAGTCCAATTTTAGACGGGAACCTGGACCCCGTGACAGGAGTGGAATGGGTTGATCTTGTTTGTGCCTGGGGTACAAGCGAGGCATGTGTTTCGGGGTATCCAGCTAGGATACATTGATTCCCGAATCGTCGTTTCTATGAGACGGTACGACTTGGCTATGGACTAGCACCGTAGTAAGAACTAGAATATGAAAGATGGTAAAATGGTTCTAATTTCTCACCACCTGCTTGAAAGTAGCATAGTAACTTACATAGAATGGATAGTTAATGAGCTAATGATGACTGCTAATAAAACTTAATATAAGGATGCACGTTTAGTAATGCTTCCACACATGTAATAACTCATAAGCCAAATAAGCCTTATATGTCCTTGTAGTCTTTTATTTTTCTCATGTCCGATAAGTCTTGTTAAGTACAATCGAGTACTTAAGGTTTTATTCCCCCTGTTACAGGTGATCGGAGGATACTTAGAGCTAACTCTTGTGTGTGGAAATCTCCTGGTGGGCTCAGAGAGGATTCATTTCACGCTACGACCGTAGTGTTTATTTATAACCCTCCCTAAAGGTTTTTATAAGAAAAGATGTAAAATCTGCTAGAATCTCTTGTATATAAATGTCCACTATATTAATGCTCCACCATATCATTAAATTAATCTTTGCTTCCTCTGTAACTCTGATAACATTGTTATCTTCTGTTGTTATAATTAATTGAGGTAATATTCTACTACTGTAATAAAGTGATGTAAGAAATGACTTAAGAATATTGTAAGCTTTATTGTCTCATTTATGATCCTGATGGAAAAATGTGGATTTTTGAGTTCTTCCTTTGAGTGTGCTCGACGGAACTGTGTAGTTTAGTATCCTCTCTTGAGTACTTAGTGTCTAATGAAAGACAAGTACTCCTGGGAGGCATTAGATTTGGCGACTACTGGCCCAACTTGATACCCCTGCCCCTCAGTTTTGTCGGACCCCACCCCGTCGACTCTGCTCTGTGCTCGCCCAGGCGCCCACGCCCCAGCACGGTGGTAGCGCCCACGCACAAGCGAGGCAAGGCAGCAGCACTCGTGTCCCGGCACGGCGGCGGCGCCCGCACCCGTAAGGTGGTGGCGCCCACACCCCAGCGAAGCGGCGGCCCTTGCGTCCGGCACGGCGGCGGCGCCCCAGCTCCTCTTGGCGTGTGGCGCCCGTGCCCCGCTAGCCGGTGGCTGCGTAGGCCCTTCCAGTAGACACGCCCATTCCATTGAAGCTGCAGAACCTCCGCTGCTACCATGGCTGCTGTCTCCATGGCCTGTGTCCATAAGAAGAAGAATGATATTTTAGTCTTTGTTCAGCAGCTTTAATGCTCTTTAGTCTCCTCTAGTTTCTGGAACCAAATAGGGTAGGAGATTAAAGTTTAGTTCTTGTTTTAGTCTCTAGTCCCTAGACTAGAGAACCAAACAGGGCCTCAGTAGATGTTTCAGGTCCCTGTTTTCAAGAATCTCAAGGTTTGAAAATAGTGTAAACAAGTTTCATCCCTATAACATTTCATTCTATAAAACTTTTTTATCTCTTCATTTCTACTGTGCCATGTCAGATTATTTAACGTCTCGCTTTAAAACTGACCTACCAGTCGTACAAAGACTGGAGCAATCGAACTCGCGGCTGAGCAGCAGTGGGATGGGCATGCGCTGCGTCGCGCCTGCGCCTCGTCGGCCGGGTATCCGCGTCGCGAGTGACTGCGCACTGGCCAGAGCCCCAGGGCCCAGACAAGTCTTCCCGGCGAGCTCACGCGCCGGCGGCGTCAGCCGGGTCGCTGGCAGTGGCAGGTCGCGGGAATCGTTGTTCAGTGACCAGCCGGCTGCCGTGCTTGATGTCGATCTATGGCTTACGTTTGATATCAAGCGCTTCGTTCCAATTATTTGTCTCCGAAGTCAAATGCAAAAACAATCAGTGTAGTGTGTCTAACTTGCACGACGAGTTGCTGGAACTGAAATCTCTCATCATCTTACACTGAAAATAAACTCCCATTTATATTTGACTTGGAAGCGACAGTACTCCCCAAACGGGAAAAAAACAGAACACCTACGTGAGCCTCTCAGCTGTATATATAGGTTCTGCTCATTCTTGTGATCTTGTCGCATGTACTTCGTAGGATTGCCTCCCTTTTCTCCGATCCTCATCTTCCAAATATTACTCCTAACACACCTCCACTTCTGAACTGAGATATGGAGTGATTTTCATCCATCATGCATGACTATACAGACCAATTTCCCCCGACAAGGGGACGTGTGACTTCCATGTTTCCAAGCAATAATCTTGACAGAAGAGTTAGAGGCAAGAAGGGGGAGTTCTTTAGCTAGATGATGGGCATGCTTGCAGTGGGAACTCTAATATTCGACCCGTAGATAGTGACGCAGCTCCGTTTGGAAATTAAGCATGGCGTTTGACAGTGATTTATCAAAAGCTAGTAGGTGGCACCTTTTGAATCGTCAAAAGGTTCTCCTCCAAATTTGGCACGCATCATATTGATGTGCAAATGACATTCTTATAAAATGTATATACCCCTGCAGCTACGTCAGCAGTATTACATACAAATGTCTAAAACTTATGATTGTCCACAACACCTGAGATTTATATCGGGCAAGGAGATGAGATTGAGGCGACATGTCGGCTCCACATGTCAGGTGCACAGTCAACAGCCACACAGACAGTTTATCATGAACAATGATAATTTTGGATCATGTGGTCCGATTAGCATGTTTGGGGTTTACATCGACCTGCAATTTCCAAAGTTAGAGACCTAGATGACATTGCCGTACAAGTTTAGTTACCTCGTGGACCCATTTAGCAAGTTTGGAGACCGGAATATGTATTTTCGGAAGTTTGGGATCTACATGGCACTACCGTGTAAGTTTAGTTTCTAGATCTAACATGTCACATCCATGTCACGTTGAGTTAGCATTCCCCGTCGGTATATGGAGTAGGTCAAAACTTGTTTGGACTAGTACCGGAGCTCGGGATAAGTTTAGGACCTAGAAATCAAAAAAATAAAAGTTTGTGATCTAGATGACAAAGCCTCTCAAGTTTGCGGACCACTAATATATTTAACTCCGGCAATAATATTGAAGGCCATGTTTTTGTTAAAAATTTTATTCAAAGAAAATTATAAATTATTTAATTAAGTAAACCAAAAATACGCGGACCACTATTTGTATTGCTATGAGAAATACTTAGAAAGAATATTGTGTTCTGCATATGTACTGCCAATGATTTTTAGCAAAGATGAAAACAATTTAATTACTCTCTCGTCCAAAAAAAATATTATTCTAGTTTTTTCCTTAGTCAAAGTTTAACTAATTTTGTACAAAATATCAATATTTAGTTACTAAATAAGTATCGCTAGTTTGCCTATAAAATATATTTATATTGTACAACTAGAGTAACAAAGTTCAGAAATATCCATAGCTTTTTTAATAAATCAAATTAAATTTAAAATAGTTTGAGTTAGGACAAAGCAAGTGACATGTTTTTTATACCGGGAGTAATACCTTCAATGACACGATTAAATTAAATATTTGTTTCACAATTCTAACGAAGCATTTTTCTGTTTCATGACTTCTCTGTTTAATGGTCTTGTTTGGGACCGCGTACATCGACTGTGCGGTGTGGTGTGCAAGCTGCGATGAGATGTTTCCTGCGGAACTAACCGTGAGATGTTTGGTGGGATTCTACTATTTTCTCGGCCCCCGCAGCAGAAAACACGGTTCCAAACGCGGCAAATATTTGAAGGCGTTATAATCAACAGTGCAATTTGTTATCTGCCTACTGAGTTGCACGTTTCTTAATCCTGATTGGGCTACGTATACATGTCCCCTTCTTTCCCACTAACTTGGTTATCTTGATGTGCTCTTTATCCCCACTCACCGCTTACACCCACTAGCAAATTAAAGCTACTTCATCCTGTAGGTTTCCTTGTGTTGTCGATAGTGCTCTTGCTGTTCATAAGCACAAAAATATCGGCGTCTTACATGCACCAGAAAATTAAATCTTGCCGTGTTTTTCACATCCACGTGCTTTTCTATGGTGTTACTCGCTTTCATAATCAGGATATGCTCTGGTTCATAGAACATTTTTTTCAAATAAACTAGGGTTTTTTTTTGTGCGCAAGTTCAAATAAACTAGTTGAAATGGATCGAAGATAGATGATGCTAGTTTTGCTTCTGCTTCTTGGGTCAAGTGTTTGGATATAGGAGACGTGGTCATGGATAAACCTAGGTTTCGATTGCATTTCAAATTAAATTTTGGAAAGTTAGTCTAGATCAATTGGTTGAGTAGGAGGCGTAGTCATGCATAACCATTTAAGTTCGATTCTTCCTCTACTCGAACTTAGATGCGTAACTTTTTTCTAATAAAACACCACCTACTTTCTTCTAGGTTAGCCCTATTTTTTCTGGGTCATCACATTAGCTTAGAAACTTATTTCAGTGCAACAAAACTCGAATACAAACGTACAGCCAAACTGATTCATGACTATCCAATAGTGAAAGCAATTCTATCCCTAGGGCACCATCATATGCTAGAGAATTGGCTAATAGGAATATCAATTAATAAGGAGACAAGAAAATTTTATTACGTGGCTATGTGGAAGCTCTTTTTGGGAAATTTGATATTATTGTAACAATATGGCTACAGTTTTTTTTTATAACAATGGCTACAGTTTTGAAAGTTGCTGCAGTATGCACTGGAGGTTGTTGCTAGATATTTTCACCAAGACCAACAGAGAAGCAATGTCCTTATGATTTTTTTCCTTTTCCTTGTGTTCACAATTCCCTTTTTATATGCTCAGCTGATTAGCTGAAAATCTTAGCAAAAACATGGTTACGTATGTTCTATAAGGTTTAGTATCAAATCAGTAATCGATGCTGGGGAGCACAACGTATAAGGTAGAGCAGCTCTCACCCTTTCAAGTTAGACTTTTAGGTCGAGTTATACTCGAGGCCTTTGTATGCTGTGGACTCTGATGGATCTAAGCTTAGGGTGTGTGTGGGGGGTTATGAAAGGTCCTTGTTTGATTTTGGTAATTGAGTGACAACCTTAGATGGACTAATATGTGTTTGAATGAGATACACAGTGATTAGTCCACAGGTACACTTGTGTGAGCAACCTATGCCATGGAGGTGAAATGGCTTGGATATGTTGCAAGACTTAAACATGTGATGAAGGAGCTCATTGAATATGAGACATGACATTGAGTCATGTGATCAAGGTGGAGAAGATCAAGACAAGACTTGGCTTGATGGACCAGTTGCAAGCGTGAAGGGCAAGTTGGAGGCTTTGGATCGATGGACCGCGTGGCGGTGAAGCTTGAGCAAGACTTGACGCCGATGGACAAAGGCAATGGTGAAAAGCAAGTGAGGTCAAGATCAATGAACCAACAAGGTCACGTGATGATATCAAGTGGATCATATCATTTGTGATTGGTTGGTGCATCTGTTGCATCAACATTGGAGGAGATGGAATGGAATGCGCAAGGCAAAGATATATTGGTAGGGCATTTCATTTCACCGGTCATAGGTGTGTAGAGAATTTTAAGACCGGATTTAGGATAGATGGCCGTACTATCAAGAGGGTCAAACTTGTTTGCATATCGGTCAACTAGTGCCACTTGAGTAATCTAACTTTACATCGTTGCTAGGATCGAGTGGCATGGTCAATTGAGTGACTAATCCTTTAGAAAATCTTTGTGAAAAGCTAACACACGTGCACAAGGTGGTGAACACTTGGTGGTGTTAGCACATTTACAAAGATGTTAGAAAAGGTGAAGAAAAGGAGGCGAAACCGGACTCGCGGGTGCTGCCTGGGTGGCACCGCCATCCCCTGTCTGCTGGCACCGCCACCCCTAGGGCGGTGCCCACCTAACCCCGGTTCAGAGCAGTAGCAGTGGAGGTGTCACCGCTGTGTCCAGTGTGCACCGCCAGGGGTTGTCCTGTGCACTACCGTTTTTCACCCGAGAGCGAGGAAGTCAGGGTTGGTCACCGCCATAGGGAGGGCGGTGCACCGCCAATTTTTTCCAAAGAGTTGGGACATCGTGAGGTTGGACTGGGTGGTCACCGCCACCCCTGTCCGGTGACCAGCTAGTTTCTGTTGGAATTTGACTGTTGGGAGGGGCACCGCCGTGTCCGGTGCCCTCGCAAAAAAGGGAATCTTTGGAGCAACGGCTCTATTTGCTTGGGAGCTATAAAACCAAGCACTAGCCGGGCTTGGGATGGCTGCTGAGCACCCTTAAGCTTTGGTGGCTTGTGTAGGTGTGCTTGGGAGCCCTCTAACTCACATACTGAAAGGTCCTTGTGTGGTTTTGGTAATTGAGTGACAACATAGGTGGACTAATTATGTTTATGTGAGATACACAGGTGATTAGTCCACAGTTACATGTGTGTGAGCAACATATGCTATGAAGGTGAAAATGGCTCAAATATGTTGCAAAGCTCACACATATGATGATGAAGGAGCTTATTGCACATGAGACATGACATTAAGTCATGTGATCAAGGTGGAGAAGATCAAGACAAGACTTGGCTTGTTGGACTGGTTGCAAGCGTGAAGGGCAAGTTGGAGGCTTTGGAGTGATGGACCGCGTGACGGTGAAGCTTAAGCAAGACTTGGCGCCGATGGACGAAGGCAACGGTGAAAAGCAAGTGAAGTCAAGATCGATGAACCAATATGATCACGTGATGATATGAAGTGGATCATATCTTTGTTGATCGTGTTGGTGCATGTGTTGCATCGACATTTGAGGAGATGGAATGGAATGCGCAAGGCAAAGGTATAACCTAGGGCATTTCATTTCACCGGTCATAGGTGTGTAGAGAAGTTGGTGACTGGGTTTAGGATAGATGGCCATACTATCAAGAGGGGCAAACTTGTTTGCATATCGGTCATCTAGTGCAACTTGTGTGATCTAACTTTGCATCGTTGCTAGGATCGAGTGGCGTGGCAAGTTGAGTGGCTAATCCTTTGGAAAATGATTGTGAAAATGCTAACACACATACACATGGTGGTGTACACTTGGTGGTGTTGGCACATTTATAAAGGAGATGAAGTTGGAGTTGATGTGGATCAACTCGACGATGGAACAGAGGCGAGAAAGGTTTTCGAAACTCCACCGACAGAGTGTCCGCCCGTAGAGTGCGGATAGTCCAACGGTGCCACCTGCACCCTATATAGAAAAGACAGGGTTTCATAGAACTGATTGGACGCTGGCCTCGGTAGGACCAGTGTGTCCGGTCAGTGGCAGCAGTGAACGCGCGGTCTCGGTCTCGTGACAAGACGCTGGCACGAAGAGTGACCGGACGATCAGGGTCTGCATCCAGTCAGTGCTGATGTATGGTGATGTAGGTAGCGCTGGTGTTAGGCGCGTGGGCACAAAACTGATCGAACGTTGGTCTGCGTCCGGTCATGGTGGACCGGACGCGTCCGGTCGCAAAAAAGCGGCTCGGGGAGCTTTCTAGAAACGACTGGACTTAGGTGCAGCAGCGTCCGGTCATTCACTGTGCAGCGTCCGGTCGCAACTTAACCGTTGAGATCGGGCGGCTTCGATTGAACGCAGAGCGACACATGGACGGCGTAGAGCGACCAGACGCTGGCAAGGTGCGTCCGGTCGTCCCGAAATTTGCCCAGTGAAGGGGTAACGGCTAGTTTAGCCCATAGGGCTATAAATAGAAGGTGGTCTCGGCCATGGCTGGTGCTGAGCACCACGGGGGACTTTGCGTCCATGCTTGTGAGTGCTTGGGAGCCCTCCATCTCACATATACTTGATAGTGATCATCCGATTGTGTGAGAGAGCGATTCTAGTGCCATTGCATCATGAGGTTGCATCGAGTGGCACTAGGTGATCGCTTTGCAAGCTGGTGGTGCTTTTTACTCTTGGAGGTTGCCACCTCCTAGACAGCTTGGTGGTGGTCTCTGTCAAAGCCCGCAAGAAGCTTGTGCGGTGCTCCGAAGAAGAGCTTTGTGAGGGGCATTGTGCTCACCCCGCGGAAGCCATGAAGAGCAACTCTAGTAAAGCGTGTCATTGAGCAACTTTCGGGGTAGGTTCTTGCGGTGCCCGATGTGCGGGCTTGGCGGGTGATGCCAATTAGCCACCGAACCACCAAGTGAGCGGTCGACACAACGGGGACTAGCGTGTTGGCAAGCACGTGAACCTCGGGAGAAAAATCACCGTGTCAACCTTGTTCTTCCCGTTGGTTTGCATCCTCGTTACACAAGCTTGTAATTACTTTCATATACATTGTGCTTATGTAGTTGCTCTTGTATTTAGTTAAGCTTGTGTAGCTCACTAGTTACCTTCTTGCTTGTGTAGCATAGAAGTAGCTCCCTTGCATGGCTAATTTGGTTTGTGTAACCTTGTTAGTCACATTGCTTAGTTTGTGTAGCTAAGTATTTACGCTCTCTAATTTGGCATTAGTTGCCTTGTTATTGAGGATTACTAGTGAGCTTAGGTGGCTTTGTGCTTTTGCTTACTAGCATGTGTAGGAGCTCCCTTGTTGTTTAAAGTACTAGTGGCATAGGTTTGTGTGACCTTGTTTCTAAAATTGGTTAGGTGAGCTCTAGCTAGCTCGGCACCTTTATTGCTTAATTAGTATCTTTGGAAGGTGCTAGAGAACATAAATAGAGGGGTGTAGTCTTGGCTAGACCGATAGTTTTAATTCCACACTTGTTTCGGTTAGCCAACGCGATTAATTTTAGAAAGGACTATTCACCCCCTCCTCTAGTCCGCTATCTCGACCTTACAAGTGGTATCAGAGCTAGGTATCTCATTTGTGGTCTTCACCGACCTGAGAGGATGACGGCTTATGGGCTAGATGTTGATTGTCCACACATTTTTGTTTGCACACACTTTACACGATGGAAAAATTGGATGATATGCAATTTTAAGTTTATTTGCCCTTAAATGTGGTGGATGGTAGATGTAGGCTTTTCTCATGTGTTGGATGAAGATAATCTAACTCAAGCACAAGAGAAATGCCTAGATCGCGACATCCAAGCTACTAACATCATGTATAGATCCTTGCATGATAAAATCTTTGGAGAGATCATTGACATGAAGACCGCTCATGAGTTTGGAGTTATCTCAATGAGAAGTATAGGACGGTCTCCGATGATTATGATGAGCCCAAGAAGGAGGCGCATGAGTGTGTTGAGCATGATCACAATTGTCACACCCAATTTTAAGGATAAAATTGAATGCATAAAACTCATATGTGCCCAGGGATCAGTCACACACATAAGTTGACAAATTACAAAAGTATCTTCACGGTGTATCTTACATCACGATTAATACAATCACATAGTCTTACACAACACATCAGAAAATAAAAAGGTAGCTCTCTCGTGGTAGTTCCAACACAGGGACGGTCAACTGGTTGACCTCAAGCCTAGAAGTCCTGTGGAAACTCCTCATATCCGTAGACATCTGTTACCCATCCGGGACTTTTATCCAAATATTGAAAGTAAACAAGCGTAAGTACATCCCGTACTTAACAAGACAACATGGGGTTATTAAAGCTCAAAAAGGGTGACTCTGGTTTACTGCGGTTAGCACTTTTAGTAAGTCAAGATTTTATCATCAACTATTATCAAATTATGCTTAAGCCCCAATTAAACCCACATGATCAGATATCATACTCAATTGAATCATATTATCACCGTAGAACATCATAAATGAACATCAATAAGTAACCATTTATTTTATGAGTTTTCCCATATGCACGGCTATTATAACAGTTTGTAACACTCTGTAGAGGTGGTGCACATTCACCATGAGTCGTGATTCCCATATGCCCGGGTTAATTACTCCCATAACACTGCCAAGGTGAGCGAGCAGGATACACTATGAAGCCATTTCATACGTTTCTCTAACAAGTTAGGGCCGCTAGGTTTCCTCGGCAGGCAGATGTAGGAACCCCCCTTTCCTATGGCACATTTCCATCGCGGCTATACACATAGGAACAGAGGTTGTCCTATATCCAACGTGGCAAGCCCCTTTTGCGCCATAAAGGTAACCTCTAACAAGCTAGAAAAGGTCCTATTACTGAGCTAAAGTCAGAGCCATGTGACCCCCACGGTTGCACTATCAGTCCCAGCTTTTACCGACAGATAAGTCCTTATGGAGGGCCGAGAGCATCATGATCGAAAGTCATTTGCTCCTTCACCCTATAATTCAGTTGTTTAAAAGCAAATTTTACCTTTTCGTTCCATAGAACCATTATTCATTATTTGGATCATGTACAGTTACATTGAGCGCTAGCAAACTACCAATATGCATATAACCCATAGGAGACAAGGAAACAGAATATTCAACCACTAGGATGTCCTTACGGGTATCAAAATTAGACACATGCAAATGAGAAATTAATAAATGGTGAATAGGACATCAAAATAGATCCCATGTTATACTTGCCTTGGTTAACAAACTCCTGCTGGTCCTGCTGGTCGTCAAAGAACGCTTGGTCTCCAACGTTCTCCTCGCCGTCTAAACTCGACCAACAAAGCAACATACAAGCATTCCAAAGGCATTCATGCAAAGCAAACAATTATGGGATTAGAACAATACACTAGGGCATAAAAACAAGATAAAAAGGTTCTTTAAAAGAATCTACGTCTTTCTACGATCACATAGACGCGAAGTTCACGAAAAACGGAGCTAAAACACGAAAGTTATGAATTAAACGGGGTTTCCTATAGCAATTTATTTAATTAAATCTAACCTCAAAATTTAAATGTTTCAAACATGTTTGACAGTGGTATTAACATGTAGAGAACTTAATTACGAACCTAACGCAATTTGAACGGGTCGATTCGAAGCTAAAACGATGATTTTATAAGCAAAACAATACAGTGGCATTTCTGTAATTAGAATGAACTATTTTCGAATTTAAATAAAATCAAATCTGGGATATTTAAACCGGCCGAGGACTGCGGGTTCAATTTAACAAAACTTGGGGGTCTCTTTAGCAAAATGGCCCGCGAAGGGGTATCGGCCATCCTGGGCCATTGGATCAAAGATGGACGGCTCAGATTAGGAGAAAGGGGGAGAGAGAGAAAACCGGTGGCCGGAAACAGTGCCGGCACGGCGACGCTGCCATGGCCTCAGCGAGAAAGCTCTCTGGCACATGGGAAACAAGGCCTTCGGGCCATGGTTCGACAAACCGTGGGAGCCGGGGGAGAGAGGAGGTGAAGGTGACCTCGCCCAGGCCGAGAACGTGGCCGGAGGACGCGGTCGGCGGGGTGGTCGCCATGGCCGGCGACGCGAAGGTCCCAGGCGCACGCGAAATGGGCCCTAGAGGCCATGAAACACGAAATTAAAGGCACGGGGAGAAGGAGGGGAACAAGGGGGTCTCACCGTGGATGAAAACGAAGACGAAGAAGGCTCGAGGATGGCGGATCCCAACGCTTCTCTGTGCAGCGGTTGCGGCTTCCGCACGCTTGGGCGACTGCAAGAGTGGAGCGGGGGAGGCAGTAGGGAGGCGGCGATGAGGTCTGGCTCCCCTTTATAGAGGGTGGGGCGCCGGGGGAGGCGCTCCCACGACGCGAGGTGGGCGCGGGCGGCGGTTGTGCCATGACCGCGCGAGACGCGGGAGGTGGGCGACGGCGCTGACGGGTGGACCCGGGCGGTCAGCGATAGAGAGGAGTGAGGGGAGGGCGAGGCGGTTGCTCGCCCGAGTGGGCCGGCCCAGGTAGAGAAAGGGAAGAAGGGGATGGAAGGGAGGTGAGTGGGCCGGCGGGGGAAATGGGCCAGCAAGCCGAAAATGAGGAAGGGAGGGGGAGGGAAAAGAATTTCCTTTTCTTTTTCCAAATCAAATTTCCAAATTCATTTCTAAATGATTTTTGAATCTTTTTGAGTTTAAATCATAACCACTCAACATATTAAATAAAATGCTACAGCATGAGGGCATCAACATGTATCTATCCTTATGATTGATTTTAATTTCACAAAAAATATTATTTTCCTATATTTTAATGCACACATAATTGCATAAATAAATTAAATTTAACTATTTTAAAAAAATGCAAATTTTAGGGTGTTACAATTCTACCCCCTTAAGATGAATCTCATCCTCGAGATTCGGATAATTGCTTACTCAAATAGTTGTGGATAAGACTTTCGCAAATCCTCTTCTCTTTCTCAAGTAGCCTCATCCTCTGTATACTGATTCCACTGTACCTTGCACATTTTTATAACTCGGCTCCTTATAACTCTTTCTGTCGTCTGTAAGATCTTTATCGGATACTCTTCATATGTGAGATCTTCCTTAAGAGTAAGTTCTTCTAAAGGAATCTGCTCTTCTAGTACTCGCAAACACTTCTTTAACTAAGAAACATGAAACACATCGTGCACACCTGACAAACTCTCAGGCAGTTCCAACTGATAGGCTACTTCTCCACGTCTCTCTAGGATCTTGAAAGGTCCAATATACCTCGGTGCCAACTTTCCCTTCATATTGAATCTTTTCACACTTCTCATTGGTGACACCTTCAAGTACACATAATCTCCAACTTCAAATGTCAGCTCTCTTCTGCGAGTATCAGCGTAACTCTTCTGTCGGGACTGGGCCACTCTCAAGTTGTCTCTAATCATTCTCACTTGTTCTTCTGCGTCTCTAAGAACATCGGGTCCAAACACTTGAGTTTCACTAGTCTGATTCCAGAACAAAGGCGTTCTACATTTACGTCCATACAGTGCCTCAAAAGGTGACATCTTGAGACTCTTTTGGTAACTATTGTTGTACGAGAACTCAGCATATGGCAAACTCTTATCCTAGCTTGTACCATATTGCAGTGCACAAGCTCTCAACATATCTTCCAAAATTTGGTTGATTCTTTTAGTCTATCCATCAGTTTGTGGGTGGTAAGCAGAACTGAAATTCAACTTTGTCCCCAAAAAATCTATGTACTTTCTTCCAGAATTGTGACGTAAACTGAGTGCCTCTATCAGACACAATTTTCTTGGGAACACCATGTAAGCACACTATCCTTTCCATGTACAACTCTGCTAGCCTTGCACCTGTATAGGTAGTCTTGACTGGTAGAAAGTGAGCAACCTTGGTGAGTTGATCCACTATTACCCATATTGAATCATAACCTCTTTGAGTGCGGGGCAAACCTAAGATAAAATCCATACCAACTCCTTCCCATTTCCATTCAGGAATCTTCATTAGTTGTAGCAACCCTGCAGGTCTTTGATGCTCAGCTTTCACCCTTTGACAAGTGTCACACAAAGCCACATACTCTGCCACATCTCTCTTCAAACCATACCACCAATACTTCTCTTTGAGATCTAAATACATCTTGGTACTTCCAGGATGTATAGAATAAGCAGACTCATGTGCCTCTTGCAGAACTGCATCACGGATAGCCTTCACTTCAGGTACACATATCCTTTTCCCGAACCAAAGAGTACCATTCTCATCCATCCTGAATCCTGGTGCCTTTCCAAGCACTATATTCTTCGCTATCTCCTTAAGTTTTTCATCCTCCAATTGACCTTTACGTATCTCTTGCTCCAATGTAGGCTCTATCGCCAATTCCATTGCATTAGTGACAAAGCTCAAGTTGAGATGCTCCATTTTAGCACACAACTCTGCTGGCATAAATGTCATCCGAAGTCCATTGGCATAACTCTTCCTGCTAAGTGCATCAGCTACGACATTTGCTTTTCCCGGATAATAATGCACATCCAACTCAAAATCTTTGATCAATTCTAACCAACGACGTTGTCTCAGATTCAGATCTGACTGGATAAAGATATACTTTGAACTCTTATAATCTGTATAGATATCACTCTTATGCCTAATTAGATAATGTCTCTAGATTTTCAAAGCATGAACCACAGCTACCAATTCCAAGTCATGAGTAGGGTAGTTCAACTCATGCTTTCTCAATTGTCTAGATGCATATGCCACCACTCTTCCTTCTTGCATAAGAACACATCCAAGGCCCAGACGAGATGCATCACAATATATAGAGAAGTTCTTGCTTCAATCTGGCAAAATCAACACTGGAGCTATAGTCAATCTCTTCTTTAGCTCATCAAAGTTTGCCTAGCATTTATCAGACCATACAAATTTAGCATTCTTTTCTAATAGAGCTGTTATAGTCTTAGCAAGCTTGGAAAAACCTTCAATGAACCTCCTGTAGTATCCAGCCAATCCCAAAAAGCTACGAATCTCACATTGGTTGGTGGTTTCCAATTCAATACATCTTCCACTTTGCCTGGATCCACTGTTATTCCACCATTGGAGACAACATGACCCAGAAAAGAGACCTCCTTCAACCAAAACTCACACTTGCTCCACTTAGCGTACAACTTATGTTCTCTAAGCTTTTGCAAGACCAACCTTATATGTTCAGCATGTTCTTCTTCAGTCTTGGAGAATATCAGTATGTCATCAATGAATACCACCACAAATTTATCAAGAAACTCCATGAACACCTTATTCATCAGATACATAAAGTATGTAGGTGCATTGGTCAATCCAAAAGACATAACTATATACTCATACAAGCCGTATCGTGTAGTGAATGATGTCTTGGGTATGTCCGAGTTTCGAATCTTTAGCTGATGGTAACCTGAGCGGAGATCAATCTTGGAGAACACACAGGCACCTCTCAACTGATCAAACAAATCATCAATCCTTGGCAAAGGGTATTTATTCTTGATAGTACCCTCATTAAGTGAACGGTAATCCACACACATCCATTGGGTACCATCCTTCTTATCCACAAAGATCACAGGTGCCCCCCATGGGGAAGAACTGGGGCATATGAAACATTTTTCTTGCAACTCTTTTAGTTGTTTCTTAAGCTCTTCTAATTCGTTAACCCCCATTCTATATGGACGTTTAGCTATTGGTGCAGTTCCAGGTAATAATTCAATAATGAATTCAATGTCATGGTCAGGTGGCATACCTGGCAAGTCATCGGGGAAAACATCCAGAAACTCCTCCACAACACGATCTTGTTTATTGGCATCACCATCCAGCTGGTTCATAGTGGCTGTTGGCTGAGCTTGCACTACCACTTCTACACAGATTCTATCTCCATTGGGTGGTGTCACAGCAACAGATCTCTCCTGACACTGAATCACTGCCCGGTGTTATTTCATCCAATCCATACCCAGAATAAGATCAATTCCCGCTGTTCTCAACACAATAGGTTTCACTTTCAAGTCTACCCCCCTTAAGGAAATGCTAGCTGAGGGACTCCAATAAGAAGCTTGTAAGTGCATCTAGCCCTTTAGTGGGTTTTGGTAAATTGAATGACAACACAATTAAATGTCTAATAAGTTTGCTAAGTGTTGAACAGGAAATTGAGTCTATTGCATATACTTGTGGGTTGTGTATTAACAAGTATATACAAGGTTCAACTAGTAGGCAAACTTGATGATATGCCACATTGTGTTAAAGTGAATGCCAAATTGTGTATTGTTGTATTGGAAGTTTATGGAAGCAATCTAGTTCAAGCCAAAGACAACAATGCAAATGGAATCAATGAAATGGCTTCTATGTTGTGAGATATCATAGCATCATGTGAAAGCAAACATACTTGGTAAATGACAATGTATAGTGGATATAAGTCGGTCTCTACATTGGTTTGCTTACATGGATGAATATATGAAAGATCAATTGGAATGTCAAGCCAAAATGAGAAGGGAATAAGGAATCGTGAATTAGCTTGACCATATTGATGTTGATCCATGTATGTCTCTATGTGAGACAAACTGAAGCTTGATTGATCTCAACATTCATATCTAGAAAATATTGAAGCAAGGATCAAAATATTGAAGAAATATTTTTCAATGGATGCTTAATATAATGTGACTTAAGTATGGCTTGATAGGGTGAAGATAGCAAGGAAAGGGCTTCGAGGTACCAAGCGATGGTGAAGGGCAAGAGACGGCTTGGCGACTGAGGTACCATGGCTAAGGTGAAGAAGAGAGTACTTGCATTGAGTCGAGGTACTAATCAAGCTATGAGGAGTCATATTGTGTTGAGGATCAAATCATTAGTGGAAGTGACTTGTGTTGACACAAAATGTGACGCACTGTGCCACACACACAGCAAGCCGAAAAGCGTAGCTTCAATCGGATGCCCGGGTGCTTCGTGATCCGGAACGTGCCAGTCAGTTTGACCTGAAAGAAACTGACAAGGGATAAAACGGTTAAATGTCAAACCGGAACATGTCGGGTGAGACCAGACAGTTCCGTATATACGCCCCTGAAGTTACTTACATAAACATATACAGCTATAGGAAGTCATATTCGCCAACAAGTTTATAAATCATTCGGCTAATCGTAAGATGGACATACGTAAAGATCGATTGCCGAATGCATATGCATGGGAAGACATGTTTGAACAAGTGAAATTGATTATGCGTTAATGCATATCCAAGCTCAAAGAATCCAAACCGAGTTGGGGTCCATGAAGAAGGAACGTGTAGATAAACACGATTAAGCCAATCTAAAACTCAAGGCCTCGCGCAGACGACACCTAGTTTCGTCAAAAACTTAAACGTGATTAACATACATGAACCCACAACATGTGACAATCTAGATTAAAATAATTCAGCCATTACGAGCATGTTATCTATTTGCAAAGGTATTATGAAAGTAATGATCATTGAAGCTCGAATAAAACCATAGAAGAAGGCCGAACAATATCAATCTAGATTGGGCAAAAGTATGTTACAAATATATAAAATATTTAAAACATGCAACACAGATAACTTGATGAATCTATTTAGATTTTGCCGTAATCTAATAGAGCCGATAACCTGCCTTGCTTCCACTAAGCATATTGAGCAAACGTCACGCATTTGACGGTATCTACTCATAAACAAAGTATAAGCGAAGACTTCTTGATTGTCAAGCAAAGATCCGCCGCACGCATCATTGAAAACAAACAAGACTACTTGCATCACGCCTAAATCCACCGCATGATACTAAACATGATAACAAGGTTGTCGGAACTTACGGAGGTCGACGGATCGATGACTCCTCTCAAGAACTCGACGACACGACAAAAGGACTCGAAAGTTGGCACGGGCCGGTTGTATTGATTTGGTTGTGAACGCCTATTACAATGGTCGAGGGTCAATATTTATACCCTAGACGAAACACGAGTCCTAAAAGACTACGATTTACAAAGGAACTCTTTAAATAAACTTGGAAACTACGATTCCTTGCCCCAAACTCTCGAGTCCTTTATTATTACAACTTTCATCTTCTCGATCGGCTTTGCTTGCCATCTTTCGCTTTCCGAATGGAGTTACCGCCTTCCGGAATAACCGACCGCACAAGCATTTAGCCGACCGCCTTGCGTTATTTGTCGAACACTCTTCTTCCCGCATGTGGGTCCACCTGTCATCTTCCCAATTGACCAAAATCCAAAGTGTTAACACATGCCCCTCAATTTCGGGATAAAAGTTGTTTTATTCTGAAATTGACCACAAGCTCTTTCATCCTCCTAGGTCATCACCGCTCAAAACCGCAAATTGGCTGCCCAAAATTTCAATCTTTCAACAAGTAACTTCGAACCTCCTCTAAATCTTCAATGGCGACCTGTGATGAAATCCCAGAGGTAAACTTTATTTATATTCGCAACTTTCATCCCATCCTTCCGCTCCTCTTTTGACTTATTCCCCTCGATTTCAATCATCTTCTAAAGGAGTACAAGAGCCGATTTTGATCCCCTTACGCCAACCCCGACTCCTATTTCCTTGGCCCAATGGGAAACCCCGACCCTTCCGAAATCATTGAGAAGGAAACTCAAAGAATTCCTTTCAAGTCTGGAATTACCTCACCAAACCGATGGCCAAACACGTTCAAGAATTGGCCATTCCCCCAATCACCGGATGGCGAATCGGTACAGGAGAATGTTGGAGAAGAGCAAAGCAGCCCATCGGGACAACAGACATCACCATTGTCCGGAGTTATCTTTAGCAGAGACACCCAGAATGATTCCCTCGATAGTGACTTCTCATTTTTGGTCCGACGCTACCAATGCCTTTATCTTCGGCCATGGTATTATGACCATCACTCTAGCCGACGTATACATGATGACTGGTTTGAATGTGTCATTGCCAGTATATCCTTATAAGTACAAGAGCAAGAGTAATCAAAGAGCCGTTAGTTCTGGATGTGGATGGGTCAAACATATTCAGAATTACATGAATGCATCGCGCCGCCTTCCGATAAAGAGTTGAAAGCTTTCATGAATATGTGGCTATGCAGATTCATTTTTTGTGGAAAATCCAATGAACCAACCCTGAATCACATGGTAATGGCTGAAGACTTAGCTGCAGGCACCCAGATCCCATTAGGCAAATATCTTTTAGGGTCTGCTTATCATATGATGCATCAGATCACCCTTCAGATGTGCCAAGGTGGAGAAATTTCTTGTGTGAACGGCCCCTGGTGGCTAATTCAAATGTGGCTCCAACTATATATGCATCAGATAACCCCTGTGAGCCTCTTCAACCTAAGCTTCCCCTCAGTTAACTATGCTGAAGGCAGCACAGCAAAGGTTAAAGCTTGTCAGACTTATGGGGAAGCAAAGAAGATCTATAAGCATTGATATAGACATTGGTCACCTCTTCAAGCTATTTTTCAAAGGATTGAGCAATGTGCTCTGGTTTCCTTTGTGGGAAAATGAAGATCCGACTTTGCCCTCGCAAGTTTAGCTATGAAATTGGTTGTTCGGGCCAAGAATCCACAGAGATTTTCAACTCCTTTATCAAACCTTGCACTTTGCCACCGAATTTCATCATGGGAGATTAGTACAATCCACCTATGAGTTCTATTATCCCAACATGGTAGCCAGACAATTAGGATGCGCCAACTCGCCCCAAAAATTCTCTTCTCAACAATCATAACATCAAGGGAAGCAATAATGAAGGAATGGAAGCCAAGAAGGTCTTTGAATTAGGATGGGAATTACCAATATATGAACCATCTCCATTTGGGCTAATAGATGTCTGCTCATCCCTCTTTGTCTCTTGGTGGCAAGAATGGCATGCTCATATCTTCAATATAGCAGTTCATTCTTTATGCAAAAACTTGCAACCCGATTTTGCTTCCGACGGTGAGGTAATTTCATTATGCCCATCATTTCTTATTCTTGAATCCACTTCTTATTTTAACATCCGGTTATGCACAGGATCTTGTTTTTACTTCCCGCCAAAGCAATTCAAGATTATCCATTTGGTCCCAAAACCCGCTTCGGGATTTGATGCTCCAAATTTAAAGGAATTCATGAAAACTTCACGCAACTTTGGATTCAAAGACTCTAAAGGCACTCATAAGAACTCCTGTTATTTCATTCTTTGATCTTCCAGAGGAAAAAGCAAAAGGAAAACACCTGAAAGTTTTTTCTTACCCAAGAAACCAAGGACCAAGAAAGCCAGATTATCCCTTAAGGCATGAACCTTCTGTTTTCTTATCGTTAACCATTTCATTTGGCAAGAAGTTCGACTATCTCTACATTCATTCCTTCCATCGCAGCCCACAAGTCGAAATTCCCTATACGGGTAATACCTCGGCGCACAGAGAACCAACCCCTCAAGTCTCATCAAGATGAAGAAATTCATGATAGCGAAATTTCAGAGACCCATGAAGTGAAGGTTCAAAGGCTCATAAACCTGATGAGACTATAGGTAACATTGCTCAACCAATTCTCCTCTCCTTTCTCTTTAACAACATCTATCTCTTATGCTCATTATCACTTACTTTATCGAAAATAGATGAGATCTTAGATGAACCGGCAAGGAAACTTCTCCCGATCAATCTCAGATCCGCCTCCTCCGAACCTTCAATCAAGTCCTCCAAAGAAGCTGTGGTATAACTCATCCCGATGACCAATCACCCCAACAGTAACGCCTTGTCTCATACTATATTTTTAGCAAAATTACCCAATCGGCTAACACCTTCTTTCTTTCTCTTTGTTTAGAAGAACATCACTAAACCGACCACCGTTACTTCTTCTATTGAGGACTACATTATTGAGAAAGGTGAAGAGATCACTTCTCATCAAACTTTGTCACCGGAGAATCAGCTCGGCTAAAAGAAGTGATTATTCTCTTGAATAAGGATACCATTAGTCCGGTTCGTAATGCGCACCGTATAAAAGATCTCCTTGAACTCATTGATCAAGATATCCCTTCGCTCTCAAAGCTCCCCTAGAATCTGAAAGCCCATCTTGATGATCACTTTGCTATGGTGAAAAGGGCAACCAAGAACATATCTTCGAGGGCCGCCTCTGCTGAAGGATAGATCTTTGAAAAAGCGGAGATTAAAGATCTTCACTCCCATATCCGCACCACGAGAAATTCTTTAGCAACCTTGGAGCCTGAACTGAGATCCATGGAGGATGAAAAAATCAGACTTGAAGCTCAACTAGCCGAACTGAATGCCAAAATTCAGTCTCACAGGGCCCATATAACCAATCTGGCCAAGAAACATAGAAGCAACTTCACTAAAAATAGCTTCACCATCAAAGAAGACCAGCAGATCAAAAACAAGTTATCCAAGATCCGAGTTCAAGATGAAGATCACAAAGTGCTAGATAATGTTAGCGAATCAGACCGAGGCCATAGAAGCGATCAATCATCTTCAACCAAAGAGACATTAGGCTTGTAATAAACTTTAAGTGTGATACCCTTTTTTCCTTGATTAAACAACTTTATGTCCACTTATTTTCATCCGCTCGGAAAAAAAGCAATCGGCCATCTTCCTTAAATTACTCGATTAGAATGTAGCCGATTGTCTCCATTCTTCCGATAACCGAACGAATCCAATCCAAACATCGTGAGGGTATAGCGAACAACGTTGGCTCCAATAAATCATGGAGATATTTCAAGCGACGTTCGGCTTAACTGCACACTGGCCCATCCAAAGAACGGTCCATCAAAAGGGAAAACCTACTCCGCTGCTCGGGATTCTCGTCCCACAACCCCGTGGAATTCGCCACGATCTTCCGCTTCGCTTATAAATAGCCCCTCCCATTGGCCTTCATCACTATCTTTGCCTCAGCTGTTCTCACATCCGTCTCTTCCACTTCCTTCGTCCCGATTCATTCTAGAAAGAAACCCTAACCTCCGTCAAAGCAAATGACGAACAGCGGCAACCGTGGCAAGCGCCCCGCCGACGGAGAGGTCAAGGAAGCAGAGCATCATATTTGCAAGCGTCGTGGGTATGATTCGGTTCTTTGCCCCTTTGTAATTTCCTCGTTCATCTCTTAATTCGATTTCTCCTCCCCATTCATCAGATAAGAGTCATCACCCAGCCATACCACCATCTCCTCCTCCGGTGTCGGCACTCAACCGGAACTCCATCTTCCGGCTCCTCGGGTCTTCCACTCCTCAAGCTCTTACCATTCCAACCCTTGGGGTTCTAAGCAGAGCAAGCAGATGCATACCACCCATACTCCCACGAGGAAGCGCTTAAGTTTCGCCAGAGAGGGATGAAGCCCGGAGGAGCTAGGCGACGTCTCCAAGAAGTTCGGCATTGATCAAGCCGAATGGGAGAACCAATGAAACAATTTTGCGACGCCATCACCGGTTTGATATTTTCATTTTAATTTTGTCACCCCGACTTCCTTGCTTGTGTCGACCCATTTCTTCTTTTTGACTCTTTCCACGGAGAATGACCGCTTGAAGACGGCGGCGAACAAGATTGCCGACAAGGTGAATGCTCAAGGGGAGACATCTGAGGCACGCCTTGATGCCGTGGACGGCCGTATTGATCAGGCCGTCATCCAAGGTGTGCACCTCGGCGCTTCTCTCGGGCTGGCGGCAATGACCTCCCAAACCAACGAAGACTACTCCTCCCAACCAGTTGGCTTTGTTGGAGGACGCCCAGACGAAGTTGACGACATCGATGAGCGTTTGGAGGCCTACGACGATCATGCTGCTGCCCTTGCCGAAATCACAAACCCCCAATCCGTCCTCAACAAGTTATTTGAAGAGTAGTTTGTATTAGGACGAACTTTATAAATAATCTCATTCTTCGGAATGACATTTACTTCTTTGATCCTCTTCGGTAGAATCCCAGCCATGATTGCGGAAAAAAATGTCAAAACAACCCAGCTTTGGATAAACATTCTTGTGCTAGAGGCGATGCAAACTACACGGCTATTTTGTGCTAAAAGTATATAGACGATATCGGCTATTTCAATCTCAGATCTCGATTTTTAGGCTAAAGGCGATATGAACAATATCGGCTATTTTTAGTCATGTATCCAATCTTCTAGGCCACAGACGATTTTTCCTTCTGTCGGTTTTTCTGATCTATATTTATGAACCAACCTCAACACTGGGGTAGTATTTCTTAAGAAATCTTCCATTAATAGCTCGTAAACTCTTCTCCGAATAAAGTCTTTAATATGTATGCATTGCCAGCACACATTCTACAATTCGGAAAGGACCTTCCCAATTTGGAGACCATTTGCTTAACGCTCTATCTTTTGTCCCAACGGCAATACAGCTTTTCCAAACCAAATCTCCTTCGCGAATTGTTTCAAATTTTAACCTTTTGTTATAATACTCGGCAACGCGATTTTTTTTTCTCAATATTTTCCAATGCCTTGAGACGAATCAAATGTAAATCTTCCAATTCATCCATCATCGACTCTTATAATCTTCTTTTGCCAATTCTTTTCAGAACACAATTCGCCTTTGAATCTAACCGTAACTCCCATGGTAGTACAAAGATGATGCCCATAAACCAGTTCATAGGGAGACGTTTGAGTGGATCCATGACAAGCCATTCGGTAAGCCCACAAGATTGCTTCATTAAGAACCAAGTGCCATTTCCTTGGTTTTTCATCAATCTTCTTCCGGATAATTTTAATCATAATCTTATTTGATGCTTCCGCACGACCATTAGCTTGTGCATAATAAGGAGAAGAATTATATAACTTAATCCCCATACTTTTGGCAAAGTCACAAAATTCTGGAAGAAGTAAATTGAGTCCCCGATCGCTTGTTATAGTCCGAGGAATCCCAAATCATGAACTATATGTTCCTTAACAAAACCGATCATATTTCTCGACGTTACTTTCTTCAAAGGGATAGCCTCAACCCACTTGGTGAAATAATCCGTGGCCAAAAGTACAAATTTGTGTCCCTTACTAGAAGGAGGATTGATCGACCAATTAAATCTATTCCCCATCCTCCGAACGGCCAAGGCTTGATTATAGGATTCATAGCGACGCCTGGAACTTTTTGAATATTGCCAATTTCTCGACAATTGTGACACCCTTTGTAATATTCAAAACAATCTTCCAACATAGTTGGCCAAAAATAACCAGTTCTCCTAATTATCCACTTCATCCGATAAAGTCAATCGATGTGCACCACACAACCCTTCGTGAACCTCATACATCACTTTCTTGGCCTCTTCCCGACTCAAGCATTTGAGCAATACTCCATCGATGGACTTGTAATATAACCGATCATCAAGAAACACAAACTTGAGAGCTTTGTACCTAAGTTTTTGAAACCCTTTGAGATGGATTTTTCAGATAATTGGTAACTTCAGTATCTCCAATCACCATCTCATTGGATCAAGATTTAAAACATCTTCCTCTATAGTAAAAACTTCCCGATTCTCTCGATATCCAGAAGCAGCTTGAGCTAACTTATTTGCTTCTTCATTGTACTCTCTAGGGATATGATGCAAGGTTACTATCGTAAAATTCTTCAAAAGTTCTCTACACTCCTCATAATATTCTCTTAACACATTATTCTTGCATTCATATCGACCATTCAATTGATTAATCACCAACTCGTAATCCCCAAAGATTTCAACAAAGAACGGCCTTTACTTCTATAAGAAGTCGGAGCCCTCTAAGCAATGCTTCATACTGCTTGATTGTTAGTAACATGAAATTCAATAGGACCGTGCATACTCAAAAGCTTTTCCTTGTGGGGAAATCAAAAGAATACCAGCACCACCACCTTTTTGTTGCAAGATGACCCATCAAGAACAAGGCCCAAGGCACAATGTTTATCGCCTCAACAGAAAGATCCCGATGTTGGGTAATAAAATCAGCAATAATTTGACCCTTTACCGCTTTTGCCGATTCATACCTCAAATTAAATTTCGACAATGCTAAAATCCATTTGCCAATTCTTCCATTCAAAATCGGCATTGATAACATATGTTTGATTACATCAAAACTAGAAACCACCACACATTCGGAATTCAACAAATAGTGCCGTGATTTGGCAGGGAGTAATACACACACAAGCAAAAGTTTCTCTCAGAGGCGAATACCTTGTTTCCGGGGTCAATAACTTTTCGCTAAAATAAGCTATGACTCTTTCTTTTCCTTCAAACTCTTGCATAAGGGCCGATCCTATCGTTAGGCTATCGGTCGCCACATACAACTTAAAAGGCTTTTCAAGTTGTGGAGGTACCAAAGATGGTGGTGCTTTCATATATTGTTTGATCTCATCAAAAAGCCTTTTGTTGTATGTCACCCCATACAAATTTTTGATCTTTCTTGAGCTTCAATAAAGGGAAAAGGGTAAAACTCTTTTCGATAAATTGATATGAATCTTCTTACAAAGTTGATTTTGCCTAACAATGATTGCAATTCGTGAGATTAGTTGGCGGCACAACTTTGTCTATTGCTTCCATGCTCTTTTTTCCCAACTTCAATTCCTCCTTTATGAACTAAAAATCCCAAAAACTCACCAGCCGAAACTCCAAAGGCACATTTGTTTGGATTCATCTTCAATCCATGCTTTCTTGTGCACTCCAGTCTTTCTTAAATCGGCTAAATGTCTTTCATGATTTCTAGATTTGACTACTACATCATCGATGTAGATTTCTACAATCTTGCCGATCAACTCGTGAAAAATATAATTCATAGCTCTCTCTCGATAAGTTGCACCAAAGATTCTTTAACCCAAACGTCATGACTATCCATTCGAACAAACCAATATGACCAGGACATCCGAAAGTTTGTTTTGAAATATCTTCTATTGCCATAAAAATTTGGTTATAGCCAAGATTACCATCCATAAAACTAATGACTTCAAACTTTCAAGATCTACCAAAGAATCCAAGAATCGGCATTGGGTAACCATCCATGGGAGTAGCCTTATTAAGATTTCTAAAATCTATGCAAACTCTCATTTTTCCATTTTTCTTATATACCGGTACTATATTTGAAATCCACTCTGCATACTTGCATGGTCGAATAAAGTTTGCTTCTATTAACCTTTCAACCTCCTTCTTCACATCGGCCAATACCTCCTCTTTGTATATCTTCCTTGGAGGTTGTTTATAAGGACGAAACCTGTGTTTAATGGGTAATCGATGCTCAACAATGGAACGATCCAATCGTGCATTTCCGTGTAATCCCAAGCAAAAGCAGTCTTTAAACTCTTTCAACAAATCTATCAACTTTGACTTATATTCGGGTCTAACTTTGCACTAATATACATCGGCCTTGGCTTAGAACCATCACCAACATTGATTTCCTCCAACTTATCGGTGACATAAAACCACGCCCCAACTTTCCTTTGTTGCCATCGACGGGATTTCCCATTAAAATTGCTATGAGAGCCATCGCTTGGATCGGTTTGTTGGCTTTCGCTAAAAACATTTACAGGACCTTCTTTCCACACTTTTCCGAGAAACAATCGACGCCTCATATTCCCAATAGGTAGATTCCGTAAAAAGAACACTTACCGAATTATCAAAGATGTACAACTTCAACATCATCTCCAATCCATTGAATGAGAATTTGATGCATAGTTGAAGGAATGCAACAATTAGCATGGATCCAATCTCGCCCAAGAGTAGACTATATGCCCCTTGCCATCAATGACAAAAAGGTAGTAATCGAGTTTTTGACCCAATAGTCATTTCGACATGGATAGCACCTCGGGTATCGGAAGGATTGCCAAGAAAATCCCTAAGCACCATGTCGGGCCAAGTAATTCTTCATTAGTCATCCCAAGTTTCACGAAGGTAGTATAAGGCATGATATTGATAGCAGCCCTCCATCGACAAACATCTTAGTTAAAGGCTTGCCATTGACATATCCCTTTAAATAGAGTGGCCTCAAGTGACGATTCTTGATTGGTTTATCAAAACGACTCATTGTGTTAATACAAGTTCGAGCCATCAAATCGACATTCACTTTCATCAAAATCGAGTACACCTCTTCTTGGAATTCTTGGCTTTCGGGAGCTATAAACTCGATGGGAGGAAGAAAGCCATGCAAGCATTAGCCAAGGACCACATCCATCATCGCTTCTTTTTAGGACGCCAAATTTGCTTTGTTTCGCAACTTCTTGTTCCAACTCCCTATTCCTCAATCGTTGTACTCTTCTTTTCCGGCTTTTTCTTAGGGCTCGGAGGACACCACCGTCCTTTTGCCATACGATTTACAAAAGTCACTTCTTCATTATGCACTCTATCATGAATCCAACTTTGAACTCGCAACTCTTTTCCTTTGTCGATTCTCAAAGCCACCTATTTTTAAGCTACCGATCATCTTCGAGGAATCTTCGTTCCAAGTCTTTCATAGACGGACGGCGGTTGACTCGAGATTGCCTATACTGGAGTAATCGAGCACTACACTCCGGACAATTATTTTTGCAGCAACCTCAAACCTTCATTCCAACAATGCCTAAAGAACGAACAACCCCAATGAGACCGCTCCCTGTTCCGTCCTGTATTCTTCTTGCTCCCTTTGGTATACTTCTTCCTCATACCTCAAGCATTCTTCCATAAACCATTGTTTCATGATTCCTTCTCTTGTTCTCTCGCCACTTGTTTAGCAAAATACGTGATGTAACTCGATTTGAAGTTTGACCTTTCTCGGTTCGGCTATTACGAAACCGAACTCGATGTCGCAGCTTTCTCTTGGTGATTTGCCGATCCGGGTCAACAAAGACCACTCTCCTTTGCTCTATCGAAGTCAACACTTTCACCTTGCCTTTACCTTTGAGATCATTGGCGATACCACATTCACAGAGAAAGAAATCATATTTTGTGGAAAAGGTCGATCATCAATTTTCATCTTGCCATCAAACCTCAAATGTCCCTCTTGGATAGCTTTACGGATTCGCATTCGAACACTCGCAATCGTTAATAGAATGAGAATTAGTGTTATGAAAGCCACAATATTTTTTGTCTTTCACTCCTTCAGACGTAACATAGGATGTCCTTCCGTAACTTGATGCGTCCTTCCTTTATCAACAATGCAAAAGTCTCATTCGCCTTTAGTAACATCAAAATCATAGGTTCCCTTTTGTTGTTTCAACCAGCGTTGACTAACTTGAGTGGGTTCCTTGTCCCAATTTAACTCATTGCAGCCTATCTCATCTTCATCAATATACTCTACCGCTTCATCCGTAAAGCCCCGATACACCTCATTAGTGGCATTGTTCTTCCGAAAGCGATTATCTCTCCCGAACCCTTGGGCTTGATTACTCATAGTCGCTAAACGTCAGTGCAAGTTGACCAAGATCATCAAACTCTAAACCGAACAACTTCTCCCCGATATTTGGCAATATTCCTACTATAGCAATTCCGGTGTAGTTGATCATCTGGTAAATTTAGAGAATAACACATATTCTTGGTCTCCCTAAATCTGCGAAGATACTCCAATGGTGTTTCATTTGTTCTCATCCTCGCACTCATGAGATCAACCAATTTCTTCTCATTGGTACCCAGATAGAAATATGAATGAAACTTCGCTCTAGTTCTCGCCCACGTACCAATGGAATGAGCCGGTAGAGACGTGAACCATGTGAAAGCCGGTCCCGTAAGAGACAAAGGAAAATATCGAATCCTCCATGTTTCATCCGGGCAGCTTCTCCAAGTCGCATTAAGTACCGATCGATGTGCTCTATGGTACTAGTATCATCTTGACCGTAAAACTTGGTCAAATCTGTTGGAGGCTTCACCCTTGGAGGCAATGCCACTGTTGTACCATTCGGATAAGGAGATTTGTATGAATAGGATTGATTCTTTGGCTTCAAGCCAACCGATTCGCAGATCATATCGCCCATCCCCTGCATCAAAACATCAATACCGGATCCCGGTTTCCTTGTACTTGCACCCGTAAGGCAATCCGAAACACTTCTATACCTCGGTTTGGCACAAGATTGACAAAGATCTTGTAATCAAGAAATTCTTGATATCCATCTCCATACATATTCTTCTCGTAATCTATTTGATGCCGGAGAAACTCTATAAGTCTGAAAGTGGCACTTCTCCTGTGGTACCAAATGTCATCCGCCATAAGTGGGATGTGATTGCTTTTCAAAGGTGTGAGTCAATCCACCTATATTTGAAGGCGACGCTACTTCCTTTCCAACAGGCTTCTCTTGATGCTTTGGAACATTGAAAGCATCGCCCACTAAGTGGTCCAACATTTTCCTCAAGTATTTATCAACCATTGGGCCAAAAGTACTCGATCATGATTGCCCGAAAAGGTATTCGAGAAAAGTCGTGTGATGGTTTGTCATGGTTTCTCCCATAGCTTTATAAACCTGTGGCTGCCATCTTCTCGAGCATCCTCCTCTTCATTATGTAATCAGTTTGATGCGGAAGAAGAACCCTTGGCATTGATCGCTTTTGAAATACTTTATTGCTCTTGTTTTTGAAAAAGACATCAAGCACTTCCGTTGGTATTGCTCACACGCTTGTAGCACTAAATCCTTGTAATTATCTCGCAATTCCGCCATGCTTACATCCGTAACATGATCATTGTTGATCTCAGATGCCATCTTGAACTAGCAGATTGTCCCACCGGGCGTGCAAAAAGTGTGTTGACACAAAATGTGACGACCGTACACACACACACAAAGAAGTTTAAAAGCGTAGCTTCAATCGGATGCCGGGTGCTTCGTGATCCGGAACGTGCTACCGATTTGACTCAAAGAAACCGACAAGGGATAAAACGGTTAAATGTCAAACCGAACATGTCGGTGAGACGCATAGCGATTCGTATATACTGCCCTCGAAGCCACTTACAACGACATATACGCCTATAGGAAGTCATCGCCAACAAGTTTATAAATCATTCGCTAATCGTAAGATGGACATACGTAAAGATCTGATTGCCGAATGCATATGCATGGGAAGACATGTTTGAACAAGTGAAATTGATTATGCGTTAATGCATATCCAAGCTCAACAATCCAAATTTGAAGTTGGGGTCCATGAAGAAGGAACGTGTAGATAAACACGATTAAGCCAATCTAAAACCTGCGTCTGCCGCACGACACCTAGTTTCGTCAAAAAACTTAAACGTGATTAACATACATGAACCCACAACATGTGACAATCTAGATTAAAATAATTCAGCCATTACGAGCATGTTATCTATTTGCAAAGGTATTATGAAAGTAATGATCATTGAAGCTCGAATAAAACCATAGAAGAAGGCCGAACAATATCAATCTAGATTGGGCAAAAGTATGTTACAAATATATAAAATATTTAAAACATGCAACACAGGATAACTTGATGAATCTATTTAGATTTTGCCGTAATCTAATAGAGCCGATAACTGTCTTGCTTCCACTAAGCATATTGAGCAAACGCCTGCCGCACGGTATCTACTCATAAACAAAGTATAAGCGAAGACTTCTTGATTGTCAAGCAAAGATCCGCCGCACGATCATTGAAAACAAACAAGACTACTTGCATCACGTCTAAATCCACCGCATGATACTAAACATGATAACAAGGTTGTCGGAACTTACGGAGGTCGACGGATCGATGACTCCTCTCAAGAACTTCGACGACACGACAAAAGGACTCGAAAGTTGGCACGGGGCGGTTGTATTGATTTGGTTGTGAACGCCTATTACAATGGTCGAGGGTCAATATTTATACCCTAGACGAAACACGAGTCCTAAAAGACTACGATTTACAAAGGAACTCTTTAAATAAACTTGGAAACTACGATTCCTTGCCCCAAACTCTCAGAGTCCTTTATTATTACAACTTTCATCTTCTCGATCGGCTTTGCTTGCCATCTTCTGCTTTCCCGAATGGAGTTACCGCCTTCCAGAATAACCGACCGCACAAGCATTTAGCCGACCGCTTGCGTTATTTGCCGAACACTCTTCTTCCTGCATGTGGGTCCACCTGTCATCTTCCAGAATTGACCAAAATCCAGTGTTAACAACTTGAAGCCATGAAGGTGAACTCATATGTATGGAAATGGTTCAAGTCACATAATCAAGGTATAATGAGAATGAGGAAAACATATTTGATAATAGAAGTCCTCAATTGCCAAATAAAGTGGCAACCAGCTCAAAGGCATTTACATTCTTTTATGCTTTGAATTTGAGTTTAGTAAAAAGTCGTACTATAAAGAGGGATTCTAGTACAGTTGGTCAACTTTGCAACCAGATGCTCAAAACTACAGATCTATATCCTCTTACCCAGCCAAAGCAGCCAGCCAAAAATCTCCATATTCTACCTATTTTGGCTAGGGCGGCAGTGCCACCCTATGAGGGCAGCAGTGCCGCCCATAAACGACCGTTGGGACCCAAGAGGTATAAATACCATTTGGGCCGGCCCACAAAGAAGATCCTTCTTCTCCAACGGTTCAGTTCGAAACTGAACAGACCAAAGCTCACCTCTATCTCCTCCATTGTTGCTCCTTCATCCCTCAAGCAATCCTTGATTTCCACCATCAAAACTTAAGAGAAAAGGCAGCAAAACTCGATTGGAGAGCAGATCCACTGATTCTCAAAGTCTAAGAGCATTTGGTTCACATTTGGCCGGTGGTTCTAGGGTTTGTTACTCTTAGAGCTTGCTCCTAGCCGGCTAGGCGTTGCCCTTGTGCTTGCCAACTCATGTGGCAGCCTTGGGAGGTTTGTAACCTCATCCTACAGCTAAGAAATCACCCCTCACTTCAAGAGTTCATTCTCTTGATTTGAGAACGAGTGCAAGGCAAGCCTTGGTGGTGAGCCAATCCTTTTGTGGATGCCTCAACAACGTGGACTTAGGCAAGCCTTGGTGGTGAGTTGAACTACGGGATAAATTGTGTGTCTCACGTGCTTCACTTTGTGTTCTTGCTGGTTCAGCTCTTTGCTAGCTGTTGTTAGGGTTTGATAGCTCGATCCTCTCTTGTGTGAGATTTCTGTGGTATCCAGTCTTTGAGCTGGATTTTGTCTTTCTGTTGCAGGATTGAGCAGCTGAGAGGGTTAGGTTACTATCTGTGAAATCTCAACGTTGTCTGCTTTATTTTTGAAGAGTGGCAGTGCCGCCCTATAAGGCTGGTAGTGCCGCCCTCTGTTCTAACAGAGTTTCGAGTTGAATTTGTAGGATTGAGCAGCTGAGAGGGTCAGGTTACTATCTGTGAAATCTCAACGCTGTCTGCTTTATTTTTGAAGAGCGGCAGTGCCGCCCTATAAGGCCGGTAGTGCCGCCCTCTGTTCTAATAGAGTTTCAAGTTGAATTTTTACAGGCCTATTCACCCCCCCTTTAGGCCTCCTAGGCGACATCAAGGTCCTTTCAAAGCTGGCATGCTACCTCCCGGTGAATTTACTAGTGTGGGGTTTTTCATGGCACATAAAGGTATGCTATGCATTCTAATAAAAGCTTGGAAAATAAATGAATGCGAAGCACCGAAATCAAAAAGTATTGTAGCAAAGATAGAGTTGACACTGAACGTACCCAACATGACCTTGGGCATCTCCAGAGCAGTATCAGATGACACATAGTTCACTTTTGTAGTGTGAGGTGGTCGGGCGTTGAACTTCGGATTGCCATTCTGGTTCTATGGATCTTGCTGGTTCTGCTTCTTTGGACACTGATGAGCATAGTGACCTACTTCTCCATAGCGGTAGTATGCGTTAGGGTTATTGGGTGCACCACTCTTCATAAGAGCATTGTTGGGCATTCCCTGGCGTGATGCTAGATTGCCGGTCTGTTGCTGGGGATGCTGATTACCAAACTATTGCTGGTACTGAGGGCGTTGCTAGAACTGGTTACGCTGAGGATATTGACCATGGTTTCCCTGGTTAGATGGTCCTTGATTCCTCTACTGAAAACCCTACTGGAGATAGGCACGCGGGCGGGTGTTGCTTCCAGAAGCTTGCCCTTGAAGCCTTCTCTTCTTGGCTTCCATCTCCTTGCGCTTATTGTCAATCACAATAGCGCGGTTCACCAATGACTGAAAGTTAGGGTATGTGTTGGACATAAGCTGGAGTTGTAGGCCATCATAAAGTCCCTTGAGGAAGCGGCATTGCTTCTCACTATCCTCAGCTACATCATTTGGAGCATAGCGTGATAGTTGAGCAAACTTGTCACGATATTCCGCCACAGACATGGATCCTTGCTTAAGGGACCTGAATTCCTCCTGCTTCATCTCCACTAGTCCATTGGGGATATGATATGACCAAAAATTGTCCTTGAATTCCTATCAGGTGATAACAGGAGCATTGTTGGGGCATCCAACTGAAAAGACTCCCACCAATCCTGAGCTGCTCCCTGGAGTTGACCGGAAGAATACAACACCTTCTCAAGGTCATTGCATTGGGCTATGTTAAGTTGCCTTTCCACAGCAAGCAACCAATCGTCTGCCTCCAAGGGGTTTGAGGCGTGGGTGAACACCGGAGGGCGACCCTTTATGAATTCTCCACGCTTGTCTCTGACCTGAACAAGCGGTGGTCCTCTTGCAGGTTCGTTATCTAAGCGTTGCATCATGGCTTGCATCAACTGTGCTTACATTCCCATCAATTGCTCCATAGTCACTGGTGGCGGTGGTGGTGGATTCATGGGAGCACCATGACCATGACCATGGCCTCTGCCTCTTCCTCCTCTTGCAGCCATCTGCTTTCCAACCAAATGCGCAAAATTTTAGAGATTTCCAAATTATAGAGAACTTATAAAAGATAAAGAGCAACGCTGAGAATTTTCTAGACAAGACTCAAATACAACAGTTCAGTAAATCTGTCATAACTTGAGTTTCAGAGACCCAATAGAGGTGTACCAAGAATGGTTAGAAAGCTTAGGAGATCAGCTACAACTTTTATTTATAATACTTTTACAGATTCTGACATACACATGGTCAAAAACAGAGCTAAACCGAATCTGTTATGAGTTCCAGACTGCGCAGAAACATCGACTTGTGACAGCTAGATCTCACAAACCTGAACAGATATCAACGTGATTCCAGAGACATTTGAAAGATACAGAAGTCTAGATATCTCCACAAAAATTTTAGAATTTTTGGCAGCCCAGATACACAGGCTACTCCAGAAAATAGCACAGCAGAGATATGATAAAGCAACCCATCTGTATTAAGACTTCATCTAAACTTAAGGTTCAAACCTATGGAATTTGTGGACATGCCCACAAACCTCCAGCAATCAAACAAACTCTAAATCATCCAAGTTCACAATTAAAAACATCTAATCACTAAAGTTCACAAGACAAAACAAGACTAGACATGACACACGAACTAACAACGTCGTAGCTTTAAATAAGGCACCAAACACCTATGGGGCTGTGTCAATCATGGTGAACGACCGGGGCTTCTTCTTGTAGATCGGTGGCAACCCAAGTTGAGCACGCAGTTCGTCAACCTGCTTCTAGAGACGCCTCTCAGCCCTCTGCGATGCACGCAGCTCTCCCTTGACTTCTTTATCTACCCCTGCATGGCATGGACATGTTGCACTATTGCTTCCAGAGTTGGATCACTTTCTGGTGGTGCCAGGACCTGTCAATTACCCTCATGGTCATTGTGAGGAAGGAATCTAAAACAATCCTCCTTCATGGCCTCAAAACGACGACCATGGTAGTAGATGTAAGTGTCCTACGCTACATCTTCCATGCCATCCAATGCATGAGCCCGTCTGGCAGTGGCACTGTGGACAGTCTCCCCCTCATGTCCATTCTTTATGTTGTTCCAGGCGGTGACAACCAGCTCTACCTTCCAAAAAGTTGCCACCAAAGGGTGCTGGTACTCTGCACAGTGATAGTTGATGGAGGCGTGCAGATCAGTGTAGTAGTCATCTAGATCCTGAGTAAGGAGGGTGTGGTAGTAGGCCATCTCTGGGGCCTGCTTGAAGTAGTATTTGCATGTCTAGCCCATCTCCTCATCGACCACAGGGACAGCTGGGGGTGGCACAGGCGTTGGTGAAGTAGCTGATGACTCCGTTGGTGTAGCTGCAACAGCATAGACAGGTGCAACAGCTGGAGTAGGAGCAGGTGCGGGTGCAGGTGCTGGTGCAGGAGTCAGGGTAGCCATCCACTCCTCATCTTCCTCGATCAAGGGTTCCACCTCATCATCGGAGATGACCACAATCTCCTTCTCCTCTTGTGGAGCACGGGGGGTGAACATGGCATGGTAGCCTACAGAGCTGAGGCGGGCGATCTTCGGGTTACCAGGCATCTATAGATTTAGAGTAAGATAGAATTAGAATCAACAATTTTATATAATAGATTAAGGTATGAAAAGCATAAATATTTTAATAAAATAACAAGAATGAGACAGTAAGCATGAAACCAGTGGAGCAAACATGCTAAAACGACCATCTCTAACTAGGCTTGCGTCCTACAGTCAACACGGCTTTGATACCAATTTGTCACACCCAATTTTAAGGATAAAATTGAATGCATAAAACTCATGTGTGCCCAGGGATCAGTCACACACATAAGTTGACAAATTACAAAAGTATCTTCACAGTGTATCTTACATCATGATTAATACAATCACATAGTCTTACACAACACAGCGGAAAATAAAAAGGTAGCTCTCTCGTCGTAGTTCCAACACAGGGACGGTCAACTAGTTGACCTCAAGCCTAGAAGTCCTCTAGAAACTCGTCATATCCATGGACATCTGTTACCCATCCAGGATTTTTATCCAAATATTGAAAGTAAACAAGCGTAAGTACATCCCATACTTAACAAGATAACATGGGGTTATGAAAGTACAAAAAGGTGACTCTAGTTTACTACGGTTAGCACTTTTAGTAAGTCAAGATTTTATCATCAACTATTATCAAATTATGCTTAAGCCCTAATTAAACCCACATGATCAGATATCAGAATCAATTGAATCATATTATCACCATAGAACATCATAAATGAACATCAATAAGTAACCATTTATTCTATGAGTTTTCCGGGCCACTTGTCACCGTGAGCACGGCTGTTATAACAGTTTGTAATACTCTGCAGAGGTGGTGCACATTCACCGTGAGTCGTGATTCCCATATGCCCGGGTTAATTACTCCCATAACACTGCCAAGGTGAGCGAGCGGGATACACTATGAAGCCATTTCATAGGTTTCTCTAACAAGTTAGGGCCGCTAGGTTTCCTCGATAGGCAGATGTAGGAACCCCCCTTTCCTATGGCACATTTTCATCGTGGCTATACACATAGGAACAGAGGCTATCCTATATCCAACGTGGCAAGCCCCTTTTGCGCCATAAAGGTAACCTCTAACAAGCTAGAAAAGGTCCTATTACTGAGCTAAAGTCAGAGCTATGTGACTCCCATGGTTGCACTATCAGTCCCAGCTTTTACCGATAGATAAGTCCTTATGGAGGGCCGAGAGCATCATGATCGAAAGTCATTTGCTCCTTCGCCCTATAATTCAGTTGTTTAAAAGCAAATTTTACCTTTTCGTTCCATAGAACCATTATTCATTATTTGGATCATGTACAGTTACATTGAGCGCTAGCAAACTACCCATATGCATATAACTCGTAGGAGACAAGGAAATAGGATATTCAACCACTAGGATGTCCTTACGGGTATCAAAATTAGACACATGCAAATGAGAAATTAATAAATGGTGAATAGGACATCAAGGTAGATCCCATGTTATACTTGCCTTGGTTAACAAACTCCTGCTGGTCCTGCTGGTCGTCAAAGAACTCTTGGTCTCCAACGTTCTCCTCACCGTCTGAACTCGACCAACAAAGCAACATACAAGCATTCCAAAGGCATTCATGCAAAGCAAACAATTATGGGATTAGAATAGTACACCAGGGCATAAAAACAAGATAAAAAGGTTCTTGAAAAGAATCTACGTCATTCTACGATCACATAGACGCGAAGTTCATGAAAACGGAGCTAAAACACAAAAGTTATGAATTAAACGGGGTTTCCTATAGCAATTTATTTAATTAAATCTAACCTCAAAATTTAAATGTTTCAAACATGTTCGACAGTGGTATTAACAAGTAGAGAACTTAATTATGAACCTAACACAATTTGAACGGGTCGATTCGGAGCTAAAACGATGATTTTATAAGCAAAACAATACAGTGGCATTTCTGTAATTAGAATGAACTATTTTTGAATTTAAATAAAATCAAATCTGGGATATTTAAACCGGCCGAGGACTGCGGGTTCAATTTAACAAAACTTGGGGGTCTCTTTAGCAAAATGGCCCGCGAAGGGGTATCGGCCATCCTGGGCCATTGGATCAAAGATGGACGGCTCAGATTAGGAGAAAGGGGGAGAGAGAGAAAACCGGTGGCCGGAAACAGTGCCGGCACGGCGACGCTGCCATGGCCTCGGCGAGAAAGCTCTCCGGCGCATGGGAAACAAGGCCTTCGGGCCATGGTTCGACAAACCGCGGGAGCCGAGGGAGAGAGGAGGTGAAGGTGACCTCGCCCAGGTCGAGAACGTGGCCGGAGGACACGGTCGGCGGGGTGGTCGCCATGGCCGGCGACGCGAAGGTCCCAGGCGCACGCGAAATGGGCCCTAGAGGCCATGAAACACAAAATTAAAGGCACGGGGAGAAGGAGGGGAACAAGGGGGTCTCACCGTAGATGAAAACGAAGACGAAGGCGGCTCGGGGACGGCGGTTTCCGAGCTCGGCGGATCCCAGCGCTTCTCTGTGCGGCGGTTGCGGCTTCCGCACGCTCGGGCGAGTGCGAGAGCGGAGCGGGGGAGGCAGCAGGGAGGCGGCGACGGGGTCTGAGCTCCCCTTTATAGAGGCTAGGGCGCGGGGGGAGGCGCTCCCACGATGCGAGGTGGGCACGGGTGGCGGTTGCGCCATGACCGCGCGAGACGCGGGAGGTGGGCGAGGGTGCTGACGGGTGGACCCGGGCGGTTAGCGACAGAGAGGAGTGAGGGGAGGGCGCGGTGGTTGCTCGCCCGAGTGGGCTGGCCCAGGAAGAGAAAGGGAAGAAGGGGAAGGAAGGGAGGTGAGCGGGGGAAATGGGCCAGCAGGTCGAAAATGAGGAAGGGAGGGGGAGGGAAAAGAATTTCCTTTTCTTTTTCCAAATCAAATTTCCAAATTCATTTCCAAATGATTTTTGAATATTTTTGAGTTTAAATCATAACCACTCAACATATTAAATAAAATGCTGCAGCATGAGTGCATCAACATGTATCTATCCTTATGATTGATTTTAATTTCACAATTATTATTATTTTCCTATATTTTAATGCACACATAATTGCATAAATAAATCAAATTTAACTATTTTAAAAAATGCAAATTTTAGGGTGTTACAACAATGTGGTGATTGAGAAAGATTGCTCCACCTCATGGTCAAGTGATGATGATAATGATCATATCATAAGATCACTTGACAAGATTGATGATGATGCCACAAGTGATGCCAATGATGATGCTACTCCATGCACACTTGATGGTGATAATGATGGATCATGCTCGAGGTATGAGAGTGATGTTTCTTCAAGCTCTCCAACTACATCACATTGCTTCATGTCACAAGGTGACACTAAGGTATCTAATGCAAATGTGATTGATCTTGATTCATATGAGGAGCTTCTAGATAGATATGGTTGCATGATCAAAGCTTTACAAAAAGAGATGGCTAAAACCGAGAAATTGAAAATTGAAAACTCTTTTCTAAAGAACACATATGAACAATAAAAGCATCTACTTTATGTTACTACTTGTTCACATGAGGAGCTAAAATTGGCTCATGAGGAACTTAGTGTTGCTCATGATAACTTGGTACAAGACCATGCTTGTCTCACTATGGAGATTTCTAATGGAAAAACTAAAACTAGTGAGAGCTCATCACATGGGTCAATTGATCAATCACATATTGTTGCTAACCCTTGTCATGTAGGCAAGAAACATGTATCCACCTCTTGTGATGATTTATTAGAAATGCCATGTTCTTCACAAATAGATGCTTGTCCGACTTCTATGTCTTATGAGACTAACCTTTTGAAGGAGAACAATGAGCTCAAAAATATAGTGAAGAAATTGAGCAACAAGTTAGAGAGGTGCTACAACTCAAAAGTCACATTTGAGCACATGTTGAAGACTCAAAGAAACTATGGTGACAAGTGTGGCCTTGGCTTCAAGAAGAAGATGACAAAGGGCGAAATAAAGAGAGAAAGAAAGATGAAGAAGCTACAACAAAGAAAGCTCTCTCATACCATGTGCTACCGATGTCATGAAGTGAGACACCTTGCAAATGGTTGCTCTAACATTGAGAAGCTCAAGAAGATAAAAGAAGAAGAGAGGCTCAAGCATGTTAAGTGCTTCAAGTGCCACACATGGGGTCATCTCACCTCTATGTGCCCAACCAAGCAATTGGTGAAGCAACTAGAAGAGCCTCAACCAAAGCCACAAGTTGAGCAAGAGAAGACACCCCAAGAGCAAATCAAGATCAACCATGAAGATGGTGGTGATTTGATGATAAAGAAGAAGAAAACTAGAAGGGGTGGAAAAGAAAAGAGAAAGAGCAATGTGTCCAAGGATAAATCAAGATGCAAAGCAAGTGAGCAAGAACAAAGAAGAGAAAATGGAGAAGATTGCTCACATGAGATGCTATAGTTGTGACACATTGGGCCACCTAGCTTCGGGTTATCCAAACAAGCTTGAGAAGAAGGCTCAAGCAAACAAGGAGAAGCAAGACAATGAGAAGCACAACATGAGCAAGGAAGAAAAGGCTCAAGCAAAGAGAAAGTGCTACTCATGCTAGGAAAGGGGACACATGGCACATTCATGTCCCCTAGGTAACACTCCTAAGCCTATTTCAATTGATGATGATTCTATACTTAGGAAGGATGGTAATGGTACCTCTATGGTTGCTATTGCAAAATATCACGCTACTCATACTAAGGCATTGCCTAAGTATGTTGCTCCTAACTTGAGAGAAGACCCAAAATTGTTTGGGTACGATGATTGTTTGTAGGTACCATCGGCATTGGAGGCTTGATTAAATTGATTTCATATTGATCATCATATGTTGAGTCAAGATATGAAGCCTAGTGCATATCCAAACCCAATGCCATGATAATTGAGTGAAGTCCAAATGTGTTACATCATACAAGTGCTATAATTCAAGTTGTTGGTGATTCATTGGATATATTTGATAGCTTCCAAATAACTGAGTTGAAGCTTGCTAGTTGGATAATCATAAGCTAACCAAGGTATATCTCTTGTTGATCATTTCATTTGGGTGCATATGAGTTGATTGAATTGGATAAATATGCAATGTTGCTTGCTATAAGATGTTTAAATGGATAAATTGATTAGTAGTCAAGTTTGGACTGATTTGTGTTGGATAAGTTCATAAGATAACATTTAGTAAGTGGATTAAATGTATTTATGTCCTATGAAAGTATTCAAACAAGTTGGTTTCAAGTTTGATTCACATTTGATGAAGTATAGCTCAAGTGATTGAAATCTGTCCTATATTGAAAAATTAAGCTAGCTGTGATCTTGACCATGTTTGAGTAATCAAAACTTATTGGATTGGCATAAAAATTGGTGTACATGCTCTAGACTTATGGTATAAGATGTTGTACAATTTTCATAAGAATTGGATAAGAAATGCTTTAGTTTTGAAGTAGATCTTGTCAGCTACAGTGCAACAGTTTTTAGCATGTAGCAGTGGTGGAAGAATTGAAATCTGGTAGTAATCTAGAAGTCAAATGAAGTTTAAATTTTTACAGCTGCTATACAACCTAGTGATACACATATCCACAAAATTTTGTAGTATTTGGATTTGTACTTTGGGAGATATGCATTATTCTTTGAAGAGTACAGAATCTGTCAGAAAAGTGACAATTATTGGATTAATTTGGAGTCACTTTGATTAAAAGGTCCTCAAGTTAGAAACATGTTTTGAGGCACCTAAGTTTAGTTTTTGAGATGATCTAAAAGCATGACAAGCAAAGAGTATAAGGCCATTTGATTGTAGAGTGTACTTTGCACACTTTTGGTACTCAAGATGAAGATCAAGATCAAACTCAAGTTGAAGATGAAGTTTAAGTTCTAGATATGATTGGAGATCATTTGGTAGAAAGAAAATGACTTAAACAAGTAAAAAGAAAAGGACTTAAAAAAGGAATCAAGGTTACTCATCAAGTCAAGTCCTTCACTTAGATCAATCAATCAAGATATTTCAAGTGAGTATCAAGAATGGTTCTTAGAGAGAGGTCACTTCTCTCTAGTGTAGGGGCTTGCCGCCTATGTGTAGGTAAACCAAGTATGGTACTTGGAATGCTAACATGGAAGTGGTGATCCAAGGGACATTTGAGATGCTTAGTTGAAGCAATCAAAAGGATTGATCAAGAAAAGCAAGCAACACCCAAAAAGAGCTAAATCATGATATTTCAAGTGGTATTCTCACGTTGATGCTCTCATGCAAGCATTGATCAAAAGATGAAGCAAGCCAACCACAACAAGAATGTGCACTTGATCATAAGTGGTTTTCATCTCATATGGGTGAAGAATGGAATTCAAAATGGTATCTATTGGTCTTCACCAAGCTTAAAATTGGACTTCACATTGCTATTGGAGTAATAAATTTGAATCTATGTGACTATCCTCTACTCCAACATAGCAAAGGTATCATTGTAATGTGCATGATCATTTCATCCCTTACTAGTATGCGATTAGTGCATATAGTACATACTTCATAGAATCATGCATAACAAAATGAAAGTTTTAAATTCATAGCCTACCACATTGGCAAGATAACCCTTATAAGAGGTGTGAAGAAGCTTGTCATTGGTTCAAATCGGACTTGAAAGCTTAGGCAAATCAATTTAGTTCAAGTCAACATTAGAAGCTCATGATAATGATAAGAATACAAGCACAAGACAACATTGCAAATGGATATCTAGTTTGTTTGTTTCAAGTGGTATCTAGACTCAAGTAATTTCATCAAGAATTCATAAATGTTGTCTAGATCAACTCAAAAGTGATATCCTATAAGTGGTAGTATAAAGATAACAAAGGTTCAAGAGATGGTTTTTGTTGATAAATCCAACAAGTGGTTCCATACTAGAAAATTCTTTCAAGTGATATCACATTTACGTGGTATCAATCATGCAAGACGATGGTTACACAAGTGATCCTCAACTTTAAGTGATCATCAAATGAAGAATGCATCCCTCACCTACAAGATCTCAAGTGTATCAAATGGATGACCCATGCTATCACATAGGGGGAGGTGTCACACAATTGATATCAAGATCAAAGATTCTATGTGTGGTATCTCAAGAAGCCCTACTTAGGATACAACTGGTACAAGTTACAAGTGGTATCTACAAGTGGTGTCATTCCAACAATCAAGTGACGTCCATAAAAAATGCAAGATTCAAGCCTCAACCATCTACCCCAAATGCATACCTTTGCATCAATGAGAAGCACACATTTTATGGAAATTGATGATAAAGGGGGAGAGATTGTACAAAGATATAAAAGCTTTGAGATTGAGATTGTACAAGAGAGATAAGATAAGATATGAAAGCTTTGGGAGAGATTGAGATAAAGAAGTAGAGGTTGGACATGGACATGGACAAAGAGGGAGCAACATTGAAGAAAAGAGATGGATCAAAATTCTTGGACAAGAGAAGCACACAAGTAGGGGGAGCAAGCTCATGAACTTTGATTAATTGCATTTGATATGTGCATATTCATGTGCTTACTTGCATTGCATAAGTTCTTAAATTCAATATGCATGCTTGTGTGATGTATGCTAGTTGTAGAATTTGATTGATGAAATGAAAAATAGCATGCATAAGATGATAGCTAGACACTTGGTATGCTTTTCAAGTAATGCTAGTACCTTGCCTTTAATGTTGATCTCACGAGGTATCTAGTGCTTTTTATTTCCAAGTGTTATTTCGCTAACCATGGTGCTAAGGATGAACTTAAAGGTGCAACACCGATTGGTATCACGCTTCAAAGGTTTACTCTGTACACCTTAGCATCATTCGGTAGTAATTACTCTCCCACAATTTTAATCTATGCATATGTGCGAGCTTCAAATCAAACACTCTAGCACATATATAGGGAGAGCTAATACTACCATCTTGGGTTTGTGGTACTAGTCCAAAATCATTTTCACAAGGTAAAATTGCTTGGGCAAGCAACATGAATCCAAAAGAGTTTAATTTCTATATCTTTGTAGAGTTGTCATCAATTACCAAAAAGAGGGAGACTGAAAGGTCCTTGTGTGGTTTTGGTAATTGAGTGACAACCTAGGTGGACTAATTGTGTTTATGTAAGATACACAGGTGATTAGTCCACAGGTACATGTGTGTGAGCAACATATGCCATGAAGGTGAAAATGGCTCGGAGATGTTGCAAAGCACACACATATGATGATGCAGGAGCTCATTGCACATGAGATATGACATTAAGTCATGTGATCAAGGTGGAGAAGATCAAGACAAGACTTGACTTGATGGACCGGTTGCAAGCGTGAAGGGTAAGTTGGAGGCTTTGGAGTGATGGACCGCGTGGCGGTGAAGCTTAACCAAGACTTGGCGCCGATGGACGAAGGCAATGGTGAAAAGCAAGTGAAGTCAAGATCGATGAACCAATATGATCACGTGATGATATGAAGTGGATCATATTTTTGTTGATCGTGTTGGTGCATGTGTTGCATCGACATTGGAGGAGATGGAATGGAATGCATAAGGCAAAGAGATAACCTAGGGAATTTCATTCAAGAGGGGCAAACTTGTTTGCATATCGGTCATCTAGTGCCACTCGTGTGATCTAACTTTACATCGTTGCTAGGATCGAGTGGCGTGGTAAGTTGAGTGGCTAATCCTTTAGAAAATGATTGTGAAAATGCTAACACACATACACATGGTGGTGTACACTTGGTGGTGTTGGCACATTTATAAAGGAGATGAAGTTGGAGTTGATATGGATCAACAGCGAGAGGAAGAAGACGCGAGGACAATGAAGACAAAGCCAAAGGGGACATGGACATGTGCCGACCTAGAACCATGATAGCCGCCTGCATGGATGGGATCCACAGCCTCCCTCTGTAGACCCACTGCTGCTCACAGAGAGAGTAGTGTGCCGTAGCCGGTAAGGAAGGTCGGTTGCACTTCATTGCAAGCGTATAGGAGGTAGAGGGAGATGGAAGTTCTTGAGTGTGAACCGCATCTGACGAGACACAGAGAGGCAGAGGGCTCAGCGCAGAGGGTCTTAGGTTGAGATTGATCAAGAGAGAGAGGCTTGGGTTAGAGGCTTTGGTGGCAGCTAAGAATGAGATGAAGGAAATTATGGGACATGATTATATACTATCGAAGTTTGATAGGGCCAATAGTGGGATTTGGACATATTTTTAGAGGCGGGGATTCTTAAGGGGCCTGCCTTTGAAAATGACTTGATTATTAAAGATGGACCTCTTAAGCCATTTGGCTCTTAAATTTGATTTGTAGATGAGTGATTTTTTACTCTTTGGGCCTCTAGGAATCATGACAGGGCACCTGTACGCTTCTAAAAATGGACGGGAATGTCCTATAAAATCCTATTTATAGTAGTGAATGTCAGCAGATTTATCTATATATGAAGCATGATATTATACTAGGCTTATAGTCCTGTATAGACTGTGACATTGTCAACTAAGCAATAGAGTGAGACACGTAGCTCACACATGTTGCTAACAGTGGAACAACTACTTGTAATGATGAGAAATGGTTATGAAGCCATCGATTTAAGAGCAGAACCAGATGCATGGACTAAGATGCATAAAAAATGAATAGAAATATAGCACGGACCACTCCATTTTGTTAATTTTGTATGTAGCAAAGATAAAAACCATTGAGGATGATTGGGCTCAAGCGACCAACCTAAAGTAAAAAATAAGGTAAAGTTAAATGTGTCCTTTAGGGCATGTACTCTTAGCACACCCACAACTTGATTCAGATTGAGAAACGTCCGCATACAATTATGCTAATAGCACGTGCCCTTGAAGGAAAAAAAATCGCCTCTTAAGTCTTAAAAAATAGGAGTACTCCACTGTTATGGACCACTGGCGACCCCAAAAGCTGGTAACGCTCTACCTCGGCGTTCCTATTCCAAGAAATAGTATCCGCTACACCTATCACTATCCGATTGTCATGCCAAGTTAGCTACTGAACGGCCGGTACACCTTGAGGGCGTCCATAACGTCGGCGATGGATCCAGCTGCGGCGGCGATGGAGACGAGGAGACAACCGACGCTGAGCGTCTGGAGACAGATCCACTTGGTGCTGCCACGCGGCACGCAGCGCTGCTTGATGTACATCTCGACGGGGAAGTAGACGGTGAGCGGCCAGAAGGAGACGGCGCCGAGGAGCCCCACGACGTTGCCGAAGAAGGGCAGGAGCATGGCGACGACGGTGGTGACGCACACGAACGCCGACCGCCATGTCAGGCGGAAAAGGCTCAGGGCAAACGGACCGACACGGAGCTCCCGGGAGATGAAGGCGCTGTCCGGCCAGGCACCGGCAGCGCGGCGCTCCACGAAGGCGAAGATGGGCTGGCAGAAGACCTGGTACGCGCCGACGAGGTGCACCACGATGGCGATGTTGGCGATGTCGATGAGCCAGAACGGCTCGAAGAAGCCGAACCCGGTGAGGAGGTTGTCGGGGGCTTTGTCGCCGAACGCCGCGTACCCCATGCACCCGCACAGCATGTAGAAGATGGTGGTGGTTGCTACGCTCAGACGCGTCGCCTTCTGCATCACCTTCGACTCCGACGGTGGCGGCGCCTTGATCGTGTCCTGTGGGGAAGAACCGGAGCAGACTTGGTTAGAAACAGGGGAATTCAGTTGCAGAGAACACAACAGAGGGGATTGTTGCTCACTTGGATCTCGATGAGGATGTTGGAGAAGGAGTAGGCGAAGGCGATGTCGCCGAAGGCCTGCAGGCTGTGCCAGACCTTCTGCGTGGAGGTGACGTCGGCGCCGATGCTGATGCCGGTGAGGCTGCCCTTGAACCCACCATTAGCTGCAACAATTGAAACAGCCGGTCAGCAACTGAGCATCCAAACAAATTAAATCACAGATGGTTGAACCAAGAGCTTACAGATGGTCTGTGCGATGCCCAGGGAGAGTCCGATGCTGGAGTAGGTGAAAGACATAACAGCGGCAACAATGGATAACCACCAAATCTGATCGAAGTCGGGTATCTGCGAGAACAAAATCTGCACGGCTCCAAACAGGATCATGTACGGGTTGCTCGAGCTCTTGCAGGGCACGGCATGGCCCCTCTTATGGAAGCACCCAGCCCTACTGATGGCCTGCATGCTGATGGACGACGCGATGGTGTATCCGATGGCGACGCCGACGAGGTTGGCGTACTGGATGACGCCGCAGAAGGCGACCCTGGCGCCGCCGAGGTTGGAGCGCACGGCGTCCATGTACGTGTAGTTGCGCTTCCCCGTGTCCGGGTCCCCCGTCCGGTAGCACTCGGCGAGCAGCGTGGCCGTGTAGTAGGTGACGAAGGCGAACAGCAGCATGGCGGCGGGGCCAGCGACCCAGCCCAGCTGCGCGATGGCCCAGGCGAGGGAGAGGACGCCGGAGCCGATGACGGCGGTGATGATGTGCGCGCTGGCCGTCCAGAACGTGCCGGCGCGGCGCGGCCGGCCGTCGTCGTCGAGCCACGCGGCGTCCCCGGCGTTCCCGGTCTCCACGGAGACCTCCATCGGCGCCACCGCGTGCTTGTTCACTCCGTTGTGCACGGCCATTGTTCACTCCTGGGGACTGAATTCCTGAGTTGTGACTGCTGAGGGATGGAGCGCGGCAGGCAAGCGCCGATGAGATGACTGATTTCTAGGATGCTCTGAGGACTGGAGTGGAGCGAGGCTGCAAAGCTCAGAGCTGAGAAGAGGAGACAGGAGAGTCTGTGCTTGTATCTGAAGGGGGAGGCGGCGGGTTTATATAGAGGCATAGAGCAGAGGATGCAGAGGAGGAAGAGGCGTGGATGCCGCGTGCGGGAGTGACGCTGGTCAGCGCGGGTGTCTCTGTTTTTTTTTTCCTTTTCCGCCGCAAAGCCACGCGCCAATTCTGTCCTTATCTAGTATACAACTTTGATGTAGGTAGGGTCATGGCGTTCTTAAATAAAATGGAGGTGCATATATATATATATAGTATAATTTAGACTTCACCATTGTGTTTCTTTCATCGAGACGGTCCAAAAACATATATAGATCGAATGTCCAATTTGGAATTTGAATGAAACCATTACACTCTCGGGAAGATTTCGCTTCGCAGAAACTGGCTAAGCTGGTTTTGGAAGCCCAACTCAGAATTGAGTTTGATTTTGATGCATTTTCCAAGGGATCTGGACCCTTTGCGGGATAAGACCAAACCCTCCTTATAAACAGGGGATCACGATTGATTGAGGTAACCTAACCACATAATCGACACGGACACAAAACCAATACTCTCTACCTCTTTTTTTTTGCCCTAATCTCTTCCAATGTTCATGTTGCTGTTCATTGCTTTATCCGACAACCAAGGATGACATCCTAGGTTTGCTAGCTCTGGCATCCTTGCCCCGACACGGTCTCTTGGGAAGAGCTTCGATGACCCATTTGCTGGTTTGTCCGAAAACTAGTCATACTTCCTCACGTAAGCACGATAGTTATCCTTTGTTGGTTTGCTTCTAAATCTAGCCGATCTTCACCACGAAAGCGTGATAATTACTGCCTCGCGTGTTCCTAGGCGATTCCCGAGAAAACAGACTAGGACGACAATTCTCGAAACCAGCTAGGCCGGTTTTGGTAGAGTTGCGTCATCTCGATCCGTTTGCAATCCGAGCAGTGTTTGGCATATCTCTATGTCAACACTAGTATTAATTGTTCCCATTAGTCATAACACTCTATGATAATTACTAGTAGTATGTATTGATAACTAGAAAGCCTGCATCAAATCTGTGTAGGAATCGACAGTGGCTGGCCACTCCAGCGGTCAACAGTTTCTGGGTTGGCTATCTGATTTCTGGGCCTCTGGTCTGGTCTTATGCTGTACCTGATGAGTGATGAGTGTAAGAGACGACGATGCATGTTAGTAACTGTCACCGTGTTAAGCTTCCACGTTCGGCGTCAATCTGTCCTAACGTATCGAGGGCCCACATGACTTTGCCAAAAACTCCGACGACTTTGCCAAAACTCCGACGATAGTCTTTGTAGCTATGCATAGGGAGTTGACCAATATCTATCTTGTCATATTTTTCCTCCGACGTGTTCACATGCATACTTGTATGTGTAACAAATCATCATCTAGTGACGAAGCTAGAGTAAATTTGAGAGGTATATATGCCTTATAGGTGCATAGACATATCTCTTCAATGTGTATATATAGTGAAATTTTAATCAAATTCAATGTTTTCCTTTTTCTTTTTTCTTTTTTTGGGTGTGTGTGTGGTGGGGGGAGAGGTGGGGAGGGGTGTGTGTGTGCGCGCGCGCGTGTTGCATTTGCACCAGCTACCCAGAACTTACCTTTGCCCCTGTGGTCACCTATATATGAAGATTTAGTGGTAGGGTTCTTACATAACTAATAACGAACTATAGCAAGCTAAAATAACCAAATTGTATGTAAGCACAAATAGTGGTGCCCGCACTATATCTAGCAATCCTTATATTGCATTGACCTTGCAACGAGTCATTAATCTAGTGTGCATGTTAAAAACCAAAAGGCCTCAGTTCTTTTGTAAAAAGATAAAAGTGTGATTTTTTGTCACCGCTTTTGATAAACAATTAATGTACAAATATCTTGGTGTATACATGATTAGCTTAGGATTTTTTTTCTGAACAAACAACACGCGAGGTGTGTTTCTAGTGATATAGAAGACACAAAATACAAATTGTAACCCTAGAAGATGAACAACCAAAAAAGAAACAAACAACTAACAACACGCCGTGTGCAGGCAACTACATTACACACAAGGCCTCTGCATTTCCAACAATGCCAAGTCACACACCACTAAACGCATGAATTCTCGGACGCTAGCTTAGGTAAAGTGTGCAGACTGCAGAGGGGGAGGAAGAGAGAGAAGGATCCACTCCTCCCTAACATGAACCTACGGTCACCAATACAACGAAAGCATTATGATCGTTGTGGATGCACCGCTATTAAGGTGAAAAGGTGTCCTAAATGAGAAACGTTGGCACCACCCGCCCAATAAACCGAGTCAAGGTTTTATGTGGAGATCTTCCTGGAGGATGGTGGGCCCTCATCAATGCCGTCCCCAAGGAAGAAATGTGATGCTCACAATTGCAAGCACCGCTGTTGTCAATCCCACACAATGCCGAGCTATGCTTTCGTTTGCATACCCACCACACCCTTGCCGCCATAGCAACGACATCCACCATGAAAACCATCACCATCAAAGCAGCCAACCTAGCACACAACCGCCAAAACGCCATCACAACTACACTAAAAATTTGCACCTAGCCTCAGCCACCAATACACCACTACATCCACACTAAAATTGCATACAACAAGCATGACAACCACCACCACAAACGGGCTCCTTTGTTGCCAACTGTGCACTCCTCACATAGCCCTAGCCACCACATAGATGTGGCCATCACCCATGACCACCTCGCAGTCACCTTCATGGCCACACGCCATGGTACTAGCCGCGACGGCTTGTTTGTTAGTGTCAACATTTTTTAAAAGTATCAATGCACTTGAATATACTTATAAGTAAACTATAAACACAAATGACCTCCATTTCTACAAGAAAGAAACTTGATCCCTGATTATAGGCTCCCTAGATATTTTGTTAAAAAGAAGTCACAACCATATCCTATATATCATATACTCTTATAAAGCTAAACCCTACTAGAGATTTCTCTCAACATGCAAGCTATCCACATCAATAATCCACTAGAACTTGCAGGTATAGCCCACTAGAGATTTCTCTCAACATGCAAGCTATCTACATCAACAATCCACTAGAACTTGCAATTATAGCTAACTAGCACATGTAATTATGATAGTTATCTCTTCATCCACTAACATACATTTAGCTATCCACATCGATGTGTCAAACCATTCACCAAAATTAATTTAAGATAGTTTCATTCATATAACTAGAAATATAAATAGTCTAATTTCTTTTTAAATTATCTGAAATCCCCACAGTAACGCGTGGGGTATTTTCGCTAAGTATAAGTACTTTCATAGCCGAATTAAATAAGCATTTAATAAGTACTTTCAATAGTTAATAAACTCTACTAAAAAGCATCACTATGTGTGTGTATGTGTGTGTGTATAGCCATAGAATTGTTATGGCTAAAAACAAAATAATCTTCGCCAAGAGCCATCTGTTAGCGCACATGCTAGACGAATTTGGCCATAAGAACAAAATATCCTTCCATGTGATAGTAACCTAAAGATTTTGAACAGACATATAGTCAATTCCACTACAACCCTACAAAGACAAAGGAAAAAGTTAAAACAGGAAGAATTAATAGTTAATTCTGTATATTTGAAAAAGTAGTACTATCGAAACTACCATTATCAAATCTGTGAAGCTAGTATATAGGGTTAGGAAAAGGTCACTGTCAACGAAATCTGGTCGACAGTCTACCGAGGGATATACCCACGGTAGTAGATGAATCGGTGGAGGTGCGCGTGATACGAACCAGATGGTAACAGAGACACAAGACACAAGATTTATATAGGTTCAAGGCCGTCGGCTTAACGTAACACCCTATATCATGTGCTCCGTTATTTTGTATTGATTGTGTATCAGATTCGATATATCCCGTCTAGAGGACCCTCTGCCTCTCCTTATGTACTCTGGAGGGGTAGGGTTACAAGAAAAATATTCTATTTGGTATTATACAATAAATCACATCTTCATGTAGTCTTGCGGTGCAAGCCTTGATCTTGTGGGCTGGGTCATCTTTGGGGTGGCTCATGTCTTGTCTTGTGGGTACTGGGGGCCATACCTCCATAGCTAGTACTCGAGCGCCTTGTATCCTTTGAGCAACGCTGTCTTGAACAAGTTCAAGCAGTTTGACGTGAAGCCGATCAGTTTAACCGGTGATCCGAGCAGTAGAAGTCGAAGCCGACCAGTTTAACTGGTGAACTGAGCGGTGAAAGTCGAAGCCGGTCAGTTTAACTGGTGACCTGGGCAGTGAAAGTCGAAGCCGACCAGTTAAACTGGTGACCTGAGCGGTGAAAGTCGAAGCCGACCGGTTTAACTAGTACGTAGATCTCGAACTTAGCCAAATAAGACTTGCCAGAAGGATGTGAGGGGCTCAAGATAAAAATTTGAAAATTCTCCACCTTAGGCGAAGTGTAGCCACCTAGACTCCGTTTGTAAGAAATCATCCATGATTTAGTCAATAAGGAGGGTAAATCAAGAAAAGAGCACTACATTCACCGCTAGGTGAAGTGGAGCCACTTAGTCCTCGAGCTTGCTGGAAGATGAAGAATGAATCTTGTAGTAGGGTCAAAGAAAATAAATCTGAAAGCTTGTCGACATCATCTGATATGTGCGTATCAAGACCCAGACGTGCTACCCAAGATCAGCACCCTAATCCGAACAGCATGGAGCAAGCTGATCGCACACCGATAAGACATAGCAAGATCCGACCGCTAAGGGAGTCCCCAGCTTAGCTGGCGACTCTTACACGAAGAATCTGAATGCCGAGGAGTCCCTAGCTTAACTGGCAATGCTTGCACGAAGAATCCAAACGCCGAGGAGTCCCTAGCTTTACTGGCGAGCCCCCAGCATGGCTGACGATGAAGCGACGAATAATCCAAACGACGTGGAGCCCCGAGCTTAGCTGGTGAGCCCCCAGCAAAGCTGACGATGAAGCGACAGACAATCCGACCAGTTGGTTGACAAAGAATCGAGCACCGAGCAGCCCAACCAACTGGTCGGCGGCAAAGTGAGCGCTGAGTAGAAGTGAACGCCGAACAGTCCGACCAACTGGTCGACGACGAAGTCCATGAACCTAGCGGTCCGACCAGTTGATCGACGGAGAAGTCCGAAGGCCAGGTGGTGTGACCACCCGGACGATGATCCTGCAATAAATATATAGAATGAGTAGTACATGATGTAAAAATAAATATATGAACTCGGCGATGAAGGCAGCAGAGCGGAATAGATAGACATTATATTTGTATGAAGTGTTCATATTTCAAATATGAGTAACTTCTTGCCAGTTGGTTCTGTATCGCATCACCAGCCCCGACTAGCCCATACTCCATAGCGTAGAGTGCTTAGCACCCTTTACGTGTAAGAGCACGGGTGTCGCCGAGGAGCCACTGCCGACCACCCATAACGCAGAGGGCTAGCGCTCGTCCACGTGTAGGAGTGAGATCGAGGACAGGGTCACTTCTGGATAACACAAGTGAGAACATGACTGGTCGGCGAGTTGATGAAGAATATCTTAAATATATTGTGAACATTAAGTTTTCTTTTGGAGATGTGTTTATATTTAATATAAACTGTCCTGGGCCATTAGTTTGTTGGTTGAGCCCCCAGCCCCGGCTATCCCACACCCCATGGAGTAAAGACCTTAGCTTCTGTGCACGCTTAGGAATATAGGCATCACCGAGGAGCCGTTGTCGACCACCCATAACACAGAGGGCAGGTGCTCGTACACGTGTAGGGAGAAGCCAGAGATCGGGCCGTCTCTAGAGAGCACAAACGTAAATGTGGCTGTTCGGGGAGCCGTTGAGGCGAAAGCGTATGTCATCTTTAAGATGATATACATAGAGAAAAGTCGTTTGGAGAATAATCATGTAGAGAATAGTATGAAAAAATATCATGGCAAAAAATTTATTAAATATTCATATATAAAAAGGTACTTATCTTTAGACATAACATCTGATCGGTGGCGTATGACGTTATCTGGTCGGCGTCGATGAAATTGCCTGGCCCTCGAGCTTTCTGGCCTGTCGTCATGGCGGCGGTCGCGGTCATTATAACACCGTTCTTCGCGGCGATCATTGCGACGCGGTAGGCGATCAGAACGAGTAGTCCGGTCGGCTCGCTTAGCGGCTCGCTTGACAGCTCGGACGGGTACGCGGAGTCATAGGCGAACAGACGTAATCGGAGCCTGACGGAGTCAATCCGCGTGGGGAGACGAAGTCCTTGAGCGTGTCCCACCGAGGCGAGGGCACAATCCAAGATCTTCCTTGCATGTCTGAGATACATGAGGTTGCCTGCATGGTGGTGTAGATCCAGATGTATATATATCTCTTCAACTACTCCAATTAGCTTATATGGCCGACCAGCATCTTTGGTGGAAACACTGCTCCACATCGCGTTATCGCCGGCCACCTTTCCTGATTGCTGGTTGTCGTGATCCACGGAAACGATCTTGCGTATCCGATCAAAAAGCACGAGCAACAACAAGATGTGATTAGATTTCTCCCAACATAAATCATGCAGACATACGGATATATCTGGAAGTATAATAACAATATTTAATTAGGAAGCGACTTGACTTAGCTTTCTTAGATTGCTTGACTCCGATCTTGTTGTCGTGTGTTACATCTGTTGGAGGCGGATGGCAAGGCGTCGGACTCCAGCACGTGCGGCCGTTCACCGAGGAAAGTGATCCGCTATGTGCCAGCGTCGAGTTGCCACCGAATGCTGAGTTGCCGGCGACGTTGGTCGAAGAAAAGATTCCCATCTTGTTCGTCACAGAATCAGCATGCACATCCCCTACCTGGCGCGCCACTGTCGATGAAATCTGGTCAGTAGTCTACCGAGGGGTATACCCACGGTAGTAGATGAATCGGTGGAGGTGTGCGTGATACGAGCCAGATAGTAACAGAGACAAAAGACACAAGATTTATACATGTTTAGGCCGTCAGCTTGACATAACACCCTACATCCTATGCTCTGTTATTTTGTATTAATTGTGTATCAGATTCGATATATCCCGTCTAGGGGACCCCTGTCTCTTCTTATATACTCTGGAGGGGTAGGGTTACAAGAAAAATATCATATTTAGTATTATACAATAAATCATATCTTCATGTAGTCTTGCGGTGCATACCTTGATCTTGTGGGCTGGGCCACCTTTGGGGCGTGGCCCATGTCTTTTCTTGTGGGTACCGGGGGCCATACCCTCGCAGTCACGACCTGGCTATTTCTACCTCAATTCTAAATTATATGATATTTAAATTTTCTAAATACATGACTTTTGCCATGCACTTAGAGATATATTATATCCAGATAAATAGTAAAAACACAATGCATGTAAAAAAGTCAAAAACGTCTTATAATTTGGAATGCACGGAGTAATAAGTAGCATAGCGAGTGGCTCTTTTTTTTATAGAACATGGAGTCAACTGTAGGCCACGTGTAACAGCGTTTTTACCACTGCTCTACACGCACACGTTGTCGACCTCCATTTCTGATAGGAATAAAATCTTCTTAATCATAGTCCTAGTAGATTAACTACCAAATGATGTCTTATCTTACTTGCTAATTGTCTTATAATTTATTACAATGAGGCAGTCGCATTCGTTATCCCTATAACGCACCTCGTCACTTTAGTTAGCGTACCAAAAGATAGACATGGTAGTAAACAATTCTCTCTTTACGCTTTTACAGCAAGTGACCTGATAGTATATATATCTCACATCTTGGTTGCGCAATATTTATTTTGTTTGCTAATAATTGCTAGTACTTTATACTGAATCGGTGACACATAAAAGATAGCCAAAGTATAGTTAGTTAAACACGTGGCTTTGGATTTGCACTACAGTCGTCAGTGGAGCGGGGGTTAGGGCTAAATCATTGATGTGGAACTTATTGTGTTTTTGGTCAGGAGGTGGGATGGGATGTCACGGAACAATCTTCTTCTTTTTTAGTGTTTGGTTCTAAGACAACTGTGAGAAGATCCATCCCATTTAGAGAATATCCATGGAATATTTTTAATATGGGGGACACCCTCCATCCCTAGAAAACGAGAGGACCGTGAGGGGCGAAGAATGACTACAATCAAGACCCACATGTCAGATGGCCTATCTTAAATTTCAATGCCCTGGAACTAAACACGGGACACAGACAGTCCCCATCCCTTCCAATCAAATACGGGACAAGGATGGTTCCGTCTCTAAAATAGGGGGTGGAACCATCACATCTATCATCGCCACACAACCAAACACATGCTTAAAAGCTACAATTTATCTATACTATATTATGAGGGGATAGTGCCCTCCATGTACAGTCCATAGTCGATCGCAATCAGGTCCAAATGCCAATAATGCAGCCTGCAGGAGGCTCATTGTTCGTTTCTATGCATGGTTAACGTAGCTACTGCTAGTAGCCGAGTATTAGTACACGTGAAGTCGTGTTCACGTGAAGTCGGGTTCGAGAACCGAGTATTTAGTGACGGCAGCAGCTAGCAGAGAGCCACCGAGAGTGGAAATATCCCCGATCATTCTCGTTCAACAGCTAGCGTCCGTTTGCATCGATCGTGTTGCTGCTGCTATTGCATGCCTGCTGCTGCTAGCCAGCATCTCAGCAACGAAGTGCGATGCTACTGTTCATCAGCAGCACTCGGCGGCAGGGCAGGCAGCATGCAAAATTTGTTCCAGTAGTCTCCCTCTGGATCTTTCTCTCATCATTACCCTCTGGCTGGCCTTGTGGTTAGGCTTCCGTAATAAGTTCCATCAACACGCCTTTCCTTTTCGCCTACCTTTGGATCCCATCTATCACTACTACTGCTCGTCAGCTAGCTAGCTAGGTCGTCTCTGCTTAGTGACTGATGACTGTACCTCGCTCGCTGTCGCTAGCAAGCTCACTAGTTACATGGAGAACATCCACTAGCTAGCCTCGCTCTCCTTCAGTAGTGCTAGCTCCTCCTCTCATATTCGACCAATGCATGCAAGACCGGCCAGTCCATATAACAAGTGCTTGACCACTGCCTCTCTCGTGTCTCACGTGTGGGTGTACGTGTGGCCGCGTTATGCTGTGCATGTGCATCGATCAGTGCGTGAGTGCTGCCGCTGATGCCACCTCGCTGTCGATCGAGCCCATCGCCAGTCAGCCACCGCGTGCTCGTTCGATTCGTTGCTGCTCATGGCCTCATGCCCACTTGGCCACTTCACAGCATAGTTGGTCGTTGACCTCACCGCCGGAGATCGAGCACACATATATAGTATGAGTCTAGCCCCAAAGTCAAGGTTGACTGCTTTGACTTGATGAGAGTAGTCTCTTTAATTTCCCTTTTGTTTGGCCATTGCTGTTGTGGTCAACCACAGCTCCATCGCCCGTATTTTCTGTTGTCTTTTTCTTCCAACAAATAAAAACATTATTCAAATTAATTAATTCTGATTTAGAGATAGAAGTTCGTATATTAGAATTGGTGGTCTAACTAAGAATAACAAGCGAACATATATAATGATGCTAAGTACGCGGGTTCTTACAAGAAGGCCGATACTCCATGTGAGGATATTTTAGCCGAGTTAGTTTCTGAGCATCTCACCACCGCCTGATTTCAACCCTACCAATGGTTGCTTTCTGGAGTACGAGTATGGCAAGTTTATGTTACCATTGGATAAGCTCATGCATGGAGTATCATCCATGGGAAGTTAGGAAGTTCCAAGGTTGGTATATGGCAACAGCAAAAACAAGACTTTGCTCCTTTATACGCATTCCGAATCAGATGTTCAGTAGCGGCGATGACAATATCGTCAGAGACTTCAAGGACATGCATAGATTGATGCGAGACAAGGAACTTGACATATCTCTTAAGTCATCTTGTTTTGCCTAATCATAGTCCTAGATTGATGCGAGACAATGAATTTTTGATGAACAAGAGGTAACACGGATTTAGCGGACTGCTCCTACTTCGTCATGCACAAAATTGTTCATCGAAATGGCAGGTACTTCTGTGAGATAGCGAGCTAGCCACAGAGGACAAGTTCAGCGACCTTATAGCAAGGGAGAAACTAAGGGTTAGAGATTACACACAGCCAGATCTGTTTTAGACACATGAACAATATATAGCTTTGTAACATTAGCAAGACACAAGAAATCTTGTATATGATTTTGTTTAGTTTAGTCTGTAAAATATTAGTGCTATGATGACGAGACTCGTAATCTATATACTAGATGCATATTATTTGGGCCGGCATTCGTGGTTATGAGTATCTCGTATGTATGTGAGAATTGTGTAAGAAGAAGGTCAATCAACCTATTTTATAATCTTGTATATGCGTAAGAAGTTTACAATCACGAAAACAAAATTCAATCAAAATAGCAGGAAAAATACGAATCTGAAAAGCATTAACAGAGGTAACAGATTGGGATGCCCATCTCTGCTAATGATAGTAGAGGCAGCATCTATGTTATTAATAGAGACGGGTATGTTAAGGTTGCCACCTCTGTTAATCTATTAATAAAGATGTGTTTCATATAAAGGACTACATCTCTATTAATCCTATTATTAATAGAGGTGTGATCCCTTTATGAAGCTCGTCTCTGGACCATTTCCCTAAGACGGGTGGGCTTCCCGTCTGCGGATCTAATGGTTATGATACCAGTGGTGCTTGGAAAACATGTATACCTAGGAAAACATTTACTCTAAAAGATCCCGTTCTTGTTCGGTGTGAGAGAATGGAAACAAAAGTCCAATAAGAGTGGTGCATCCGTTAATACGCGTGTTTCCAGTTCATACATCTGCTCTAATAGTAGATGCATGCATAAATACACGCGCGGCGTCTGGTGAGTGTGTAAACACGCGAGAAGATAAGAAGGGCTAAACACGGTGCGGTGTGACTTCCAACATATATGTATCGTCACTCGTTAACGTACATATCAGACCACAGAAGAGCGACATGGAGAAGTATATATAATTCTTGCCCATCTTTTTTCGAAAAGGAATTCTTGCCTTTGAAAGCTCAACAATCAGCTGCAGCGTGTACAGTTGTCAAAGTTTCAGAGCACTAACTGAACCATAGTACAGTGACACCATACCTATCTTGACATTGATGTAATGAATTTTAGTGATCATAATATACTCCCTCAGTCTCTAAATAAATCAATTTCTAGTCATTCTAAGTCAAACTGTTTTATTTTTTACTGAATTTATAGAAAAATACAAATATTTACGATAATAAATAAACATATTATAAAAATATAACTTATGATGTATCTAATGATACTAATTTGGTCTTGTAAATCTTGGTAAATTTGGCTAAATTTGAAAAAGTTTGACTTTAGACAACTCTAGAAATTCAAAGACTGATTATTGGCCAGATTTTTTAAAATTTTGTAAGAACTTTTTAGTATTATACTCCATCCGTTCCAAATTATAAGTCATTGACTTTTTTGATACATCTATTTTGATATGTATCTAAATATAATAATATGTTTAGATACATAACATAATGGATGAACTAAAAAGTTAAAACGACTTATAATTTGGAACGGAGAGAGTATTTTTCAACCATGCCTCCTAAGGATTAATGTGTGGATCGGAGGCTCCATTGAAGACCTCTAATTAGTACCAGTAAGGTAGCTTGCAGTTGAAGATACAAAAAAAAAGAATTAAAATCAGTAAGCATGCAACTCTCAAGTTCTTACAAAGCTGCAAATTAAGCCGAACTAGAACCGGTGAACATGCAACTCTCAAGTCTCAACTGGACGAGAGAAGCTAAGCTAAGGGATCAAACTGCACACAGTGCTGAGTGCTGGCTAGCTACTAGCTAGTACAATAATGAAAAAAAAAAGACTAATCTACACGATCTGCTGGCACCAATCAAACCAAAAGGCCAAGATAGGTGCTCGCTCACCTTGCTTTTCAGTACGTTTCAGCATCATACGACTAGCTAGCTAGCTCCCAGTGCGAGGTAGAGCTGGTTATCGTAAATCCGTAATCATGAGTCTGGAAATTAAATCAAGGGAAAAGGTAGCTTTTATCCTAACCTCTACCGCACTCACGATGTTATGTCACGAATCCAAACCCACGTGTTTAACAACTTCCACCATCGATCTTATGTTACCATGCTGCCGACTATATATACCCGTCGAAAACATCTATAGAAAGTTGAAGGTCCAGCAATTATATACTAACGTGCTGTAAAAGTGTAAAGTGAGAATTCTTTAAAATATCAGTCTATTTGCTCCTAAGTTATTCCTCTCGTGATATAATGAAAATGTATGGGAGCAAAAACTACGCTGGTTAATTAACAGAAGTGGTAAGTGGCCAAGGAAGGCGACCCCATCTATAGACAAAAGAAAATCCGTGAATAAGACATCCTTCACTATGGTTGCCACAGGTGCTCACATATACGAGTGCACACTTACCCATATGAACACATCCACGCAAACCCTATCTCTATGAGCACATCTGAAAAACTAAGTTGGACCGGCAAATCTCGAAATTGACGAAGTCACCACAGGCACCTCGCTGTCGACGAGTATGTCGCCTACCATTGAAAAAAATAGTGCCGTTAAATCCTAAAATAAATCCAGAAAAATGAGAGCACTCGTGTCAAGTCAGGGACTTAGAACCCGGATGGGCACAAGGGATGTCTTTAACCGATACTTAATTCATATCTTTTGACGCTTTTCACATGAGTTTTCACGGGGAGGATGCTTTTCAGGAACCTCTTGTCTTGTGTTTGTTGCCTTTTTAGTTTATTAGTAGTAACTATGCTACAGGTGCGTTTAATTTATTAATAATACTAGAACATCCTATGTCGGCGCCTTGCAATGACTTAAAAAAAAATAAAAAGCTACTGTCCATGCTTGATAGACGTACATGACTTTATAATTAGACGGCAATATTAAGATCTAAGCAAAATTGAAGGATAAAAAGGACGACCAGAGGAGTTGAATGGAAGTTGATAAAAATTCATTCATGAGAACTTCGCCTATATCCTAATTCAAACACAACATTCTTTCTCTTCTAATTAAGCATCAAGGTCACACAAGCCAATTTGTAACATATGGATCTTATTAACGATTAATGCTTTCTGAAATATTGCGGAAGCAAAATTGAACATGATGATCCAAGGCAAGAGCGCAGACCAAAAGAAAACAAGCACACTACTGCTACCAACCTGCAGCTACTATAGGAACTACTCAACATAAGTGCAAAACATAGTAACTTGAAGGAAAATAACAGGGACAAAAAAAAACTATAAACTAAATGTGAAAAGCATACATGCAAAGTCTGAACCTTCCGTATAAATGAAAACAATTCTAAACTTGAGTGATATGCCGTGCGTGGGCTAATTGGCGCACGAGGGGAGCGGAGAGGAGCATAAGGGCAATTGGGACTGGGGCAAGAAACACAGTGAGTAGCGATGAACTTGTAGAGGGTTGTGGAAGGAACTGACACCACCGTCAAAGAGGAAATCCATGCCACATACTGGAAGGTTTATTATTGTCTTCAATGAATACAATCCAAACTAACTAAGATGCCCTTTATATTTTATATTTTAGGTGTGCACCTCCTATGAAACAAACAAACCATCTAACAAAAGCTTCCTAGTTTTCCTCCCGTGACCACCAACCTAATTGGCATGCCGCCAATGTTTCCCTAGCCATGTCCTGGGCCGGCCTGTGCTTAGAGGCGACATTGAAAATCCCTAATTTAGTTTTGGTAATTGAGTAATAACTAGCAAACTAATATTTTACTTAAGCTGATAAGCTATCAATTTTATTTTTTTTAACTAGCTGAGGAAGAATTTGCAAATTAATAAAACCTGGTCCACAAGGCGAGGTTGAGCAAGACATGGAGCCATGAGATAAGCTTGGCAAGGACCATTGGGATAATGCACTCAATATAAGGCGAGGTTAGTCCACTTCACTCATGTAATCCCACGTGTTTAACGACTTGCACAATCTTATATAATATACCCGACTACCAGTGGATAACATCTAGCTAGAAAAGGTCCAACAATTATATACTAACGTGCTATAAAAGTGTAAAGTGCAAACTCTTTAAAATATCATTCTGTTTTATCCTATGTTATTCCTCTTGATGTGATAATGGAATGTGGGGGAGCAAAAAGTATACGCTGGTCGGCTGGTTAACATAGTAAGGTGTGTGGCAAGGGGCCAAGGAAGATGATCCCCTCTATAAAAGACATCCTTCACGTACTATGGTTGCAGTTACCAAGATTTGGTTCTTATCACAAAGGGATGCCTTTAACTGACACTTATTAATTCATATACTTTGACGCTTTTCACATGAGTTTTCACCTAGAGAGATGTTATTTACCATCCTTATCCTTTGTTTGTTACCTTTTGAATTTATTGGTAAATAAACTATGCTAAAGGAACACTTATTAATAATTATTAATAATATAACTTAAAATGCATAATTAGTATTATTGGTGTGCGATTTATTAAAAGGATTTTTTTATTGTTGGTAAACTATATAAATATATAAATTTATCGCTCATGCATGCATAATACTACCACGTAGCATGTCTATTTAATTTGAGTAAGTTTATTTGTAGAAGTGATGCGTAATTTAGACGTGTACAATATGTTTTATTTTCTTTTTTATGATAGCAGATGCTTGCAATTTAGATATAGATTTGAGTGGCTATTTTAGTTTAGTTAATTAATGTGGCATAGGTGGATAATTTACATACAAATCTTAGGGGCTGTTTTAGATTAAGACGATATACAGATTTAGAGGTACGTAACTCTTTGTTGTTTTTCATAACGGTGGAAGCAAGTAATTGAAAATCGAATTAGATCTATTGACTATTATTGTCGTCAATGATGATTATAGTCTACTAAAAGCTCTAAGTTTGGTGTTGGTAAATGAATGACAATAAGTGGACTGATGTTTTCAATTGAGTTGCGATTGAGCTAGGGTCCACACCAAGGATTGAGCTAGATGCCATCTATGGTGAAGATGGAGAAGGCCACAAGTTGATCAAATGCTCACACTTGGGGAGATGAAGGAGAGATGCAAACAAGCCCCAAGGCAAAGGTATATGCTGGGATTTTCATTTCGTCATCCTAGACACAATAGAAAGTGTGGTTTGGTTTACGATAGGTAGCGTACTATTGAGAGCGGAACTTTGACACAACAAGGTTATCTAAGTGCCACTAGGTGTGAACTAACTTTGCGTATGCATTGGACCTAGTGGCACGGTGAGATGCAAGTGAAAAATCTTTTTGAAAAGCTAACTCAGTGGCTAAGGTGAAGATTTTCATGTTTGAACATTTTGGAGTCAGAGGATTTAACTTGCCCGCAAAGTTTGTGACTTAGTGCAGATTTTTAAAAACCATCAGAAATGTCGAGTGCCCCTTAGAGGTTGTCACCAGAGAAAGAGGTGTAGCGTGGAATGTTAAACTGTGCAATGTGAAACTCACTGGAAATGTCCATTGGTATCCCCATTGCCCGCACCGGAAGAAAGGGTGCTATGTCTTGAGTTAACAGAGAGTTGGGGTACTCATCAGAAATCTATGGTGGTACCCCCTAACCGTGCACCGGATAAAGCAATAGAGTACCTGTCGGGTGGCGTATGCAGAAAGGTTTTCTCGTTATCGGAAATGTCCTGTGCTTCACACCGAAGAGGCACGAGATAAATGTAGAATCAAGTTTGAATTCCAACGGCTAGTTGTCGTTGGGCGCGCAGCCACCGGAAATCTCCAGTGTTGGCACTAGAGAGCACATTAGATGGGTTGATTGTTGATGCGTTATGTACTTTGTGTGTAGAATTGTTGAATTAAAAAGAGGGATTGATATATGGCTAATTTGTTAAATTTAAACTGTGTCATTTAGTATTTGTATATCGAATGGTGGGGAAATTTTGTATATGGTCGTTAGCCAAAGATTTTACTGAATTGTACATGAATGTCCATCCTCTTTTATGGGTTGGACTAGGTTTTGTCCAAAGGCCGGTTAAACCGGACCATGTACAGGCCTTAGCAGAAAGATGAAAAAACAACAAAAATTCCAAAGGGTTGAGCATTGACAAAAAAAAGAAAAAAAACAATAGATAGACGGCCTGTTCGTTTTGGCTGGATTGATCGTATGTGGCTTATAATCCATAGCTTGAACAGTATTTTTCTCTCACACCAAATCAATCAACAATACTTTCAACCATGGCTTATAAGCTAATCCAGCCGAAACCAACAGTCCGAGAGTACAAAATAGATGGACGCCTTCCCGTTTTATTCTGGTTACCAGTCACCACGTGCATCCATTTTATTTAAGAACGCCATGACCCTACCTACATCAAAGTTGTATAGTAGATAAAGACAGAATTGGCGCGTGGCTTTGCGGCGGAAAAGGAAAAGAAAAAAAAACAGAGACGCAGACAGGCAGAGACACCCGCGCTGACCAGCGTCACTCCCGCACGCGGCATCCACGCCTCTTCCTCCTCTGCTCTATGCCTCTATGTAAACCCGCCGCCTCCCCCTTCAGATACAAGCACAGACTCTCCTGTCTCCTCTTCTCAGCTCTGAGCTTTGCAGCCTCGCTCCACTCCAGTCCTCAGAGCATCCAAGAAATCAGTCATCTCATCAGCGCTTGCCTGCCGCGCTCCATCCCTCAGCAGTCACAACTCAGGAATTCAGTCCCCAGGAGTGAACAATGGCCGTGCACAACGGAGTGAACAAGCACGCGGTGGCGCCGATGGAGGTCTCCGTGGAGACCGGGAACGCCGGGGACGCCGCGTGGCTCGACGACGACGGCCGGCCGCGCCGCGCCGGCACGTTCTGGACGGCCAGCGCGCACATCATCACCGCCGTCATCGGCTCCGGCGTGCTCTCCCTGGCCTGGGCCATCGCGCAGCTCGGCTGGGTGACCGGCCCCGCCGCCATGCTGCTCTTCGCCTTCGTCACCTACTACACGGCCACGCTGCTCGCCGAGTGCTACCGCACGGGCGACCCGGAGACGGGGAAGCGCAACTACACCTACATGGACGCCGTGCGCTCCAACCTCGGCGGGGCCAAGGTCGCCTTCTGCGGCGTCATCCAGTACGCCAACCTCGTCGGCGTCGCCATCGGCTACACCATCGCGTCGTCCATCAGCATGAAGGCCATCAGGAGGGCGGGATGCTTCCACACCCACGGGCATGCTGATCCGTGTAGCAGCTCCAGCATCCCGTACATGGTCGTCTTTGGCGCCGTGCAGATCGTCTTCTCGCAGATACCGGACTTCGATCAGATTTCGTGGCTCTCCATCGTCGCCGCCGTCATGTCCTTCACCTATTCTTCCATCGGACTCTCGCTCAACTGTTGCTCAGTTCAGTTACTAACCGGTTGCTTCAACTGTTGCAGCTAACGGTGGGTTCAAGGGCAGCCTCACCGGCATCAGCATCGGTGCCGGCATCACCTCCACGCAGAAGGTCTGGCACAGCCTGCAGGCCTTCGGTGACATCGCCTTCGCCTACTCCTTCTCCAACATCCTCATCGAGATCCAAGTGAGCATCAGTACATACACAGAGCTCTGCTCTGTTTTCATCACCCAGAGATTGCTCTGTTCCTAATCAACGTTGCTCTGTTTCTTCCAGGACACGATCAAGGCGCCGCCACCGTCGGAGTCGAAGGTGATGCAGAAGGCGACGCGTCTCAGCGTGGCGACCACGACCATCTTCTACATGCTGTGCGGGTGCATGGGGTACGCGGCGTTCGGTGATAACGCGCCGGATAACCTCCTCACCGGCTTCGGCTTCTACGAGCCCTTCTGGCTTCTCGACATCGCCAACGTCGCCATCGTCGTGCACCTCGTCGGCGCCTACCAGGTGTTCTGCCAGCCCATCTTCGCCTTCGTCGAATGCCGCGCGGCCGCGGCCTGGCCAGACAGCGCCTTCATCTCCCGGGAGCTCCGCGTCGGTCCATTCGCCCTGAACCTGTTCCGCCTCACATGGCGGTCGTCGTTCGTGTGCCTCACCACCGTCGTCGCCATGCTGCTGCCGTTCTTCGGCAACGTGGTGGGGATCCTCGGCGCCGTCTCCTTCTGGCCGCTCACCGTCTACTTCCCCGTCGAGATGTACATCAAGCAGTGCCGCGTGCCGCGTGGCAGCACCAAGTGGATCTGTCTCCAGACGCTCAGCGTCGGCTGTCTCCTCGTCTCCATCGCCGCCGCAGCTGGATCCATCGCCGACGTTATGGACGCCCTCAAGGTGTACCGGCCGTTCAGTAGCTAACTTGGCATGACAATCGGATAGTGATAGGTGTAGCGGATACTATTTCTTGGAATAGGAACGCCGAGGTAGAGCGTTACCAGCTTTTGGGGTCGCGAGTGGTCCATAACAGTGGAGTACTCCTATTTTTTAAGACTTAAGAGGCAAAAAAAAAAATTCCTTCAAGGGCACGTGCTATTAGCATAACGTGTATCCGGACACTTTTCAATCCGAATCCAGTGGTGGGTGTACTAAGAGTATATGCCCTTAAGGTACATTTAACTTTACCTTATTTTTTACTTTAGGTTGGCCGCTCGAGCCCAGTCATCCTCAATGGGTTTTTTTTTCTTTGCTACATGCAAAATTAACAAAATGGAGCGGTCCGTGCTATATTGCTATTCATTTTTTATGCATACAAGAACGGTACACTCTAGTTCTAGTTCTGGTAGTTCTCAAAAACCAGTGTGCCTGGGAGAGGTAGTCGTTGTGAACAAAAATAGAATTCGACACCAATTTGAGTTGTAGTAGGGGACTAACTTTTTGAAAGCTATAGTTGTAGTAGGTTCATTGTCATTTTTAAGGATTCTATAATCCATTGAAAATTTTTATTTAACGAAATGTTTGCAAAATGAAAACCAAGTGTCAGAGGCCGAACATATCTCTGGTCACCACGTCTGCTTCCCCTCTCTTCCTTTCATTCACACAAACATATGCCGGGAAACCCGATCACGCTGCACCTGGACTCCGCACTCCAAACATTCCCGTGTGATTATGCACACGTGTGATTATGCACATGTGTCTCCAGTTTCCATCCTGCTCCAATCGAGGTTTCTAAATGACATGAATCCTCACCGAGTGATCTTTCCCAGGGTAGACAATGCTCCTGTTGCAAGAGAAACATCGTCTGCTATCGCATGAAGTTAATCTCCAACTCTTTCTCTTGCTTCCTGATTAACTCCACTCACTAATCCATGCATGAAACCTAACAACCTCCTCACAGCAGACAATATATTATAAATATAGCCGTCACAACAGACGAAACATGAGACAGGTAGCTAGCAGCCCAGCAGTCCACATATGCATCATGCCCTAGAACAACCAAAAGCTCAGAAAGTTTCAGACAGACAACAGACCATACGAATTCAGTGTATGCATGAACTCACTGCCTGATACGTGAAACAGCATGGAAATGGACAGCAAACTGTAGGCACAGCAGTCAAAGCTCAAAACATAGAATCGGGTGAACCACAACGATAGTCTATACATCAATGTATCCAATTAGTAACAAAGCATCAGGTATTCAAGTTGGAAGATCACCCTGACAACATCAAACGCTCAACATCAGCAGGCTCCTGGCTTCGTCCCATGTAGTTCTTCTGTATAACTTCAACCTGATAACCTTTTAGAACTTTTATTTACTCCAGTTCACGAACAGGGAAAACCAGTGGAGGATATGTACAGATGATGAGAAATAGGCTACCATTACTTGCACAGGAAATTACAATCACCCCTTGTGCAGAATTGCTCACAAACATGCACAGCAACATATATTTGATACAAACACCATGGACAGTCAAAAAAAATGATGGGGTCATGCCATTGACAATCATAAGTTTCTTTCCTACAAATAAAAAACACTTCCATGAACCTTTGCAAGTCTTATACAGCATCAATCCAACAATTTTTACACAGTATATCCTCAACAGACGCTCTCTCAATATAAAGTACCTTAAGACGATGTGTACTAATGCATTCAACATACAAGAGATTATCTGAGCCTTCAAGCATCAGAACAGCTACCAAGTCTAATGTCAAATGTCATTCCAAGTTTCCAACCATCAGCATTGCCAAAGAAGGGCGGAACCACCAGTTATACTAGGTTGTTGATCTTGTTAAGCCACATTAACTAAACACAAAGCACAATCGATATCCATATGGATAATGCACAAGCAAACTACATACAAGATGAGGAGCCTAACCAACAATGCGACAAGGCATTCCTGCATCTTGGCAACCAGAAGAAAATTCTAGGCACCTGCGGAACAAAGAATACTGTCAGTCAAACCACTGTCCTACTCACTGATACAAATTCCAAAAATTATCGCATAAATTTTCTATATACAATTAGTTTCTCGAACATGCAAAATATTTGTGTGTCATTGCATTAAGAGATAAGAAAGACAAAAATCGACATACATGATACATGAACCAACAGAACAGCCTGGTTGTGTTTTATGCAACAACAAACATAACCTTAAGACGAAATGACCCTGAACGCTGAATGACCCTACGCAACCTTACAGACCTCACATGACCAAAGCAGTTACTAAAAACATCCCACACAACAAAAAATAGTGACTAAATGAGATAAAACATGGCCCTTATGTGACCAACACAACACCTAGAAGAAAAACACACTACTGCGACCAGACATAAATAAACAGAGACAGGAATCCAATCCTACCAAAAGTGGCCTCACAATCATGACCTTTGGTTCTGAACAGAGGTGGCATTGATAGAAGCTTCGAGTACCATAGGATCCCACCGATCTGCCACACCAACCTCAACCAGTGAATTTGGATCACCATTGATGGCTTCAAGGGGAGACCATGAATCCATAGCACTCATGACTTGTGGCACCGAGGTCACAGGAGACAATGGTCCTAGCCCTATAGAAGGAAAATGATGAAATGTTTAGCTTACCAAATCATCCATAATAGACTTTGTGTTTTATGAACTAGAAAGTAGAGATATCTAATTTCGAATTTGCATAACAATTTTCAGGAATTGAATAATCTATCAGCAACGTATTTCTTAAACAAGTTGGAAGTTGAAACTGATCGAACCCACAAGTTGAAAGCACCAAACCAAGAGATCATCCATGTGAGGGTTGGGATCTTTCAACCTCAGCGCTCATAATCATGGTTATTCCCTCATTTATAAATTGGTACTTCCTTTGTTTCAAAATAAGGGTCATTTCTTTACTTTGAACAACAGGTCATAGTAAAAAAGAGTATCCACAGCATAGGAAAGGAAAGCAACTCATCCTGCAATTACTTGTGCATGGCAGCACTCACATTTACAAGCAAGCACAAAAGTATACAAACAGTGAAAGGGGGGAAGGTCCTACAATCCTTCATCAGCAGTCATCCGAGGAACCACTGCTGGGATGCATAAGGAACTGGCAGTGGAGTGATCTCATAGTTACAGAAGAGGTAGCAAAATCGTTAAAGTAGTCTACGAAATAGTTAGCATAGCACTGGGGTTTCTAATGTGTCAACTGATTTGCTCATTTGAATAATTGGTTGGTTCAAGGTTAATTTCTATTGACTAGTCATCAATTTCCACCTGTTATGCATTGAACACTGACAAAAATTGAACTACAGTACAACTAAAGTAGTGTAATTCATGCTGGCATTCGATCTAAGACTGGGACTTAGTTCTACTATTACTAAAGGAAAAATATATATATTCTCTGTATCCATAGATTTCGTTCATTGATGTACATAGCATAAACTGATCAAAATGGTTTAGATTTTGATACCTCTCAATTAAACAACAGAAACATCACAATAGGTTAACGAATTCACCAAGTAGCTAAAGAAACAGCTGATAGGACACAAGTTCAAATTGTTAATCTAATAATCAAAATGTGAAGACATCCCATCAACAAATCATGGAAAGCAAATTTATTTTTACTATTGATGTGATGGACAAGCATTCTATTTACCTGCGGCGCAGAAACTTGTGAATGGGTAGCACAAGCGATACATCTTTTTGTCTGGAAGTTTCTTAAACTGCCATGAGTCGAGATGGACCATAAAAATAACACGGCCACCAGTCAACAGAAACACCACATTATGGTCTTCAGCAAACCCTAGTATCACAGGGGGGAATGTATACGCCCGCGGCTTCAGTCGAAGATGATTATCTAGTTTAATAGTATTTATGAGCACCCATCCAGCATTTCCATCACAACTATACTTCCTCTTCCATATTCGAGCACTGAAACCTGCTATCATGAGTAAGCCAAGCCCACAACCTTCTGCTGGCATAATCAAAAATTCGGACTCTTCACGGACAACAGGGTTGATGTCGATCACTTCTGGCGGTACCGCTATTGTAGCTAAGCTCTGCCTGTCCAAATCAAACTCAAGTATGGAAATAGTTCTTTCATTTAGGAGCCAGTAAATGGAATTCCCGACTAGGGTATTATAGCAAGATAGGAAATCATCTGGGTCAAATGGGTTGAGACACGTCATTGAGATGGCATCGCCCCATGTGCCAGTCTCCGATGAGTAAACGTAGTTGATAATTTGTTCACCATGGCTGCCTAGGAAGACCACCCGGTAGGGGCTGGAGTGGCAAGAACCGTGGACATGACCTTGGTCGGTGGCAGAGGCGGCACAAATGATTGTCGCGTCGATGGCATACTTGGTGCCACCGGAAGCCGAGGGGTAGGGCAAGTGGTACTGGTCGCCAGAAACCGGGTCCCACACCAGGAAACTATTGCCGTAGGCGATAAGGACACGGCCGTGGCGGCAGCCGTGGATATTGCTGCCCCTGGGAAGCCGCAGGGAGAGGCGATCCGCGGCAGGGATGGGATCCGGCGGATCCAGCACGGGAGTGAAGCCAATCTTGCCTCTGTTGTAGAAGAAGAAGCCGAGGAGGGGCGCCTTCCCGTGGTGGGCGCGGAAGCGGCGGAGGAACCCGGGGTCGGCGACGAGGCGGCGCCAGCGCTTGCAGACCGCGGCGGCGCGCGGGAGCGAGGACGGGAGCGGCGGGAGGCAGAGCAGGATCTGGCCGAGGAGGTCGTCGTTGTCCAGCGTGGCGGAGCAGGACGCCGCGTCGCCCTCCGCAGAGCTCCCCAGTGTGGGGGAACTCTGGGAACCCTTAGGTCGCCACACCAACCTGCTGAGGCCGCCGCCCTGCATCTGGCCCCCAGCTCCGCGCCGCCCGCCGAAGCCACGGCCGCCCCGCATACCGCGCTCTCCGCCAGCAAAGTCCAGATCCAGATCGGGGATTGACCTCGTAGTCCCAGTGGATTTGTAGATGGATCCACTTATCATTCACCTCGACCGTCATTATAATCAGAGTCAATCTTTCGAGCGTCGTAATTTTTTCCTCTCCCAAACTCACGCGAGCATCACGAACGCTGGCGAGGAGGTAGAGGTGGACGCCGAGTCGCCGATACAAGGCAAGGAGGGGCCAAGGTCCAAGGATAAGGCAGGGCCGTACTTGGGCCGAATCCAAATACGAAATTAACTCAAACCATTACTGTTTAGTGTATAGGAAAAGGTCCATTTTATCTTTCCGAACCATCCTCGAAGTTTAGTTTTTCTCTCTGAACACGAAAACCAGGTAAACCACCTCCATCAATTTTTAAAATCGTTCATTTTACCTCTATGACCCGGTAATAAGTGGTTTTTAAAGACAGTTTTGTTTTTTTCTTTTTTATTTATTTTAACTAAATATTTTAAAAATCATAGTAAATCACAGAAAAAACATAAAATGGAAAATCTAATTTTGTTGGACTCTATATGAGTAGATCTACACAGTATGATGGGACAAGGGGTTGTTCCTGATCTTTTGGTGAGTGTGGATAAACTCGATTTGGGGTGGATTCGACGTTGGTTGTCCGACTACAACGACCACAAGGTTGCTGTGCCTTAGCAACAGGTACAACGGTTCTGATTGTGGGGTTCTTACCGTGCCAAGAACACCATGAACCTGCAAGCAACCGAGAACAAGCAAGAACAAGATGAACAAGCAAATAACTCACGAATTTAAGCCAAAAGGCTGAATCTGAATCACAAGTTAGGGTCTTGAAATAAGCAAATCGAGTGGTCTAACCGACACACGCGTTTACAAGAAAGAAGCATCAGCTATTTTGCATCTAAATAAAACCCACCCTCATTCTAATGGTTGTTGGTTCTATTTATAAGGAGGAGCGCACAAGGGGGAGTGGAAAACCCTAATCTGGGCGTCCCTCAATGGGCTCTAGTCAGTACAAGGCCCAGGCCCAAGTTGTAGGTCTGTGCATCCTTTTACTTGCTGCGCACAGCTTTGGTAGATTATGATAGTGGGGTTGGACCCATATGAAAGAGGACGACGAGCTCTTTTCCAACAAGTCAAAAACCAGTTTCATTGGATCTCGTATCAAGGAGTTATGGTATTTTTTATGGAGTGTTTCCTGCGGTCTCGAGATGAGTTGAGCGCCCCATTAATGATGATTTTCACTTGTGTGGCTGCTCCATCCTTATCATGGGGTCTAAACATGAGGCAATGGGGTCTTGGCCAACATTCCTAAGAATAAGACAATCATCACCATGATTTAGTAGCATCTAATTCTGAGATGAGTTTGTATGAACAGCGAGAAACAACTTTACCTGATAATTAAGTTGTTGTGCTCGAGCTCTTGTCATCGGACCTTGTTGTGCAGCAGGTGTGGATTGTATCAATGGAAGGGATGTCCTCATCATCCCCCCTTCTTGCACTTGAGTCGTTCTCGACTCTAGGTCATCCTCTTCTCTCAAATATGGTTTCAAATCTGCAATGTTAAATATGGGGCTAACCCCAAAAGTTGTAGGTAGCTCAAGTTTGTACGCATTATTTAATCCTTTCTAACACTTTAAAAGGACCATCGGCTCTAGGCAACAACTTAGACTTTCGCAAATCAGGGAATCTATCTTTTCTCAAATGGAGCCAAACTAGATCATCAGATTCAAAAATGACATGTTTCTTCCCTTTACTACCAACTAGTTTATACTTTGCATTCATGCACTCTATTTTCTCTTTAGTGGTTTCATGCAATTTTAAGATCAGTTCAGCATGTTGTTTAGCATCAAAGTTCACTCGCTCCGAAGTCGAAAGAGGTAATAAATCAATAGGAGCACGTGGCACAAACCTATAAACAATCTCAAAAGAGCTTTTCTTAGTGGTAGAATGCTGTGAACGATTATAAGTAAACTCAACATGAGGCAAGCACTCTTTCCATATTTTTATGTTCTTTTTCAAAATAGCCCTAAGCAAAGTAGATAATATTCTATTGACAACCTCAGTTTGTCCATCAGTTTAGAGATGACAAGTAGTGGAAAATAAAAGCTTAGTCTCTAGCTTAGCTCACAAAGTTCTCCAAAAATGACTAAGAATTTTGCATCCCGATCAGAAACAATGGTGTTAGGCACACCGTGCAATCGAACAGTCTCACGAAAGAACAAATCAGCAACATGTGTAGCATTATCGCTCTTATGACATGGTATGAAATGTACCATTTTAAAAAATCTGTCCACAACAACAAACACACTATCCCTTCCTTTCTTTATTCTAGGCAGTCCTAAAACAAAGTCCATTGAAATATCTTCCCACGGTGCACTTGGAACAGGAAGAGGCATGTATAAACCATGAGAATTAAGGCGTGACTTAGCTTTCTAACATATTGTGCAGCGAGCAACGAACCTCTCCACGTCTCTCCTCATCTTGGGCCAAAAGAAATGACCAGCAAGGATGTCCTCTTTCTTTTTCACACCAAAATGTCCCGTGAGTCCTCCATGTACTTCCTGCAACAATAACAAACGCACGGAGCAAGCCAAAATGCATAGCTTGTTAGCTCGAAATACAAACCCATCAGCAAGGATGAATTTGTTCCAAGTTTGTCCCTCTTTGCAATTCAGCAACACATCCTTGAAATCATCATCATGAGAATATTGTGCTTTAATTGTTTCTAATCCAAATATTTTGAAATGAAGTTTGGACAGCATGGTATAACGCCTAGACAAAGCATCAGCAATGATGTTTTCTTTACCCTTCTTGTGTTTGATGACATAAGGGAAAGATTCAATGAACTCAACCCATTTAGCATGCCTACAGTTTAGTTTTGCTTGGCTTCGAATGTGTTTCAATGACTCATGATCAGAATGTATAACGAATTCTTTGGGCCATAAATAATGCTGCCATGTTTCCAAGGTTCTAACTAAAGCAAGCAATTCCTTATCATAAGTAGAATAGTTCAGACTAGGCCCACTCAATTTTTCGCTAAAATATGCTACAGGTTTGCAATCTTGTAGCAGCACACTACCCAAACCAATTCCACTAGCATCGCATTCAAGCTCAAAGGTTTTATTGAAATCAGGAAGTTGGAGCAAGGGTGCATGAGTTAACTTATCTTTGAGCGTGTTGAAAGCATCCTGTTGGGCTGCAGCCCAAGTGAAGGTTGCACCCTTCTTGGTGAGTTCATGCAGCGGGGCTGCAATGGTGCGGAAGTCCTTCACAAATCGACGGTAGAAACCAGCAAGTTCTAGAAAACTCCGCACTTGTGTGACCGTGCAGGGAACAGGCCAGCTGTGTATGGCCTCAACCTTGGCTTGATCAACTTCGATTCCCTATGGTGTCACAACATATCCAAGAAAAGAGACTCGATCTGTGCAAAAGGTACACTTCTCAAGGTTGCCAAACAAGTGTGCATCCCATAGAGCATTGAAAACGGCACGCCAATGATCAAGATGTTCCTCTATTGATCTACTATATATCAAGATATCATCAAAGTATACCACCACGAATCTGCCAATAAAATCGCGTAAAACCTCATTCATTAATCTCATGAAAATGTTGGGTGCATTAGTCAATCCAAAGGGCATGACTAGCCATTCATATAAACCAAACTTAGTTTTGAACGTTGTTTTCCATTCATCTCCTAGCTTCATGCGAATCTGGTGGTAACCACTACGCAAATCAATTTTAGAGAACATAATTGAGCCACACAATTCATCAAGCATATCATCTAACCTTGGAATAGGATGACGATATCTAATTGTGAAGTTGTTTATCGCTCTATAATCAACACACATGCGCCATGATTCATCCTTCTTAGGAACTAAAAGCACGAGAACGGCACAAAGGGCTAAGAGACTCACGCACATAACATTTGTTGAGCAATTCTTATACTTGTCGCTGAATCTCTTTTGTCTCGTTCGGGTTGGTCCTGTACGGCGCACGATTAGGCAAGGAAGCCCTAGGGATGAGGTCAATCTGGTGTTCTATCCCTCAAATTGGTGGCAGCCCCGGTGGTACCTCCTTTGGAAAAACATTGACATACTCCTGCAAAAGATTAGTGACAGCAGAAGGCAAAGAAATAGATGTATCTTCGAGTGAAAATAAAGTTTCTTTGCAAACCAAAGCATAGCAAACAGTAGTGCTAGCATCAATCTCATCAAAATCAGATTTGGTGGCAAAGTAACAAGAGCCTTTCATCTTGATCTCGTTTTTATTATGATGAACAAATTTGCTAGACTTCTTCTTATGTTTCTCAAGTTTATTAGCGACAATCTATTTTTCACTAGCAACAACCTGATTCTTAAGCTTGCTAGCTCTAGCAAGTTCATCTCTTAGAATAGCCTCAGGGGACATGGGGTGCAACACAATCTTCTTGTCATTATGCACAAAGGAGTATTGATTTGTTTTACCAAAGTGCAAGAAATCTTTATCAAACTGCCATGGTCTACCTAACAACATAGAGCATGCTTGCATAGGCAGAACATCGCAGTCAATGGAATCATGATAAGAACCAATGACAAACTCTACCCTTACCAATCGTGTTACCTTCACCTTGCCGCTGCTGTTAAGCCACTGAATGTAGTAAGGCTGCGGGTGTGGTTTTGTGCTCAACAAAAGCTTCTCCACCATTTTAGCAATTACCAAGTTGTTGCAGCTTCCTCCATCTATGATCACACGGCAAGAGCGTTTCTTGATCACACACTTGGTTTAAAACAAAGTGTGGCGCTGATTTTGTTCAGCCCTCTCCATTTAGGCACTTAGCACCCGCTGCACCAGGAGGCTCTCATAGTGCTAAGCAACTTTAGCCCTAATGTGCTCTTCGTCTTGTTGGAAATCATCTCCTTCCGCTACATTGTTAGCAGCAAACAAATCATATGTTTCTTTATCAAAATCACTAGCAGAGGAGTACCCACCATTAGCTCGCACAACCATCACACGTGTGCTTGGGCAGTCCTTGCGTATGTGGCCATATCCTTTGCAGCGTAGGCACTGAATATCCCTTGTTCTCCCCGTGGATACCACCAAGGATGAACTCTTGGCAGATGTAACCGTTGCTCATCTAGTTGGTTCACTTGGGCATGGTATAGAATTTGTTATAGAGGAGCGTGGCTTGATGGTCGAGGAAGATTGTGGGGGTGCATGTGTTGACGGTGCAGCAGCATTGGAGGGTGTCCATGGGCTAGCACGACCTACAGGAATGTTAGCCCTCATGCTAGCTCGTCGTCCCTGCACTTCTCGTTCAGCTTCACAAACAAGGTGAAATAAACGATTAATAGAATTATATTCCTTGTAAGCTAGAATGTCCTGAATCTCCCGGTTCAGCCCACCCATAAATCTAGCTATGGTACCATCCTCATTTTCCTGTAGCCCGCAACAAAGCATACCCATTTGTAGCTCTTGATCGTACTCTTCTACAGATTTGGATCCTTGCCTTAATTGTTGCAACTTATGTAAAAGATCACGGGCATAATAAGAAGGAACAAATCTGGCCCGCATGACCTGTTTCAAAGCATCCCAAGTTGGTGTGTTATTTGGGTTCTTACGATGGTATTCAGACCACCAAACAGAGGCAAAGTGAGTAAACTCACTAGTTGCAGCCCTAACACGTTTGTCCTCAGGGAAATCATGGTAAGTAAATTTCTAATCAACAGTTAATTCTCAACTAAGGTATATATCAGGATTATACCTGCCATCAAAAGCAGGTATGGTGAATTTAATCTTGCCAAATGAGTCAACGGCACGTACCTCTTGCCATGGTGGGCGAGAACCTATCTCATGGCGGCGGCGATGTTGTTCGATGCGTCGATGACCATTCACCTCCTCATCAAGCTCAGTGTTCGCTGCATATTCTTCTTCATTATGACCAGCAGCGCTGCCCATGGTGTTGTTGTGTTTGCGTCGTTCGAAACCATCACATCGATTCTGTTCCATCCTCTCCAATCGCTCCAAGACACCTACAAGAGATGTATTAACAGAACCAAGAGTGCCTTCCAAGAAAGCCAACTTGGTGTTGGTCTCAATCTGAGTCATCTCCAATTGACCAAGGTGCTCATTTGTGACACGAACGTCCTCATCAAGGCGTTCAGCATGGAGCCTCACTTTGCATTCAAAGTGTTGCAACAAGGCTTTTGATCAAGGTGATTGTGGAGGGGTCCTTTCATCTTCTCCTGCCATGGTTAGTATGCAGCAAGGGAATCACAAGAAAATATGTCCTACCAACTAACTAAATTAGGTGACAATAATTTTCATTCTCTAAGCATGTGCAACCGAGTTCTTACATGTCCTTACCTTGCTATGCAGATGGTGTTGGCGATGACAAGAACAACACAAGTAGTAGCAAGTAGAACCCTTTGACGTTGTAGATAATTTGTGGAGCTGTAGGTGTCTTAAAAAAATCAAGGTACATCTGGAACCACGTTAGTCAATGCAAGTTGAATAAGTGTTCAAAGATAGTACCGTGCTGGTCCTAGGCTAACCCGTGCTAGAGACGCGAGCCTAGACACAAATGTTATCACCGGACAGTAGCAAACAATGGAAATGATGAGAGTAAATAACATCAACTTAACCCTTCTTTTTTGTTTCTTTCTTTCCTCTTTTTCTTTCTTTTTCTTTTCTATTTTCTATTGTGTTTTTTTTTTTTCTTTTCTTTTTGACAAGTAGCACAAACTAAACTTTTGCAATAAGATTATAACAAGAATGTAGCAAGTAGCATAGACTTTCTTTTACTAGGGATAAAGATTATAACAAGTAGTACAAATATGCAATTTGAACTCTCTTATTTTCAAAACTGAGTGTACTCAAATTTGCACCAAAGGACAGGTGCATAAGGTAGTGTTTGTGTAGGAGCGGTTGAAGGTGATGGTGGTGAGGGTTTCAGCGAAAAGGTGGAGAGAGCAGCGGTGCTTTTGGTGGTGGTGGTGGTATTGGTGGAGATTGCAGCGGCTGAAGTGGGGGGAAAGGCAACAGCGGATTGTGTGGTGACTGAAACATGATAAGAACTCGAAACACTAAAGGATTAGAACCTAAGAACCAGCACTTGACACCACGTTGTAAACCACAAACTCAACAAGCAAAGAACTAAGCAGATCAGCAAGGCTCAAACTTGTGTTTGGAATTTCAGTTCTATCCTATTTTTATATTTCTGGACTATAGGTAAAGTGATAAACGGTAAATCACTCACCAAAGAACATTGCTCTGATTACCACATGATGGGATAAGGGATTGTTCCTGATCTTTTGGTGAGTGTGGATAAACTTAATTTGGGGTGGATTCGACGTTGGCTGTCCGACTACAATGACCATAAGGTTGCTGCGCCTTAGCAGTAGGTACACCAGCTCCGATTGTGATGTTCTTGCCGTGCCAAGAACACCATGAACCTGCAAGCAACCGAGAATAAGCAAGAACAAGATGAACAAGCAAATAACTCACGGATTTAAGACAAAGGCTGAATCTGAATCACAAGTTGGGGTCTTGAAACAAGCAAATCGGGTGGTCTAGCCGACACACGCGTTTACAAGGAAGAAGCAGCAGCTATTTTGCATCTAAACAAAACCCACCCTCATTCTGATGGCTGCTTGTTCTATTTATAAGGAGGAACGCACAAGGAGGAGTGAAAAACCCTAATCTGGGCGTCCCTCAATGGGCTCTAGTCAGTACAAGGTCCAGACCCAAGCTGTAGGTCTGTGTATCCTTTTGCTTGCTGCGCACAGTTTCGGTAGATTATGATAGTGGGGTTGGACCCATTTAAAAGAGGACGACGAGCTCTTTTCAACAAGTCAAAAACCAGCTTTATTGGATCTCGTATCAAGGAGTTATGGTATTTTTTATGGAGTGTTTCCTGCTGTTTCGAGATGTGCTGAGCACCCCATTAATGATGATTTCCACTTGTGCGGCTGCTCCATCCTCATCATGGGGTCTAAACATAAGGCAATGGGGTCTTGACCAACATTTCTAAGAATAAGACAATCATCACCATGATTTAGTAGCATCTAATTCTAAAATGAGTTTGTATGAACAGCGAGGAACGACTTTACCTGATAATTAAGTTGTCATGCTCGAGCTCTTATTATCGGACCTTATTGTGCAGCAGCTGTGGTTGTATCAATGGAAGGAATGTCCTCATCACAGTAAACATATAATATGGTATGATTTAATACAATGTTTTTGCTGTAGATTTAGATATATGTTTTTCTGTAATTAATTCATAGCTGTAATTTCTATGATCCAATTGTAGTGAAATATTTATGGTGGTCTAACTATTGTATGCTTTAACTGTAGTAAAAATTTCATACTCATTTCTATTCTTACACACTTTTAACTATTTTAAAACTATTTAATAAGCATAAAAATAAAGAAATCTATAACTCAGTTATACATGATCCAATAAGTATAAATTTTTACTAAAGTTCAATCATATAATAATTAGCCCACGATAAAAAAATTCACCACAATTAGACCATAGAAACCGTAGCTTTGAATTAATTATAGGAAAACATAGATCTAAAGCTACATCAAAAACTTTATACTAAAACATACTATATTATATATTCACTGTGTAGATCTACTCATGTGGAGTCCAACAAAATAGAATTTTACATTTTATGATTTTTATGTGATTTACTATGATTTTTTGAAAATTCAACCGAAATAAATAAAAAGAAAAAAGACAAAATCGTCTTTGAAAACCACCTATAACCAGGTCATAAAATGAACTGTTTGAAAAGTTGAGGAAAATGGTTTACCCGGTTTTAGAGTTCAGGGAGAAAAACTAGACTTTGAGGATAATTTAGGGAGGTAAAATGGACTTTTTTCTTGTGTATACTAGATTTTTTTTCACGGCAAAAATTATGGTTTTTTTTTACTTTGAGGATCCAACTATGGTATCAAGCTTTGCTCAAAAAAGACCTATGGTACCAAGCTCTCAGAGCATGTATGTTCGTGTTTTGGTGGACTGTCTGTCCGTGCATATTTAAGTAATTACTAAATTGACCACGATGAACTGGTCGGAATGACCGAACAGGCAGTTGACGCACACGAGGGCCAGACTTGGACACTATGCATCTGTAGCACCTCGAGGCGTCTGTGGCAGTGAGTGCTCCCCAGCTGAAGTCTCATTCTGTCTACCGTCTACGCAAATAGTTTGTGCAAATATCTTAGAAGAACGGTGGTAGATGCTAGGACGAAGAAAGAGGTAACTCTACGCATGAGCTTATGCAAGATAATCATCGTCTTGTTTGTTTGGACTGGTTTGACTTATAAACCATAACTAAAAGTACTGTTAGCTGATTTGGTGTAAGAAAAATATTATTCGTTGACTGATAAGTCATGACTTATAAGTCAAATACGAACCAACGAACAGGCTGCATATTCATTTGTGTAGCCTAGCAAACGACGTCGAATCCTCAGCCTGACATGTTTCGTACATAGAAAACAAATAAGAGTAGCTGCATCCGATGAGCATGTCTCAATCCAACCGCCGATGAGCATGTCCCAATTGATCCGGTCTATGGCCAGGCACGTTAAGGCACACTTTGCCCAGGAAACAAAAAGGCCTTGGAGACGGATGAAGCATACGGCAGATTCCCCGCCATCCAGCGCACCGCGCACGGCACGGGCGAACCCGACTGGCGACGCGTCGCCCGCCCGTTGCAGCAGCATCGCCGTCTCCACTGACCACTCGGCTCCGCTACCAAATCCAAAACGGCGCATCTGTCCTTTTGGTGAGCCGGGGCCCGTGCCGTGCCTGCCGTCCCGTGAAGCCGTGCCCGTGACCGCCCCGCGCCCCCGCCCCCGGGGTCGGTCGCCGGTTTCCGCGACCCCAAATCCGCGTGCGCCGCCCGCCCCTTAAATCCGCTTCGCCGGCTGGCAGCCAGGCACCCGGGCGGGCCGCCACATCACACATCCAGCCTCTCCTCTCCCCCCAGCCCGCTTCTTCTCCCTCGCCATCCCTTCTGCTGGCGCCGCGCGTAGGCGCATATCCGCGGGGCTTCGGGGGCTCGATTACGCCGCCCCCTTTGCTAGCAGGTAAGGCCGCCCTGGCTGAGACTTCTTCTTTTCTTTGGTTCTATTGCTGCTACTACGAGCACTCGGGGTGCTCAGATCCGTGTTGTTTTCCGATCCCGGTCGCTTCACCTGGCTGCGATTCCTGTCGTCTGCTGCGTGTTGTCGCAGTAATGCCAGCCTATTCCCACCAAAATCGCTCGGATCTCATGCTTTTACTGGGGAAAAAGTTGTCTTTTTGTTTGCGTTGCGTCCCTGTGCTCGGTCAGTTCCTCAACTGCAGAGGGAGGGACAGACAGACAGACAAGCTTTGCTGAATGCACTTTCTTTCTGTGCCAGGGATTGGATTGGAACAAAGCGTCTTCCCAGTGCCACGCAAAAGCCATGACCATTCAGTTGCTCCGCTGACGACGACTCCTCGGACGACGACAGCACGGCTGCTCTGACCTGCAGGCCTCTCGCCCACGCTGCCCTGACAGGTAAAGTCAGGGTGTGTGTGGGGAACAATCAGGTGAATAATCATGGACAGAAGATCCGGGGCGATCCTAGCGTGCCTGCTCATCGTCATCCTGGTCCGGGACACGGCTGCGGTCGCCGAGACCGAGCCTGGCAGCGTGCGGCTAGTGCAGGAGGCGCCTCATAGGAAGGTGGTAGAGGATGGGGCCAAGGCGGGGAGGGTGCCGGTGTCGACCGTCGCGTGGTCCACGCTCGCCATGGCCGCCGCAACGGGATTGGGAGCAGTGCCCTTCTTTTTCATGGAGCTCGAAGCGCAGTGGGCGGGCCTTTGCAATGGGATGGCGGCCGGGGTCATGCTGGCGGCCAGCTTTGACCTCGTGCAGGAAGGGCAGGTGTATGGCAGTGGGAGCTGGGTTGTGTTCGGAATTCTTTGTGGAGGTATATTTATTTGGCTTTGTAAGAAGGTGCGTAATGATTCTTTATCTTCATTTTTCTGTGATACTGTTACTAACCGTTCATATCAAGGAGTTCCATTTCATCATCTTGCAAGTATCAAACAACATTTTAGCGGCTTTAAACCTGAAGGGACCATTTGTGAATTCCATACAAGCTTGTTCAATAGTAGTCATTTTCCATTTTATATGGGGACCAATGGCAAGCGGTAGAGTCTTACCGCCTGTGACCGGAAGGTCCCGGGTTCGAGTCGCGGTCTCCTCGCATTGCACAGGCGAGGGTAAGGCTTGCCACTGACACCATTCCCCAGACTCCGCACAAAGCGGGAGCTCTCTGCACTGGCTACGCTCTTATATGGGGACCAATGGCATAATCATTTCATGCACTTCTCAATGATAAACAGAATCAAGGCTACAACATGCTAGCTATCTTGGGTCTTGTCAAAGGCCTATGCTTATTGGTCTAGATATGTAAGCACTTGCTAAACAAAACGTATCATTGACATTTAAAAGGCCTCTAATTGTCTAATGTCAAAATATTTGTCAGCATAGTGGTGCTACCAATCATATAGAACTACTTATATGGTCTTACAGCCAAAAATTCTGTAGCTGTTAGAGTCAACAGTTGCAGATTTAGCAACTGCAAAAATTAAATGGGCGTATTTGAGCACACTGTCCACATTACATAATCAACCTGTTCGTTTCGGCTGGATTGGCTTATAAGCCATGGCTGAAAATACTGCTGTCTGGTTTGGTGTGAGAGAAAAATACTGTTTGTTGGTTAATAAGCCAAGGCTTATAAGCCGAATACAGGCTGCTGAACAGGCTGAATGTAAGCCTACACACACATACTTGCCCTCATATGTATGCTTATAAGAAGTGCAGAGGCTACGTAAAACTTAAAATCAAAGCATGACTAGGTCAGATCAACAATATGCATTCCACATTACACTCGCATTTTAAGTGTATTCATCATCATATCAAATTTAGTTGGTGCTTATGTTTTTCAGATTAATTGGGATAACTTCTTCTCCATTATTTTGTTATATTTATTTATCTTTCATAACATAGCTTATATTATTTCCCTGTCCACAGTTTCTTGAGCAATATGGAGAAGTAAGCATGCTGGATATAAAAGGTGCAGATGCAAGTAAAGTTATTCTTGTTGTTGGAATAATGACTCTTCATTCTTTTGGAGAAGGCTCTGGTGTGGGTGTTTCCTTTGCTGGCTCAAAGGGTTCTCTCAGGGCCTTCTAGTTACTATAGCTATAGCAGTTCACAACATACCGGAAGGCTTAGCAGTAAGCATGGTTCTCGCATCTAGGGGGGTGTCCCCCCAAAAGGCAATGATATGGAGTATCATTACATCTTTACCACAGGTGCAGTTCTTAACTTCATTTCCTGAGTTGAAATATGAACTAATCTGATCGATGTATTGTCTTTATTCTTGAACCAATAATGAAAAGCATGCCATCTTTTGAGTTATCTTGATCTACTTGCAACTATGAAGTGATAAAAACCAATCTTTGTTTTGTGGACTTTTAAAGTAACTATGTTCTCTTCTTTCTCCTGGCGTCAGTGACTCTGTTTATTCATGCTCATGTGCTTGTTTGTGCAAGAGAGTGATTCAGTATAGAGTGTAGATAGACAGGTTTACTTGTAAAGTGGTGTAAGATTAAGGCTATAACTTTGCTGTGTATTGATGAGCTTTGTCCTGTGAGGTTCTTGTTAACTTCTCTAGCTATTCAAATTACCAAACTGAATCATAGTGGTAGTCAATTTAGTGGCACTAACAGTAATATGAGTTCCAAGGTGCAATGGGTGTTTTTCTTCAGTGACATGCAGTTTAGTGCCACTAACAGCAATTTCCTATCCTTCCTGGTTCCTGCTAATTTTGTATAAGCATTGCCATGTACTAAATTTGTGACCACGTGCAGTTTATTTCTTATGTTGCGAATACATAATTCATCTGCTCATATGCAACTGCAGTCTAATTCAGGTTCAGTAGTGACCTTCTTTTCTTTGTTTTCCTTTGTAAACCCAGCCAATTGTTGCTGTTCCTGCATTCCTTTGTGCTGATGCATTCCAGAAGGTGCTTCCCTTCTGTACTGGTTTCGCGGCAGGATGCATGATATGGATTGTTATAGCTGAGGTTCTTCCTGATGCTTTTAAGGTAAGTACCCTAAGTTAAGAAAACTGTGGATGCATTTGTTTGAGGAAGCAGTTTTGACATTTTCTCTGTAACATGCAGGAAGCAACTCCATCTCAAGTTGCTTCTGCTGGAACACTTGCTGTTGCTTTCATGGAAACACTAAGTACGGTGCTTCTGGGATTTACAGATGGCAACAAGTAAGTTTGCTATTAACATTCTGATGGTCTTACTTGGGCTAGAAAAAGAACTCTCGTTGATGGTAGAGATTTATTCTGCAGCTTGGAAGATGCATCAGGATTCTTAGTATCACTTGTGTTTGGACTTGGTCCACTTATCGGTGGAATTATACTAGTCACATTCTCTCTTGGCTTCAGCATGCCACACCCTCTTCTTACTGGTGTTGCATCTGGCATTGCTTTCCGTCTTGCGTCATGGAGACCTCTGCAGCTTCTAATGTCCTCAAAAATGGGTCTCTTTACCACTCTCTGCCTCCTCATTGGAGGTTCCATGGTCTACCATGCTGCCACATCAAGCATCCTTAGGGTGTTTAATCACAAAAGATCTTCCGCAAATGTGATCACTTCATCCTCCGGCCTCTCTCTTAGTGTCCTCACAATGCAATCGCTCCTTGCTTGTAGTGCTGTATTCCTTCACGCATACGCGGAAGGGCTTGCACTTGGTGTCGCGGCTCGCAAGGCTTATGGCCTTGGCCGTTACATGGTTCTCCCGGCCTCCCTCCATGGTCTTCCACGGGGTGCTGCTGCTGCAAGCTGTGTGTATGGTGCTACGGATAGCTGGCGTGGAGCCCTTGCAGCTGCTGCTTTGACAGGGTTTGCAGCACCAAGCGCTGCCATTAGTGCTATCCTTGCAAAGATTGACTATGATGGACTTGACTACTGGATGGTCATAGCGTGTGGGGCTCTAATCCCCAGCTTTGGCCGTGTCTTCAGGCGCTCACTGCGGTTGGACATGCGGAAGAGCATTGTTGGCCTGCTGATAGGTATTGCCTTTGCCTCCGTGTGCTTGATGTCGACTAGATTCATCTGTTTGCACACCCCTTACTGCAACTCGGCTCCAGAAGCAGTCACATGACTTATGCTGGCCTGTGCTGTTGTAAAACACATGTAATACTAGTGTAATGACAATACAAAGGATGTGGAAGGTTATATATATTTCATCGATGAGATCTCTTACATCGGTAAATCAAAAGGAAACTGACATTGAACAGAATGTGCCTTTTTCTCGCTGTCACTTTTGTCTGTCATGGAAGGTCCATGTAAATTATTCCCAATGTCGTATGCATTATTTTGTCTACTATTTTTATGTTCAGCGCTTGTTTCTCTACAGCAGTCAGTCAGTTCCTGCCACTCTGCCAGGTTCTCTACAAGATATTGTTGCCAGACTCAACATAAATATTGTTGCTAGACTGAACATAAATATTGTTGCTAGACTGAACATATTTTGCACCAATATTCTCGTTCATGATGAATTCTCTACAAGATTGGCAGGAACTGACTGCCTGCTGTATCCACAAACCATGCAAGCTACGTTCCTGATAAACCATGCAAGTTAACGCTTGTGTGTTCATACTAAGCTTATATGGAATGTAGAAATTTCACATGAACCATACAAGAATGGTACATGAATCAGTTCAATCTAATAGAGAAAATGTAAGATTTGGAAAAAAAAAAATCACATTACAAATGAAGCCTAAATAGGATCAAGTATGAAGTGATTACATGTCACCTGCATTGTTATCGAAGTCACTTGCACGTTGTAGTAGTCCAGGTTCAACATCAACTAGTTATAATAGACAACAAAAGAACCTATTAGCAAATAAACACCAAAACTAGACCATATAAAATTCAAATAACTTTGAGCTAGGTGTTAGAAGATAGAGTTTGATTTTAGAAAAAAAAATTATAACTGGTTTCACTTTTTTTCCCAACTAAAAGAAACTTTCTATAAATTTTCTATGCTTAATCCAAAATTTAGGATTTTTAATAGCATATCTTTCAAAAATTTGGATTTTTGTAAAAAAAGTTATTTGTATTAATAAAGTCAATTTGACCGAACTATCAATGGTCTAATTTATCCCTTTGCAGTTAATATAGCGCCACAAACTAAAATCATGTAGGGTGAGAAAACAAATGGTTTTGAAATTTAAGGAGATCAACATCCATTTGTATGGATAGGGGATGAAAATCAAACTTCGAGAAGAAAAAGAAGATAAAAGTACTCTTTATTTAAGAAAGAAATGGAATAACACCGAGTAAGCAACCTCTCAGGGTCTAGCTACATTTGTATGATCCGCTCTAAAAAGAAAACACTAGTACCACCCTATGTCCAAGTTATATGTTGTTTTGATTTTTCTAGGTGCATATGCTATGTACCTAGAAAGTTCTACATCTAGAATGCTAAAACGATCTATAAATTAGAATAGGGAGTATGCTAACCTTTTTTTTTTCTTTTGCCATGAGAAGCTATAGTACATGTGTAGTATCAAGTACGAACATGCGAATGAAGTTTAAGTTTGAACCTTATTTTTATAACATCTTGCCATCTCAAGCTGGTAAACTTTTGAAATCAAATTTTACTACATCTTAATTCTATATATATCGAGTCAAAATAACAGGACATCTGTTCAAAGCTTTCCAAATACATAAATTGGTGGATTTTCGCCGATTGGTCTTGTGCAGTATCAAGTATGAACATGGGAACGAAGTTAAGTTTGAACCTTCTTTTCATAACATCTCGCTGTCTCAAAACTGGTAAACTTTTGAAATCAAAATGTACTACATCTTAATTATATATCGAATCAAAATAACAGGACACCTGTTCAAAGCTTTCCAATCCAAATACATAAATTGGTGGATTTTCGTCGATTGGTCTCTGTCTCAACTCTGAAGTAGCAACATCAAGATTCCAAGTATGGTATCTGAAAACCGTGTCTTCATCTAGGGCGACATTCAAGATGAGTGGACGTTGATGTCACCGTGTTTAGTCAAAGATCTTCACCTCAGTTCCTTAAACAACTGCAGCAGTTGTAGTTTAGCCGCAACGAAACGGCAGAGAGTGAGTTCCACGGCACAGTAAGCTTACAAAGTTATTTTTTTAGCCCCTGTTCGCGTGCTCTTAAACCCGGCTTGATTCACTTACAAGTTAGTGTTTTTTAATCATCCAGTCCAGATTTCCAAAATTTGGAGTTGGCCCTTAATCTAATTGGAGTTGGGCACTCGAGATAGCATATTCTGGGATTTAAGAAAGTACTGTATGTAGTAGCTCTTTCAATCGAAACTTTTCTATTTTTTTCCTTTGAAACTGGAAAAAAAGAACGTTACATTCATTCACTTCCAAATACAAAGGAACAAATCCATGATACTCAAAATATGGTGAGACGTAAATTTAAACTGGATGTTGGTTATTTAAAAAACTGACACGTGTACCTTCTATTTTGGATGTATACCACCAAGATCATATGGTTTAGCAACATCCTTTTAAACAATGACATTTAGGGTCCATTTGGTACAGCTCAGTTTTACTAGTGCATATATTTTTTTGCTTCGGTTCCATGAGCTGCTTCACAAGTGAACTGAAGCTGATTTCAAAAAAGTGTTTGGCAAAATAACTTTTCGGAGAAGATAGTAGAGTGTGAGCCGGAGAAGCCAAGTACTTCAACTTCACCGGTGTTTCCATCCATGTGAGAGCATATTTTGGGGGTTTTTTCCAGGGAAAACTTGCTGGAATAAACTTAAAGACAGTTTTATAAAGCTGGACCATAATCCCTACTAAACATGCCCTTATTATGGGGAAAATGCATGGTTTATGTTTGAAGAATGCTCTTACAACTGATACTCCTTTTACAGAATTTATAAGTTAATAGTCACAAGATACACTAGAAATAAAAGTCCCCACCTAATATAAGAAAAACATTCCATCGTCGATCTTATAGACCTAGTTACAAAATAGATAAATATTACAAAGTATTTGCATATTTGTTGAATTTGTTATTAATTTATCCCTAAGTTCTAATATTATTGCTCTTATAAGATCAATAGCCTCGTGCAGTTGCATAGGTAGGCCGACTATGTCGTCGCAAACAATCTCTGACTCATACTTTTACCTTAACTCTATGGAATTTGTGTTGTGAATGAAAGATGAACAAAAGAGAGCAATCAAAGACAAGCAAAAATGTTAATGTGGCCTAAATTTCTCCATAGTTTTAGTACTACCCCCATCCTGCAAAGGGTGACGTTTTGGTTTTATCATAAATCAAAATATTTTATGTTTAACCAAATATTTAAGAAAAGTCATTAATATTTATGACACCAAATTGATTTTATTTCTCCAGAGTTTTAGAACTACCCTCCATCCCGCAAAGAGCGACATTTTGGTTTTATCATAAATCGAAATATTTTATGTTTAACCAAATATTTAGGATATTTATGACACCAAATTGATTTTACTATAAAAAATTATTTATAATGAGTCTAATGGTATTTGTTGGGTATCATTATATATACTTAATTAAAGCTAAGATTGTTTGACTTAGAACAAAACTAAAATGACACTTGTTGTGGGATAACGAATAATGATAGTACGTATTTCTCTTAATATAGCTAGCACGTCAGGTTGCATGTGTTGGTAGATTATCTTACTATTACTAATTAGAGGCCCCAATGGAGACACCACGTTAATTCTCACCAGACGCGCTATGAAAAAAGATAAATCTTAAAAATTCTCATAATAATCAGAAATATCTAGCCTTTAATTTGGTAGACTCAAATCATCATCACCGATAATAGCCATTGGATCTATTATAATTTATAAAAAGAAATTACCCACCTCTGCCATTATGAAAAATGCTTAAAGTAACCCTCTAATTTTGCATATAAATTACCCACATCTGCCATTATGAAAGAAAATTTAGAATAACCCCCTATATAAATCACCCACATCTGGTATTATGAAACATAATTCAAAATAACCCCCTCATATTGCATCTAAATTACCCGTCATTGCTATTATGAAAAATAATTTAAAATAGTCCTCTAACTTTGTATCTAGATTACCCACATCCGTCATTATGAGAGATAATCTAAAATATAACTCCCTAATTTTGCACATATGTCATTATGAAAGATAATTTAAAATACATAATAATGATTTTGTAAATTATCCACCTTTCTAATTATCAAAGATATGAAAATAACCTCCTAAACTTACATTCAACCTACCCATTATATTTGTGTTTACCTAAGCCATTATAAAAAAACAAAAATATTTCTCAAATCTACATGTGAATAGTAATATGTGCCATTACAAAAAATAAATCAATATCCATAAAGTACGAGACATACATATTTCTAAATTATAAACTTCTACAACCATAAAATTAATTACCATAATGTTATACTTCACCATTTGTACTAAGTAAACATATATATAATAGGATATATATTTATTTTAATAGCTTATGAAGCATGAAAAATATTTAATTGACAAACCACATAGAAATTTATAATTTGTTGTTTTAAATAAGTTTATATATTTTAATTGAAATATTATGTCATATCAATATTAGTAATTTAATTTTAAGCACTCTATGATATATAAAACAATACTAGACACATATAAGTTTGTGATATAACTAATTCAACAAGTTCGGTGTTAGAGTACAATCTTAGTTTCAACTTAATTTTAATATGTGGAAAACAATAATGCTAGGACTTAAACTCTTTTTAGTAAAAAATAATTTTTTGAATAAAAGATGAAAAACACTAGAGTTTCTACGTAACATGTGAATTTTTTTTTGCATAACTCAATTGAAAAGTCGAAAGCTAAACTATGATTTATGAAGTCAAAGAAAAGGATGCAACTAGAGTTTATATATCTTAATATTATGTTTCAAATAAATATATATAAATGCTAGAAATTCTAACTAGATATCTCTAATGGAGCCTCCATGTTAATCCTCTTGAAACATGTTAAACCTCACGAGACATGATAGGAAAAAATAGATCCTAGAAATTCTCATAAAATCTCAAACATTATATTTGACTATCAATTTGGTATAACCTAATCACCATCGATAATAATAACTATTGGATTTATTCTATAAATAATTACCTATCTCTGCCATTAGCATAAAACAACATAAGGCAACCCATGACTCTATATTCAAACTACCCACGTATGCCATTAAGAAATGATCTAAAGTATGTCTAAATTTGTATCTAATTACCTATGTACTCTTATTATGATAGATAATTTATGTAACCCAATCTTTATCTTTTTTTGAAAATTAAATATCCTCTAAAATCTACATCTAAAAATTACCAACACCTTTTATTAAAAATGTTAAAATAACATAGAGCATGTATATATTTATATATTAACCATTTCTATTAATATTAATATATTAATATTTGATCAAAGTAAGCATCCATGATCGATAAATATATGTTATGTTTTATCACAAAAAATATTTTCTTAACAACTCATATCAAATGATACTAACAAATTGTTTAAAACCACATTAGTAATCATAACATATAATTTATATAGGTTGTTGCTTTTGATATATTGATGTATTTTAACAAAATATTTGACATGTCTATATTGATAGTATAATCATAATTGCACATGTAACTCGAAAATTCAATCATTGTGAGAAGTATGAGAGACCACTAATGGCTATATTTTCTCAACCCTTTAAGATTACTTTAGAGTAAAATATGGATCATTATATAGCTTATTAAGTATTAAAATTCACTTGAGGTTAGCACTGCTACCCCCATCCGAGATCTCACTTCAAGATCTATCACTTATCTTAAATGACATGGTGCAATTTTCAAATGATTGCTTTTGCTATTGTAGTATTTGAGAACGTACTCTAAGACAACAAAATCCTTATTGTTAAAAAAATGAAAAAGTAGAGTTAGTAAAAAAACACAATAATCACAAGAGTTCCAACTTGACGGCAAAAAAAAAATCTATAGCAGTCAACAAGAATAAAATTTAAACATTAAATTGAGATTTATGACTTCATAAGATATGTGATGTAGCAACAAGGACCGCCATAGTTATGGCAAGATTTCAAACTAATTACATATTTAAAATATAAAAAGATGCCATGTAATGTAAAAATACGATTATGGATAAAAATCATATGTCAGTCCCTTGCAAAAAAGTAATTAATAAGTTTATGATAATTGGATATAGACTATATGAAATATCTATTATGTCTATTTTGTAGAAATAAACAAAGATAAAAACACCTAATTTAATACAAACAATTATTTATTAGTCAGATCTATTAAACAATATATGTCTCAAAAATTCTAGCACGGGTTGATGGACTAGTTTTGTTAAATTTGCTTAGGGCAGTCTCAATGGATAGTTTCTTGAGGCAGTTTCCAAGAGAGAAATAAAACAATTAATGTGCAGTAGAAACTATCCTTCCCAATCTATGGTTTCTACGATAGTTTCTATATAAGAGATAACTTAAATGCAACACAAGATTGCAATAGATCAACTGTGACAAGCAACCATATAGCCTAATTGCTTTGTACATATCTCATCAAACATCTAGTAATTTATGTTTGGTTGCACTGTACCTTTTAAGATTAGCATAGGCAAATCAGTGAACACCTTTGCTGCACACTTACTGTTCGTTGGACACAGCAGAACATGAAAAGACCATTATGCCCATGCGTACAGTTCGTCGTCCTCGGCAACAAAATGGCTGTTGGAAGATTTCTTTTTTTCATTTAACCAAAGAACGAACGAACCAGCCAAACCGTAACAAAGCTGATAAAATGTAAGTACGTAAACATGTATTTCCAAGATATTCATTTTTAATTTTCTGAAAGAAAAGGAGAGTATATGACGTCATCATGCCATCATGCACGACTTGGCCGGCGATTCAGAACTGGTCCCGCGGCATCGACACTTCGTTCGTGCATGCAAACGAGCGGCTTCGTGCGTGCGTGCGGGACCTCTTCCACCGCGCGGCGCTCGACGACGAGTCCGGAGAGGCCACGCTCGCCGACGCCTTGGCGGCCGCCATGGACGCCATGTCCGGCACTTTGTCCTCTGCCTTCTCCGGCATGTCGACGTCGGCGGCCAGCGCCGCGCCGTCCCCGAGGACCCCGACGCCATACTCCCCAGGCCGTGCGCGCCGGCGAGCTCCGCCCAGGCCGCGCGTGCTGGCGAGCTCCGGCCCCTCCCCCACACGACGAGATGCACAGCGGGTGCAGCAAACTGCAGAGCGGGTGCAACCAGGCGAGCGCGCGCCATTTGCGCCGCGGCGGCGCACTGGATCCGGATGAAGGCCACTCGAAACTGCTCGAGTCTCCCCAACGGGGTTTCGGTAGTTTCTTCGTGTCTCAGGTGCTAGCGTCGACTCGGTTCCGTCAAGGAGAAACCGTTTCTCTATTTTATACTCTCTCTTTATTAATTCTTTTACCATGTCAGCAAAAAGCTGAGCTGTCAAGGTAATTAAGTAATTAATAGATATAAAAACCACTATAAATACTCTATTGGGACTGCCCTTAACCATCGGGTCATTTCTAGCATTATGTAACTTTGAACTTTTATCTATTTATTACCTCGATTAAATAGGAGGTCAACCCGGCCCACTCACGTCATTTTGTAGAGTAGCCGATCTAGAATAACCCGCACAATCAAACAATACCGCGGTCTGTAATTTTTTTTTGCCGGCTATAAACCGGTTGAAATTGTTTTATTGTGAGAGAAAAGTACCGTAAATTCTAGCGGATAAGTTGGCTAATAAGTTGAAGCGAATATGCTTGCAGTGACTAGTGACTGTACTAGTGCCGTCCTGAACGGCGCAGCACGGTCCGTGTCCCGATCCGACGGCAGGTCGCGCGCGGCGGCGGCAGCGCTGGATGGTGGATGCGACCGGCCGCAAGCCGCGCGGCGTGCGTGCAGCCAGCGTCGTCCCGACTGCAACACCCGCGGCAGAGGAGGCCACCAGAGGCGGCCAGCAGCGGCAGCGCTTTAAAAATTCCCGGCGCCCGCCCGCGCAGCCAGCTTGGATGCCACGGCAGCGGCACCCGGGGGCCGCCAGGGCTCCTCTCCACGACCACGACTTCCCCAGTCCCCTCATATAACGCAACCGCCACCTCCCTCCCTCCACCATCGTCCAGCGAAGCAGAGCAGGGCACGGCGCCTTCGTCCGCGACTCCGACTCGCATCCCATCCTAGGGATCAATCATCAACCGAGGAGTCAACCAGCCATGAAGCTCAGGCCGCTCTCTTTCACGCAGTGCGCGCCGTCGCCACTGGGGTGCGTGGGCATGGGCGGTGGGAGGAGGAGGACGGTCCTTGTGGCCCTGCGCCGGGACGCCGCCGGCAGGGAGCTGCTCACCTGGGCGCTCGTGAAGGCCGCCGCCGGCGGCGACCGCGTCATCGCCCTCCACGTATCCTCCACGGCCGCCACCGCCGCCGCAGATGGTGCGCGCATTTCTCCCGCGACACCTCCCGCCCTTGCTCGCCTGCTGCCCCCCAATTACTGCAATCTGCCCCCCGCCCGTCGGTTCCTGACATTGGTTGCTCTGTTGTCCGTGCTCTCGGCCGCGCAGGGGAAATGCCGGCGGCGGAGGAGAAGGCGAGAGCGAACGACTCGCTCGCCTCCGTGCTCGGCGCGTACAGGGGATTCTGCGAGCGCAACCAGATCGACCTGGAGCTCAAGCTCTGCGAGGGGCCGTCCATCAAGAAGGCCCTGGTGGCCGAGGCCACCTCCTGCGCCGCCGCGCACCTCATCCTCGGCGTCACCAAGAGCTCAAGGCCTTCCGGGTACCAAACCAAACCCACACGCCCTCCTCCACCTCTTCCACATTGCAGATTAAAATGCTCAGCTGCCGTAACCCTGTTCGTACCTTTCATCATCAGATCGTCCGCCACTGCCACCGCCGTCGCGAGGTACTGCGCCAAGAGAGTGCCCCCGAGCTGCATGGTCACCGCGGTCAGCAACGGCGCCGTCGTGTACCGCAGAGACCCCGTGCACCAGCACCACCAGCTGCTGCTCAGCCCCTACAGCGCAGTGGTGGAGACGCCGCGGCGGCTGTACCGCAAGATCCTGGACGCGAGGACGACGGCAGGAGACAACAAGTCCCAGGACGACATGGCGATCGGCGATGCCCGGTCGGTGCGCCGGCACATGTCCGCGGCGATGAGCGCCCTGGTCTCGCCGAGAGTGAAGCTGGCGCCGGCGGGTCCGGCGAGGTCGTGTCACGGGCAGCAGGAGTGGCCGAAGATGGCCGCCGGCTGGCCTCTCCTGAAGAAGGACAACATGCCTGCCTTGCCGGAGCTGTCCGAGGTATCAGTGGTTGAATGGGCCATGCAGCTCCCGGCCAGGTATTCAGACCAGAGATCCGATGAACTCGATGAGGAGAAACAAGTTCCCGAGGAGCTGGTCTCGCTCAGAGACAAGTACTCGTCCAAGTACACGGTGTTCAGGTACAGTGAGCTCGCCAAGATCACCAATGGCTTCTCTCCAGGTACGTCTCTGTTTCAAATTTCAATGCTGAGATTTTGAAACAATTATTTTCAGATAAATTGAGCTGAACGATGATGGATTGATGATTGTGCTGTGCAGATCGCCTTGTTGGGAAAGGCGGCGCCGGCCGGATTTACAGGGGGTGTACTGAGGGAGGCAAGGAGCTTGCGGTCAAGGTCCTGAAGCCTTCGGACGACGTGGTGAAGGATTTCGTGTCGGAGATCGAGATCCTCAGCTCCGTCGAGCACGAGAACGCCATGTCCCTCGTCGGGTTCTGCCTCGACGGCGGCAAGGACAGGCTCATGCTCGTGTACGACTACATGCCGCGAGGCAGCCTGGAGGAGGTGCTGCACGGGCACGGTGGGAAACAAGGCAAGGGCGGCGTGCTAGGATGGCCGGAGAGGTACAGGGTGGCTGCCGGCGTGGCGCGCGCCCTCGAGTACCTCCACGGTGACGGCGACGGACACCGACCCATGATTCACAGGGACATCAAGTCGTCCAACATCCTCGTCGCCGTTGACTTCGAACCCAAGGTGACGACTGACGACCGACCGCATTTCCGGCGTTTCAGCAGATGCAGAAGTTCTTCAGGCTTTGTGACATGAACTCGAACTGAACCCCGTCTTCTCTGTGCTTGTATGATGCAGCTGTGTGACTTCGGCCTCGCGATGTGGGCAGACGACGCGGCGGCGAAGGTCACCGGCGACGACGTCGCCGGAACATTTGGGTGCGCTTTCCGGCCATCTTTTCAATCCTATCTATGTCACCGACCGTGGATGTTTCTGACACAATGCAATGAGCTGACGAATGTGGGGATCTCTTGGCATGGCAGGTACCTTGCTCCGGAGTACTTCATGCACGGCAAGGTGAGCGACAAGATCGACGTGTACGCGTTCGGCGTCGTCCTCCTGGAGCTCATCTCCGGGAGGAAGCCGGTGAGCGCCGGCGGGCCCAAGGGCAAGGGGAGCCTCGTGATGTGGGCCAACTCCGTCATACAAGGAGGAAGGATCATGGACCTCGTCGACCCGAACCTGCCGACGACGGGCGGCGACGGCGACGGTGGCGAGGTCGAGCGGATGGCCCTCGCTGCTGCCCTGTGCATCCGGCGAGCGCACCAACTCCGGCCGAGCATGAGTAATGTAATATACATGCTCCCACCTCTGAATGAACCCAACACATGTATATCCTGTCGACCTGTCCATAATGCTGACGTGCCACTGCACTTCACATCAGGTGGTGAAGCTGCTCGCCGGCGACAGCGACGCCGTCTGCTGGGCGAAGTCGCAGCTGGGCGTGCCTGGCGGCGACGACGACGATGGCCGCCATGGCTGCGGCGCCGTCGGTGTCACCTCGCCGGAGAAGAGCGACATCCAGTCTTACATCAACCTCGCCCTGCGTGACGTCATCGACGACGACGCTTCGTCCGTCGGCAGCGGCGTGTCCTTAGAGGAGTACCTCAAGGGAAGATGGAGCCGCTCGTCCAGCTTCGAGGGCTGAATGGCTAGCTCCACCTGAACTCCGCCAATGGCGGGGATCACCATTTTTTGTGTACATAGAATAGGTCGATCGCTCCCTTGATTCTTTTGTTCTTTAATTTGTGACCGATTTGTTCTTGTATAGGCAGCATTAAGCACAGTTTTGTTCCTTCTTGTTAGATGGGAGGATGCAAATGAAATTATGTAATGGCAAACGGATGCAATAGTACAGTTTTGACAGGAAAAAAAAAAGTAACTGATGCAGGTGCACCATCTCTGCGGTTACAACTTGCAGGAGAGTATAAAAATTGCCCGTGTAATATAAGATCCGATGAAAAACACACCTGATCTGGTGTCCTAGTCAGTAACGAAGTACGGCCAATCGGCGCAGGCGTGAAGCACAAAACATGAAGAATCTGAACGTACATGCCAGTCCCAGATAAATATCCGAATAATCGAAGTCAACGAAATGAAATGTTGCATGATTAGGCCTGCGAAGGAACAATGCAAGTTGCAGCACAGGCACATGTAGCAGCATCATGTGGATACCAATCATAGCGGCACCGCAGCACGACCTCATCAAAAGCACATGCATATATACACGGAATGTCAGCATCGTCCCTCTCCTGCTAACACGGACGTTGCATACCTTGCGACGACGGAGAGGCCATTTTCTTGCGTGGTTTGCGCTATAAACAAACTAGTTCTCTGTGAATGCAATTCTTACTGTCCGAGAAAACAATTTTAAGATTGACTAAATCAATATAAAAACACATCTCTTATTCCACATGCGCCTGAAATCGAGATTGATTATGCGTCATTCTCCTCACGCCGGCGCTGAAGATTTTGGGTCTGCCCAGAGCCTTAGAAAGGAGCTCGAGGGAGGCGGGCTGGCTAAGCAAAGGAGGCAGGTGCAGGGGTGGTAGGGCAAGGCGGCAGGGTCATCGCCAGCCGGGACAGTAGTTGAGCCAGGGAGGGACGGCGGAGGCATGGGTATGATCCGGCGACGCGGGTTTGCACAGCTAGACACGACGGCTAGGAGGTCACCATGGGGGGGGGCGGCTTGTAGTCTCATGTGTTGGAAGAGGATAGCTAAAGGTTGAAGATGACTCTAAAGACATATGATTAGGATCCAACGGCTGCCATTCATCGCCTGATAGAAAGCCAAAAAAACAAGCTCCTGTTGTATAGTGTTTTTCGATTGAAAACATAAATGTTGTTTTTTTTCTCTAAAAACTTGGTCAAACATTGAAAATAAAATTACATTTTTTTTGGATGAAGGGAGTACTTCCTCTGTCCCAAAAATAAATACATATATCGTTTCTCGATGGGTCAAATTTTTAAGTTTGACCAAATATTTTTAAAAATATACTATATCCTTAAATTTTGTTCTTGAAATTTATTTTTATACTAAACTTATTGAGAGATAAAAATGTTACTTCTATCTTATATATATCTAGTCAAACTTAAGAAGTATGCTCGGAATTAAAATATGCACTTATTTGGGATGAAAGGAGTATTTCAAGTTGAGATAGTACGAGAGCGAGTATAATAAGAGGCTGTAATCTGGCTAAATGTTGAGGTTGAGGAGAGATGAGAGAAGCAACATGTAAGCTTACAACCGGTTTGGACATAAGAACCAAAAAACTTTCATCTAGGTAGTGATGGGGGTTTAGGGCCCTACCCCTTTCGTCTAGGTATGTACCTGTGTTACTTTTGATCTCACAATTGAGTTTTTTTAGCGTGACTGACCTGTACTTATTTGATAGCGGCCAGATAGTGACGGGATTGAGCATCGCCCCGCCTCCCGTGCGGGAGGAATGGAGACCCAGCCTGCAGCGAGTTGCAACGAGCGGCGGGGAAAGCAGGCTGACGGTGGTGCGTCCTTCCCTTCCGGGGGTTGCGCCCTCCTGGCTGGTCGCGGGCACGACGGCAGCGGCAGCAGCGGTGATGGCGGCGATCCCCGTGGCGACGGCGGAGGCTGGGTCGGAGGTGACCCTTGCGATCCCTCCCGCACCGACTGCGGCGGAAGAGAGGATGGAGTCCGGGCTCTCTACCTCGCCCGGCGGAGGGACGCATGGCTCGCCCTCCTGGTCGGAGCTAGAGGTGTCGGGAGGTGACGCGGCTGGCCGAAGGCAGAACATCCACCGGCGGCCGCGGGGTCGAGGTAGCGGAGATCCCCTGCTCCGGCGAGGCGGGCGCTAGGGTGGAGGCCTGTGCGCGCGGAGTGCAAGTCCGCCCGCCGCCTGCCTGCGGTCGCGCCGCGCAACTCTGGCCACTGCCCGCCAACTCCGCCCATGTTCCACAAAGGCGCGCAAGAGCCACTGCCTGCTGTGTTCCGTACGCGCTAAGTACCTCCCTCTGCCGGTTAGCATGTGCCAATGGCTAAGTACGTAGGTCAAGTACTACAGACGCGCATATAGAACACACGTTGTCACAAAATACAGACGCGTATAAAGCAGGGCACATCTGCTACAAGTAGGATTACTCAAGACTTGTGTTGGAAACACGCATCTACAACAAAATACGCGTCTGCAATAAGGGATTTTACTACAGACGCGTGTCACGTACGCGCGTCCATAGAGTTTGATCTCGTTATTCGAGACTCGGAAATCACAACACGCGTCTGTAATAACCGCTGTACATACAGACGCATTTTATATACACACGTCTATATGTTTAGCTCAGACGCGTTTTACCAACACGCGTCTGCAGTAAGCGCTTATTACAGATGTGTGTTGACCTCGCCGGACCGGCGACCCCCGCCGGCGACTTACTATAGACGCGCGTCAAAAAAGTGCGTCTGTAGTTGTACTACAGCAGACGCGCTTTACTGGTCGTGTCTGTGGTGAGGTGGTGGATATGTGGCTTTTTTACAAAGTGTAGCTCCTGTTTAGATAGGCTAGGACTAATTTTAGCTAAATAACAATTACCCCTTGATATCCAAACATGCTCTCATTCCATGTATTTGGTGCAATTCCTTAACACGATCACAGAGCCTCTCTTTGGCGTCTAAGCGAGGAGAAATCCTATTCATGTAGCATATGGGTATGACCAAAGAGCTTTCAATGCCCAGGACATTGGAACGCCTACAAAGAGCTCTTTGTTGCTGGGTCGAGCGCTTCTAATGTCGAAGCTCTGAGAGAGCTCTTCCTGGCTTGCGGACTACGATCTCGCAATCAGCAACAATGACATAAGGGCACGACTTTGCCCGCATCGTTGCCTCTGCTTCAGTTGTTTAGCCCATGAGTAATAGGTTAGTGTCAACCTAGAAAATAGGGAGGTCGGGCTTTCTGCTATAACTCTAGACCACCTAGGACATCAAAATCGTGTTGTTTGTTTATTTAAACTCTTCTATTATAATAATAATGATGCGCAAACCTTTTAAGTATTTGAGAAAAAATTCCTTGGCACAGTAAACACTGAATTTGACAAGCTGATTGAGTCGGCAGTGCACCTTCTCACGCACTGCAAATACTCGCACAAGAGGATTGGGGGTGATATGTACTCCTGCACCAATAGGTACCTTCCAAGTTTAGAGAATTGGCACACTTTGCACACGTCTGGGCAGTGGTGGTATGTTGTCGGGACACCTACAATCTATTGAACAAATCTATAAAGATCGATAGGTAAATTTGCCGGAAGATACTCTTCAATAGTGATATTTGCTGATGGGTACTACTCCGTACTACTTAATATTGTGTTAGATTTTTTTTAATTGTGGTAATTGACTCCTTCATCAAATCCGGGCTGCTCATTGGGGGACTGTGAAAGCAAGCGTAGGAGATCAAAATGTGAATCCGATGGGTAAAAAAGGGAAGCAGTAAAGGGTTCTTACGTGAATTCTTCTTGTTGGTATATCTAGAGCCGTTTGGGCTAGTTTCTCCTAAGAGAATCACTCCTAACCAGACAAACGTTCATCAACAGAGAAATCCATTTACACTCTAAAAAACTGATTCACCCTGCTCCCTGTGGGATCAATCAAGAGAATCACTTCTTCATTTCAAAAATATCATCTGATTCAGGTGGACATCACAGATAATCACTTGGGATTTGCACTAAAAACTAATTCACCTGATTCACCCTGCTCCCTATTATATTATGGTGGGGATCAGCAGATAATCAATTCTCATCACTCCCAACCAGCCAAACGTTCAAAATATCAACTGATTCAGGTGGACATCAACAGAGAATCACTTCTTCATTTGCACTACGAGCTGGGAGCTAAAAAAAAACCTGATTCACTCTGCTCCCTGTTATATTCTGGTGGGGTTCAGCAGAAAATCAATTCTCATCAGCTCCCCGTCCTGCTCTCTCCTAGAAATCCAATGAAATCACTCCATCAGAAGTAGCAGAGCTGAAGAATCGGGGCTATCTCAGCCCTTGCTCGAAAACCCCTAGATATTATAGCTGTTAAAATAATACTTTTAAGAAGTGCGTGGCAGAGAGGAAGCGAGTTGCGGAGAACAGAACAGTGGAGGTGAAGACTGAAGAAGGAATCATTGTTGCTTACTTGGATCTCGATGAGGATGTTGGAGAAAGAGTAGGCGAAGGCGAAGGCGATGTCGTTGTCGCCCAAGGCCTGCAGGTTGTGCTAGACCTTCTGCATGGAGGTGACGACGTCAGCACTAGTGCTGCTGCCGGTGACTTTAGCTGCAACAATTAAAACAACCGGTTAGCAGTTGATTTGAGCATGGAAATCACAGCATGAATAATATTTGCAGAGTAATCGAATTGGCTGAAGAACACTTACAGATGGTCTGTGCGATGCTGTGGGAGAATCCGATAGAGGACATGACAGCAGCTACGATGGAGAGCTACCAAATCTGATCAAAGTCGTGTGCCTGAGCCCATGTATTTGAAACCAATGATCATATAATGTGCCTATAAAAGATGGAAAATGAAAGAGCCAAAGTAGTGAGAAACTGCTTACTTGTCAATGCGAAGCTTTTCAAAGTGGCTTGTCAATGCGAAGCTAGAAGGATATCATACCCAGGGATTAGGAAATAACGAAAAAGTAAAAGCGACTGATGCAATACAACCAGTTTTGTCATCTCTGAAAAGACCGCCTACCTTTACGTTTACTAGATTCGGCACAAAATCATATAATATAATAATAATAAAGCCAGGCGCAGCGGCGTCTTCGAGAACCCCGGGGGACTGCCCGACCGCCTTCTCTCCGATCTGCCACAAGGACGCCTGGAGCCGCTGCGGCAAGTCGCCCAGCAAGACGCCGGGCGCCCACGGCGTTGCCTGCGTCATCACGGCCCACGCCGGGCACACCCGGTGCCCACGAAGCAGCGCCGCGCTCATCAGATCAATGACCTCGACACCACCACCGTGAGCGCGCCACTTTGTCCTTCCTTCCTCCTGTTGCATGTTCGCCTGAGCCGGCCATCGTGCCGAGGATGGTCTTTTGTCAGCGAACCATGGGCATGGGCCGGTCTCCGAGGCCCCGAGCCGTGTATCTCTTTGCTTGGGCTGGAGATTTTGCCGTCCCCGGCCGTCGTTTATCCTTTGCTTCACGAGCGACGAGCCTCAAGAACCCTCCTTTCCCTCATCCCTGTCTGCCTGCCCTACGCTACGCCACAGTAGTAACAGCACAACCCCGGCCGCGCCTACGCCTTGCCGCCACTCGACTGCGCCGTGCACACCTTGCTTCACACTGGCGTCGTTTGGTCACCGCACGCACCCACGCCAACTTCTCCTTGCCTTTCTCCAACCTTTCTCCTGCTCGTCCAAACACAGGGGTCACACAACCTTCCCTCTCACCCACACGGCAAGCCGACGCCCTTACCTACACGCGTCCGGGATGTAGTTCGCGCCGCGGCACACAGAGGCGCCGGTGTTAGATTATCTCTAATCCCAAACTGAGCCCAACGGCCCAGTTGGGCCTTTGATCCGCGCCTTGATCGGGGGCGCCCAGCCCGCTATGGCTAGAAGGCCCCTGTCACACTGCGTTATATATAGAGGTGGGGGCCGGCGGCTCTGAGTACGAGGTTTACCGTGAGCCGAGCTCCCCACCGAAACCTAAACTCTAATCCCGATCAGAGAGGGGCGCAGCCAGTGACGGGAAGCCACCAGCCGCGCCGCCCCGCTCCACCGATGTCGATGACTTTATTGACCTCTTTCCCGAACATCGGTGCCCGTGCGCAGACTTCATCGACGAACGAGATGGCTGCTTCTGGACCATCTCCCTCTGCGGTGTCAGGTTCGACACGTTCTTCTTCCATTCCTCTCTGTCTCTCTACTCTCGATATCGCATTCACAGTAAAGAGAACCCGCTGGACCTAACCCTAGATGATCTTTTCGATCTCAACAATGGTACCAGAGCCAGGTCTTCTAGGGTTTTTAGATCTAGATCGGGTGAACGAAAAACACTGTGAAATCGAATCCCTAACTCTAGTTTTGATCCAAAATTTCTAACCCTAACCGGATAAAAAGAAAATGAAAAGAGACCGAGGGGTGGCGGGCGTCACTCAACTGCCGGTCACCACCGCCACCGCGCGGGGAAAGGTGTCGCACCGCCGTCTTCGCCGGCGCGCGGCAAGAAAAGAACAGAGCCGCCGCTCGTCTGCTCGTCACCGCGACGTGCGCGCGCGGGCTCAGGGCGCCGACACGGGGCCGCTCGACGGCGGCGCGCTCTCCCTCCGGGGAGCTCGCGCGCCGGCGAGAGGGCCCGTGGCGGCGCTGCCACCTCCTCCTCCGTCCGGCCATGGAGCCAGCCGCTGCTTCTCTGTGTTTTGGAGCAAGAGAGATAGGAGGAGGGGAAGAGAAAGAGAGTAGGGTGGAGACCCGACGCGGGGGCGAGCTTTGGCTCACCGGACCGGCGGCGTCCTCCTCACTGGCGCCGATGCCCGCTTTGGCTGCCTCCGTGCAGCGTGCGGCGCGGCAGAGAAAGCAAGAGAAAGGGAAATGGGGTTAGGGTTTTGGGGAGGCCGTCGTCGCCGTTTTGTTCGCGCGAGATGGACGGACGGCCGTCGGATCGAGTCGGACGGCTCAGATTGACGCGGGGCGCGGTGGGGTGCCGAGATGGGCCGCTTTCCCGGCCCAGGCCCAAGTTGCGGCCTGGGCGCGGGGAGCGAGCCGCGCGCTGACTCGGCCATGAGCCATTGCTGGGCTACGCTGCGCAATGGGACGCGTGCACTGCTGCGGACTTGCTGCGCGCTGCTGCTGCATCGCTGGGCCGGGCCAAAATGAATAGAAGAGTAATTTTTGTTTTATTATTTTTCAGAAGTGAATTTGATGAATTTTGTTTTAATTCTCTGTTAAATTTTGAACCATCAGATAAATTTTCAGAGAATAGAGAAATTACAGAAAAATGCTTCTGAAAAATAGATATTTTTTACGTTTTCCGCTGCTAAAGAAATAGTTTAATCTCCAGTTATTTTGAGCAAACGTGATATTTAATTGAAGAAAAAGAGATTTTGACATGATTATGATGTTGTTATTTTCTGACCAACGTTGTTAATAACAATATCGTAATTTTAATGATTTTATGCATTATTTTTATTTCTGCCCAACGGTGATGTAGATTTAATGTATAAACAGTTGTATGTTTTAATTTTGACCAACGTTAGAATCAAGGCATGCAATTGTTGTTATTATTTATGTTCTCACTCTATATGAATTATGTTTTCAGGCGGATACAACTTGATGGGTTGTATCAAAGAGATCCCCACTCTCAAAGGTGACAACTACACGAAGTGGAAGAAAAAGATTGACCTGGTCTTCATCTTGGCTGAGATGGACTGGGTAGTCACCTCACCGTGTCCCACTGAGCATGTGGCACCGGTGAGGGAGACAAACGAGGCTGATGCCATTTGAGCAACTAGAGAAAGGGATTTTGAATCCCAAAAGATGTCCTATGACCTTGAGCATAAGAAGTGGATCACTGCCAATAAGAAATGTTTAGCTATGATAAAGAACACGATTGAGCCTACAATTATGGACTCAATCCCAGAGTGTGACACGGTCACCGAGTACCTCGATAGAATAAAGAGTCAGTTCACTGGCTCTTTAAAGACATATGCTATCCAGCTGATAAAGCAGCCAGTGACAGAGAGGTACTCTGGAAATGGTGACATAAGAGAGCACATACTAAGGATGAGCAATTTGGCATCCAAGCTAAAACCAATGGATCTGGCTCTCAAGGAAGAGTTCATTATCCATCTGATTTTTGCTTCCTTGCCAAAGGAATTTGACACTTTTGTTGTCAACTACAACATACAGCCCGAGAAGTGGGACTTAGAGAGGCTCATGGCTATGTGTGTGCAAGAGGAGGAGAGAATGAAAGCTGCCAATGTTGGCACTATCAATTATGTGAAAGACAACAAGAAAAAGAATAATAAGGCTAACTCTTCCGCAAAGTCAAAGGAAAAGGGTCCCATGCTGCATCAGCCTCAGCAGAACAAGTTCACAGTAGAGAAAGATCAGTGTCTCTTTTGCAAGAAGACGGGACATTATAAGAAAAATTGTCCCGATTACTTAAAGATGATCATGGCAAAGAAAGGTGAGAACATTATTATATTCATAAATGAATCCCTGTATGTACAATATTCGAAATCTACTTGATGGATTGACTTAGGTGCAACTGTTCATGTTGCTAATTTCTTATAGGGATTCCGTTCGACGAGGACTACGTAAAGAAGAGAAAGACACGTTAAAGTTGTAAATGGAGTCCGAGCAGATGTTGAAGCCGTTGGCGATCTTTCTCTAGAGCTTGTTGATGGCTTCACACTTTTATTTAGAGATGTACTTTATATTCCCTCTTTACAGAGAAACTTGATTAGTGTTTCATGCTTGGACAATGATGGATATGATTGCCATTTTGGAAATGACAAATGTAAGATAACATTTAATAATGCATGTGTTGGTCTTGCTATCTTACAAAATGAGCTTTATTTGTTATCACTACGTGATGATGTGAATGTTGTATGCAATGATGGGAACGTTGCGTGCGACAATGAGAATGTATCCTCGTCTTCGGATGTAAATAGAAAACGAAGGAGAGCTCATGATGCGTCCTCAAAATTATGGCACTATCGTTTAGGCCATATTTCGAGGGGAAGAATACAAAGACTAGTTAAGAATGATATTCTTCCTCCATTAGAGTTCTCATATTTAGAACAATGCACAGAATGCATAAAAAGAAAGTATGTAAAGAAAATTAAGAAAGATGCCAAACGAAGTGCAGAAATTTTATAGATTATTCACACAAATATTTGTGGTCCATTTCCTGTAAAGAGTGTGGATGGTTATGATTCGTTCATAACATTCATAGATGATTACTCCCGTTATGGTTACATTTATCCAATCAAATAAAGAACAAAAGTATTGGATAAATTTAAGATATTTAAGGCAGAAGTTGAAAACCAACATAATTTAAAGATTAAGATAGTCAGGTCCGACCGTGGGGGGGAGTACTACGGTTGGCATACCCCATATGGCCAAGTTCCTAGACCTTTTGTAAGGTTCTTATAGAATAATGGCATAGTAGCCCAGTATTCTACACCGGATGAACCCCAGCAGAATGGAGTAGCTGAAAGACGCAATCATACCCTGATGGATATGGTGCGTAGTATGATAAATTACTCCACCTTACCGTTGAGCCTGTGGATGGAGGCGTTAAAAACCACCATTTATATTCTCAATAGAGTACCAAGTAAGTCGGTGCCCAAAACACGTATGAGTTGTGGACAGGAAGAGTACCATCACTAAACCACTTACGTGTGTGGGGGAGTCCTGCTGAGGCTAAAGTATTTAACCCAAACATTGGGAAGCTAGATATCAAAATAGTAAGTTGCTATTTCATTGGTTACCTAGAAAATTCAAAAGGTTTTCGTTTCTACTGTCCAGACAGACATACAAAGTTTATGGAAACAAGACACGTTGTCTTCCTAGAGGATGAAATGATGAGGGGGAGCATGGTAGCTCAAGAAATTGACCTTGAAAAGAAGCAGGTGTATGCACCCACTCCAATGATTCATGAGCCATTTTTCTCACTACTTGTTGTTGCTGCACCGATAGTGCAAGATACTGTGGTGCCAGCACCTGTTGTTATTTCCCTGTGGCAACAATGAATGACGATGAGGAACCTATTCTTCAGGATCCTGTAGAACCTATTGCCACAATGAGGGGGAGCAACAACAGCCTCAAACAAAAGATGTGTCAAATGTGGAGGCCCCTAGAAGGTCTCAAAGAGTTAGAAAATCAGCTATTCCTGTTGACTATGAAGTATACAACACTGAAAAATTTCAAATGGATGATGATCCCACCTCATTTGAAAAAGCCATGAGAAGTGATCATTCATCAAAGTGGCTTGAGGCCATGGAAGATGAAATGAAATCTATGAATGCCAATAAAGTTTAGGACTTCGAAATAATTCCTAAAGAAGCCAAAATAGTAGGCTGTAAATGGGTCTACAAAACAAAACTTGACTCTCAAGGAAATATAGAGAGATATAAAGCGTGACTTATGACAAAAGGCTTTATACAAAGAGAAAGATTGATTACAATGAGACCTTTTCTCTAGTCCCATGTAAGGATTCCTTCATAATCATAATGGCATTAGAGGCACATTACGATTTAGAATTACATCAGATGGATGTAAAGATGACATTTCTCAACGGGGACTTAGAGGAAAATGTTTACATGGCACAACCAAAAGTTTTTGTCATGGAAGGAAAAGAACGAATGGGATGCCGCCTAAAGAAATCCATTTATGGATTAAAACAAGATTCAAGACAGTGGTACTTGAAGTTTGATTAGACAATAAGGAATTTTGGGGTTTAAAGAGAATGTAGAGGACAATTGTGTCTATGCAAAGTTTAAGAATGGGAAGTTTATCTTCCTTGTCCTGTATGTGGATGATATCTTACTTGTTAGTAGGGATGTCAGTCTACTACTGGAGACAAAGAAGTTTTTGTCCTCAAAATTTGATATGAAAGATCTTGGTGAAGCTTTGTTCATTCTAGGGATCGAGATTCACCGAGATAGAAGTAAAGAGGTATTAGGACTGTCACAAAAGGCATACATAGAAAAGATCTTAAAGAAATTCAATATGCACAAATGTAGTCCCTCACCTGCTCCTATAGTCAAGGGCGACAGATATGGGGATTTTCAATGCCCCAGAAATCAGTATGAGATCGATCAAATGAAAATGGTTCTATATGCTTCAGCTGTCGGAAGCTTGCAATATGCTCAAGTATGTAGGCGCCATGACTTGGCATTTGTTACCGGGTTACGTGGCAAATTCCAGAGCAATCCTAGAACAGAACACTGGAAATTAGTAAAGAAAGTCTTGCGTTATTTACAAGTAACGAAAAGCCTCATGATGACGTATAGAAGATCAGATTCACTCCATATAGTGGGATATTCAGATTCTGATTATGAGAGAGATGATAGAAAATCCACGTCTGGATATGTATTCACTCTCGTAGGGGGAGCTATTTCATAGAAAAGCCCAAAGCAAACCGTCACTACATCGTCCACAATGTATGCCGAGTTTGTAGCGTGTTATGAGGCAACGGGGCAGGTGAACTGGCTAAAGAAGTTCATACCCAGTTTGAAGGTGGTTGATGACATCTATAGACCACTTAAGTTATACTACGATAATAATCCGGCAGTACAGTATGCTCACAACAATAAGTCAAGTGGTACTACCAAACACATTGACATAAAGTATTATGTTGTGAAAGATAAAGTCCAGGATCATGTTATAAGTCTTGAGCATATAAGTACCAAAAAGATGCTCGTGGATCCGCTTACAAAAGGCTTACCACCCAACGTGTTCAGAGAACATGTAGCCGGCATGGGTTTAAGGGAAAGCCTATAATTCCTGGACAACAGAGTGGTGTGTTGTAGTTGTTAAATCTATCGACAATTGACCGTGATGACAAAACATGCTCTATGCGCTAATCTGTAATAGAATGAACAAAAGTAAATGATATAAAATTGAAAGATGATAGGAGATCAAGGAGGAGACTGTTAGATTGATCTCTAATCCCAAACTGGGCCCAATGGCCTAGTTGGGCCTTTGATCCACGCGCTCGAGTACGAGGATCGGAGCGCCAATGATGGGAAGCCACCACCTATGGTGGAGGGCCCTTATCATTGACCTCTTCCCGAACGCGCTATATATAGAGGTGGGGGACGGCTCGACATGTTCTTCTCGAGTATGAGGTTTACCGTGAGCCTAGATGAGCTCCCCACCGCAAACCTAAACTGTAATCCCGATCGCTTGAGCCTCCTCTTGGAGAGGCACCGCTAGGTCATGCCACCATCGCACACATAACGCATGGTGACAACAATGATGGTGAAAGCCACCATCGGGCACCGCTTTGCGCCTCGCTCCACCGACGTCGATGACTTCATTGACCTCTTCCCCGAACGTCGCTGCCCGTGCGCAGACTTCACCGAGGCACGAGATGGCGGCTTCTAGACCATCTCCCTCTGTGGTGTCAGGTTCGACATGTTCTTCTTCCATTCCTCTCAGTCTCTCTACTCTCGATATCACATTCACAGTAAAGAGAACTCGCTAGACCTAACCCTAGATGATCTTTTCAATCTCGGCGTGGCGGTGAAGCTTGAGCAAGACTTGGCGCACATGGCCCAGTCAAGATCGATGAAAATCGGGCTCAACGATCATATCATTGTTGATCGTGTTGGTGCAACTTCCATTGCCTTGCTCGCCTCCTCTTGTCACCTACGCCATCACCGGTCATAGGTGTGTAGAGGCCAACATGGGGCTATTAAGAGGGGCAAATCAGTTTAGCTCGAGTGATCTAAGGTCGGCAAGTTGCCACCATTGCATACACATGGTGGTGTACATAACGCTTGAGATGGGTTTGGGTGATGAAGTTAGAAGTGAAACAACAAGCGCCACCATGGGTGACAACATAGGCACACAGCCACCCATCTCGGGCACCGCTTTGAGTGCCCTGGCGAACACAAAATGCACGCGGCCGCCCTGATGAGCCACGCATCATCGATACGGCACAGGGTTTCTTTGCAAGCCGCCTATGCGCGGAAGCGTCCGATCGACGATGACCGTGCATATCACCGAACAACTGATAGGTATATATGGGCATGCACGCCGAGGTGGCACGACGTACGGTACAAAGCCCGCCCGGATTTTTTGCACTGAAGGGGATGAGTTTACGGCTTGGGGCTATAAATAGAAGTGGCCTCGGCCATGGCTGGTGTGGAGCACCCAAGGGACTTAGTGTCCATGCTTGTGAGTGCTTGGGGCACACACATACTTGATAGCGATCATCCGATTGTGTGAGTGAGCGATTCTAGTGCGATTGCATCGTGGGGTTGCACGAGTGGCACTAGGTGATCGAGTTGCGAGCCCTCAATTTGGTGAGAGGCTTGATGGTGGTCTCCCGGTGACCAATCTGGGCCTGCTAAGAGCCCACCATCCGGGAGCCGCCAAGAGCAACTCTAAAAAAAAGCTACCCTCACCACCGGCGCCTGACGCGGGGCTTAGCGGGTGATGCTAATTAGGCCACCCTTCCCCTAACCCTAATTCCTTTCCGTGAACCTCGGGAGAAAATCCATCGTGTCAACCTTGTTCTTCTCCCATTACACAAGCTTGCCACACTCGGCTCCTTAGTTGCTCCTTAGATAGCTTGTGTAGGTCACACCGTAACCTCCTCCCACATTGTTGCCTTGTTATTGAGCATTGCTAGTGAGCTTAGTTAGCTTTGTGCTTTTGCTTACTAGCATGTGTAGGAGCTCCTTGTTACTTAAAGTACCTCCTCCTCTCTAGCTAGCCGTGCACCTTAGTTGCTTTATTAGCAAGGTGCTAGTGAACATATATAGAGGGGTGTAGTCTTGGCTAGACCGATTGTTTTAATTCGCATTTATATCTCGACGCGATTATTTGTAGCCACCTCCATGCCCTTCACGCTGAGTCGTGCATATCACCGTAACAATTGATAGGTCTCATCCTCCACTCCCCATCGCGAGACGATTTTCGGCCGACCGACCTTCGAGCTCCGCACGGCCGGTGGTCAGAGAGGCTGGGTGACAGCCGCCTCCATGCCCCAGGGCCTCCCTTCCCTAACTCCTCTTTCCCCTCTCTCTCTCTCGGCATTTGTGGGCTTTGGTCACACCACCCTCCCCCCTCATCATCGCAACATTTTTTGGGCCCCCACGCCCGAAAATCAAACAAGCTGGCCGCCGGGCTTGGTAGCGCGGCGCCTCCATGCCCCGAAGCCCGTATGGCATCCTGGCCCAATGGCATGATGGGCCTGCCATGCGGCGGTGTCGTGCCATGCCCGACATGCCCCCACATGCAGCCTCCTCTTCCCTCGCCCTGCTGCTCCATCTATACTGATAGGCGGCCCTCCCCTTCTCAATCTGGTCAAGTCTAAACCAGTGAGCCCAACGACAATCGGCCCAATGGAATGATGGCACGATGTATAGTGCATGCCACGACACGGCCCATGTGAAATCATCTATACCGATAGGCGGCCCTCCCCTTCTCAATTACACAATGTAGCACAAAGTGTATAGTGCACAGCTGTGAAAGCCAGGGTGACATTATCCCTGGCACTACGTGGGACCCCATGCGCATCCTCGTGTCTTCCTCTTAGCCTATACCACCTTAAACTAAATTTTGTCACAATTCACTTCAATATAAGTGGATTGAGTTAGATGCAATCCAAACAAGTCCTAAAAGATCATCGTGTCTTTAAGTGACGGAATCAAATTAGCTCCGTTTGGTAGGGCTTCCCTTCACCAGTGAAGCCTTTTTTTTGCCTCAACTCCACAAACAGCTTTCACCGGTGGAGCTGAAGCCGTTTTAGTAAACCATTTACCAAAACGGCTTCACCTATGTGTCATGCATGGGTGATAGAGGTCAATTATCTAATATACCCCTACATACGTACATGAGTAGTAACATTTGCAGCTATATGTTTCTATATGATTTTTCATTTGAGTAAATGTAAATTTAAAAATAAAAAAATCAAAATTTAATGTAAATAATTAATAATTAAAAATATCATAAAGTATTAGCGTACGGAGGGAACAGGGAATACGAATAGAATTTCAGGCACCGACTCTTTTTCCTAGTGGCAGATTGCGTAATTTCATCAAATCCTAAAGGTAGTGGCTCGCCTGGAGGAGTCGGATGAAGTCGCCTTTTTTCTTTGCTTTATCGCACCACAAATCCCTGTGAGAGAGCATGTTTTTAAGGAGCTTTACCAACAAAGCTATTTCATTTTATCCCATTTGACAAAAAGGCTCCAAATGGCTCCTCAAGCTGGTGGAAAAGCCTTGCCAAGCGGAGTCTAGATAGATTAAGAGACATCACCTGGTCACGAACGGGATAGCAACAATGCCAACCGGTGACCGTACCTAATAAAATAATTGAACGTCTATGCCTAAAAAAACTCCGGCGGCAGGGTAGATAGCCCCAAGTTATTTTAGCTCAAGGTGGAGAACTTCTCACCCAACCCAAGGAAACCCTCGAACTCCATGCCCCACCTGTGCTTTTGGGAACACGGGACAGGTAAAGATGAGCAAAAGGGCCGCCCGGCCTGGCCCGGCATGGGCCCGTGCAAGGCACGGCCCGACAGGGCACTGCACGGAAGGGCCCGCTGGGCCGTGCCGCACCAGTCCTTCGTGCCTGGCCAACGGCCCAGGCATGGCCCTCCGAGCCGTTTTCCGTGCCGGGCCAGCCAAAAAAGCACGGGCCCAATAGCACAACGGGCCAGCCCGAGGCCCACAGATGCCAAACACAGACACGGAGAGGGAGGAGAGGGGAGACCAGGATGGCAGGAGGGCTCGACGCCGATCCGGAGGAGGTGGAGGAGGAACCCGATGCGTTCACCCCCGAGCAGCTCGACATCGGATCCGGAGGAGCCACCCGAGACCGACCACCGCGCTCGACGACGCGGGGGAGGAGCCGTCGTCGAGATCTAGGGAGCGTCGTCGCCCACCGTTGAAGCTTCACCGCTGGCACCGCGCGGTTGCTCGGGCTTCCCGGTGGCTTCCTACGGGGGATGGCAACGAGTATGGGAGACGTGTGCGGACTGCGGCGGTTGGAGGTAGGGTGCGACCGTGAGGGAACGTGGGGCGAAGAGGCAAGACCGCAACGCGAGAGCGACTGGGGGCGGGTGCTCACGCGCGTACGAGAGCCGCTGCGGCTGGAGACGAGATTCGATACCGAGGATTTGTGGAAAAACTAGTTAGCGTTATAAATGGAGCGGGCCTTCACCGGGCCTCTGGTAAATGCCGGGCCGTGCCGTGCCACCCACCGTGCTTGAGCAGCGGCCCAAGCACGACCTGGCGCATCGAGCTGCGCCGGCCCAGGCCCACACAACAACGGGCCATACCGTGCTTGGGCTGGGCCAAAAAAACCGTGCTTCGGTGGGCCACCGGGTTGCATGCCCAGATAGGCGAGGGTTTTTTTCCATACCGCCGACCAGAAATTCATCTAACGAAGGATGCGAACTCTGGTCATGGGAGACGCCACGGAAGGGTTGACCTAGCAACCGTAGGCAACGCCTACGCCTACGCCTACGCAAGCATCTTCGAGGAAGGTGGGCAAAGATACAGAGAACTTTGGTCATGGGAGGTGCCAGTGGAAGCCTGTTCGGTTGGCTGGTTCGTGAAAAAGTACCGCTGGCTGGTTTGTGTGAGAGAAAAATACGGTTCCAGCTGGAAATTTACGATCGTTTACGACAAGCCACGGCCAAACGAACATGCTTCTGGAGTGTGAGCGCGGCGCTGCGTCGGCAGCTCTCTGCGGTGCTCCGGGCTTGAACGCCTCCGATTGTGGACAGCATGGCTGAAACTGGGAGCAAAATGGGCAGTGCCTCCCCAGGATGGGATGTAGAGACATCGCCACGGAGGCCGCCGGTGGGTGCAAGCTGCAACCATGTATGTTGGGCAAGGGGTGAACTCGATGTCGTTCATGGTGGTTGATGGCTCTTGTAATAGTAGGTAGGGGCGGCACCTCTGCGCGAGGGGTGAATGTGAGTCAGCAGCTCAGCCCGGGGCGCAGTCCCGTTCTGGATCCGCCCCTGCTGGTGGCTTGTGGGGTGTCGGAGACGGCAGTTGGAATATATACCTGCATGCATCCGCCGGCGCCCCCAGACCCATCTGCGCATCGCGCCATTTGTTGGACTTGTTTACTTCAATCTGTTGTGTATTGTGTTGCTTTACAGTTTTTTTATGGTTGAAGTGGATGGCAGCTACTCTACCATACCTACTACATCTCGTGAGATATATACCACTGTGGCCGCGGCTGGGTTGAATCGGAAATGCACAATGCAAAATCTTTTAGTCACCGTGTTTGGTACTTTGGCTGGTCGTATTTAGATTTTTTTTTGATAGATGGTCGTATTTAGAATTGATTGACGACACTGGTGTAAGGCGGAGACCAGTGGTGTCCCAATAAAGAAACTTTTACCTAGTTTGCTCCCTAGGATACAACTGTGTCTCATCCATCTTATTCCCGTGATCAGTACTTCAGTAGACGGGTGCTTGTTACACCAAACGAGCTCATCATTTGATAGCCCGCAGGAAAAAAAAAAACGAGCTTAGTTGATACCTACATCAACCAAACTAGTAAAATAATCCCAGTGGATCATCTGCTGTATGAGGTAGTTGCAGTTAAAGAATTCGAGATGAAATAAATTGAAAGACATGGTTTCCAAATGGATTTTAATATTCATGCACGGAGCCAAATGAGTTCATTCACTACCACGTAAAGGTTTTGCCAACTATATTTCCGTCATCTACTATATCTAAATAGGAAAACCTCACTATAAGATTTTTCCGCGATTTTGTGAAGCCACGTCACCTATAATAACCCACTAAGTACCTCCGGCCATTGTTATTTAATGTTCTCCCACTAGGTGGGTTTGTTTCCATTAAGTGCATCCGCTGCCGTTGTTCTTTAATGTATTTTTATTTACTTACTTCCTCCCACTAAGAGAGTGTTTGGGATTGCTCCGCTTCAGTTTTTCAGCTTCGCTCTAGCTCTGTGTTACTAAACACCTTCAGCTCTAAAAACTCCGCTCCATAAAAATGGTGGAGATAAGGGCCAACTTCACATTTTTTCTAGAGCACCTCAAGAGGTACTTTAGGATTTGGACTTGTGTATTTCCTCATGGAGTTGGGAAAAATTACTCATAATTGCCACTCATTAATGAACAGTTGAACAGCCATTGAACGTTTCCTCACCCAGCGCGCGTATGCACACCTCTGTTCCCGACGTTTCCTTATTTCCGCGACGCTACTTCTCTCGCCGTACGTACGCACGTCTCCACCTCATGATGGACTTTGATATTTATATCGATCAAGCATGTTGCAATTATTTGATTAAAATATTTATTTTTTGGTTTTCTCAAACAAATTAATTATGATTATAATATTCTATACCATATTTCAATTGGAAACAAAAATATTTTACATATGCTATGCAGACATTAAAACAAACATCAAACTTCATTTAGGGGCATATTAGACCTTTCTCTAATAAACCTCATAAAACTAGAGTTGGAGTTAAACTGTGTGTGACAAACAGGACCGACTACTCGAACTCGAACTCCTCTATGGTGGAGACCCTAGTTGCGTTTCCAACTGTATTATTTAATGGAAGCCGATCTGTCATTTCACATTGCCTATATATATATATATATATCTCCTGTGCCCCAGCTGCTCATCCCAGTACACACGAGAATTCTTCCGGTCTACTACCTAGCACGGCTTAGGAGATTTGTGTTCCTCCCTTAGGTAAGCTATATGGTGGCGGTGTTAACCTTGCTTTTCTGCCCCCAACGTCCTCGGTGCAGCCACCAGAGTCCTCTTCATGTTGCAGAAAGATAGCATCATCATATATATACATAATGTTAGTCTTTCCAATTTCATTTCATCATTCAGGTATATTTTGCATCTGCCGTCGTCAGGGAGAAATTGGTGTATCAATTTGTGTTACGAAATCATTCGGTGTTTACTAATACATAACCTTTATTATTTTGCAGAACATATGAAAAAGGACTTGATCGTGGCAAGTGGCAACTGAATCTCTCCAGTGATTCATTTGGAGGCACACAACAGGCATGTTGACATCTGAGACATGTTACCGAAAACATGTACATTAGTAATTTTAATTACTACCATAGAAACAACCATACATGCTTTAGTTTCAAGCTACCTGTAGCGTTTTTTCTATCCATTACCCACGTGTGTACACAGTAAGATACAAATATGCGCTACTGCAACACATGGGTATTCAACTGCTTTTCATGACTTTTCATAAAATGACTAAAAACAAATATACATACTTTCTTTTTAATTTTACTATTTGTCACTCAATGAATCCTTCTTAGAATCCCGCAGCAACGCGCGGGGTATTATCTGGTTAGTATTAGGTCCTGTTTGGCACGGCTTCACTTCACTAGTGAATCCATTTTTTTTGGCTTCAGCTCCACGAACAGTTCCACCGGTGGAGCTGAAGCGGTTTTGGTAAACCGTTTGGCAAAATAACTTCCCTGTGAGAGCATATTTTTAGGGACCTAGAGGAGGAGCCGAGAGAAGCCACTATTTTTGGCTCCTTCCCATCCCAAAGCTCTGTGAGAGCACGTTTTTAGAGGCTTCATCGGTGAAGCCGTTTTATTTTACCCCGTTTGGCAGAAAATGGCTCCAAGCGGCTCCTGAAGCCGCTAGAGAAGCCCTGCCAAACGGGGCCTTATTATAAAACCGACAGTGAGACTATATCACCACTGATTCAGATCAAAACTAGCGGTGAAAATCATTTCCACAGCCTAAACCATGGAACGGTGAAAACCATGCAGCATAATGCGGATACAATCATGCAAGCATGGCTGGGGATCGATCATGGCACCCAGAACAGGAACGAAGACACCACCTTTTGCATACTGAAAGCTCTTGAGGTATGTGTTCTCTAACATCATCAGAACCTCTACCAGAATGGCCGCTTGTGGTTGAATAAATACTCTGGATATAGAGACAGCAATAGCTCCTATGGATAGAATACAATAATAAGATGTGTACAAACATGCATCACTAAATGTAGTTCAAACAAAGACACGCATCTGTCAACAAAATATTATCGAATCCAATTCACACAAATACATTAGTTTTCAGTGAACAGTTATATCACTTAAAATATCCAAAGTCGTGGCATAGATGCAGCATGCACTGTCACATGAAAGGTCCTTGAATGCTCATGAGCAAAAGCATGTTCACACTCACAACAGATCTCTCCTGATAGAGAAGAAACAACATCCACACCCACACTCTATGATACTACGAAACAGTAGTGCTTTTGGAGCATGACGTGCTCACTTAACTTGTCTCGGTCTTCTCCAGTGCTGAAAATAAAGATTGATACATCTATAAATGGTACAGCCATAAATGAAAATTGCAACTTGAATAGCAGCTCAAAAATCAACTTACTGTTGTAGTTGAGCAACTTCTCAATGAGGTCAACATGGGTCATGAGCATTCGCCTGCAGCAGTAGCGGAACAATTCCAAAGCATCCAGAGCATCCCTGCCAACAGAAAGCATAGAAAGTAATATCATGAATGCTATCGGTTTATGTCATAGCATTCCATTAGAGAATTTTTAACGATACTTGACAGAAAATACAAATCGATCAGTAACAAGGACGTGAAGCCCTTAAATGCTCAGGGAACTGAGTAGGTCAAAATCATTACCAACTGCGATGCATAGCACAAAATCATAATACACTATAGTATATTTAGATTATTGTTGACAAATCAGTTTTCCTTTGATGATTGGTGGGCCATAGTGCAAACGAGAGAGTAGATGGATAAGTCAGGAATGGGCTCAACTCCATCATCATCTTAGGAGCATGGTCAATTTGGAACCGCCGCAGCCGGTGTGTGTTTTAGGGTCTCTCTCCTAACCTAGCAGGAGTGCTATCGCTGGTTAGTGAGGAGATGCAGTTTTGGAGTATGACCAGGACTCAAAAGGATTATACCATCTTATCTGCCCTCACGTCAGAATAAGGCTAGTTCTTAACATAATGATACATAGCACCCCAGCATGTGGGAGGAAAAAATCACAAAAAACATACATGCAGAATTGCAGAAGGTACGTTCCCACATGGTAAGGTGTTCTTATGAATCTTCATCTGAATGGCCCTAACCCAAGAAGCCCAACATCAGACAGCCGACCACAAGGGTAAGGATAGGAGAAGGGTACTGGGATAATAGATTTATTTCTTCTTGCTTGATTTGATTGGTACATCACATCTCCTTATATAGCTATTTCTTCTTGCTTGATTTGATTGATACGTCACCTCTCCATATATAGCTAGAGGCTTACTTGACTCCTAAAAATGGTTTTTAAGGCGGCAAGGTGAGCGTGGTGAGCCACTCATTCAAGTCGATACATGCAGAATTGCAGACATGGAGGTACGTTCCCACATGGTAAGGTGTTCTTATGAATCTTCATCTGAATGGCCCTAACCCAAGAAGCCCAACATCAGACAGCCGACCACAAGGGTAAGGATAGGAGAAGGGTACTGGGATAATAGATTTATTTCTTCTTGCTTGATTTGATTGGTACATCACATCTCCTTATATAGCTATTTCTTCTTGCTTGATTTGATTGATACGTCACCTCTCCATATATAGCTAGAGGCTTACTTGACTCCTAAGCATGGTTTTTAAGGCGGCAAGGTGAGCGTGGTGAGCCACTCATTCAAGTCAACTAGGCAACGCCTAGGCGACCATAAGGCGAGGCAAGGCGACGCCTTACCATTCTAAGAAATAGGAAAATAGCAGTAGGGAATAGGCAAGAGAAAGAGGAAAAAAGGAAAAATAAAAACCAGAAAAGGGCAAATGTAAAAAGAAGTGCTTGGCAAGGCCCAATAGGCAGCCCACAAGTGCGTCCTTATCACTTCTCAGGTCATCTCTCACGCAGGCGCCGGCGCCGCCGCTGCACGCATCCCTCCTTCACTCAGGCGCAGCGCCGCCGCATCTAGCGCTGCCGCATCTCCTCCCTCATGGCTCACGCAGGTACAGTGCCGCCCTCCCTCCCTCACGCTGCTCTTGGCTGCGTGTGCTCAGCCTGCCCTCCGCTCTTTCCCTGCCTCTTGCTGCTGCTCCCTCAGATCCCCATCTTGATCAACCGCAGCCTCCTCCGCTGATGACCCAGGCAGCTCCGAATTTGGTGGGGATGAGCGATGAGGTAGCTGCATGGCCTCTCCCTATTGTTTTCCTCTGCTTTTGGCTAGGCGTGAGGGACGCCTTACTCCCTGCGAGCGCCTTGTCGCCTTGGCGACGCCTTAAAAACCATGCTCCTAAGCAAGATGGCTAATCTTATCTCTAACCGCAACCCTAATGAACCTCTCATACTAACAAAACAGCCCATATGGCCTAGCCAACTGCACCGTGACAGGTGTCCATTGGTTTAACAGATTTAGTTTCTTGGGCTCACAATCAATTGTGGTTTCCATGTACTATTAAACATGTTGTTCCTTTATGTAGGGTCATACCGTCTGAACTCGGGGTTTGTTTTGGTGTTTTGGTGTGGTGGTTGCCGCCTCATCTGAACCATGGGCATTCAGTAAGGATGGCAGTAGTTGGTTTCAGGGTAAGAACAGTTTAAGTTTCACAACCTTCAGTAATTCCATTGTCATGAGTAATGAAATTCAGTTTATCAGTGGCGCAAAAAAATGTACTATTAAACATAAATAGCATTAGTAATGACTAATTTCAACCACCAACATTCAGGATGTATACATATAATAAAAGGTTAAGCATGAGACCCTAGTAGGGCACAAAAAGAGAAACCCTGAAGTTACGGACATATACATCTTAGCTAATCTGAACTAAGATAACATGTAGGTGTACAGAGGCCACACAATGACAATTTGCTAGCATACAAATAAGGCTTAGAGGCTACAAATCTGTTAATGCAGTACAAAGAAATCCACCTATAGATCAGTGACCTCTGGTCAGTAAACTGTTAATCATTATCAGGCATATAGTCAAGGACACACTGCTATGGCTGCTGAATCGGTATACCCAAGCTCTTATTGAATGACTACAGATCAATACACTCTATTGGTTATCTTTGTCTGTAACAAGATATACAGCATATTGCAGTGACATTCTTAACAGCCTAGAGTCCGAATTTTATAAATAAAAGATTACTAAAGGTTTTGCAATTAACATGAGCTAGAACACTGAAGAGAATGTACAATTGATCTCATATGTCAGGTTTCATAACAGATTTTAGGAAAGAGCTGCTTTGACAGAACTAATAAATGAATATATTTATTTACAGGGAGAAGAAGCATGCAAAATTTATCATTTTGGCTTAAGTCAGGCTTGTGCAGTTGTGTTCATTTGTCAAGGAGCAGCACCTATCTTTACCTCATCACCAAAAGAATCTCTTGTTTTTTAATGTATTCCCCCTTAAAACACCACAGCACGATGCAACTGAAACACCACTCAAGATGCAGCGATAAACCGCAATATAAGAGCCCTGTGCTCAAAAGACAGGTTATTTTACCCTTCCGAGTAGTCGGCCTGGAGGAGGTCGAGGTAGAGGTCCCACTTGTTCCCAATCACCTGAAATAGCGAGAAACAAACACACCTTAGTTCAACTCACCATCACAGTAATGTCTCCTCCCCCCACCCCCCATGCTCGAGACGCGGCTGGCAGCCTAGCAAGCGGTGTGCCCGAATCACGACGTGCGGTGAGTGCTGCAGGCCCAGAGGGATACCGAGCTGTCGCTGTGCGACGCGAACCAAACCCTAGAGGAACCAACCTAACCCAAACCGGCCGCGCGAACTGTAGGGCGAATCGGGAGGGGCGTGTTACCTTTCCGCAGGTGAAGCAGCGCACCGGGATGATCATCTTCGCCGCCGCCGCTGGAGCCCGGAGCTGGGGAAGGGGGAAGGGTTTGGTCGTTTGGTCGTGGAGGAGGTTGTGAACGAAACTGAGGAGCGAGGCGGTCAGTGAGTGGGTATAGTTTAGCCATATAAGCACATGGGATGGGCCTTTGGGCTGGACGATTGGGCCTGGGCTATTCCCCCTCGGGGAATTAAATTACATGGGCCCGCGTCCAACCAATTCCCTCGGGCCTCGGCGGACTTTTTTTCCGTGTCGGCGGATCTGGCCGCGTAGCCGGGTAGTAGAAGCGCCGCTGGGAGGAGGGGAAAGGGAGGCGTCCCGAGTCCCCGACCGCCGCCGGCAGCTTGGGGCGTACCACGTGTTCCATGGGTTCACGAGTTTCGGGCCGCCACCACATGGATCCTCCTCCCCCTCCTCCTCCGCCGCCGCCGCCGCAGCAGCAGCAGCACCTCCTCACTCTCAGGGCGAGCGTCACGGCGGCGGGGAGACGATGCCGTACCAGGACGCGGACCACAGGCTCCGGGCGCTGGCCGGGCGCGCGGAGGGCTTCGGCCGCCACGCCATCGGTGGCCTCCACGGAGCCATCTACCGCGTCACGTCGCTTCAAGGTACTGATCCCGCCCAGCGCTGCGCTTCCAATCGTGGAACAAAACAATTGATTGATTCCTGAACGACGAGTCGGTCGGCGTTGGCGGCGCAGACGACGGCTGCGGGAGCCTGAGGGAGGCGTGCCGCGCGGAGGAGCCACTGTGGATCGTCTTCGGGGTGTCCGGCACCATCCACCTCCGCTCCTACCTCCGCGTCTCCTCGTACAAGACCATCGACGGCCGCGGGCAGCGCGTGGCGCTCGCCGGCAAGGGGCTCCAGCTCAAGTCCTGCCACCACGTCATCGTCTGCAACCTGGTGTTCGAAGGGGGACGCGGCCACGACGTGGACGGCATCCAGATCAAGCCCGACTCCACCAACATCTGGATCGACCGCTGCACCCTCGCCGACTACGACGACGGCCTCATCGACATCACGCGCCAGAGCACAGACATCACAGTCTCAAGGTCCTTTTCTTTTCCTTCCCGCCTCCTCTTGTAAATGAACCAGCCAATCAACCGATTACTGCGTGCAGATGCCACTTCATGCGGCACGACAAGACGATGCTGATCGGCGCGGACCCCACGCACGTCGGCGACCGCTGCATCAGGGTCACCATCCACCACTGCTTCTTCGACGGCACGCGGCAGAGGCACCCGCGCCTCCGCTTCGGCAAGGTCCACCTCTACAACAACTACACGCGCAGCTGGGGAATCTATGCCGTCTGCGCAGGCGTGGAGGCCCAGATCGTGTCCCAGTGCAACATCTACGAGGCAGGCGGAGGGCCCCCGAAGAAGACGACTGTGTTCAAGTACATGCCGGAGAAGGCCGGCGACCGAGAGGATGTGGTGGCAGGGCTGATCAGCTCGGAAGGGGACGCCTTCCTCAACGGCGCGCTGCCCTGCCTGATCAATGGCCCTGGATCTGTCTTCAGGCCAGAGGACTACTACCAGCAGTGGACCATGGAGCCAGCGTCGCCGTCGCTCAAGGACATAATACAGCTCTGTGCGGGATGGCAGCCGGTGCCCAGGCCCCCTGACGATTGCTGACTTCATCATTCTGATATGCTGCGGCTCGCTTCTGCTAAGAGAGTAGCACTGCATTTGTATGCATCCCATCCCTAGGTAATTTAACATTTGTTTCATGGTAGCAATTTGTGCCTGAACCTATTGCTTCTACTGGGTTTTAACTCTAGCCTACCCCAACTTGTTTGGGACTTAAAGACTTTGTTGTTGTTGTTGTTTATGGTAGCAATTTGTTTGTATGCTGCTCCTCTTCATCTGCCGCCCTCTCTGAAATGTAGAAATGTCGATTCTACTTGTATTTTTATTATTTATGGTAAAATTATCAATGTACAGAGATTTCTCTCATCCATAGCACTCCAATAGCTTTCAGTTGTGAATGATACTCTTATGTCTTACCAGAAGGTGCGAGACACGTCAACTTGCTTTGTAGACATTCACAGAAAATTATTGATGGGATTAAGATCTCCATTCAGAATTGGTGTCAGGAATGTAGGGATTTTAACTAAGATCCACAGAGCTTGATGATTTAGCTGTGCGAGGTGATTATGACAGAAGGATCCTTCAAGATACAAAAAAAAAGGTATGTCAAGATTGTCCTTTAGATTTTTTTTTTTTTTTTTTGGGAGGGATGGGAGGATGGTTGATTATGCACCTCATTTTCATAACCACAATCTGTGTATTTGTAGTCCATATCATTATATCTTGTAAGTTTACATCCTCTTTTAGAGCAATTGTAATCTTAGCATTCATGTTGACCAGATTAACTAAAGCACACACACAAAAAAACAATATATTCTCTTGTTTTCTTCTGTTGATCGTTGTCCTTTGTCCACCGTCATAAATGGACTTCAGTTCAGATGTTTGTGATCAAACTCTTCAAAACAGACATGTTGGCCCAGGATAGGTATTCTAGTTGCCTACTGAACTTAACAATGGGCGCTGAGGCTGGAGAACATTGAAATAGCGTGTGAAGGAGCAACTCTCGAACTTCTTCCCACAAAAAACAGATTAACTCTTCAAAACAGACATGTTGGCCCAGGATAGGTATTCTAGTTGCCTACTGAACTTAACAATGGGCGCTGAGGCTGGAGAACATTGAAATAGCGTGTGAAGGAGCAACTCTCGAACTTCTTCCCACAAAAAACAGATTCCTTTTTGGAACTTTAGATGTCATACAGTACAGGGAATGCTATTGTGGAATTCATAGCAGACCGGACTGGTTTAAATAGCAGTCTTCGAAAATTAGTTTGAAGCACTAGGATGGTAAAAGATGCTGGAAGGGGAAGAAGTATGCAGGGCCAGGGTTCTTGCCGATGTATTGCAGTTGCTGAAGATCACAAATCTCAAGGACCGTCTTTTTGTCCTTTCGGCAGAAATGTGTGATCTTGCAAAACAATCAAACATGTAGGCACCTGAGCTAACCAAAATGAGGTAAAGAACAGGAATGCACAAAAGACGTTAAGCTCTCAGCATCACTAGGCTTACAATTGGGTTTTGTTTTGATGCATTCCGAATTGTGTGTTCATAACAGCAAATAAATTTCTCTCCTCTGTAGCATAGCTGGATCGAACCTTTCATCATCTGTTAATTAGTTCCTCAAAACTCTATCTTATCATGAAATGCACTCAGAAAAGGATTATTCATGAGAATCAAAATAAAAGCTTGGTCCTGAAACTGGAGGTAAAAGTGCAGGAATACAACCGAACAAGCTTGAAGGCCTAGTTGCGTGAAGTGAGTATATGGCAGAAGGATATTCAAGAAAGAGAAGGAAAAAGTTGTGGATTTTTTTTTTTTTTGAAATTTTAGCTGGAGCACTGCTGTATCGTCATTTATTCAACAGCAGCTGCAGCGCACACTACACAAAAACGAAAGGGTCTGCTCCATCAAGGAATTAGGTTAAATCTTTTTGGAGGCTCTGGTTTTTATCTGTGGGGGGTTTATTTTGAAGATTAAGAAGATGTTGCTCTATTGTCTGTAGTTGATCAGTTATTTTAGGCTTAGATTTGCACCAAGTCTTTAGATCTGCGATGAGATATGCTATTTTTTGCTGAAAAGGACGACAGTAGGAGTTGTCCCAACTCTGTTGGCCACCTGATGAAAATCATTTTCAAAGAGCCACCAGTTTTCAAATCTAAAGGGTTTTTTAGGTTTTTGATACGAAGAGTTAAGAACTGCAAGAATCGGAGCATGATCACTATGCATCATTGCAAGGTGGAAAACTTTTGTTGAAGGAAATTCTGCACACCATTCTGCATTGCCAAAAAATATATCCAGTCGTTCAAAAGTTGGATTAGTATTATAGCGTTTGTTAGACCTAGTGTATGCAGGCCCATTATAACCAAGATAAAAAAGGCCACAGTTTTTTACCAAACAGCAGAACTCAGATATAATTATAGCATTAGCAGGTCGGGGACCTATCTTTTCATTTGCATTCATAACATTGTTTAGATCACCCATACATATAACAGGTAGGTTCGGGCATTGTACAACAAAAGATCTAACCTGGTTCCAGATGCTAGTGGTTTGGTGATGATGGGGATCACCATACATACAAATTAAAACAAACTTCTTCAGGTTTTGCTGATGAACACACAAAGCAACGAAGAAGTGGTGGCTAGCAGAAACTACTTCTAGGTCTACATCATTTCTGTTAAGAAGCCATAGTCCACCCGATTGGTCTTGAGCAGGAACAACACGAGCTTTATCAACATTGAATCGATTCATCATAGATTTAGTAGTGAATTTGGCATTTCTAGTTTCAAAAACAAAGATTACCTACGCGCATTCGTTGAGGAAATGAGGCAGGCGAGGTGACGCCTCTTAGGGCTGCCGAAGCTCCCGCCTGTTCGCCGGCAATTCCAAGACAGAAGGCTCACGGCGCCCGTGGCGACTTGGGGCTGGCGCCAGAGCCCGTTGTAGAGTTGGGTGATGGAGGTGAGTACTAGAGCTATCACCCGGATGTTGGCGTAGATTTTGCGCCAAATGCTTGCTCGCTGAGGCTGCGGAACGACTTCGGCGGGGTCATCTCTGCGGCGCAGGGCTTTGGGAATGGAAATCCTCGGCCATGAGTGAGAGCACCGCAGGGGAGGATGGACTTTCGGAGGGCTGTCCATGGTAGAGTGGCTAGGAGTAGAGCGGTGATGCGTAGTAGTGTTGGGATGAGGCGGGAGCAAGCTAGAGGGTTTGGACGCTGTCGTAGGAAAAATTCCGCATTGCCTTCCTTAATTTACGCGAAAATCTATTTTTTCTCTCTAAACTTTAAAACCGAGCAAAATATCTCCTTCAACTTTTAAAATCGTTCATCCTACCTCCCTGACCCTGTTATAAGCAGTTTTGAAGACAATTTTGTCTATTTCTTTTTTATTTATTTCGACTGAATCTTTGAAAAATCATAATAAATTACAGAAAATTCATAAAATAGAAAATCCAATTTTGTTGGACTCCACATGAGTAGATCTACACAGTGAACATATAATATGGTATACTTTAGTACAAAGTTTTTATTGTGGCTTTAGATCTATGCTTTTCTGTAATTAATTGAAATAATTCATAGCTGTAGTTTCTATGGTTTAATTGTGATGAAATTTTTATGGTGAGTTAATTATTGTATGATTGAATTGTAGTAAAAATTTCTTACTCATTGGATCATGTATAGCTTAGTTATAGATTTATTTATATTTAACAAACATAGGCCCCGTTCACTGGTCTAAATTTTGGCTGAAACTGACTGAAAAATACTGTTCCGGCTGAATTGTTGTGAGAGAAAAACACTGTTCCGACTGAAAAAACAAGCCGAACAAGTCAAATTGAAGACAAGCGAATGGAGCCATAACATGTTATATGTTTACTGTGTAGATTTTTCCCGCTGTTTGTGCTACAGCAAAAAATTCACGAAAATTGAGGGAGGTGATGCGGATTTTTTCCGCTGTTTTATGGAGCGAGGCCGTGGCTTGCTGCAATGTCGTCGGTGGTGTGGATTCGGAGGATTGCAGGTGCTGAGCGGTGAGTTGGGTGCGAATTGGGGCCCCAAAGGGCTGGATATTAGATGGACCCGGCATCTGGAGCAACTGATCAGCATTAATTGGAGCATGGGTTCCTTTTTGTTGGGTTTTGAAATCAGGTGTGAAGGGGGTTGGGCTTTGGTCAAGATTCATGGGCTGTTGAATCGGAGCAGAAATGTGAGCAAGCAGGCCTTGCACAGTGCTACGCTGAGCGGGCTCAGCGGTAGCGTGCTGAGCTGCCGCTCGATCAGTGGCCTGGTAGACCGCGCCGGTATTGTGGACCGTGTCCTCACCGGTGTGAAGCTCAGGTCCTGTTTGGTTGGGCTTTTGGCTTTGTCTTTTAGTCCTAAAAGCCAAAAGTCTAATCAAAGGGGCTGTTTTTGGAGGATGCTTTTTCAAAAGCAGCTGCTTTTTCGTAGTTCATTTTTGAAAGCTGGGTTGACCCTACTTTTGGCTTTTGGCTTTCTGCTTTTCGAAGTTGGTGGAATAAAAAGCTCTTCCATAGTTGTTTCAAAAGAGATAAAGATAAAAGATATATTTTATACTTGTTTAACTAAACAGCTTTCAGCTTTTCTACAGCTCACAGCCCACAGCAGCTTTTCCACAGCTCACAACCCACAGCAGCTTTTTCCCACAGCAGGCCTCATTACGCTCCTGTAGGATGAGTCGAGGAGCAGCGATCACTGCATCCTGGCGTATCAGTCTCTCTTGTTGAATCGAGTCGTCTCCAATGTGAAGCCTGCCACTCTGCCTGTTCCCCGTGTCGTGTGTGTGTGCATGCAGTGATTGTTGGGGAAGGCATGGATTGGCGCCAATGGCTTTGAGCAGTGGCAGGGGCGAGAGCAGCAAAATCTCAATTCTAAGCTGACGGAGGCGGGTCTTCTATGGATCATTGTGCTTTGCGAACCTTCATAAATGGACTTCAGTTCAGATGTTTATGATAAAAAAAAACTCTTCAGACCAGACATGTTGGCCTAGGATAGGTTTTCTAGTTGCCTACTGAACTGAACAATGGGTGCTGGGGCTGGAGAACATTGAAATAGCGTGTGGAGGAGCAACTCTCGAACCCACAAAGACAGATTCCTTTTTGGAATTTTAGATGTCATGCAGTACAGGGAATGCTATCGTGGAATTCATAGCAGACTGGACTGGTTTAAATAGCAGTCTTCCAAAATTAGTTTGAATCACTAGGAAGGGGAAGATGGATGCAGGGCCAGGGCCCTTGCCGATGTACTGCAGTCGCTGAAGATCACAAATCTCAAGGGCCGACTTTTTGTCCTTTCGGCGGAAATGTGTGATTTTGCAAAACTAACAAACATGTAGCCACCTCAGCTAACCAAAATTGAGGTAAAGACCAGGAATGCACAAAGGACGTCAAGCTCCCAGCATCACTAGGCCTACAATTGGGTTTTGTGTTGATGCATTCCGAATTGTGTGTTCATATCAGCAAATAAATATTTCTCTTCTCTGTAGCGTAGCTGAATCGAACCTTTAATCTGTTAATAGTTCCTCAAAACTCTATCTTAACATAAAATGCACTCAGAAAAGGATTATTCATGAGAATCAAAATGAAATCTTGGTCCTGAAACTGGAGGTAAAAGTGCAGGAATACAAGCGAACAAGCTTGAAGGCCTAGTTGCGTGAAGTGAGTATATGACAGAAGGATATTCGAGAAAGAGAAAGAAAAAGTCGTGGATTTTTTTCTTTTTGAAATTTTAGCTGGAGCACTGTTGTATCATCATTTATTTAAGAGCAGCGCACACAACACAAAAACAAAACGGTAATACTGCTTATAGGTGGTCCATCCGTCCGGACAGACCCCGTATAAGTCGCCCGCTCACTTTGCGCGGCATTTGCGCCTCGCCAGCGCCACCTCCGCCCGCGTAGCGTGCTCGCTCAGCGCGCTACGCGCCTCTGTTCCGGGACGGACCCTGCCCTCGGTCACGTCGCCCCCGCTCGCGCCGCACCGCCCAGCCCGCGTCCGCACCGCTCGCCCGCGCCACGTGCCCCAGCCCGAACTCGCGTCTCCTATCGCGGCCGTGCTCCATCGACCTGCCCCTACCCCTACCGAGGTCCGTGCCACCGACAAGCTCCACACCGGCAACCTCCGTGCCACTCCGCGGCATCGAGCTCCGCGCCGACAAGCCTCCATTTGTCCAAGCAGCAAGCAGATGCTACGCTGAAAGCGCATGTTGCAATAGTATATTTTCATGTGTTTCAGATGTTTCAGAGGTATGTTGCAAGTATTATATATCGATGTTGCAAAAGTAGATCGGGATGTTGCATATGTTGCAATGGCTATACATGTATGTTTTAAGTGTATGTTCTAAATGTTTCATCTGTTCCAGACAAATGTTTTTTTTGCCAAAAAATGTTCCAGATGAATATTGCAAGTGTTTTATCTAAAGAAATACGGGAGAGATGAACATGACCCAAAAAGAGCGATGAAACAAACTAAGACAGCCCCATCTCGTCTCCCTGATCTTCACCCAACGCTCTCAGACTTCGAGCTCTAGCAAGACATCAGAGGTGTTGCTCTTATCTGAACATCCGGAGGAGGTTGTTGATGCACGGCGTGCCCCGTCAAAACACAAATTACGGTGTTTCCAAATTACCCAAGCACCCAAAATAATAATTGAGTTCACCTTTTCTTCTATCTTTCTGAACCTTTTTCACAGATTTTCTTCACCAATCTGCAAAAGACAATTCATGATAACCTGGAACTGATCTTGTAAGCCCAAAGATGCAATAACCCAGAACCAAAAATCCCGAGAGAACACACATGTGGTGAACACATGTTCAATGTCTTCTTCCTCGTAGTCACATAGTGGACACTTGGGCGGGTGCAGAAGGCCTCGCCTCGCAAGTCTGGCCACTGTCCCACACCGGTTCCGGATGTCGAGCCAAAGAAAAACTTTGCATTTTGATGGAGCCCAGGATTTCCATAGCCGACATCAATGCTCAAAAGGAATTGCTCCATTGAAGAAAGCACGATAAGCAGATTTGGAGGAGAAATTACCCAAGCCATCTAGTCTCCATATATGCACATCTTCATCCTAGGAAAGATGTATATCTAGTAACATATCGCACAATTGAAAATACTCGAAAAGCCCTATTAGTGATAGTTCTCCTTGATATCCACAGGTCAGGATTGGTCATGCAGGGCTTGTGCTACTGTGTGTTGTTTATGGGTTTTTCAAGGCACGTTAGCAACCACCAAAGGCGCTAGATCTGCTACAGAGGAGCCCATGAGCCATCTGTCTAGCTAAAAAAGCGTGTTATTACCATCACCCACCTGTGATTCAAGAGCAACAACGCACATGCATTTCGATGGACATGTATGTTAAGCCCTTTCCAAGAAAGATTTGGATCCGTTCTCGACAACCATAGTCATCGGACTTGCAGGGTCCGACTCATGATCTCAAGATTGAGGAATCATAGCCCTCCCAAATCAAGTGGACGTTGGACTTTATCCCATGTGACCAAGCAGGATCCACCATTCACTTGTTGCCGCCCTTTGCATGTGAATGCTCGACGGATCTTGTCAATTGCACGGAGAAACCATTTGGAAGCGTTGATGGCAATCAGTACATAAATAGGCACGGCTAACGAACCCAAGTGACACGACCAGCCATGTTCATGAGAGACGCTTTCCAGTCGGACAGCTTGTCTCCAGACCTTTTCAATCCACAGCAGCAGGTTTTCCCGTTAAATTAAATCGGTTTAGTTTGCTTAAAAGAGTAGACCAGTGATATGCACCCGGCACCGCTTTGCAGGTCTCGTGGAGATGGCCTTACGAACATTACAGAGAAATGGAATGGAGTGGTTTAGGTGAAACACCAAGGAAACAAAGTAAAAAGGTTTTCAACGTCCTAAGACCGTCTCCAGCAGCCTCACCCAAACCTAAATATGCCTAGTTCATGTTCGTTTCGGTGAAAATAGCAAGCTCCAACGGAGTAGACAAACCAAAGACCCAGTATGCGTCGGTGTCGTTTGGGAACCCAAATAAGCGTCCGTCTCTCTCCTCGACCCATATGTCTGTCACGCCCGCACAACCGTTTCGCGGGAGGAAAAAGAAGAGGAAAGCGCACCCGGCGAGTCGCCGTCGGCGAGATCTGCACCGAGTTAGGCTTCACAGGTACGGATCCCTCCGCCCCACCGCCGCGTCCTCCCGCTCGCCGCGGAGCCCTGGCCAGCCCGCCCTGCGACGGCCCGTCCCCGCCCCAGCGAGCGCAGCCGCTGCCGCTCGCTTGCCGGCCAGCTCCTAGATCCCCAATCTCTGTCCTTGCTCCTACCTTTAATGTCGCCCAGCGGCGCCGCCATAGATCCCGGCCGATGACGGCAATCTGAGCAGAATCGACGTCGAAGGATTTGAACCAGTGGTTTCTTGTTCTTGGCGAAGTGGTCCAATTCCAATCGGCTGCCAGTACGGTGCCGGACCGGGATACGGCGCCGCCTTCCCGGGCAGGTCCGCAGGTGGGGTCAACCTGATGGCCGTGCTCTCGGCGTTCCTCGCTGACTTGCGCGGCTGCTGGAATCCACCCCCGTGGACGGCAAGCTGGCCGGGAAGTCGTCGTTGATGGTCCTGTCCGTGCCAAATTGATGTTGCTTTAAGTTCTAGTGTTCGGATCCACCTGATTCATTGCAGGTGCTCCTCGTAGGCTTGCTCAGAGTTCATAAAAAAATCTCTCCTGATCTATTTTTCTTGTCTCTGCCATTTTTCTATGCCGCCGTTTGTTTACAGATTTTTCTATCAATCCATCTTTCCTACAGGTTCAAAGCTAATTTTTTATAAAAAAAACCATCCTTTTATATTCAGATTCAGTCCAATAAGAATCGTTATTATATGTCCTTTTAGTTTTTTTTTTCTGAAACCAATGCATTTTTTGTCTGCACATTTATATACCTGCTCATTTTGTTGCATTCAGATTCAGTTGCTTTTTTCACCTGTTTTCTTATGGTAAATATTTGATTTAGTAGTACTTGGGCATTGACAGATTAGTGTTAAGGATGATTTTGTTAGATGGTGAACACTTCTTTTGCTAATTGGGTTGAACGTCGGTAAAAATTAGTCGTACATAATTTCACCATTGTCATTAAATTTTCTTACTGGAACTTCTCATTAAATACGGTAGAAGACTTGTCTTGTTGACTACTTCCCTTGGCATATATGTTGCTGGTGGTTTTAGACAGGGACCAAATTGTCTATGGATGGAAGAACCAAATGCATCGTCTGTGCTGATATATTCTTTTGCTTCTTATTGTGCATCACCATTATTGAATCTCTTTGAACTAGGACGATGGATAACATTTTTAGTGGCACAAGTGGTCGCATTAGTGAATCTGGAGAAATCTTTGGGGCAGATCAGTGGGCTTTTGGTTATTCTGCTGCTTTGCAATCTTTGGATGTTCCTCCAAACCCCCAGATTTATTGCAGCCATGCATGATGGTTTGTTCTATTTATATATCAATACATCAATGATTAACAGTTCTTTTCATCACTAGCTCAACATGCATGGCTCCTCCCAGATGCCCTGCCCACCTATGAATGGGCAACTTAGTCAGGGGTTCTCCATTGACAAGACCCATGGCTCTCAGGACCCTCCATCATTGAAATCACAGAGGGCCGCAAAGAAGAAAAACGTGGCTAGGAGAGGAACTGCATTCACCAAAGAGGAGGACTTGTGGTGTGTTCGACATTTCTGAATATTAGCAAAGACCCTATTACTGGTAATAGTTTGCAACGTCTTTTAAGAAATCTTTGACCCTTGATGCCCAAATAACATGGTGGCATAACATGCAGGTGCGAATCAGACTTCAGGTGGTTATTACAAGAGGATGCATGATTATTTCAATGAGCATAAGCCTGAAAGGTCCAACCAGTAGCCAGATTGCGATTCAGCATAGGTGGGCATTGATTCAGAAAGCGATGAACAAGTTCTGTGGGCACAAAGAAGCTATTGATAGGCTGAATGAGAGCGAAAAAAATGAGCAGGATCGGGTATACTTCCACTCATGTTGTCCTCCATCTCTCTAATTTTCATATGTTTATTTTTTGAATTGGTTTAGTCTATATTCATATGTGTAGATTGATGATGTTGTACAAATGTACGAGAGGACAAAACCTTTTACCATCATGCATTGCTGGAAAAAACTTCGCAATGAGGCCAAATGGAACAATAAGTTTCTTGAGCTAAACAACTGTACATCACCGGATGGAATGCCATCTCCTCCAACTCAAGGCCATAATGTGGCTGGCCATGCAGAATCTGGGAATGAGAATATAGACACATCAATCACGTCCTGAAGGTAGGGATAGTGCGAAGAGGCATAGATCAAAGAGCTTCACAGAGACATCGTCATCTAGTACGGCTGTTGAAGTCCTCCAGCGGTTGCAGGAGAAATCAGAGAAGACCGAACAGAAGCAAGACCAACAAATGACTGAAATCCTTAGTAGGAAGGATGAAAAAATTAAAATTCAAAGGGATCTTTTCAACCTTCAGAAAAAGCATATGAAGATGAGTGTGCAGCAGAAAAAGAAGGAAAATGCGATTAGAGAGAAGGAGTCAGAGGCTCATCTGATATCAGTTGAGTCTAGTATTATGTCGGTTGACATTGAGAAGGTCCCCTTTATCTGAAAAACTATTATCTTGGCATGTAGCGGCAAATCATGGAGCGCAGAGGATTCATCAGCCCCTCGAACAATGAAGATTAAGGAGCGTGTGTTAAACTTCAGTTGAACTAGAGTTTAATAAATGTATTGTGTGCAACTTTCTATTATCTGTTGAACTGATATATTATCTATAGTATTATGAACTGCTGTGTATAGGCAATCTGATTTTGCCTGTTTGTAGTGTTGTACTGATCTTTTGGTAAGCACTGGCTGTGAATGAAAATCTTCCTATTTGCAATATCTGAATGTTGGATGCATGAGTTTGATTTTGTCGGGGACCTAATACCGGGGTACCCCAGAAGGTGGAACCAATAACCACCGAACGTTAAAAACTTTTGGACGCATAAGAGCATTGCTTCACCCCTCATGGGAATGACAGGAGCTTGGTTCCATCTCGCCCGACGCCTTTGGGGTGGGCTTGGTCTCGCCCGAGGGCCGAGGATTAGTCTCCGTCTCACCCGACGCCTTTTGGACAGGCTCGATCTCGTCCGAAGGCCGAGGGATAAACCCCGACTCGCCTGACGCCTTTGATGTGGCTCTGCCTCGCCCGAGGGCACAGGGCTAGTCTCCGTCTCGCCCGACGCCTTTAGGGCGGGCTCGGTCTCGCCCGAAATTTGAGGATAGACTCCGCCTCGCCTTGACCCCGGAGGAGGAGCGAGGTTGGTCTCGCCCAGGAGATAGGGATTGGTCTCCGCCGCATGCATGACGGCAAGGAACGAGCCTCACTCTGCTCCATATCTAAAGATTGGATTCATCTTACTCGACCACTTCTCCTGTTCCTTCAAGATGATAGAGACAGGGCAAGACAAGACGTTCATGTCAACCGTGGCTCCAAGAACCATACCCTGCACCCTGGCAGGAAAAGTACTGCCAGGGGATGACGGGATGGGCGCTTTAGGCCCTTCTAGGCGCCGCAGAGCCCGAAAGGTGTCACAGGTGCGAGCTCTCCACCCTGTAGAGTTGTAGGCGCCGCCTTCAGCTCTGGGACACGGAACCCGACGAAGATATACGACAACCACTACGCCCGAAAAAGGATTTGCTATCTCCATGAACGACGGATATTCCGTCACCACGTTGTGGACCCAAGGAGCGGCGCCGCGCTTCCCGACCCTCGGGTCCACCAAGATAGAAGACCCACACGGCGGCGCTACTCCAGACCCGATCCGCGTCCCTCAAGCGAAGACTCATAGGAACCGTAAGGCGTGCGGAGGCGAAGGTGGGGAGGCTCAAAAGTTAAAACCATCAGATCTGCGGCCCATACCTGCAAGTAGGTAGCATTCTGTAACTAACCTGTCATTCTACAGAGACATCGGCAGTATTATAGGCGCTTATCTTCCTTCGCACTCATCAGAATGAAGAACCAGGCCAGGTAGACGTGAGCCACAAGACTAAGTAGAGTACGCATCCTAAAGCCCTCACCCTTGTAAAGCCGGCCCCTTTATCTATAAAAGGGATGCGCTTCCTCCACGTAAAGGAGAGAGAGAAAAAGATCGAACGACACGACTCTCGATACACAGTCAAGTTGTGTCGAACCTCTTGACATCCTTTCAACCTTCCATCGAGACTTGGGACCGGTCCCTCTCTCGTCGTTTGTACCCCTTACTACAAAAACCGTTCACGGTGCTAATAACACGACAACAACAAACCGGACGTAGGGACTTTTGGCCCGAACCAAAGTATAAATCTTGTGTCCTTTAGCGCACCATCCGAGCCTAACGCGCATTACTATAAATTTACTTGCGGTGCTTGTACGAAACACCCGGCGGCCAGCGCGCTGTAGGGGAACTTATGTTCCAAATCAGGCCTCGGATGGCTACCCACGCAATCACCTAGGTCCCGGGCGCACACGTGCGTTTCGGCGACCTAGATTTCATCATCACACTAGAAGGAGAGTTGGCGCTGACTCACTCTGCCGCCCCATCTCTCCCTTCCATCAACCTCAGCCGTCTTAGGCTTGAGGGCCCGCCGGGCAACTCCCTGGGAGTTCGGTCACCAAGGGAGGTCTCGCACAACGTCACCCTATGTCCAGAAGGTCCCGTACAGAGCGCCCGACAAGCGCGTTTTCCGTTCGGTCTCTCGCAAGCATTGCGGCGACCGCTAGCCACCTTCTGGCGCTACGGATGGTTCAGTCACCCACGGACATCGAGTTCGTGGGGGCGATTGAACATGATACGGAGACCCTTTACGGGCTCCTCAACGAGGAGCCGGGATCGTTCTCTAGCTTGGATTCCAGTAGGAGAAGCCACCACCCTTCCCGGGAGTGCTTCATGACGCAGACCCCCGAAGGTCACATCGAAAGCGCCTCTAGGGAAGAGGTCACCCCTACAAACAACCCTGACAGCAGATCCGGGGAAGAGACGACAGCCCCATCTCGCCTAAGGATGGAGCAGCTGAAGGCCCGTCAGCAGGAGATCGATGAGGCCGGGCAAGGGCTCATTCGAGAGTACGCGGACATCAATCACAAGATTGAACGCCACAAAGACGGGGGGCGCGCGCGCGCCACGGCCCGTACCGTACACCAAAGGATCCTCACCGACGATGGGATCCTTCCTCACTTCGCCCGAGCCAGCCAGAACATCGCCGCAGCAACCGCCTTGCTGCGTGGCCTCCCGGAGGCCGCGACGGCCGAAGATCGCCGGGCCCATAGGGAGATTCGCACGTTGCTTGAGCACGCGGTGGCGCAGCAAGCGGAAAGTTCGTTGTCTCGACAACGCGAACCCAACACCAGCCAGCACGCGCCCTCGGTGCGTCCCACCAAGGACGCATTCGTACACCAAACACCGCCAGCCGACGGGTAGCCCTCCATCGTCCCAGTACATCAACGCCTCGGCCATGGCCGCGACGTATGCAGTATCATCGACGCTCGGAGACGTGCCCATGGCGATGATGGAGAAGCCGCACGCTGCGGCTATCATCCCCGACGTGGTGAGCGCTATGACAGCAACGAGGACCGAAGCCCGAGCTCCGGCCTGCCAGGCCCTCAGGCCTTCGCCCAACACATCCTCAACGCTGCGTTCCCCCTAAGGTATCGACCGCCTACCAACATCCCTAAATATTCTGGCGAAACAAATCCCGGGCTTTGGCTCAAAGACTATCGGCTTGCATGTCAGGCCGGTGGTGCGAGTGATGACAACTTCATTATTCGCAATCTCCCGCTGTTCTTGGCCGATTCGGCGTGAGCATGGCTGGAGCACCTACCGTCCAATGCTATTCAGAGTTGGGCGGATCTGACGGAGATCTTCGTGGGTAACTTCCAGGGCACGTACAAACGCCCTGGAAACCCATGGGACCTCAAAAACTGCCGCCAGAAGGCCAATGAAACCCTTCGCGGGTACATTCGGCGCTTCTCTCGACAGTGCAACGAGCTCCCGAACGTCGCCGACGTGATAGGAGCCTTTCTGTCCGGGACGACTTGCGAATCCCTGGTCCACAAGCTAGGACGCAGGGGCCCGTGGACTACCAAGGAACTCCTGGACATCGCCACCAGTCACGCCTCTGGAGAGGAAGCGGTCGGAGCCATCTTTGACCGCACCGACGGCAAGGCGAGGCGGGACAAGGCCGCCGATGAAGGCACCTCCGACTGTCCTGCCAAGGGAAAAAATAAGAAGCAACGACGCGACAACCCGCTCGTGTCCGCAGCCGACCGCAAAGGTGGCCGGAAGCCTGCGGAAGGCACTCCGAACCACTTCGAGAAAATGCTCGAGGGGGCATGCCCAAACCACGCCTTCCCGGCCAAGCATCTATACAAGGAGTGCGGCCTCATGCGCAAATACTTGGCTTGGGGACTTAACAAAGGGGAGCAGGGGAAGGAACCTGTTCCCGCCATAGAGGACGCAGAGGAGAAAGACAACACCTTCCCAACGCCGACCGGCGCCCTTATGATCTTCGGAGGATCAACGGCCTACGACTCTAGGCGCCGCCAGAAGGTCGCCCGTCGCGAGGTCTATATCGCCGGACCGGCCACGCCAGCCTTCCTCCGGTGGTCAGAATCCGCCATCACCTTCGACCGGACTGACCATCCGGATGCCGTCCCACACCCGGGAAGGTACCCGCTTGTCGTCGATCTGATCATCGATCCAAAGCGGCTCACCAAAGTACTGATGGATAGGGGCAGCGGCCTCAACATCATGTACGCCAAAATGCTCGACGAAATGGGCGTCGACCGAACAAACCTCCATCCCATCCGAGCACCATTCCATGGCGTCGTGCCTGGTAGGCAAGCCGTACCACTAGGGCAGATCGACCTGCCCATCACTTTTGGGGATCGGTCCAATTACCGGACCGAGATCCTCACCTTCGATGTAGTGGGGTTCCCGGGGACTTTCCACGCCATCCTGGGGCGACCATGTTACGCGAAGTTCATGGCCGTTCCCAATTATACATACCTGACGCTGAAAATGCTGGGCCCCCGCGGGGTCATCACCATCGGCACCTCTTTCCAGCGCGCTTACGAATGCAAGGTCGAATGCTGCGGATACGCATCCGCAGTCATCGCCTCCGAAGAGCTCGCCACCCTCAGGGAGAAGGTCGTTGAAGAGGCACCCGACGCAAAGAAATCAACCGGGTCGTTCGAATCGGCAGAAGGCTCCAGGGAGGTCCTCTTGGATTCCAGCAGCTCCGAGGGCAAAAAAGTCCGTATCGGGACCTTGCTCTCCTCCAAGTAGGAAAGCGCGCTCGTCGACTTCCTCCGCGCCAACAAAGACATCTTTGCGTGGAAACCCTCGGATATGCCGGGCATCCCGAGGGAGGTCGCCGAGCATACTCTCCAAATCCTCCCGGGCTCCAAGCCAGTGAAACAACGCCTACGCCGCTTCGACGAGGAGAAACGCAGGGCCATTGGCGAGGAGATAGCCAAACTAATGGCCGCAGGATTCATTAAGGAAGTATACCATCCGAGTGGTTAGCAAATCCTGTTCTTGTGCGAAAAAAAGAGCGGAAATGGAGATATGTGTGTCGATTATACGGCCTCAACAAAGCGTGTCCAAAGGATCCGTTTCCTTTGCCACGAATAGACCAAATAGTTGATTCCACCTCGGGTGCGAAACCCTCCGCTTCCTTGACGATACTCCGGCTACCATCAAATCACGATGAAAGAATCCGACCAGCTCACGACATCTTTTATCACGCCCTTCGGATCGTTTTGCTACATTTCAATGCCATTCGGTTCGAAGAATGCGAGGGCAACGTACCGGTATTATGCTTAATTGCTTCGGAGACCTCATCAGGCGAACCGTTGAGGCCTATGTCGTCGACGACATCGTAGTCAAATCCAAGCGAGTGACCACCTTGTCGCCGACCTTGAACGAACCTTTGCGAAACTCAAGCAAACGGCATCAAACTCAATCCCGAAAAATGTGTTTTCGGGTCCCGAGGGGCATGTTTGCTCGGCTTTATATCGTCTCTCGAGCGTGGCATCAAAGCCAACCCGGAGAAAATATCGCCATCACAAGGATGGGCCCGATTCAAAACATAAAAGGGGTTCGGCGGATCACGGGGTGCCTTGCCGCTCTCAAATGCCGATTTATTTCACACCTCGTAACGAGGACTCCCCTTTATCGACTTCAAGAAATCGACCACTTGAGTGGACGGTACCGAGGCTCGAAAGCACTTGACATGGTTAAACAATTTTGACTAAACCTCCGGTCCTAGTTCCTCCAGACGACGGGAATCCCTCTGCTCTATATATCGGCCACCACCGGTGGTCACTCGCTAATAATAGTAGAGCGAGAGGAAGAGGGGAACGCCTTCAAGGTGCAGCGCCCTGTATATTTCATCAGCGAGGTGTTATCTGACTCCAAAACCCGCTACTCCTAGATCCAGAAACTCCTCTACACCGTCCTCATCACCAAAAGGAAGCTACGCCACTACTTTGAGTCACACCCCATGACAGTGGTGATGTCGTTCCCCCTCGGCGAGGTCATTCGTAGCCATGATGCTACGGGAAGAACCGCAAAGTGAGCACTCGAGCTGATGGATCAGGGCATTTCTTATGTCCCCCGAACGGCGATCAAATCTCAGGCACTAGCTGACTTCATCGCGGAGTGGACCGAGGTCCAGATGCCACCAGCAGCCGTCGATCAAGAGTACTGGATAATGTACTTCGATGGATCGCTGATGAAGAAGGGCGCTAGAGCAGGACTAGTCTTTGTATCCCCCCTCGGGGTCCACATGAGGTACATGGTTCGGCTTCATTTCCCCTCATCAAACAATACTGCAGAATACGAAGCGCTCATCAACGGCCTACGAATCGCCATCAAGTTGGGCATCCGACGCCTCGACGTCAGGGGCGACTCTCAGCTGGTCGTCAACCAGGTCATGAAAGAGTCATGCTGCCACGACACCAAGATGGAGGCGTACTGTCAAGAGGTCCGACGTCTGGAGGACAAATTTGATGGCCTCAAACTCAATCACATCCCCAGGCGCCTCAACGAAGCGGCCGACACGCTCGCAAAAGCAGCATCCAGCCGAGAGCTAGTCCCAACTGGCGTCTTTGCCAGTGATCAACACAAACCCTCGGTATGCTACGCGGGGTCGGAACAAGCCGACGATGGCCCTTCTAGTCTGACCCCCGGGGCCGATCCACCAACTGCTCCGCCCGACCCCGAGGTCATGGAGCTTAAAGAGGACCCAGCAGCGGAGTCCGATCCTCCCGATGACTGGAGAACACTTTACCTCGACTATCTCCTCCACGACGTGCTACCGACCGACAAGACGGAAGCCCGACGGCTCGCACGACGCGCCAAGTCCTTCGTTCTTGTAGAGGGCGAACTCTACAAACGAAGTCACATCGGAATTCTGCAACTCTGTATCCCTGACGAACAGGGAAAACTCTTGCTGGGTGACATCCACGATGGAGTATGCGGTCATCATGCCGCACCAAGAACCTTGGTTGGAAACGCATTCCGACAAGGTTTCTATTGGCCCACCGCAGTAGCCGATGCCGAGCAAATTGTACGCACCTGCGAAGGGTGCCAGTACTACGCTCAGCAAACACACCTCTCGGCCCAGGCTCTCTAGATGATCCCCATCACGTGGCCCTTCGCGGTCTGGGGGCTCGACCTGGTTGGGCCACTCAAAAAAGCGCCCGGGGGCTTTACCCACCTGCTTGTCACCATAGACAAGTTTACAAAATGGATTGAAGCTCGACCGATATCCATGATCAAATCCGAGCAAGCCGTGCTGTTCTTTCTCGACATCGTCCATCGCTTTGGAGTACCGAACTCTATCATTACGGACAACAGCACGTAGTTCACCGGTAGGAAATTCATTCGATTTTGTGATGAACAACACATCCGGATCGACCGGGCAGCCGCCGCACACCCCGGATGAGCAGGCAGGTCGAGCGCAATAAACGGCATGCTTCTTCAAGGCCTCAAACCCGAATTTTCAACCGATTGAACAAATTAAGGCGCGACGCTGGCTAGCTGAGCTCCCCACCGTGCTCGGAGCCTAAGGACAACTCCTAGCCAGCCACCCGGCTACACACCTTTCTTCATGGTCTATGGTTCCGAGGCCATTCTCCCAACGGACCTCGACTACGGAGCACCAAGAATCAGAGCATACGACGAAAAGGGGGCCGACGCATCTCACCAAGACGCCATGGATCAGCTAGATGAAGCCCGCGACATCGCCCTCCTCCGTTCGGGTGCGGGGTCGAGCCTTCAACGTCGGAGACCTCGTCCTCCGTCTTGTGCAGAGCAACAAGGACCGCCACAAACTCTCCGCCACACAGGAAGGCCCCACGTCGTCATGAAGTACTTCGCCCAGGCGCCTACCAGTTGAAAACCATCAACGGCGAGGTCTTCACCAATGCCTGGAACATCGAGCAGCTACGTCGTTTCTATCCTTAAAATAAGCTTACACTTTTCCTTATCAGATTTCGTCATAACAAAACCCCGACCCTTAGTCACTTCCGACCCCTGCAGGTGGCGAGGGGTCAGACCTCACTCGGGGGCTGGCATGTGACATATGTGATATAAATATTGTGCTTGCAAAAAACTCCTGTGTTATACTTACAAACATTCTCTAAGTTTTCCGTTCACCTCATAAACAAGTCCCAAGGGCTAAGATTTTGGGGACCAATTTGAATACAATTTGGTAGGACTACGAGACACCCACGCCCGGTATGCCTACAACCTCTTTGCTCACTAGTTCAATCAGAATTAGTTCACCCACGTTGCCCTAGCTTCTTATGACTTAGACCATGAGAAGGGGTGGAAAGCGCTAAAATTTTTCTGCAGAAGGGAGAAAGATAAAAAAAATTGCTTGCCATAAGCAAAGGATGTAATTTTGTTCATTTTTGCACAAACTCATCACTTACAAAGTGATTTCATTACAAAAGGAACAATATACTTATAAATTCAGAGGATCATTTACTCGGGGCTTCCCACAAGGTTATTTCATTACGATCCTTCGCTCGGCTCTACTACAAGTGCTATGCTGCCGCCGTGCCACGCTCTCCATCCATCGGCGACGGCGGGGCGATATCTGCAGGCCAGCTCATTCATCGCGGTCGTCGTGACATGCTCTTCATCGGCGACATCCCGATATCCCGCCGTCATTGGATCCTCGAAGGCGCCACCATCTACGACGCCTCCACCGGGCGCCCGGGGACTACGCCGCCATCGTCGTCACCACAACCTCGACAGCGACACCACCGCCATGGCATCGGGGACTACGCCATCATCCCCGTACCATAACCCCGACAACGGTATGAGCAGAGGAAATGCCTCCCGCCAAAGGAGGAGCACAGCGAACGACGGCGCAGTCGACGACGTACGACGCCCACCGGCGCCTCTTCTCCTTCGACAACAGCGACTCCTCAGCAAGGGCAGCACGCATCATCTCATCTACATTGGATAACCTCGCTCGACATCACACACCGACTCGCGAGCAAATTTGTGAGTTTTCTCTCTCTCTCTCTAGCATTACTCTTCCTCACTCAGGAAGTGCTACGATGCACGGACGCTGCTTAGGCGGAAAGGAAGAAGAAGGAGAGATAGCGGCTCGGGAGGCGTAAGACGAGGTGGGATGAGAACTCCTCGCCCCTCCCTATTTTAAGAGGAGAGCAGATAGCTAAGGAAAGGTGAAAGGTTGGACAAAAACCCTCTCCTTCCCTCTTTAAATACGGAATCAATGCTGATTGATATCTGAGGGGACACGCCGGAACTGACGGGACGTACCCCGGTCGATGAGGCGTCCCTCTTTGGTCAAACCGAAACCTTCGCTCTGGTATGGCCTCTCGACCCGCGCCCGGACGCTGGCGATTAAAAAGGCACCCACATAGGCGGAACAACTTTTTCGCCTCCCCATGCGGGACCACGGACGACCCGATGTGGGACCTTTCGGATCTCTGGGCTGGCCGTTCGCCCGTAAGACACGATTTAATGAACGTCCAAAGAAAGATAAGCATCTCAGCTTTCTTACTTTATGCATTAAAATTATTTCACGAGCTTCCGACCCCGTCAAGCGGCGGGGACACGAACATCGCTCGGGGGATGCCGAGGATGTCAACCAGTCTAGACATCCCCCTCACCCGACCCCTCCGTACGCTTGAAACTAAGGGCGCGACATACGGGCACAAAGCTTTGAGTAAAACTGGACGAACTAGCAAACCCTACGCCCCGATAGCTACGGTGTTTCTGTTCACCAGAAAAATCATACTCAACACCCCCCGCGTCCCTAGTTTCGACATCTGCCTTCTCAAAGAAGGGATCGGAGGGGTCCGCCTATAGAATCTCCCCCAAAGGAGAAGCTGTCAGGTTACCCAAGTTAATCAAACGGCTCGGATCGCCACCGAGACACGAAAACAAAGAATAGCAAATCTTATGCAGGTTATTCCAACCTCGTCACAAACGTCAGGGCCCGAGCCCATCTGGTAGGAGCTTTTTCGCCACTCATGCCACCAAGGTAACGTTACCGACCCCGCCTTCGTTTCAATTATATTATACGTAGGCAAAACATCCCAATGATTCCCGCGAAGGGCTCGAGGCCGCCTCACGCCGAACAGAGCCAGGGAGAGATAACCGAGACAAGCCCCAGCGGCCCTGCCTGACCCCGCTCAGAAGCGAACAGGGACGTCTCGACCTTCTCTCGTTCGATTCTAACCCCGAGCCAAACCCACAGAATCTCCATCGAGGAGAGGCCATCGGGCCCCCTGAGCTTATCGAACGACTCAGGTATCTGCCAGGAGGCGGGTTAAGAAGTTGTGGAGTGCCACCAGAGGGCCCTAACGACCCCATCAGCAAATGATGGACCCAGATTCCACACGAACGTACCCGTTAGTGAGCTCGTTGAGCGCGACACTCGAGCCGTCGAGGCAAGTGTCGTTCACTCAGCCCCTCCAATTACAAAAACTGAGGATGGGGTGACACACAAATAACAGCCGACCCCTATTAGACCCTAACAAGGCTCGGGGGCTTGAGCCAAACAATACAGGGACACAGGTTCGAAGGCCCCACCTTGCCGAGCCCATAGAGTCCCCAGTTGGGGATTTCTGTTGGAAGACAGGGCAGGGAATATTGCGATGACGTCCATGGACTTCGTCAACCCTGTCACCAAAACCACAGTTCCGATCTCCAGCAACCCCCGACCCTAGCAAATGCAGGGGGTCGGACCTTACTCGGGGGCTGGTTAAGGTACGGCTACCTCCTTTCTTTCTTTCAGAACAATCTCCTCGCATTATAACCAGCGGTATAATTCAGGGGAACAGATTGGTAAGATCGTAAAAAATCAAACAAAACAAAATTACGACGCAAAATCACAAAAACCGTCCAGACTTGAAAAATACTGACACTTGTCCACATATTACATATAAGTTATTCTCAAAATTGTTCGACTAATTACTTCCACGGAGGGAGAACCATCTCTTTCAGATTGTCTGCCAGGTTTTTTGCAAGGGGAGAAACCATCTTCTCCATTTCCTCCAGCTCTTCATCCTCGTAGGTGGACGGGAAGCCTTCGCTCATCACCTTCAGGTTGATTTCCTTCTCATAATGAGCGTGGGCGACGGTGAAGGCCTGGGTAATCCTGGCGTGAAAGGCACTCTCCTCAAGCTGGCCCACCCGAGCCGTGATACCTGCGACATGAGCCACGAGCGGGCTGGTCTCCACCGGCTCCATCACATTCAGGGCATTAAGGACCACCCCGACCGCAGCCTGTAGAAGATCGTGCTCATCGCTCTCAACCTGAAGGGCCCTTAATGCATAGGCAGCCTCTTTTTCCCGGCTTGATGGAGGCGTGCCAAGACTCAACCTTTGGTTCATCGCGTCACCAAGCTCCTTGGGAGAGAGCGGACCACCTCGGCGTCCTCGTCCACCTTCTGCTGGAGGGCCGTGGCCCTACTCTCGGCCTTCCGCCAGAGGTCCCGCTCCATCTCCAGCTCCTTCAGGACCTCGCCGGCCTTCTCATTAGCCGTGGCATTCCTCTGCAGCAGCTCGTCTCGCTCCTTTTTGAGCTGGCGATCTCCTCCCCATCCAGCTTGGACCTCGCCGACAAATCCTCGAACATCCTGTGGGCCTCCTCTGCGTCTGACGCACTGGGTCTCCGCGCTTGGGCAGCAAGAAGTCATGCGGCCATATGTCTTTCGCAATGGGCCTCCTCGGAGAGGCGATCCCCTCATTACTCGTCATGGAGGAATTGGGATTTTTTCCTACTACGAGCAACAAGAACCTGAAGAGGAAGAAGACTGGTACCAGAAATACGAAAACACAAAAACATACGAAGAAAGAAGAAAGCCCAGAAAATAACTGAGTGGCAGGGATAACGACCTCACAGAGGGCTCCTCTGGCCTGGTCCAGGGCATTCAGCATGGTCGAGATCCCGATGTCAAGACCCTCCCGCTCCATGCTCTCGAAATGATCATCGAGCGAGAAAAGAGCCGACGTCGGGTCCTGAGCGGCCATCCACTAGAGCGGCGGCTCCCCCCCGCGCAGGGGAGCGGCTTCCTCCCGATAAAGGGGCCGGTGGCGGCTCCCTCCTGACCCTGTGCGGCACCACCGCCACACTCGAGGACCCTCCGGCTAGACCCTCCCCCGTCTGGGCCGCTTCGAGAGCCACGGGTGGATCCACCTAGGCCCCTGGTGGCACGGATTGCACTACGCCCTCGGGCACCACCACGACCGCGCCCGGCTGATCCTGGCTTGGCGTGGTCACGACCACCTCCACCGGCGGTATGCGGCCCTCGGCCAGCTGTTCTACGACCGCCATGGAGGAGTCCGCTCACTCAGTAACCTCCGCGGGCGTGGGAGCCACCATGGGCGCTGTCAGGTCGGCCAACGCGGCCCCGACGTCGGCACCACTCCTGCCCGAAACGGGGGTGACTCCAGGTGACGCCGTCTGTCCCACTTGAAGGGCGAGACTCGTCTTAGGCGCCAGCCCAGGGGGTGACCCATCCGCAAGAACCTGCACAAAGGTAATAACCATTAAGTCAAAATAAAATTGGAAAAAGGATGAAAACAGAGGAATCAACAGCTTACGTTGACGTCCTCGGCCGGTGGAAGCGTTTTGGGGATGGATCCCCAGATCCCTGCCCTGACTCGTCTAGGCGAGACCGTTTCATGCCTGCCCCCTGCTCCGGGGCAGGGGGGTTCATCTCGTCGGGCGCGGCACCGGAGCCGTCCCCCTCCATCGTCTCACGGGGTGCAGCACCGGAGCTGCTTCCCTCCATCGTCGCCTCAGGAATGGCGGCGGTAGGTCCGCCCTCCCCCATCCACCGGTCCTCGGCCGGCACGCCGTGCGAAGCGGTGGACTCGTCGGCCTCCACTGACCTCATCGATCTACTTCCCTCCGCGTGGAAAGGGAAGGGCCCCTGCACGGATGGGTGGCCACTCGTCAGCGTGTACTCGTCCTCCAGGACGCCCCAATCCACGCCGACGGCTACCTCGTCGTCATCATCATCGTCATCGTAAATGCGTCTCCTCCTTTGCTCACGCCCCTCTCCCGATCCGTGCCTCCGCTTCAATCGTTTTGCCTTCTTCATCTCTTCCCTTGCTTTCTTGTCCGCTCGGCATGAGTCGATTCGCCGCCGCCACGACCTTGTCCTTGATGAGTGGAGTGGGCTGTCCTTAAAGACCAGCGCCCTTGGCTGGTCCCAACGTCACAAAGCAAGTGTTAAAAAATGGAGATCCAGGAAAAAAGAAAAGAGCATGGGAGAGGAGAGCTTACGAAATCAAAGAATCCAGGCTCCGGCCGCATTGGGGGTGTCCAGGCACCGGATACACAATGTCGAGGACCCTGCCTGTAGAATCCTTCATCGGCTCCATCGCCTCCTTGATGCGCTGCGCCACTTTCGAGTAAGGGAGCGCCTCGTCAACAAGCACCGTCCCCTCGAGCGATATCCCGGGCATCATCCGATGCAGGGGAAGCACACGCGCCATCAGAGGCGCCACCCTCCTAGCGTGGTAGGCACCGATAATCCTTGTCCCCTTTACACCCCGACCCTTCAGGGCTTGGAGGGCGGAAAGAAGGTCGGAGATGTGTTTCTTGTCTTTGGTCTGGACGCCCCAGCCCCACGACTCCGGAACGTCCACAATAAGACGTCTAGTATACTTCGGTAGGGTGGCACTCGCGTCATCCCTAACGTAAAACCACTGCGAGTGCCATCCCTTGTTGGATGTCGCCAGACGCATGTATGGGTAACCCTTCGACCGGGTATGGCGCGAGATGAATCTTGGCACACCCCATCGGGCGCGTTTCACGTCTTTCCCGCCAATCTTCCTCTTTGATGCAGACTAATGTTAAAGAAATACCACCACAGATCAAAATGGGGATCGATCCCAGAAACCCTCGCATACAGACAGGCAACAAACGCTGCCATGTGCTGAATCCCATTGGGAGTTAGATGCTGCAGCTCTACCTCATAGTAATCCAACAGCCCCCGAATGAATCTATGCGCGGGTACCCCGAATCCCCGCTCATGGAAGATGGCAAAAGAGACGACATACCCTTTAGGCGGCACCGGCTCACCCTCGTCGCCAGGTAGCAACCACTCCTGGACGGCGGACAGTGGGCGGAGAAGGCCACGGCGGACGAGGCCCTCCAGACGCCGGGAGGTGATGCTTGATCTGCCCCACAACTCCATTAAAGCATGGGGGAAAGGCGGTAGCGAGCTTGACGGGCGGCCGGAACACCTGACGCTTGGGCCGGTCGACGGTGGCGATGTGGCGCGAGAGGTGGGACAATTTGGCGAATGTTTGTAACGCAAAGGCGGGGAGCGAAATCGGAACCTTGGGGCGAACCCGTGGTTTTATAGGGGCGACGGACGCGAGAAGGGCAACCGTCCGCCTCGATCTCCGGGCCTGCCATGCGTGCCACCGCGTCACGTCGCGGGACACGCGCCCGCAGTCCCTATCCTCTCACCCCAAAAATCTCAGCGGACGGATCGCCTTCCCCAGGCGAATCCGGACTCTCTACCCACCTGGGAAACGCAAGCCACAGAGGCCTGTTCTTATTCTCTTTGGCCCACCTAGGGCCCAGAAGCTCGCTGGCCGGCCAAACTAAGAAAGGATCCGCGGACAATCCGAAATCAAGGGCAGAAGCACCAGTTAGGTCAGCCCTGAATCAGTTCCTAGCAAACAGGATGCCACGACCCACTCGGAAAAATGTCCAGTTGACGAAAAATTAAGTCCTTCACCTTACCCATGAAGGGATCGATATAACCCCGGCGACTCTACTCAAATCACGGGGGGCTGGGGACTACACCCGCCAGGTGCGCGCCGCGCACCCTCGACAAAGTAACCTCGACGAAATCAAAAGCACCCTCCAGCGGTTCTACTCGAATCACCTAGAGGCTCGGGGGCTATCACTGTCGGGGACCTAATACCGGGTACCCCGTAAGGTGGAACCAATAACCACCGAACGTTAAAAACTTACGGACGCATAAGAGCGTTGCTTCACCCCTCACGGAATGACAGAGCTTGGTTCCATCTCGCCTGACGCCTTTGGGTGGGCTCGGTCTTGCCCGAGGGCCGAGGATTAGTCTCCATCTCGCCCGACGCCTTTTGGATGGGCTCGATCTCGTCCGAAGGCCGAGGGATAAACCCCGACTCGCCTGACGCCTTTGATGTGGCTCTGCCTCGCCCGAGGGCACAGGGCTAGTCTCTGTCTCGCCCGATGCCTTTAGGGCGGGCTCGGTCTCGCCCGAGGGCTGAGGGATAGACTCCGCCTCGCCCGACCCCGGAGGAGCAGGGTTGGTCTCGCCCAGGAGATAGGGATTGGTCTCCGCTTCGCCCGACGGCAAGGAACGAGCCTCACTCTGCTCCATATCTAAAGATTGGATTCATCTTACCTGACCACTTCTCCCTGTTCCTTCAAGATGATAGAGACAGGGCAAGACAAGACGTTCAGGTCAACCGTGGCTCCAAGAACCATACCCTGCACCCTGACAGGAAAAGTACTACCAGGGGATGACGGGACGGGCGCTTTAGGCCCTTCCAGGCGCCGTAGAGCCCGAAAGGTGTTACATGTGCGAGCTCTCCACCCTGTACAGTTGTAGGCGCCGCCTTCAGCTCTGGGACACAGAACCCGATGAAGATATACGACAACTACTACGCTCCAGAAAAGGATTTGCTATCTCCATGAACGACGGATATTCCGTCACCACGCTGTGGACCCAAGGGAGCGACGCCCGCTTCCCAACCCCTCAGGTCCACCAAGACAGAAGACCTTGGCCACGGCGCTACTCCAGACCCCGACCCCGCGTCCCTCCGACGAAGACTCATAGGAACCAGAAGGCGTGCGGAGCAAGGCTGGGGGAGGCTCAAAAGTCAAAACCACTGTACTGCGGCCCATACCCTGCGTAGGGTAGCATTCTGTAACCAACCTAACATTCTACAGAGACATCGATAGTATTGTAGGCGTTTATCTTCCTTCGCACTCATCAGAATGAAGAACCAGGCCGGGTAGACGTGAGCCATAAAACTAAGTAGAGTACGCATCCTAAAGCCCTCGCCCTTGTAAAGCCAGCCCCTTCATCTATAAAAGGGAATGCGCTTCCTCCACAGAAAGGAGAGAGAGAAAAAAGATTGAACAATACGACTCTCATATACACACAGTCAAGTTGTGTCGAACCTCTTGACATCCTTTCAACCCTTCCATCAGAGACTTGGGACCAGTCCCTTTCTCGATCGTTTGTACCCCTTACTACAAACCGTTCACGGTGCTAATAACACGAGCAGCAACAAACTGGACGTAGGGACTTTTGGCCCGAACCAGTATAAATCTTGTGTCCTTTAGCGCACCATCCGAGCCTAACGCGCATTACTATAAATTTACTTGCCGGTGCTTATACGAAACACCGACAGATTTCTTTAGGTTTCATAACATTACTAGTTCATTTTTAGAAGAAACCATCTGAACAGGCTGCTAGGATAGACTTTTGCAAGCAGGAACTGGCAATTTTGAACTGGCAATTTTAGTTTCAAAACTTTTAGATATTGCATTGTGTACCATCCAATGCCACATTGAATTGAATATATACTATGTTCCATTCCCTCCTGAAAAAAGGCCATCAAGATAGTTCAGCTCGGTTGCCTAGTATAAAATTTTCAATGTCAGTTTGGTTGCTGTTACCAAATTTATCGTGATCATGGATCATGAACCATATTCCAGTTTACGTTTTGGATTATTGCTTTCATCTGGTTGGAAAAATCTGGCCTGTAATACTGGCACATGAGTTTTGCTTTGTACGTGGTTGAATTTCTTCAGGAATCTTTAAGTCCTGTTTGCAATATCTGAATGTTGTATGCATGAGTTTGATTTCTTCAGGTTTCAGATAACATTACTAGTTCATTCTTAGAAAGCATGTGGAAAGACTGCTAGGATAGATGCTAGCAAGCAGGAACTGACAATGTCAGTTTCAAAACTTTCAGATATATAATTCTGTTGTTGCAAGAGTACTAATTTGCTATTCAGTTCACTGTATTTAGGCAAATCAAGAGCCTCCAAGGAATGACCAAATTTCTTTACACTTTTGAGACTTTGTTGTTGTATTTATCTAATCTGGTCTCTCAAAAAGCACCTGCAACATATTGCCAGCCACATGGATCTTCTCTACTAATGGTGTACACTACAGTTTTTGAACTTAAACAAGTGTATTGTCATGTTGGAATTCTAAAAATATAGTTTTTTTCTTTTGTATAATAACTGGTGCATTTCTTTTGTATAGTTTTTGAACTTAAACAAGTGCATTGTCAGATAGTGATAGAGTAAGTATTCTTTGACTACTCTGAATTCCACTTGCTTCTTTCATCTCACAGTTTTGCACTCTATACTCTCTGCACTAGGTCCAGTGGACATGCACGCCATAGAAATAATTACAGTACTCCAAGAGAATTCCACTACAGATATCATATATTTCTTATCAACAAGTAACAAAATATCTACATGTGTCGGCTGCCAACAAATTACAAAGGCCTTATCAGTAGGCTGCCTGCAGCTAAACCTACAGCTACATACAGAGACGGCAACAAAAAAACTAAACCTACAGGTAAATACTTTAGTTTCTGTTATCAGGACCAAAGCATTGGCCGTAAAGCATCCACATGTGTTCCATCAGGTCGTTTTGAAGCTGAGCTGATGTCTCTCTGTCCTGAATGATGTTTTGAGCATCAACAAGTTTCTCAATTCCTAGGATTTCTCTATCCTGGTTAATTGGTGGGTCAGCCACTCCAGACCATTCTGATGGGTGGATATTAGGTAGCTGAACCCCACGCTCATCTTCAACTACCATGTTGTGAAGTATGACACAAGAACGCATAATGGAATTAAGTACTTTTTGATTCCATAAACGAGCTGGCCTATGCAAGATTTTCCATTTAGCCTGTAGGACACCAAAAGCTCTCTCCACGTCCTTTCGACATGACTCCTGTTGCTTTGAAAATACCTTTTGCTTGTTGCTAACTGGCAAAGGAATGCTTTTCACTAGTGTAGCCCAATCGGGATAGATGCCATCTGCTAGGTAATATCCAAGGGAATATATGTTGTCGTTGACATGGAACTCAACAGAGGGTGCCCTTCCGTTAGCCAAATCATCAAAAACATTGGAACGATGCAAAACATTAATGTCATTGTGAGACCCTGATAAACCAAAGTAAGCATGCCAAATCCGAAGATCCTCGGTCACCACCGCCTCAAGTATTAGAGTTGGCTTGCCTTTGTGCCCTCTGTACATGCCTTGCCAACTACTCGGGCAGTTAGACCATTCCCAGTGCATGCAATCGATGCTGCCTATCATTCCTGAGAAACCTCTAGCCAAATTGATGCTTAATATGTGCTCTATCTCCTCACTTCTAGGAGGACGAAGAAATTCTTTGCCGAACACCTCGATCACAGTCATAATAAATTCCTTCAGGGTCTCCAGGACAGTACTCTCTCCCATTTTCAAATGATCATCCAACTCATCAGCTGGGCCTCCATATGCTAGCATCTTTACAGCCACCGTGCACTTGTGAAGAGCAGAGAATCCTAACTGCCCAGCAGCATTTCTCCTCTGTTTGAAGAAGGTATTCTTGGCAGTGACCTCATCCACTATCCGAAGGAACAATTCCCGTCTCATGCGGAACCTACAGCACAAAATAAGAATTGTTTATCAAATTAATTCAATGTGTCATGCAAATGGAAACTAGGCCAAAGATTGTACCTCCTTCTAAAATGTTCCTCGCTGTAAAGTGGACGTTCAACAAAGTAGTCCTGATTTAGTTGCCAGTCTGCTGCAATTTGATCACGCTTGTAAGTCTTGTGGCCTGGCACCGAACCTCCCCAAGGGCGCTTTTGTGGCGTCTGGGTGAGGACGACCACCGCAGCCATGATCTCATCGTCCCTGGAGTATGCTGCGGTTGTCTCGAACATTAAAATTTTGACATAATTCCAAGCCATGGCAACGCAACTGCAGTCCAGGTCTAAAGCTGTAGCACACAATCACGACATTGGTCAGTGTCTAGTGCAAAATAATCTGTGCACCCCCAAAATAGGTCAATGAAACAACCAGGCAAACATGGTCAGGTAAATTCAGTAGCAACCTGATGCAGCAGCAGAGGTTGCAATGTTGCTGGCAATGCTGTGTCCAAACTCCAAAATCAATAGCTCCTAGAGTTTTCAAGCACCAGGAAAGTGTTGTGCTGTTGTCAGAGTTGCTACTTTGTGATTGTGTAATCAAATGTGGCAATTTTACTTGATTCTCCCTGGGCTTGCAAAAATGAAGATACATGATCATCAAGACCAAACACAAATAGAGAGAGATGCATATTTATCAAATAGCTAGAGTTGTCTGTACACTATGTGGTGTTGGAGATTTTACCTAGGCCAAACTCATGAATACAAGTAGATTGTAACATTATCATGAATAAGATTCAAGGAGGCAAACAGGGCTAAAAAAGCAGAACAAGAAGCATGCTTTTGGGTTCACAAAAAATTAATTTCCACCTCCCGACTTTGCTTGAACCTTGCTGGGATGCAGTGGTGAATAAATTAGAACTGACAATTCACAAGAATAAGCTGACCAGTTTTGTGAAGAAAAAACTGAAACATTCCCATGGGCTTAGATGCATAAATTACAAGAACAAAAAAAGGGATAAATGTTAGGCCAAAAAATAGCCTCTGCTTCCATCAGAGTATTAGACCCACAGCCACATCTCGTCTGCTAATGTGAGGCAGAGTTATCAATCCATGATTCCATCTGATTAGATTCGATATATTAGGTGATGGATTTCTAAAGTCTTGTTTCGAACCTGCAGGTCTGAATTGCAGTGTTTAGTCTCAGTCTAGACTTCACTACTCCGGTGGTTCAATCATTTAGTTGTATGCTATTTTAATCCTTTAGATAGATAGATGTTGATCCCCTGTAGGCTGCAAAATTCTACGTGAGAGAGCTCTCATAGTCATATAACTTCAGGACGCATGATATACCATGAGTAATTTATAGTAAAAAAACATCTTACAAAAAGAGCACCTAGTCTAAAAAAAGAGAAGAAAAATAAGAACCGTCTTGGAGCATCCTGTTGTCCAACAGCAGGAAATCTTAAGACGAAAAAGAAATATATGAGAAAATCTGTCCAAAATCATGTGCGGACCGAGGAAGATGCACAAACACAGCTGAACCTCACACCGACTGGCCATGTCTAGCACGGGTAAACAAATTAGATCGGATGGAAATTAGGGTTAGAGATTTGGAGCACCTGCGGGGGCTGAGGTTGCTGTCGTTGCAAGGGAGAAGTAGAGCTGGCACTGGAGAGGGCCGCATTTGTCGTCGTCTCCTCCGTGCTGGCGACGCCCTTGGCTAAATCGAGGTGGATCGAGGCCGAGGCTACCAAACGGTTGGCCGGATCAAGCAGAGGCCGAGCCGCTCTTCCCCGCGCCACCCTTGGCGCACGGCACCGTCGCCATGCTCCTCCTCATCCGAGCACCGCCGCAACTGGCACAACACCACAGCTCACGGGCCCATGTACGCCGCTCCGTCTCCGCCGCGCCGCTTCCGCAGGGATTTTGCCGGCTACCTCGCTGCCAGTTTGACTCCCTTCTCACACACAGCCAGGGCGGCAAGATAATCCCGCCATGGAGCCAAGCCCGCAACGCACGATACCCTCCCTCCGTCTCCCGCAAAATTTTCATGGACCACGCGCGAACGAAACCGTCTGTGTTTGGACCTTTCCTTCTGCGTTCGTTGTTGGAGAAGGAAGCTTTTAGGGACGTGACCTTTTTATTTTAGGACGACGCATATCACGAATAGATCTTCTATTTTGAGTCGTATCGTTGGAGATAGTCTGAGGGCTTCTCCAATGATTGACCCATCATCTGACGTGGAGCTCATGAAGCGACTCATCACCGACTCATCACCGCTGACTCATCCGAGGAGAGAGAATAAATCAACTCGCCTGCCAGAGTCGACTCACGCTAATTAAAAAAAATGAAGGCCTTTTTTAGATTCTAAGTTTTTTCACTCTTTCTCCATCACATCAAATCTTTGAACACATGCATAGAGTATTAAATGTAGATAAAAAATAACTAATTACACAGTTTGATTGTAAATTACGAGACGAATCTTTTAAGCCTAGTTAGACCATAATTAGACAATAATTGTCAAATACAAACAAAAATGCTACAGTATTAAATACTCATTCCTAACAATCTAACCAAGGCCGAAGGCAGGACCACTTGCCTCTGCTTGTGACTCTGTGAGATGAGCGACAGCAAATGAAAGTGATTTTTTTATTTGGCAATGGTACGGGCCAGCTGCGGACACCCAGCCATAGACTTGTTTATTTGTAATGGGACCACACGGCTCAGTTGAGGCGACCAGCTATTCGGCTGGTATTAAAATTGATTGATTAGTCGATCGAAGCTATTTTATTATAAAAAAAATACTATAGATTAATGAGTTCAAGCGAGGAGGCCGCAACTCATCTGGGACCTGACGTGGTTGTCTCTCTCGTGGATGAGTCGGTTCACCGGTGCCGGTGCCCACGATACCGTGCAGTCAGGAGCTGTCCGGATTCAGTGGGGGTATTGTATGGTCATTAATCGAATTTATTAAATTTAATTAATTTATTATTAGTATATATTTATTGTAGCACCTACTTGTTAAATCATAGATTAATTATGTTTAAAAATTTTGTCTCGTAAAATAGTTTTAATCTATGCATTTAGTTTCATAATTAGTCTATATTTAATACTTCATATATGTGTTTAAATATTGAGAGAATTTCTTATTTGACACTGGAAAAATGAGCCGTTCCTTTTTTGGCTCTGAAATTTTCTTCGTTCCTTATTTGACACTCACTTGAACTTTCATCCCTAATATGACACCGCAGTCAAATCCGTCAGCTAATAGTGTTAAGTGGCTGTTAAAAAAGACCTTTTTGCCCCTGGGTCAAAAATATGTTGATAAAAAAAAAAGAGCAGCCAGCGGCCAGATACGCTACATGCATGTGTCCGCGCCTCTGCATGCATGCGCCCATGTATGCGGCAACACTGCATGCATGCATGCGACAGCACCTAAGGATAAAAAGATCTTTTTAACAGCCACTTAACACCGTTAGCTGACGAATTTGACTGCAGTGTCATATTAGAAATGAAAGGTCAAGTGAGTGTCAAATAAGGAATGAAGAAAATTTTAGAGCAAAAAAGAAACAGCTCATTTTTCCAATACAAATAAGGAATCATCTCTTAAATATTCGATGGAATAGCGACTCGTCTGCTGCCCACGTAACAGCTGACGTGGCACGGCAGCGCGACACAGGAGTTGTTGGTGTTGGTCTCGTCACTTCCCTTTTGTTTATTTCCCACCAAACGAACCCGCACGGCCGGAACGCCCCTGCCTGGTGCCTGCCTCGCGTCCTCCGGGCCAGTGACCACGCGGCGACCGCGCCTCCACGTCACGTGCGCCGCCGCCCGCCCGCCGGAGCGGACCGCCGACGCGCGATGGCGGCTGCCCCTGCCGCGCACGCCTACCGCGCTTCGGCTTCGGTAACTACTCGCCCTCTCCATTCTGCCTCTGCGCTGCGCTGCTCCGTTCCCCCTCCCTTCTTCCTCCTCCTCTTCTCAAAACACTCTTGTTTGCCTCAAACAGAATTCTAAGGCGTGTGAAGAATTTGTGTCTGAGGGTGCTCATTAGTCAAAAAAAAAACCCAAGATTTGGGCATGGTTGTTCAGTGCATCGTGGAGTCTCGCAATTTAGGTAGTCTCAGCTGAGGACTGACAGGACTTGGGGGATAGAAATGGTGAAGACTGACTGTAGTGCTGTTTGGGTGGACGAAGTCCTTTATCAAAACTGAGCTGCAATTTCTTAGCTTGATGATAGCTCGGCGCCAAGGTTTTTAACCTGGCATTGCCATTTGTTAGTGCGTGATCATACTTGTCCCAAACGGAGAGTGTTTAACAGGCCCAAATGGCCTTTTTATGAGATGCAACTTTAAACCATTTGGTTCAATGAGTTGCCAGTTGGCGCTGCAAATTCCAAGAACAGATACAGCTGAGGTGATATTAGACACTGGAACAAGAATCCAAAATCAGAGTCTGGAAGAGTGGAAGACTATGTGGCACTTCACTCTGAAATGCTCAGCTGTGATAATAAGACCGTACCGTAGTGTGGAACAAAGATTTGCCTAAAATAACCCCCACCTTTTTTTGCATAATGCTGTAATTGAATTCTCTCATAACAATTTTAGGTTGCAATTACGTTTGTGGGTTATGAGTATAAATTTCTTTAACTGAATAGGTTGAGGCTTTTATGCAACCGACTTACACATGGAATGGGACTCAGATAATTGCAGGCCTAACCGGTGCTCTGTGGGCAGCTTCTAGAAGTAAGTTGCTTGAGAGGAATTCTTTTATAGGGCTTTATTAAGTGATTCTTGCTTTTTTAATAACACTTGAAATTGGTTTTGTTTAGGGTCATATGCTCATTTCTGCAACCTCGAAGCATCAGGAAACAATGCGCTTCTTTACAGAAGGGAAAATCCTCTCTCCTTGAGATACTCTTTTTGCTCCTTGAAAGCAAGAAATAACCATTCATCAGCCGTTGCACCAGAGAACTACTGTGAAACTTACATCCAGTTTTTGAGAGATAAACGGATAGTTCCGGATTCAGATCCTCCAAGCTCTAAAGATGTGGACCTATTGTATCAATTTATTGATAAGAGGTGAGAGTGTGAGACCCTCCATATTTGAACGAATTTGTCATTTTTCTGAGCTGTAGTTGAAGTGAAATGGACTTCACTGCCTTTTTTTCTTTCAGTAAAAGGCTCATGGTAGTAACTGGAGCAGGAATGAGCACTGAATCTGGGATTCCTGATTACAGAAGGTATGTGCATATCTGTATCTGTCATGAAACTGTATTGTCAGCCTTACCATTACTGTCAGTATTCTGAAATGCAGAATTCTTATTTTATGGCAGTCCTAATGGTGCATACAGTGCGGGTTTTAAACCACTTACTCATCAGGTGTGCCCAGCATCGCTTGTCCAATGATGTCTCTTGGTGTTTTTGATACATATTTGCACAGATTTCTTTCATTGTGCTGCTATTTTTAAAAGGGCACTGACATCTTTTACAAAGTTCTTTGAATTATCAGACCTGATTTTTGAAATTTGCATCCTAAAGATAACAAGATTATGATTCTGTGTTTTTTGTATCCATTACCTTTATGTGTGAGGACTCCTAAAAAGAGGCTACTTGTGTTACGATCAGCTATTTTTCTCGAACATGCCCAAGAGAGCTGCGCGTCATTTCATTAAAGATAGATAAAAAACGGTCCGGTGTACATGCCGAATTCCATTGCTTCATTACTTCCACGGCTTGGTTACAATCAGCTGTAATGCAAGTTAACCCTGCTCTCTTCACCTTTGTTCAGCTGTATAACTATCTGGAGTAATGACTCCAAGCTAAAAAATGATATTTGATTCTTGAGCAAATAATTTACCTACAGGAATCATTCAATAGCATGCCCATCAATGATGTTTGGTCTATGTAGGCCTCATCATTTTTCTGCTTTGCTCTGTTACTGTAAGTTTGTTTTGTGACTTGTGGCATTCTTTTATAATACCTTATGATTTTTGCAAATTCGGTTTTGGTTATTACTGATTAGTTGAACCAACTTTAGTTATGAAATCATTCTTGCGTTCACCAATTCGCTCTTCATTATCTTGTTTGTGGTTACTTACCACTTGGACAACATAGGAGTTTGTTCGCTCAATTCAAGCCCGGAGGCGCTACTGGGCTAGGAGCTATGCTGGATGGAGAAGGTTTAGGAGAGCACAACCAAATGCAGCCCATTATGCTCTTGCGTCTCTAGAAAGGATTGGTCGTGTTCACTCAATGGTTACCCAAAATGTGGATAGGTAGTGAGCTGGGCCTGTGTTTGTTAATAGGTAACAGAAGTGTATTTTTCACCTTCACTTGTTGCGCATGTAACTTAGGCTGCATCATCGTGCTGGGAGTAATCCACTTGAGCTGCATGGGAGTGTATATGACGTTATTTGTTTAGAATGTGGTACATCCATCAGCCGAGAATCATTCCAGGAGGAAGTGAAGAACCTAAACCCAGAGGTTTGTTGTCTATTTGATACCAATTATATTTCTCATTTATATTGTGTTTGTTCGACGTGAACCCTTTGAAAAATGTATCTGTCACACAACTAAGTTGAAGTGATTTTTTTCACGTCCCTTTGAAGTTGTTGACTTATCGTATAATTTGGTATTTGTTGCCTTTGCTTTTTGAATCATTCAGACATGGTTCTAGGAGTGGAGGATAGGTAAGGGCAACCTGGGCCATGGGCACCCCTAGGCCCTAGGTTCGTCATTTTTCTTAATAAACATACAATAATCTATGGCTAAATTAGTTCATGCATAGTGGCCCTCCTGATTCATTGATGGAACCCCTTAGGATGTTGTTCAAGCTCCACCACTGCATGGTTCATCTGTTATGATCATTTAGTCAGCTTCTACATTAGACGTTAATGTTGATCGGTAGAGCAATACATTTTTCTGTAGATGATTTCTACCACATGCTACTCAAATTTTAAAGCGACGTAATGCTTGTTCTTTTCCAGATTTGAACCGATCGTTCTGTAGCCCCTGACAACTGATGATTACTGTTGTTTCTGCAGTGGGCTCAAGCTATTGATAGTTTGGAAGTAGGGCAACCAGGTTCAGACAAAAGTTTTGGAATGCAGCAACGACCTGATGGTGATGTTGAGATTGATGAGAAGTTTTGGGAGCAAGATTTTGAAATCCCTAGCTGCCATCAATGTGGTGGAGTGCTAAAGCCTGATGTGAGATTCTCTTCACCCTGATAATTGTAGTATTAATTTTTCTTGGTGTATATAAGTATGCTCAGTTGCAGTTTTGAATTATTAGAAGAATTATTCTAAACCACATCTAGCCATCTGGGTTTAGTGGGTTTTTTTAGCTAATCTGCACCCAACAGGGGTGGGGCTGTAATCCCCACCTTACGCTTCTATTGTTTTGAATTAGCAACATTAATTTATTTAGCATCCTATATATCTCTTTAATCCTTAGTAATCTGTCTAGCAATGACTAGAAATGGGATGTAAATTGTCAATATGCTATTCCATTTCCTGGCATTCTTTCACAGGCTGTGTGATGTTACTAAAGCCGTATGAATATCATAACTGAGTTTTTTTTAACTTGTTATTTCTGATGTTTGAAGGTTGTGATGTTTGGTGATAATGTTCCTCAAGAGAGAGCTGAAAGCGCTAAGGAGGCTGCAAGAGCCTGTGATGCACTGCTAGTGGTTGGTTCAGCACTAATGACAATGTCTGCTTTTCGGTTGGCAAGGTATCAGTAGAAATATATAATAATATTTGACACTCTCTTTTGTACTACATGATCAAGAGCTAGTCATGAAATCTGTTTTAAGATTTTTTTTTTTCTCGGCAATGTCTCTCAAATTGGATTAAATTATATCCGGTTGATGATTATTAATCCAAATTCAGGCTGGCACACGAAGCAAATGCTCCGATAGCTGCAGTTACCATCGGGGAGACCAGGGCTGATAGCATTTTATCACTGAAAATCAATGCGAGATGTGGGGAGGTTAGTGCCTCTTACTTTGAGCTTGATACACTTGTGCCGCAGCATGTGACCAAGTGTTTTCTGTTTTACTTTGTTGCAACATTTTGTTCAGATATTACCCAGAATACTTCAGATGGGAAGTCTGGTGGCACCAAACGTAAGCTGAGCATGGCTTTCAAAGTGTCAAGTCAGCCTACCATGGCCCATAATTAATCTTTGGAGTTTGGAGGACTCAGTTAGCGGTGAAGAATATAAGAAGAAACATGTACGTGTACAAGTAGTTATAGATAATTCAACATGTCATTGGAAAGCAAAGGTCAATGGCCTTCTGGATGTTATATCCAAATTGTTAATAGGGGATAACTAGTGATTCCTGCAGCCGATGATAATTTTCTGTAACATGTACTATATTGCAAAGTTGTTAGATCAAATGTGAGGATGATGTTTAATGTTCAATCAGGGAGCCATAACTCGCCCTGTCTTGTGTCGATTTTTTAGTTATGAGTACTGGTTTTACTCAGTGCCGGCGTGACAGGCTCCAGCGCTGAAGCTTTTGCTGAAGAAGAAACGAGCGCGGGAAAATTCGGTATGAGGGTAAAGAACAAGTGGGCCGTGTGCGGTGTTAGCTGGCGCGTGCGTGTTCGGGCCTGCTGCATAAAATTATTTAGAGTTTACCCTTTTCTCAATCTATACTTACCAGAAAATTATCTAAAAAAATACCTCGTTCATCCTGTGATTTGCTCATGCGCTTGTAGATGGGGACCAACGTTACCGATTCATGGATAGCTTTTGGGGTTGTCCTAGTTTATGATATGATATATGTATCCAGTAATAAATAGATAAACTTTTAATGATTTTACTAGTATGAGTCTGCTACTGGAGCTTTAGGAAACATGGTTTTCGGTAATTTTGTAGCCAAAATGGAACATAAATTCCATTTTAAGACAACACAAAAGCAAGTGTATGTTGCCAAAGTGAGAGGAATGCCGGCCATGAGAGCAACTATTTTTGAGACAACAAATATTCATTGTTCTTTTTGTGCAAGATGCAATTGGGTTTATAATTAAGATTCTTTATTAAGAAAAATTAGGTTCTAATCTTTACCAAGTACGATGGACATTACATAATTGTTTTGTAAGAAATGGGATAAGTTATATGCATGGCAATAGAGTGTTTCTGCGCCTTTTTGACACCCAAATTTTCACTTCACCGTCTCTTCGGCTCTGTAACTTGTACCACGTTTTTTTTTTGGCTCATTCACCTATAGCATGAGTGTATCACATAAGTATCTTCCTCATGTGACTAATAACAACATACAAGTATGTTCCATATTCGATCATGTTAACTTAATTGATATGTGCCTAAACTATAGTTATTGAAATGTATTTAAATTCCAAGGATCTAAATAGGACCTTAGTGATCTTGTTAAGCCCTAGTTGTGCTCTGTGATGGATTTTAGAGCAAGTTGTGGTTAAAGTCATGAGGTGGTTTAGAGCGACTTTGGATATGCTTTGATCGAGTTGGCTCAATGTTGCATCATTAGTATTAACTAAGGTCGTCTCCAACGCGACATCGGACTAGTGGTTACAGGCTCCACATCTGCTCTCGAGGCCCACATTAAGTTGAATGGAGGCTTTGCATAGTGTTAGGTTAGCTTGCAGAGGTGTCGGCTACTTCATTTGACAAAAGGTTAGAGCACTCAACAAGACGTGTGTGGAGGCTTCTGGCAAGAAAAAAAGGCGCCGGTACACCTAATAATTCGAATGCTATGACAATGATGTATGTTGTGTAGAGACAAAACCAAGATGACATACAAAAGTAGTCTGCGTTGGGAAAAAAGTTGCCTCCTATTTTCTTACCTACGTGGTCTTGTACTTTTGTTTGAGGCTAACATCCTTATTAATCTGCATAGGTAGAGTCTAAGTAGTCGTATAGTCAATAGTCATTACTTGGATCGGTCATTTTACTGAAGTTGTTGGGTGGTATACCGAACTTCCAGTTGTTTGGTTCTTAGGCCACCCCCAACGTGCGCTAACAAGTGTGTTAGCTTGAACAAAAAGTAGAAATACACGTAGACATAGAAGCCCTCAATGCAAACTACCACAAGCTTAATCCAGCTGCTACAATACTAGGGCCTGGTGTACTGACATATCTCTTCTTTCTTCTGACACTTTGCAGAGCAAGCCACCGTCCCGTGCTTCACAACGCGCTCCAGCCTGCTGCCTCCTACTTTTGTTAGATGAAGCTGCTGTATCTCCTGCAATACACTCTAACGCGCTACGGAGCCATAGTTGGCCATGCAGCCCGAGCCCGTCAGCCCGGCCCAAGGCCCGTTTTTTTGGCCCGGCTCAAGCACGGCCCCGCATGGAGGCTAGCGGGCCTAGGCTGGCCCAACCGGAGGAGCGAGCCGTGCTCAGGCCTTACCCCAGCACGCACGGGCTGCTCTCTCTCAGACGGCTCACACGGGCGAAGAGCAACCGGACCGCTTAGCGGCCCTCGGCCGCCCCTCTCCCCCCCTCCTCCCCTCGCTCGGGTGCTCGGAGAAGAGCTTTGTGAGGGGCATTGTGCTCGCCCCGCGGGAGCCGTGAAGAGCAACTCTAGTTGAGCGTGTCATTGAGCTACCATCACTTTCGAGGTAGGTTCTTGTGGTGCCCGACGTGCGGGCTTGGCGGGTGATGCCAATTAGCCGCCGAACCACCAAGTGAGCGGTCGACACAACGGGGACGTAGCGTGTTGACAAGCACGTGAACCTCGGGAGAAAATCACCGTGTCAACCTTGTTCTTCCTGTTGGTTTGTAATCCCTTTACACAAGCTTGTGATTACTTTTATATACATTGTGCTTGTGTATTTGCTCTAATAATTAGTTAGCTTGTGTAGCTCCCTAGTTATCTTCTTGCTTGAGTAGCATAGAAGTAGCTCCCTTGCGTGGCTAATTTGGTTTGTGTAACTTTATTAGTCACATTGCTTAATTTGTGTAGCTAAATATTTGCGCTCTCTAATTTGTCATTGGTTGCTTTGTTATTGAGCATTGCTAGTGAGCTTAGTTGACTTTGTGTTTTTATTTACTAGCATGTGTAGGAGCTCCCTTATTGCTTAAAGTACTAATGTCATATGTTTGTGTGATATTACTCCTAAAATTGGTTAGGTGAGCTCTAGCTAGCTCGGCACCTTTGTTGCTTATTTAGTATCTTTGAAAGGTGTTAGAGAACATAAATAAAGGGGTATAGTCTTGGCTAGACCGATAATTTTAATTTCGTACTTGTTTCGGTTAGCCGACGCGATTAAGTTTGAGAAAGGACTATTTACCCTTCTCTAATTCATCATCTCGACCTTACAGCCGTGCCGGGCCAGACTGGCCCGTTGACCATATATATATATATATATATATGTATGTATGTATATATATATATATATGTATGTATATATATATATATATATATATATATATATATATATATATATATATATATATATATATATATATATATATATATATATATATATATATGTATGTATATATGTGGAGCTACCGTTCACCGTGACATGAAGGACCAAAGCGAACGTGGCCTTAGGGTAGTACTCCTCGTCGTTACATTGGAGAAGCCCTTAGGTTCCATTTGCACTTTAGACCATCATTTGTTTTTATTTTTATTTTTATTTTTCTAATAAAATTCGTGACAAAAAATTTAGCGGTTTTTTTAGAAAATAAAACTGTTAAGCCCATAAAGCATAAAGCGAGTCTGGTGGAACAAAGAAGGTCTCTGTTCAAAAGAAAACAAAGATGGAAAGTGCAAAACAAAATGTAGTGAAGCGCTGAGAATCTCGTTCGTCAAGCAGTGAAGCAGTCCTGCTGAAAGAGATAACGCGCGGCCGCACGGGCAGTGCTTGAAACCAGCCGCCCCACTTCTCCACCCACTGCCTCCAATGGCGACGCCGCTCCCGCCGGAGGCGGACGCGTGGGAGGCGCGGGAGCTCCTCTACGAGGCGTACAACGAGCTGCAGGCGCTGGCGTCCGAGCTGGGCGGCGCGGCGGCGGCGGTGGCGCCGGCGGTCGTGGTCGTCGGCCACCAAACGGACGGCAAGAGCGCGCTGGTCGAGGCGCTCATGGGGTTCCAGTTCAACCACGTCGGCGGCGGCACCAAGACGCGCCGCCCCGTCGCGCTCCACCTCCGCTTCAACCCGCGCTGCGACGAGCCCCAGTGCCGCCTCCTCTCTGCAGCCGGTGACGCCGACGAACATGATGAAGCCGGGGTTGCCGCGCGCCCCATGCCGCTCGCCGACATCCAGGTGCGTACGCTCCTTGACGGCGTGCGCATGTGTTTGTGGAAATGCCGCTGCCGTGTGCTCCGTCTGCTCTTATCTGTATATCTGTGAAGTGCAATGCACCCCTTGTGTTTGTGTAATTGCCTGTGTCCTGTGCTGGAAGGAGGACCTGGGGTGCTGCAGATGGGATTAGCCATTACGAAGATAATCAGACGAAGAGCATTTTAAGGAGAACGGATGGATGGGATATTTGTAATACACCTTGTATATTTATGTGATTTCTCTCTGTATATTTCCATATGATGTTGGAGAAGCTATTTGGTAGCTAACTTGATCTATTTATGTTAAAAGTTCGACCAGCATCCAATAGCTAACTTCATGGTTCTGTATTGATTATACTGTTTATGAACTTTTAGGTTAGTTTGCTAGAAAAAGGAGGCATATAGGCCAATTGCTACCAAGCACCATCTTGATACATGAAACCATTTGACTTTTCATAATGTCGAATATGCAGCTTTTGATTGCTTGATTAACTAGGAAATTGTTTCTGCATTTTGTTACATTGTCAAATTGTAATGCAGAGAAGGCTGGATCACTGTTGCATTAAATGATTTCTTATTCTTATTTCCCCAAACTTTAGTGGCACGAGGATATTATTTTGTAAACTCTGCTCAACTACTTTCAGGCATATATTGAAGCTGAAAACTTGAGGTTGGAGAATGATCCATGCCAATTTTCAGAGAAGGAAATCATAATTAAGGTAGAATACAAGCATTCCCCCAATCTCACCATTGTTGACACTCCAGGCCTCATCCTTCCAGCTCCTGGCCGTAAAAACAGAGTTTTGCAGGTACTTTGTTTGTTGTCCTCTGTATCAGTTTACAGTAGGCTTTTTACCCTTTTAGGTGCATTTGATTCCACACTGAAATTGCTCCAACCTTGGCAATCTTGTGACATGCAGAGCCAGGCTTCTGCTGTTGAGAGCCTTGTTCATGCTAAAATCCAGCATAAAGAGACCATTATACTGTGCCTTGAAGATTGTAGTGATTGGAGTAATGCAACTACACGGAGAGTAGTGATGCAGGTTGGTTTTGAAGTAATCTTTTTTTTATATGCCTAATTCCTCTAAGAATAAACATTTGCATGATTTTCCACCAGTTATAATCATAACTGGGTTGCCATACATAATCAAAAGACAAAATCACTTTCTGGACTTCTAGGCCTTCAATCAGAGCTTGACCTTGCACAACCCTTCTGCAACTGATAAAATGTTTCCACTAAGCAGAGTTTTTCTTTTTCCTTTTGGTACTGCAGGTTGATCCTGATCTCGCCAGGACTGTTCTAGTCTCCACAAAACTGGACACTAAAATACCACAGTTTGCCCGCCCCTCTGATGTTGAAGTGTTTCTTCACCCACCAACTTGTGTGCTAGATGTTTCCTTATTGGGAGATTCTCCCTTTTTCACATCAGTACCTTCTGGTAGAGTTGGTTCTTGCCATGAAGCTGTGTTCAGATCAAATGAAGAGTTTAAGAAGGTATCACAAGCCAGTACCGCCTAAATTCTTTAGAGCTTTGTGCTTCCTTCTGTGTTGAATTATATACTGTATAGACATGCTTGAACACTAGCATTAAGCAGACTCTGAGTTTTATCCTTCTGTGCCAATAAAGCAACTGGCCATCTAGTTTCATTATGTACCTGACAGGGCAATCTGGTTAAACTCAAGAGCGAATGTGTAACTCAGTATGATGTAAACTCCCTTACAAGAGGATTACAACTAACTGAAAACCTATAGTTTTTAATAGTTTTTTAGGGACTCAAGTTACACATGGAAACCACAGGCTCCCTCATTTTCATTTTGTAAGGTTTGCACACAACCTAAGATACAAACTTGTTAATCTTTGATTAGCACTTAATCTAAGAATTTGTAGATTATACTATAGAAATTTGATACCATTGGATTTATATTTGAAAACATTTCCATAATGTCAAATTCATATTCATGAACATACGATATATGAGATATTAGTGGTTAAAATGTACTATTTCTTTTCTTCTTGATAAAATGATACGCAACTTTACTGCATTTGAGAAAAATTATAATGGTCAAAATGTGTCATTGGTGACCGCATGGGGTCATACCATGCCTTACAAAAAATAAAAGGAGGGAGTACTTTCTGTGCTTTTTGAATTACATATTGATTTTTTTAAACTCAAATAGACATGCTTGCTTTGACTTTTGAAGCTTCTCAGACTCCACTTCGAGGTGCCACTCCAAGAGTTTGTGTGGATGTGCCTATATTTCTATACGTTTGTGTAGGGTAAAGACTACTCTAGGAATACCCCCCGCAGGCCGAGTTTTTTTTTTTTTTTTTTACTCTAGGAATTTCCTGTGACTAACAGATAGGTTTGTACTTCCTGTGGGGGTTAAGAATGTAATTGACAACGCTTCTATTGTGTCTGTGAAATGTGTGCTCCTATTGGATTTACAATTCATATTTGTAGGATCAAATGACATGTTCATGTATGTTGCCTTTTTTAACAACACAATCTACAATAAGGAATGTTGACGATCAGCTTTCATAGTAATATGTTAGCGAAAATTTTAAAAGATATTATATTGTGGAAGTACTGTCTCATAAAGAACAACGAACGTTATTTGTTTCCAGGGGCTACATTACAATTACATCATGTTACTAGTTTGAAATTTAACCTTGTTGTATGTACATAACCACCTTTATTTTATAACAATACTGTGTTGAACTTCCCCACAGTTTTTCATAAAAAAATCAACAGAGTTTGACTACTGAAATCCTAAACACAATTTATTGCGAAGGAATGGAATAACATAGGAAGAAAAAAAAAGTGCTTTTAGGGAATGTTCTAACCGAACTGCTTTACAGAACACAATGCCTGTGTTTTAGTGCAGATTGTTTTGCCAGCATTGCCCATTAGATATCCAAATTTGAGCCTTTTCTCTTATGTGTGTGTAATGTAAGCAGGAAACCTTTCCACAAGGCCTCTAATGTTTTTTTATTGTGTCATCATGAAGGCCATCTTATCAAGAGAGTTGGAAGATATTGCATCTATTGAAGACAAGTTAGGAAGGTCACTTACAACCAAGGAGAGAGATAGAATTGGAGTGGGTAACTTAAGATTATATTTGGAAGAGTTGCTGCAGAAGAGGTACTGTTGTATTAACTGTACAACATAATGTCTTTTGTCATTCTCATATCTTTCATTTGAATGAAACAAATGTTGTTTCTGTTACTCAAAGGTATGTTGAGAGTGTTCCATTAATCATTCCACTTCTTGAGAAGCAACATCGAAATACAACAAGTAAATTGCGTGAAATCAGTCATGAACTCAGGTATGTTTTAGACTTTTAGTTGATTACCCTGTTCAATAAAGTGGATTCTTCCTTGTAGTGGGTTATGTGGTGTTTCTGACGCTCAAAGCTTTGACGGAAGTGTAAGATTGGTGTATAATGCGTGGATGTATTGCTTGAGCCCCTTGGGCTGGATGTATTGCTTGAGCCCCTTGGGCTGATTATATAGGAGTACATGGCTTGGAGGGCAAGTAGCCTCTCCTAGAGATAAGGAAGGTTATCCCAGGATTACAATCAATCCTAAACTAACCATATCCGGAGTTGCCTAATATACTCTAACATCCCCATCTCACCACTAACGGGAGCCAGGCCTCATCGATGAGACTCGAGAATAAGCCGAAGAGATGACATCCCCCCACAGTTTACAGCAACCGCCGATGTTTAGGTGCATTTGAGATATGTTGTGGCTTGGAATGGGAGCGAAGAGGCTTGTCAAGCGAGATGGTAGCCCCTTAGTGCGAAGTAGCCGATGTCTCAGGTGGGCACGATCGAAGCCCGTGGAGGAGGCGCTGGTCGAAAGCGTCAAGGCGCTGAATATATAAAATCAGCAGCTTCTTTGCCGGTTGTGGTCGGCAGGAGACGATAGGCCGGATCTGCGATGGTAGATGTGCGACTAAAGAGCGCAATTGCATCTTCCTTCAACAATATCGGCGGCGTGTCCGCGGCGTGCGGCAATAGGCGCGGACTCAGGACCGAGAGCCGCGTGACGAGGACCACAGCTCGCCCTCTGATGGGTGGCGCCACCCGCTAGATGAAAAGGCGGCGTCGCCCTGGCGAGGATGGCTGGATCACGAAGCGTTTCAGAGCAAATGAAGAGGCACAACGACAACCTCGCCTTCTGGGAGTGTCGAGGATGAAGCGATGACGAACGGCAGGGTGACGCAACCCGATCTCTGATTGGGAAAAAGAAAAAAAGAAAAAAAAAGCAGCAGCAAGACGAACCTTGGGGTACAATCTCGGATGCCCCTAGCAGTGCCCCATCCCCTCCCTTATCTCTTCCCAGGTCAACACGGACAAAGGGGAATAGAAATCAGGGACAAGAGGAACCGCCGTCCAATTGACCCGAGCGGCGAGCAGCGGCGCGAGATGGGGCGAAGCCCCCATGGCGCGGCAACCCACCAACGCGGCGGAGGAGCAGCGAGGAGCAGCGCGATGGAGGGGCTGGACCGGCGAGGGAGGGGCGTTGTGCGGCCGTCGGACGCCCCCAGTGGCGCGGCGGTCGGCTCAGCACCCCTACGGTTCTCCGTAGGCGCGCTCAAGTGCAGCAGGATTGTGCTCAAGGGCAGCGGTGGCGGCGGCGCTGGAGGAGTAGATGGGGCGCAAGGTAAAGACGCTCGGGGGGCGGCGAAGAGTTTTTTTTTTTTTGTTTCACTATGGCGGATCTGGCAGCGATGGGGGTTAAGAGGTAGGTCCTGCTGTTGTTGGTTGACCACGACGGCGCAGCAGATCAGAAGGATCAGTCGCGCATCCTACGAGGGCTCTGCCCTCGGTGGAGATCGATCTCCCCGGGGGCGGCGCGAGGGCAACGGAAGCCGGAAGCCTAGGGTTAGAACCTAGACTCGTGATACCATGTAAGATTGGTGTATAATGCGTGGATGTATTGCTTGAGCCCCTTGGGCTGATTATATAGGAGTACATGGCTTGGAGGGCAAGTAGCCTCTCCTAGAGATAAGGAAGGTTATCCCAGGATTACAATCAATCCTAAACTAACCATATCCGGAGTTGCCTAATATACTCTAACAGGAAGGCTGGGTTACGTTCTTCCCCATACGTCCAACTTTACATGCTCATGATAATATATTTGTTATTCAAGACGTATTTTTATGTTGACATCCTATATCTGAACAGTGATCTGGACGAAGCCAAACTGATGGAGAAAGCTCAGCTATTCCATGACTCATTTTTGACCAAGGTGCTTGTTCTACATATTATAAGGAAAATACTACATTATTACTTAGATGGTGCAATCATCTTGCACTACAGCATTTGATTACACGAGTTGTATTAGAATGTTGTATTCAGAAATAAAAACTGTTTGAGAATTAAAATTAATGTCGGATTATTTCATTTCAGTTATGTTTGCTATTGAAAGGCATGGTGGTGGCACCTCCTGATAAATTTGGTGAGTGTTTAATCTCCTGTGATTTATTTTATGGAGGTCTTGAGGTTGTTGCTACATTCTGCTTTGTTGTGACTTATTTAAACTGTTGGGCCACAGGAGAAACTTTAGTTAATGAGAGGATTAATGGAGGAACATTTACTGGAAGTGAGAATTTCCAGCTCCCAAACAAGATGATGCCAGTAAGTTATGTTTTTTTTATAAAAAAAATGGTACTAAAGATGCACACTGAAAAAAAAAAAAGGCGTCCAGGTGAGAGAGCTCGTGATTTCTGTATGGAGGTCTGGGAAAAGGTGTCGGTGGCAAGCCTTACCTCGCCACAGGCAATGCGAGAATGGAGGAACATGACTCGAACCCGGGACCTTCCGGTCACAGGCGGTAAGACTCTACCGCTTGCACCAGGCCCGCCCTTCAGATGCACACTACTACTCTTAATCAATTAGTACTTAGGAGTGGCACGCTGATTTCAGCTACTTGAGTAGTTGACCCCATGAAGCCATGATCTTTTACCACGTTTTGAACATTAAGCATTTGTTTTCTACAGAAGCTAAAGGGTAAACATATTTTATCTCCACTACTCAGCTAGTTGTATTAGTTTATTTGTTCCCACACACCATATACTACTGCCTTGGCTACGGATGTAATGTAGATCACAATTATACTAAGTGCACTTTTAATTCATTTATCAAATGTTTGAAATGTCCTTTTTGCAGAATGGTGGCATGCGTCTTTATGGTGGTGCACAATACCATCGGGCAATGGCTGAATTTCGTCTGGTAGTTGGTAATATCAGGTGCCCTCCAATAACTAGGGAGGAAATTGTCAATGCTTGTGGTGTTGAGGATATTCATGATGGGACAAACTACTCTAGGTACTCTCTTTCTTAGCGTTATCACCATGATATGGATCCTAGGGTCCTACATTCCTGTGATCACATTGAGTTAAAATGACATCAGTGGAACAGATTTAAATCTGCGAACATAGGATATTCTAGGCTCACGCTAAGGGTAGGATTATTTATATTGACAAGAAATTGCATCAAAATACAAAATGCAATGCGAGGTGTTGTTCATTAAAGTTGTATCTATCTACTATTCTTTCTTTCTTCAGTTTTTTGTGGTTTCTTTATTTTAAAGATGGCAACCTTATATTGGACATTTTAAATGCTGAGCTTTTAGAACCATACAGAATTTAAAATTTAACTTGACTGAAATTAACCTGAGTAAAACTGTACGGCTGTACTTACTTAGTTTTCTTGAATTGAATATAAATATGCACATTTCATTCAGAAATGATATAGTTGCACTGTATATTTTCTTCATTCTGAACATTGACTGGTTTTGTTAGGACTGCTTGTGTAATTGCCGTGGCAAAAGCACGTGACGCATTTGAGCCATTCCTTCATCAGGTTGGTCAGCTTGCCTCAAGCGTGGCCGCGTGGGCTCATTATTGATCTGCCATTTGGATTTCATCATGTTCCATTTCTAGATATATTTGTCATACTTTGTGTGATTATGGTTTCGGAAACCTGCAACAGTCATTTTCATGATATATGCATCTTTTTCATTTGGGCTTCTTGTGCAAGACATTCCCTTTCTAAAGCATGTGATATCATTAGATATTGGTCGCAATAGCATGATCAACAAAATAATTAAATAGTTCAACTATTTTGTAGTGGTTGATAGGTTTTGATCTTGATTTGATTACTATGTTTCTGAATTGATAACTGTTACTGAACCTTAACGCAGTTGGGTTTTAGGCTTTTGTACATACTGAAGAGGCTGATCCCAATCTCTGTTTATCTGCTGGAGGTACTAATTTGTCCTTAAGTTATTTGAATGATATGATTTTTCTTTGTCTTTTGAATTTTTTTGGAAATTACTCTGATGGGACTTTGCAGAAAGATGGTGAGCACTTTAGTAGCCATGAAGTGCTTGTAAGGCGTGTCCAGGAAGCATTCAAGAGGTTTGCTGAATCCACTGAGCAATCATGTCGTCAAAGGTAATAACCTTCACGATTCTGATACATATGAATGGCTTTCTTGTTTATTTGCTTGTGTGCAATCTAGTAAAAATACAATTTATTTGCAAAGGCAATGCTCATACATCTTGCTTCTAGCATCTTTGAGTTGAAACTGCAGACACCTCTTCTAGCATTTCTTATTGTCAACAGTTATTGTGCTATCTATGGATCACCTTTTGAGAAATATAGATTGGCTATTTGGCTTTATCTGTGAAGTGCTAAAAACGTTTTTCACTCATTTACTTAGTTATGCTTGTCAGCTGTCACTTTCCAGTTCCCATTTAAATTGAAAAAGATAAAAACAGGTACACTTTAAGATTGAATGGAATATCATATTTGATGAAAAGGTGTATGGATCCTTCTCAACATATGCTCTGGGTGGTGGGCAGGGAGTTGACTAGTTAGAATGCTAGTCATTTTGTTTCACATTTATGGAATGATGGAGTTATTTAGTCTAGTAATTATCTCTAGTGAAGGCTGTTTTGAGTTTGTCACAATGGAAAGAATCAAAGAACTGCATTCATCAATGAAGTGTAAATGGTGGAATGTGGATATCCCAATTCTTAGTTTCATACTATCATACATTTTACCTCTGTTTGATCTGTTGATGTCAAATCCTGTGTCCCTGAGCATTTTGTAATAAGTGATTTGAGGGGTTTGTGTTTTTCAGTTAAGTGGATTAGCAAAATAGAGCTACGCCTTGTTTGTTTTAGCTCGCAGTTTGTTAAAATCTGCCTCCCCCTTGCTTGCAGATTGTAACAACCTAAAATCCACTGTCCACAATCTGCAAGCTAAAACAAACAAGACCTTATAGATGCAGCTGTTAAGAGATATTAACTTCTAATGTGTTTGTTAGCTATTGTTCATGCTCGCTTCTTACTCCTTAGTCATAACTGCTAAATCACATCCTTTGTGTTTCCACTGATGTGCTTCTATACAACAACAACAACAAAGCCTTTGTCCCAAACAAGTTGGGGTAGGCATGTGCTTCTATAGGCTGTGTTAATTGTTACATGGGTAATATAGATTTTTTTTGAGTAAATTTTACTGGCGGTCCTCGAACTTGTCCCAAGTTCTCATCTAGGTCCCGGTACTTTCAAATTGCTCATTTAGCTCCCTAAACTTGTCCTAGGTTCTCATTCAGGTCCTGGTACTTTTAAATTGCGCATTTAGCTCTCTAAACTTGTCCCAAGTTCTCATACAGGTCCCGATACTTTTAAATTACACATTCAGGTCCCTAAAGTTGTATTGTTGTACCATTATGGTCCATCCACCCCTGTACCATCATCCTCACCTTCGTCAAACCGCACATGCCCGCCCTACCCGCGTAGCCATGCAGCGCCGCACCATGCTTGACCTCCTACACCATGCATGCCTATGTTACATCGTTAGTGCGGTGCCACACCCATGTTGCCACGCTAGGCCATGTCGTGCTCGTGCACCGCCATGCCGCGTGCTCCACTCACCCTACTGCACTATGACGACAACCCTATTGTTGTCGAGGGAGGTGAGGAAGGATGGGAGTGTAGGGAACTAAGTGTGAAGAGATGGTGAGAGCATGAACTCTTGCTCGACGAGGGACCGGAAGGAGTGCGGTGGTGGCTGTGGTGGTGTTGAATGTGATTGCGGTGAGGCAAGGGCCGATGCCACAGTGAGGTGGAGCAGGAGCAAGTCAAGCGGAATCGAGGAGGGCCATAGCGGCGAAGGCTTGGCTAGGACATGTGGTAGGGCAAACACGACAAGGATGGCCAAGCCGCGAAGCGGGTCCTAGGAAGCTAGTTGTGCACATGAAACGCATTGTGTGGGGAGGGGATGGACCGGAATGGTACAATAATACATTTTGGGGAGTTGGTCGTGTATTTTTGAAGTACTAGGACTGAGATGAGAACTTGGGACAAGTTTAGGGAGCTAAATGCGTAATTCGGGATCTGGATGAGAACTTGAGACAAGCTTAGGGAGCTAAATGCGCAATTTAAAAGTTCTCGGGACCTGGATGAGAACTCGGAACAAGTTTAGGGAGTTGAATGTGCAATTTGAAAGTACTGGGACCTAGATGAGAACTCAAGACAAGTTCGAAGACCGCCAGTGAAATTTACTTTTTTTTTTTATTTCTAATGCAGGTGTATGGAAGATTTGGAGAGTACCACTCGTTATGTCACTTGGTCCCTTCACAACAAGGTGCAATTTTTACACCTCAGGAATTTTAAATACATGCTATCAGCATGTGTGATGTTTTGCTCTATTGGACGCAGAACCGTGCTGGATTGAGACACTTCCTCGATTCATTTGTTGCACCGGAGCAACTCTCAGTAAATACACTGAACGAACAGTTTTCTGGGTTGAATGACAACAAACAGGATAGGGCAAAGGGTGATTCTCGAAGTCAAACCATTCTTCAGACACAAATTCATCCAGTGCTGTGCCGGAGACAAGGCTGGTAGATCTATTGGATAGCACACTCTGGAACAGACGGCTGGTGCCCTCATCTGAAAGACTTGTTTATGCGCTGGTGCACCAGATTTTTCATGGAATCAAAGAGCATTTTCTTGTCACCACTGAACTTAAGGTCTCCCTCATCCAAAAACTTGTTATGCACTAGCTCACCAGATATTTCTTACTAAAGCTGTTCCTTTTCCTTTGTTCATGGCATAATGCTTTGGCTCATCATGAAATTGCAGTTCAATTGCTTTCTCCTCATGCCGATTGTTGACAAATTACCAGCGCTTCTAAGACAAGACCTTGAATCAGCTTTTGAAGAGGAACTTGATAGCATCTTTGATGTCACTCAGCTGCGCCAGTCACTTGGGCAGAAGAAGCGAGAGTTGGAGATCGAACTGAAGCGGGTACGTCTTTCTATATGAAAAGAACTACAGTTTTAAGTGCTTACCATGTTAAGATCATTCTGAATATTTAGTATTGTTTCGCTGGATTCAGATCAAGCGCTTAAAGGAAAAGTTTGGGGAGATAAACAAGAAGCTCAATTCTCTTCAGGTTAGGCAGTAGGTCAGCCCAAAATTTAGCAGTAGCTTGGTAGGCTAGGACTCCAGGTAGAGTGTTTCTAACTTTCTATGCTGTAATAAAATCATTGGTCATCTAGAGTGACTTGTATCTTTTTAGTTGTAAATATGAAGTCTTCTTATGTCTTAATGTATGTCATTGCTACACGGTTTTCTCCCTTTTCTGCATGGCCAATAGAATGTATCCCTCGCACAGTTCTTAAATCCGAGTGGTTTTGCAACCACAGTGCTGCCAGAGAATGAGTCGTTATGGAAGTGTTGAACTGATACTGTTTGCCAGGTCTAGTAATATTGCATGAGCTATAGAGGATCACATGCACACTGCGACTCCTTCAAATCCCAGTTCAACACGGTAAGCTGCACAAAAACAGCAAGCTCCAATCCGAGTCGAACATATGCGTTTCTGCTGGAGGGTATGCTGAAGGGAGATTGCTAGACACTGATTTATGCTGTTTTGGGTTGTCTAACAAGGAAACAAGTTGTTTTTATTTTTCAGAAAAAAGGACATGAGTTGATACCTCCAGAGTAGCATATCAATCGCACGTAAGATCGGTAATACTTAGGCCAGGGGCGTCCGTCTGTCCGGACCTAAGAAAAAAAATCAAATGTCCCTACGGGAGCTCGTCTCCCCCGTTCCATGCTCATCCGTCGCGGCTTTACCGTGCCGTGCGGCCGTCCTAATCTGCCATGCTGCCGCCTCCACCCCGCGCCACTGCCATCCCCTGTGGCACCCCCCATCCCCGCGGCAACTGTGTCCCCCATAGAGAGGAGGAATCCTCCGTGCGAGGTATGCTGCTAGCCGCCGCACCGACTGTAGCTGCCGCCGGACTCGTTCACCGGCCCTCGCCCTCCGCCTCCAAGCTCCATGCGCGTGTGCTCGGCGACTACAGCGGCGCCTCCTTCCCCTCGCTACGCCATGCGTGCTTTGTCCTTCAGCTGTGCCCAGGCCAGGCGACCAGGAGAGGGGGGCCGTCGCTGGCTAGGACTAGGCTAGGTGCAGGGGCAACTGGCCGCCGTTGCCAAGCCACGCCACCATCCTCGGCTGCCAACAGGCCGAAACCGGCCACCCCCTCGCTCTGCGCTGCGTTACGGAAGAAGGATGAAAAACGCATATTGCACGCCTATATTCCAAGTGTTTCATATGTTTCATAGGTATGTTGCAAGTGTCTCATGTTGATGTTGCAAAAGTAGATCGAAAATGTTACATATGTTGCAATGTTTGTACACGTATGTTATAAACTTCTATTCCCAATGTTTCATCTGTTTTTCTCAGACATATGTTGCAAGCGTGTTTATTTGAATGTTGCATATGTTTGACACATACAAGTGTTGCAAGTGCATGTTTCAAATGTTTCATCTACCTTCAGATGTACATTACAAGTGTTGCATCTGGATGCTTCAAAAGTAGATCGGTGTAGCATCTCCCTCCTCGCTTTCTACTACATCGCCTCGGTTTTTCCTCCTTCCGATTCCGGCTAGGCATCCGCCGCCCCCTCCCCCTCTTCTCAATGTTGGTGGCGTTTGGGGCTATGCGGGCCCCACATGGACACATGAAACAGAGCGGAAAACAAACTGCAGGTGCAAGCGTCCGGACATCTGGGCTCTAGCGAGCCCATAGCATAAATGACAAACAGCGGAAGAACAAAACTTGGTTCAATTCGGTGGAACATGATCATTTGGTAAGCTGAATGCAGTACCATACAGCAACCAAGGTAAACTTCGGTTAGTGTAATAAATATTTATCCTGAAATGACAGATGCTGCTTTATTCATAGTGTAGCATACTACTCAAATAGAGCATGCTGAGCACAAAAACTTCCTTTAATCAGTGAATGCAATTTGTGGAGCTGTCATTGAACTCGAACAACTTTTCCTTGCAAAACCTTTGAAAATGGTCTCACGTCAACATGACAATGTCCTGCTCAGTCACCTCCATCCACAGCTACTCAAGCGAGACACCCTGCAAACATTTCAATGAAAAGCATGTTACATGACCTAAGAACATAATTATTTTCTACCTCTCAAGAATGGAAAGTGTCCTGATTCCTTTTACCTTTGGCAGGTCAAACTTGGCCCCAAGATTGCTTAATTTGGCATGAGCTTCAGCGTAGTCCTCGAAAAATGCATCCTGATCCGTGGCATATTTCTCAGCATAGATCTTCAAGTATGAAAAGTCATCATGAGACATGGTCCAGATAAAAGCTAGATATGTGCAGTTTTTTGCAACATGAGAACCTTCACTAACCTTGAATGAGGAATCCTCAAATAGCACAGCATCAGTAGGCAGAACTAGGAGGTCCTCATCTCGCCTTTCTTTGATAGCCTGAATTGTTATGCCCATGTTTTTGTTAAAGCTACATGATTGAATCCTTTGAAGGTAATCCTATAGCAAACTTATGGACAATACCTTGAAATAGCTGTTGTCAAACTTGAGCCATTGAGATGTCCAAGATTGCCCTCCAGGTGCACCAGGCCCATCTTTCTGGCATATCAAACAAAAGAACAATTAACAAACGAGTGAGTTACTCCACTCCATCACCATTCAGCAAACAAGACTATGAATCTGAAGGTGCTATTACTGTACTAATCACACAAAGTGCATCTTTACAAGAATAATGGTGGGGAAAATAGAACTAAGATCCATAGAGGGAAAAGCTAGCAGACACACCACAATATAGTGAAAAGCAATTTCCAGGGCATAGTAGACAATAATGTCTTATCAGATATCAGCACGGACAAGTATCAAATATGGTGTCCATGCAGCAAGCGTATAAGCAAGGACCAATCAGTAGAACAAAGCCAAACAAGAAATTAGCTAGCAGTCTAGCACGAATAGAAAATATAGGTTACACTCACATTTTACTGCCTAATATAATAAGTAAATTATGAAGGACAGGCATGCAAATGCAATAACTGAAAAAAGGACAACGCATGATTAAAACTGCAGGTTACATACAGTGTACTTTGTTTCTGGTTTACCCCAGCCACTACGCTCTGGTCTTGCCCGTCCAAGCGTATGAGCTCCTGACAGTGCAACAATTTCCTACAGAGCACAAAATAGTTGTGACTAGCAAATATAGAATTATGCCAAGTCTAATTTAAACACAGCATTCAGTTCACACTTCACACCTTGTCATTCAGGCCCATTCTATAGAATACTTCACGCAAATGTTCCGCAGGTGAAGGTGGGCCAGCAGCTGAATGGTGAGAAAATAGAAATATGAGTAACCTCGGAATAAAATCTTCTGTATAGAAATAAAGCACTGGTACATCAAAGAAGCAAGCAGTATAGAGTGTTAAACTGTCAACTTAAATAATTATATGGCACATGAAGAGATCAATCAGGAACCACTGGATAGGGGTGTTTGGAAACATTGCAATGCTTAGGAAGATAATGTGCAGTGACATTTTTAATTCTATGACCATAAGACAACTGTATGAACATGATTCTATTCTAGGTAGCACAGCTTCTCAATATTTTCTTCTCTGCATGTTCAGCCATTTGATTTGACCAGACTGTAGATCCCACAAAGGTAATTCTTTTAAAAGACTTATGCTGTATAGATCACATAACACTGTTCTATGACTTTTGCTTGCTTCTACCTTCAAGTCTTATCTTATACTAATTAAATTCCAAAAGAATATAGATTAATCTGTCCTAAGCATCTCAAAAGCTGAATTTAGAGGCACTATAGGTAACACAACAAACACTGGTGGAATGAAGAGGGATACCATTAAAAGTTAGCCAGGACTGTATTTACATCCTCTGCTTGCAATATTGCATCAGTATTTTGTTTGTATTTTAATTTTTGGTGTGCCATTGCAGGCAAATAAACAATAGGTGCCATAAATCTGATAGGATGTGTCTTAGCTTAAAGTGGATGATGTCCAGGACTAGGACAGTATATTTTCTGTGACATGGATCATTTTCCACCACTAATCCAGGACATGGATCATAAACTTTGGTAATACTAGTTGAAAGCTGCCAGTGTACTGACATGCCAAACTTTCATGAACAACTAAGCAAGCAAATACAAGTCATCTGTGGGATTAAATATGATAATGATTTGATAAGAGATAGTTTATCAAAGTTTTAATCAGGGAGTTAGCTGAAAGTTTGCTATGTGGTGGAACTCTGAGCACAACCATACAAGGTTAATGAATCAGATAGTGATTCGGTGTTTCGATCGCTAAGCAATGATTGCAACAGTATGCTTGGACTAACATCACATGAAACTATTGGAACGACCCTATGTTCTAGGTTCTGGATTCTGAGCCGGACTCAACCAAAATTGGCATTTGAGTTAAGATCAGTCAAAAATTCATTATTACTGACCAGGAAGCCTCCCCTCTGGTGGGCATTGTTCAGGGGCAGTAACGTCAACCCTTCCATAGATCATGGGAATTTTGGGGCCACCTGCTTCCTGAAATGAAAGAAATCAGAACAACCAGTCAGGCAGTCATCATTAACAAGAAACAATTTATGAATGACTATCACTTAATCAGTAAGCTGGAGCGATTTGAAGGACCTCAATGGCTGTGGCGCTGGCAAGCTGAAACAGATCTGCGTAGGTAACACCTGAAAACTTGTCCTTGATCGGTTGGATCAGCTTCAGAGCATTCACAAGACCTGTCAATGCCATGAAACTAAATGTAAGAGTATCCCCTCATGATAAAGTTACAGATGATCGATTGAGAAGCAGCATTACCAGCATTGGCTCCATGCTTTAATTCGACTTCAAATCTCAAGCTACCATTAGCTCCACCACACTTGGGCCACTCAGCCATGTTCTTGTCATAGGTACCAGAATCATGCCAACCTAATCGAACCTGAACAAAAATATAACCCATAACATAAGTCGTATCTAAGCAACCTGGAGGCTGAAGCAGCTAATGCTGGATTGCGATTGGTGAAGAGGAAAACAGTAATGTGCACACAAGCAAGAAGACCAACATTGATCTAGCATAAACAGAGAGGACAGTGCATTTGGGGCACTAATACATCTCCCAAACCTAATTATGTTGCATAAACAGATGTGTAGTCAGCTGGGCAAACATATGGCCAACTAAATTGCACGAGTTCCTTCTTTACCCAGAACAGAAGGTAGTTCCTTCCTTACCCAAAACAGAAGGTTGCACAGTATTAGTTCATCAACTGCACGAGACATGAGAGAAACTTTGGAGAGATGCAGAATCTCTGGGTGGCTAGACGAATAAACAAGGTCCCACAGTACAATCACTTGTCTGCTCCAACCGCAGGGAGCCTCGGCACGAGGAGAAAGAAATAGCGTACCAGGATGGGATGGCAGGAGGTGGCCTTGAGCAGCTGCCTGACGTCCTCCCGCGCGCCCCTCAGCTCGGCCGCTGCGTCTCCCGCCGCCGCCGAGCTCAACGGGTGCTGCCCAAGCTCCTGCGCCGCCGGGAAAGAAGCACGCACGAAATCAAGGACCTCTGTGACGGCGAGGGCAGTGGGTGAGGGCGAGGGGAGGAGCCGCCGGTACCTGGGAGGCGTGGAAGAGGCCGCGGAGAGGGTGGATCTGTGAGCCGCTGGAGACCCCGCGGCGGAGGAGGTGGTGGACGGCCATGTCGGCGCGCCGGCGGCGGGCGAGAGGAGGGGTTTAGAGGAGGCGCGGTTGGGGAAATGGAACGGTGGACCAATAGCAAATTTTGCTGCATTTGTTAGCGAGAGAAAAAAAAGAGAAAATGGAGCCCTCGAGGTCTCGATTCTCCACACGTATCGTTTCACTCCTTGGGCCCACTCGCAGTCTCCCTTCCCTCTCTCAACTCTCGAGCCGATCGAACCTCGAGGAAGAAGCACATTTGTGTCTGTTCGCTTGGCTGCCATGGCTACTATTGATTTGATTTCTTGTCATAGGTAAGAAACATGCCAACCATTCATCGATTAAAAAATATAACCCATTATAAGTCGTATCTAAGTGAACAGAGCGTTGATCGCTTGATTGCGCTCGGGCAGGAGACGAAGATGTGATCGCAGGTCTCCAAGATACCATCACAAGCGGGGCAGTGAGATTCTTCAAGCGGCTTGATGTTTTCCCAGTAGAGGTTGGCTCGAGAGTTTATCATGTCGAAGTGTAGTAGAGACTTAAGATTAGAAACGGTGCCAGTCCTAGGATTTCGAGGGTCCTCCGGTGAACTCGTCGCTACGGCCTTTTCTAGATCATGTATACAATCTTATCTTAAAATATATATAGACGCTAATTTTACTTATAAAACAAAAACAAATCCAATAATATGTACAAGCACAACACTGCTAGAAGCAAAAAAAAAACCCTTATGTATAGCACCTTTTTGTGATTGAACAAATTGATTTTCTTGTCTTTTTTGTTTTCTTTTCTCAGCCCCCGACAATTGTTTCTTAGGTAACATTCTAAAATTCTAACACCTCATCAGTAATCAGAGTACTAGAAGTCTGAAATATAATACAAATAATTAATTTGGATTAAAAACGAACAAGGAAAAAATACCTAGGGTCTGGACTCTAATGAACTGATCGATTGATCAGGATCGCAAAACCGCAAGAAGTCGTTGTTGATGAGCCTGGAGCAATGGAGCCTAGTCGTCGCCAACCCACCACTGTGTCCATGTCTCCATTGCGGCGCGACTGTTCCTCTCCGAGTCGCGGTCTCGCGGACGTACGTCACGGTTTCTCGGCTGCTCGCGTGGCCACGTGGGAAAGCTACAAAGAATAGAAAGGCCGATGTTTGCTAATGGATTTTGGACTATAGGGTTTGGGGATTGTATACCTGGGTTTAGGCTCCTCCCTCGCCTGGGCCCTCGGCCGTCGCACCCCGTGCCCCTCCCCTAGGCCAGCACTGATTAGAAACTCATCTCTGCTTGCATCCATGGTTGCAGCCTACTAAATTCAAATCAGCAACTCATCTCAACCTATTTAAAAAATACAACACTTTTTTTTTTGTCCTTGACATGCTTCTCCTCGTCCATACAACTTGCCAGCCATGCAGCGCTAGTCACTCATCCAAACAAAGCTCTGTATATGCTCGTGAATTAAAATCTAAAACAACAGTGGACACATGATGCATTAGAATATCACATCTATTAAAACTGACATAACGGATATTTACATAGTATTTAATATTAGAAACTTTTAAGTACTACCTTTCATAAAAATAATGCGACAAATCATTCATTCGTTCCTTTGTATGATCGCAAAACGACAGAGCGAGGGAGTACTCTGAATGATATCATCAAATTAATTACAGTTTTGTGGATTTTACTCAACTTGATCACTAGTTCTGTGATGATCGCTGCATGCATGTTTACGCTCTGGATCTCTATAACCACCAAGTGTAATAACAAGTGCATCTGCTCTTAGAAGAAAGCACAGTGAATCACCTCCACGCGCGCACACACGCAAAGTTGACAGGAGGGATGTGCATGAAAAAGTGCACGCACGAAAAAGTTGGTTAACCTGCTTCCCCTGCACGCGTCAACTATGAATTTCTGCCATTTCTCATCAGATTTCTCGTGCTAAACAAGCTATCATAAGTTTCTCGTTCTCTCTTCAGTGGGCTTAAAATATTAGATGTGGCTGACGTAATAAAACTGTATTTCTGCCGTACGTCTCTAGTCAGGTCAAAATTTTTGGCTTAAGTCAGGTTTAAATCCTGGGTGTAAAGTTTTGGGGTGTCATGTTAGGTGTTACATGAATGTGTCGTATGGGGTGTTCGGATACTAATAAAAAAATAAATTACAGAATTCGTCAGTAATCCACGAGACGAATTTATTAAGCCTAATTAATCAGTCATTAACACATGTGTTACTGTAGCACCACGTTATCAAATCATGGACTAATTAGGCTTAAAAGATTCGTCTCGTAAATTAGTCGCAAACTGTACAATTAGTTATTTTTAGTCTATATTTAATACTCCATGCATATGTCAAATATTTGATGGAATAGGAAATAAACTTTAGTGGGAGAGACTAAATAAGGCCTGGCTACTGTGTAGAAACTAAATACAATACAATGCTGTTCAAACAAAAATTGTTGTTCAGTTCTCTTCCACTTACAGGACAACGTGCTTACATGTAAGAATCAACGATTGGTGAACTGCAAAATCTTGTGCAGCAGCTTAGGTCCTGTTCGTTTGTTTTATGAGCCGTATTATTTCAGCGAACGAACAGTGTTTTTCTCTCACAACAAATTAGTAAATAGTACTTTCAGCCATGGCTTTTCAGCAAAGCGGATAGGACCTTAGCCCTTTAAAGTAAATTATTGGGGTAGATAGTAGCTCTCATAAAAGCTAAAACAACTTCAGCCTGTTCGGTTGGCTAGTTCATATCGTTGCTGGTTCGTGAAGAAGTACTGCTGGCTGGTTTGTGTGAGAGAAAAACACTGTTTCGGCTAGAAATTTACGATCGTATACGATCGTTTTTCTCCAGCCGAATAGGCTGTTAGCCCTTTAGATAGCTCATAAGTCGTTTGGACTTTTCTAGTTACACATCTTTATTTTATATAAAGAGATAGCCTATGTTTAGACATATAGGGCCTGTTCGCTTGGAAAAATTTAAAGGAATCTAGATGAATCTGGAGGAATGTGTGAGAACGTGAACAGTAAAAACCAGCCGTGAACAGTGAATTCCGGCTGGTTTTCTTACCAGCCGAACGCAGCCATAGAAAAACAATGTATACTATCTACATAAACAAGAACAACTTATAGTTTAGAATAAATCTAAACATCACAATCTTTTCGGTTCTATAACCCCTTCTTAATTTGGAGCCAAAATTGTCCTCCGAAGTGTTCTACTTTAAAAAAGTTAAAATAACTCGAGTTTGGCCAAATTGTGACATGGTAAACATGAAGAAAATAAAACCCTACTTCTGATGGTACCAAAAGTCTATTCGATTTTCTCCTCATAAATTACTCTTTTGTAACTTTGATCATCAGTGGCTAAATGGAAATCATACACCATTTCCTGTCTGAATTATAAGTCGTTTCTATCTTTTCTAAATATATAGATTTTATTATGTATCTAGATACACACTATGTCTAAATACACAGCTTTTACTATATAACTAGAAAAGACAGAACGACTTACAATTTAAAAGAGAGTACTATTTTACATGATATGCACTCTTTATCTTTTTTTTATAAGAATCAGTAGAAGAGTCAAGCAAAAAACCGTAAAAGATCAAGCAACAACGGTAACAACAACAAAAAGCAAAAAAAATAGCTGTCTTCAATAAAAAGAACAATATATGTGATTTCGATTCAAATAATATATCTACAGATAGCTGGTTAGGTTTTTTTATGGTAGAACATGTCCACTTAGGTTTAAGTCCTTGACTTAACCTGAATGCTTGAATTTTCATGAATTTATTCTAAAAACTAACTGTGTTATTCTTTAAGTGGTAGATAATGCGGCTATGGATGGTGAGGCGCTTATGTTGACGCCGAGGTGTGTCGGCTCAATCTTTCCGATGCCCTTCTAAGGGTAGCGGGGTTAGATTTCGTCAATAGCAAGACACCTATATTGATGTTGTCAACTTGTAAACGTGCTCTAGTCTTTCAGATGTGTTCATAGGGGTATGATTTGCATATGTATTTTCATAGGTAGTACATGTCTATTTGTGTTGTGTGTAATTCGGGGAAAAAAGAATGATGAATCATAGAATGCATCGATGTCTTAGGCCTTGTTTGAACGAGCATGTGTATCAACTTCAATCCACGTGTTAAAGTGGATTCAGGTGGAATTAAATTAAGTTCTATTTCAATCCACTCCAACATATATGGATTAAAGTAGACACACATACATCCTTCCTTAGTGATTTATATTTAGGACCGCAGCGAGCTCGTTTAAAAAAAATGCAGCGAGCAACAAATTTCTTTCTTTCTTTTTTGCCAAACTGCAATGCAAATAAAGAGGCCTTGTATTGTATCCCCACACACGGACACACCTCTTGCGTTTGCACGCATGGCGAGGTGGACCGGGGAGTGACGCTCATGGTCGCCCCCATTTCTCCTCACTTGCCACTACCTCGCAACCCCTCCCCTCCACCTCCACCCAAGCTCTATTGCCAATAAAAGAAGCTTTAGATCGGCGCCTGCATGGCCGGTTGCGTGTCGCTGGGAAATAGAAAGAGGGTAGATTTGAGGTTGCTGCACTGCATGCTCACCACCCTCCCCACTTCTCAGAGGAATTGAAGAACCTCCGTTCCACCGTCGATCCGTCCGTTGAGGAAGCCGTATGGTATATGTTTGGTGCTGCAAATTAGATCATGAGGACATCTTCTTCTTCATCATCTCAGTGTTTCGCCGTCGGTTTGCCAGAGCCGCTGTTTCTCAACCTGGTGATGTTTCTTGATCCTTGCTTGCTGGCCCAATTTTATTTCAGGTTTGATTGACATTACAGTGCTCACATTTCGCATTTTAGTTTTATTTCTGTTTGTGTGTCTGTTCATTACTTTCTCAGATTATTACACCTTGTGCACGCAGCTAGATATTGGAGATCTAACTCAGAGATTTCTTTCTTTCCTATTTTTGTTCGTTCTGAACATCACCATTTCTGAATTTCTTACATTTCGGCATCCATGTTGCATGAATTCCTCTGCAGACAGTGTGAGCCCGCTGCATGAGCTAGCTGAAAGGGAAATCTAGAGATGCCGTTGTTCGAACGGGATCGCTACCAGAGGCTGGACGGCGGGGGCGCTAGCGCCGGCACCACCCGCAGGCCGCCGCCGTTGTCGTCATTCTACTCGTCGGCGACCCTCGTTGTCTTCGTGGCGCTCTGCCTCATCGCCACGTGGATGATGGTGTCGTCCAACAACATCGCGGTCACCGTAACGCCGGAGAACAACTCGGGCGCCAAGGACCAGGACGGGTCCATCGACGTCGCGCAGGCGAGCGACGAGGTGGCAGACACTGGCAGGAACGATGACGTCGCCGCCGCCGGCGGCACGCAGTCGACCGAGGACAGTGGGGACACTGGCAAGAAAGATGATGGAAGCGTTGGCGAAGGAGGCGGTGGCACGCAGTCGACGGAGGAGAATGGGGACATCAGCAAGATGTTAGGTTGATCTCCACCGGTCAATTAGGCCCTTGATTCGCGCCCTGATCGGGAGCGTTCAGCCTTTCTACTGGCTGATGGGCCCCCGTCGCGCAGCGCCATAAAAGGACAGTGAGGGCTATGGCACAAGGCCCGAGATTCACCATAGCCGCCAGCCCATCGTGATGTCCTAACCCCAGTCCGATCTAGAGAGGGGGCGCTGCCAGCGACGAGAAGCGCCATCGCTGCCTCTGCGCCACGCCGGACTCCCCTGCTTCTACTACTCTGACACTCTTCGGGACGACTATGCCATGGACGGCTCATCATCCTCCAAAGCCAACGATCAGATGCTCCTACATCTCTCTCTCTCTCTCTCTCTCTCTCTTCCTCTCTCGTAGCAAGTTCTAGGTTTAATTTGATTCAACCAGTAAGAGTTTCACCCTCCTATCTGCACCTAATTGATCCCTAAGATTCACAATGGTATTAGAGCCGATATCTAGGCATAGATTTGGTAGGGGTAGCAGCAATTAGAAGGAGGTGAGAGATCCAATTCGGATCTAAGCAAAGGGTTCGATGCGAACCCTAACCCTAATTGGGGTGAAGAAAAGAACAACAAAGGGGGTCTTGGTTTCGAGAACAACTCGAACCCTAACCCTAACCCATGAAGATAGACGAGGAAGATAAACAGTAGGGCCAACCCTAACCCTAACCCTAACCCTAACCCTAACCCTAAATCGGACCAGCTTCGAGAAGAAAAGAAAGAAGATCCAAACAGAGAAGATCAAGGGGAAAGGGGAAGGGCTAGGGAGGTGGCTTACCTCGCTGGCCTCCACTCACTAGATCACCCCGAGAAGGGCCTCCGCGTCGGTGTACTGCGGTCATGCTAGGGCGCCGCGGCTAGGCCGCTCAACGAGGGCGCGCTCACCCGCTGGGGAGCGCGCGCGCCGGCGAGGGGCCAACGCCGACGCCACCTTCTCTCTCTCAGCTCCGGGGGCTCTCTATGCTCGCTCGGTCGGTGGTTGCCGCTGAGAGAGAAAGGGGAGAGATGGAATGAGGTTAGGGTTAGGGGAGTGGAGCCGCGTAGAGTCAAGGGCACCGTCGTCCAGACCGTTCAACAACGGTCCTCTAAGCCTCGGGGGAGCGAGCTCACCGGCGAAGGGACTGGCGGCGGCGCCACTCTGTAGTCGCCTCTCCGTCTCGGCACCAAAGAGAGAGAAAGGGAAGTGAAGAATGAGTTTAGGGTTTCGGGGGAGCGGCACGGCATGCGTTTTGTTCGAGCGAAACGCGTGGATAGCCGTCCGATCTGATCCGACGGTTGATGTTCGCTGGACCAGGATTCAGCCCAGGCGGGGTTGGAGATTCCCGACCCAGGCCTAGGTTGCAGCCTAGGCGCGGGGGGAGCGGGCGCGCGCGCTGTTAAGCAGGCCACTGGGCCGTGCGCGCGGACGCGCAGTTTTCATGGGCCGCGGGCTGTTTCACAAGGCCGGGCCAAATGAATAGTGAACTCTGAGTTTTTGGTTTATTATTTTCAGAAGCAAATTGTCGGGGACCTAATACCGGGGTACCCCAGAAAGTGGAACCAATAACCACCGAACGTTAAAAACTTCTGGACGCATAAGAGCGTTGCTTCACCCCTCACTGGAATGACAGGAGCTTGGTTCCACCTCGCCCGACGCCTTTGGGGTGGGCTCGGTCTCGCCCGAGGGCCGAGGATTAGTCTCCGTCTCGCCCGACGCCTTTTGGACGGGCTCGATCTCGTCTGAAGGCCGAGGGATAAACCCCGACTCGCCTGACGCCTTTGTTGTGGCTCTGCCTCGCCCGAGGGCACAGGGCTAGTCTCCGTCTTGTCCGACGCCTTTAGGGCGGGCTCGGTCTCGCCCGAGGGCTGAGGGATAGATTCTGCCTCGCCCGACCCCGGAGGAGCAGGGTCAGTCTCGCTCAGGAGATAGGGATTGGTCTCCGCTTCGCCCGACGGCAAGGAACAAGCCTCACTCTGCTCCATATCTAAAGATTGGATTCATCTTACCTGACCATTTTTCCCTGTTCCCTCAAGATGATAGAGACAGGGCAAGACAAGACGTTCAGGTCAACCGTGGCTCCAAGAACCATACCCTGCATCCTGGCAGGAAAAGTACTACCAGGGGATGACGGGACGGGCGCTTTAGGCCCTTCCAGGCGCCGCAGAGCCCGAAAGGTGTTACAGGTGCGTGCTCTCCACCCTGTAGAGTTGTAGGCGCCGCCTTCAGCTTTGGGACACGGAACCCGACGAAGATATACAACAACCGCTACGCTCCAGAAAAGGATTTGCTATCTCCATGAACGATGGATATTCCGTCACCATGCTATGGACCCAAGGGAGCGGCGCCCGCTTCCCGACCCCTCAGGTCCACCAAGACAGAAGACCTTGGCCACGGCGCTACTCCAGACCCCGACCCCGCGTCCCTCCGATGAAAACTCATAGGAACCAGAAGGCGTGCGGAGCAAGGCTAGGGGAGGCTCAAAAGTCAAAACCACTGTACTGCGGCCCATACCCTGCGCAGGGTAGCATTCTGTAACCAACCTGACATTATACAGAGACATCGACAGTATTGTAGGCGCTTATCTTTCTTCGCACTCATCAGAATGAAGAACCAGGCCGGGTAGACGTGAGCCACAAGACTAAGTAGAGTACGCATCCTAAAGCCCTCACCCTTGTAAAGCCAGCCCCTTCATCTATAAAAGGGGATGCGCTTCCTCCATAAAAGGAGGAAAAAAAGACCGAACAATACGACACACAGATACACACAGTCAAGTTGTGTTGAATCTCTTGACATCCCTTCAACCCTTCCATCAGAGACTTGGGACCAGTCCCTCTCTCGATCATTTGTACCCCTTACTATAAACCGTTCACGGTGCTAATAACACGAGCAGCAACAAACTGGACGTAGGGACTTTCGGCCCGAACCAGTATAAATCTTGTGTCCTTTAGCGCACCATCCGAGCCTAACGCGCATTACTATAAATTTACTTGTCGGTGCTTGTACGAAACACCGACACAAATTTTAATGGATTTTGTCAAGTTTTGAATCCCTGTCAAAATTTGAATCAACAGGATAATTTTTTCAGAGAGTAGATGAGTAAAGTAAAATGCTTCTGAAAAGTAGATAAAGAATTTTTTTATGTTTCCGCTGCAAAGTTTAATGTTGATTATCTTCTAATTAAATTTGAACCAACAGGAGAATTTAATTTGAAGAGCAGTTATATTTAGTAAATTATGATTATGTTTATCCTCTAATTAAATTGAAACCAAAGGGAAAAATTTAATTAGATAAGTAGTCCGTTTTTATTTAAGTAAGATTATGGTATTATCATTTTCTGACCAACGTTGATGATGATAATATTATAATTAATTTAAGTTTGAAGTTTAAATCTCTGATAAATTTTATACCAATGTGGTCAATTTTTCAGAGAGTAGAGAAGGACCAAGAAATGCTCATGAACTAAAATAATGTATTTCATTATCAAGTTTCTGCTACAATAATGCTGATTATCTTCCTATTAAATTCGAGCCAACGGGAGAATTTAATTTTGAAGAGTAGTTATACGAATTTCAATTTAATTTATGAGTTTTATGCATGAATTCTATTTTCTGCCCAATGGTAATGTAGAATTGATACAGAAACATATTGTATGTTTTATTTTTAACCGACGAGATGACTCGACTGTATGCCAATGGGCTGCAATATTGGGTTATGTGGATAAAAAGGCTTAAGTCAAGCCAGTTCAGGACAGTTTTTTGTTAGTTTACTAATTTTCTGATTAAATTGGAACCAACGGGAAGATTTAATTGGAAAATGAAGTATAAGTGAATGTTTTAGTCGTCATGACTAAGTTTTCATATAGATGTATCCCACATGGGGAGAAGTTTTGGCATAGTACTTATGCTAGTCAATCCTGCATGACAGGAGAAGTTTTGTGATGATTCATATATTTTGTATCCCACGTAGCGAGAGAAGTTTGGGTAGCTCTTATGCTGTCTAAGTATTGACCTTGGCATAATAGAAATGCATAATCATGATCAATACTAACCAAAGGATAAGAAAAGATGCAAGCGTGACTTGCAAAAGTACAACTGATGAAAGACCTTGTTGAGTTCTTGAAGTGAAATAAAGAAAGTGTACTCCTAAACGGATCAAGAAATAACTTTGTTTACATGACATAATCATGTGAATGAAGTAAGTTATAAGTGTCTCGTCGTTCACAGGCTTTCTAAATAGTTCTCGAAATTATGGCAGTAAAGTTTATGCCATATTTCGAGTGGGAGAATATTAAGATCAATTAAGAAAAATATTCTCCATTAAGAGTGAGATAAAGATCAATTAAGAAAGATAATCTTCATTAAGAGTGAGATAAAGATTAATTAAGTTGAAACCATTGGAGGAGTACAACGGTCACAACAATGATACCCCTAAACAGAGAAATAACTAAATTCCTGAACCTTTTAAAGTTCTGACAGGAAGATAGCATAGTCAGCCTCATAGATGTTAAGGTGGTGCTTCAAGTGTCATATGATGTTTTAACGGATTAAACCCAAAATAAGATATTTGAAGATACACTATCTTTAGAAAAGATGGGCAGATCTGGGGAAGCATGGTATGTAGAGGTATGTAGAGACCTAAGACTTGAAGAGAAGCGGGACTGCGTGCCCACTTCAGTGATTCAAAACAACGAATTTCTCAATACCTATTGATGTTGTATGACTTATACAACACCTGTTGTTGGCTTTTCAAAGAAGATGAATAATGTAAATAAGGATCTTGTGATACAGGAGCCTGTAGAATCAATTGTCTCTTGACAATGAAGAGCAACAATAGCCCCATATGAAAGTGCCAGTAGCTGAGGCCCTAGAAGGCCTCAAAGAATTGGTAAACCAGTTTTTTGATGACTATGAAGTCTATGTTAGTAAAAAAATTTAAATAAAGGGTGATCCCACCTCATTTGAAGAAGCCATGAGAAACGTTTACTCGTTTAAATGACAAGAAGCTATGAAAGTTGAAAAGAATTCGATGAATACCAACGATGTTTCAGACTTAGAAGTAATTCCTAATGGAGCCAAAATAGTAGGCTGTTAATGGGTCTACAAGATAAAATATGACTCCAAAGGAAATGTAGAAAGATATAAAGTTGAAATGAATTCGATGAATACCAATGATGTTTGGGACTTAGAAGTAATTCCTAATGGAGCTAAAACAGTAGGTTGTTAATGGGTCTACAAGACAAAATGTGACTTCAAAGGAAATATAGAAAGATATAAAGCACGACTTGTGGCAATATGCTTTACGTAAAGAGAATGAATAGATTACAATGAGAGTTTTCTCTCCAGTCTTATGTAAGGATTCTTTTAGAATCATAATGGTGTTAATGGCACATTACGATTTAGAGTTACATCGGATGGATGTAAAGACAGCATTCCTCAACGGGGATTTATATAAAAATGATTACATGGCACAACCCAAAAGGTTTTGTCGTGGAAGAAAAGAACATATGGGATGCCGCCTATAGAAATCCATTTATGGGTTAAATGTAAGTCTCTAAACAATAGTATTTGAAGTTGATGAAAACAATAAGAAAGTTTGGGTTTTAAAGAAAATTAGAAGGACAATAGCATTTATACGAAGTTCAAGAATGGAAAATTCATTTTTCACATCCTGTGAATAGATGACATTCTACTCACTAGTAGTGATGTTAATCTGACATTGGAGAAGAAGTTTTATCCTCAGGTTTCAATATGAATGATCTTGGTGAAGCGTCATTGGTTCTAGGAATCGAAATTCACCGAAATATAAGAAAATGGGGGTATTTGGACTATCGCAAAGGCATACTTAGAAAAGATTCTAAAGAAATAAAGTATGCATGCAAGTAAACCTACGCCTGCTCCTATAGTCAAGGGTAATAGATTTGGAAACTTTAAGTGTTTTAAGAACCGATATGGGATCGATCAAACGAATATGGTTTCATATGCTTCAGCTGTTGAAAGCTTGATGAGTGTACAAGTACAAGTAAGAACTTACCCTGACGTAGTTTACGTATCCGGGATATTTTGGTAGAAGTCCAGTCTAGATATAGATTACTGGAATAGAGTTGAGAATGTCTTGCAATTATGCAAAGTATCATAGGCCTCATGCTGAGTAAGAAAGAACAAGTACTCTCAAATAGTTGAGGGTACAAATGTTAAGTCTTGGCGAGATGTGCAGTGAAATCTATAGTAGTTGCTAACACTCGCAGTTGGAGTATTATTGTGGAAAAGCTCCAAAGAAACAGTTGTGGTGTCATCAGTGATGTATACCATAGTATAGCTTAACATGAGGCTTAAGGAACATGCAAAAGATGTTAAGGGAATTTATACCCAGATTTAATAATGGTAGACAACAACAATAACCATTTAAAGTAAGTTAACTCCTAAGATAGCAGGTCAAGTGTGCTGCCAAACACATTGACACTAAGTTATATGTTATAAAGGAGAAAATCTAGAATCATTTTGAAAGCATTGAGCACATAAGTACCGAGTAAGTACTTGTGGATCCACTTAACAAAGGCTAACCACCCAGTGTGTTCAGAGAACACACAGTCGACATGGGTTTATGGGAAAGCCTATGATTTCTAGATACAAAGGGTCTAGTTGAGTATCTGTTTTAAAATAGAGAGGTGCATTGTAGCTGTTAAATCTAATGGCAACTGACCGTGACGATGAGACACGCTCTTTGCACTGATCTATGATAAAATGGGAAAAGAAAAAGGAAGTTAAGTTTAAATCATAAGGTGAGATCAAGGGGGAGAAAGTTAGGTTGATCTCTACCAATCGGGGGCGCTCAGCCTTTCTATTGACTGATGGACCTCCGTCGCGCAGCGCCATAAAAGGACGGTGAGGGCTGGGGCACAAGGCACGAGATTCACCACAGCCGCCAGCCCCACCGTGATGTCCTAACCCCAGTCATATTTAGAGAGGGGGCGCTGCCAGCGACGGGAAGTGCCATCACCGCCTTTGCGCCACACCGAACGTCTACGACACACCAGACTACCCTGCTTCTACTACTCCGACACCCTCCAGGACGACTACGCCATGGACGGCTCGTCATCCTTAAAGCCGACAGTCAGATGCTCCTACATCTCTCTCTCTCCCGTAGCAAGTTCTAGGTTTAATTTGATTCAACTGGTAAGAGTTTCACCTTCCTATCTACACCTAATTGATCCCTAAGATTCACATAAGAAAGATGATGGCAGCGGTGGCGACGTGTCGTAGATGAAGGAGGACGCCGGAGACACCGGCAACAAAGATGATGGCAGCGGTGGCGACGGTTCACAGACGAAGGATGACACTGATGGGGGCACCGGCATCAACAAGGACGATGGCGCTGGCGCCGCGCAGACGACAGAACCTGTCACTACTGTCGGTAACGATGTCAACCAGAGCGACGATGGGGGGGGGAGAATGGATGCGACAGGCAACAGCACCGCCAGAGGCACGGACGTGGAGGACTCCAGCTAGCCTGCCGGTGGCACCGTTGCCGAGGGCGACACACCGTCCAAGAACCAGACTTTCTCCTGAGAATGGCAAGACGGAGGGCGGCGAGGTGGTTGAGCAGAGCGCCGAGCAGACGGCAATCGATGGCACCACCACCACCACCACCACCACCACCAGCGGCTAGGAACAGGACGAGAAGAACACCGACAAGAACACGAGCAAAACCGGCGGCCAGGTTGACAAGAGAGAAGAGGAGGCATCCACTAACGACAAGAGCACCGGCGGCCAGGCTGACAAGTGACAACACTGTCCAGGAGGACGCATCCACCACTAACGATAGCAACACAGGCGGCCAGGCTAACAATAATCTTTTCCAAATGGGCCACTCGGCACGGCACGGGCATGGCATCGGCACGGCACGGCGAGGCACGGCACTATGCGGCCCGACGGCCCGCCGTGCCGTGCCTGTTAGGTGCCTAAGTGGCAGCCCAGGCACGACACTATGGGGGGAAACCATGCCGTGCCGTGCCAGCAGGCACGGTGGCACGCCAGTGCCCGTGCTGGCCCAGGCACTAACACATTTTTAACCCAAGTTCATCAGCACAAGTGCACAACTCAACTAGTTAGGAAAACACAGCAAACACACAGAGTTAAGAAAATAGGAATATATTTGGAGCATGTGCAATGGCTGCCTCATTAAAAACCTGCTAGGTAAAACTCACCCTTGTGAGAAACCCTAGTCAGGAAAAGAGTACAGCCTAGCTCCATTAAAGTTCAATGTTCTTACATCATTGTCCAAGTCCAAGTTCTCATATTACAGAGCCAAGTTCAAGCTAAATGTAAAGACTAAACTAATAAAGATATGCTTCAAGCTTCAAGTTCAAGCTCCCAGCTGGCCAGCTGCAAAAGAAGAACAGAGTTAGCATTAGGAGCACTGATCAGTTAGCAAAAGAAGAAGAGGAAGTTAGGGTTGTGATTTACCTTGGCGGCCGGGGCAACCTCTCGGACTCCTCATGGTACGCAGACAAGACAGCCTCGACTGTCTCTTCAGAGGGTGGCCGGGGAGGCATCGCCACTGGCCTCAAACGGCTGCACAAGTGCACATGAGCAAGAAGAAGTAGATCATTAGATCAAGATTCAAGAACAAGAAGAAGAAGACGGTCAAGATCAAGAACTAAAGAAAGAACAAGAACGGTTAGGGTTAGGGTTTACTGTGGATTCTTACCTCAACGACGCCGGCAACGTAGACGGAGCTGCGAATCAGTGGATCTGAAGAAAGAAGAAGAAAAAGATCAGGAAGAGAAAGCATCTTCCATGCCGGAGCCGCCGGAGGGCGAGAAGAAGAAGAAGATGAGTGCTCTTACCTGCATCTTCGAAGCCCCGGAGCTGCCGTAGGGCGCGAAGATGTAACACCCCGGTGTTACAATGTAATGTTTTGCTTAAACATTTCGTAAGCATCTAGAATTATGTGCATATGTGTATGACATAAAGTATAACTCGATGTTCGACACTTGAAACATTAATTCGAAACATGAGTCCGTGGTTACGTTTCATCTAATACTGTGTAATCGCATTGTTCTGGAAAACAAAAGGGGCTAAAGAACGTTTGGCTAACGGCGATTAAATAGGTCTAGTCGGACAAAGATAGCTGGTTAGTACCTCGCGTAGGCTGGGTTGGATTTCGACGCGGAACTGTTCGTTTCAACGTCGTTTGTGTAAGTTTCGGAAGTGGCCGACGATGCCACTTTTGGCAAACTCTGTGGAACGATCGGCTTAAGCAGTAGGACGATATCTTGGCTCCGTTAGATAGCTTAATGAACCTTCTTGTGCATCAAGCAATTAGTTTAGCGATTGGAGCATCGTGTACAAGTTTTCTGCCTACTTTAAAAAGCGTGCGCGCCACTAGAAATGACACTGGGCGCGGTCACCGTTGGCCTGGCACGCTGCTGGCATTGCCAACGCTCTGCCATGTCGACCGCGTTCGCGCACGCACCGCGTCCACCGCCCCGCTGGCCACGCGCGTGGCTCTGGCATCGCGCGCCAAGGCCGCCTGCCACCGCGCTGTCCGCGACCCCAGCCACTACCGGCCTTGGCTAGGAGCGTGCCAGGCCATTCACTACACGTCGCCAGCGGCTAGGTCAGCTCTGCTCCGTTGACTCCTTGGCTGTGCGCTCAAAGGATGTCCGTCTGCCCCGCCATACCCTCCGTGTCGCATCACTCTGCGTCGGTTGTCTGGCGCTGCCCGTAGCCATGGCGCCATACCGCGTTCGTCGCTTGCTGCTGTGGCCGTGCAGGCAGCCGTCTGGGGAATTCGTCCTGCCTGTCCCGTTGTTCCGTAGTGGTGATGTTGGCCCATGCGTTGACGCCGCAGACGAGCCAAGCCATGACCTCCCCTGTCTTCGCTGTCTCTTGGCCGCCGAGGCGATTCTCCTCAATTCGCCTTAACTGTAGCAGTAGACTCCAATTCGTCTTAGGCTCGGCTTCATTAGGCATCTGGCTGTGTCCCGTCCCCACCTTACTGTGTATGTCCTTGCACAGGGCCGGAATTTCGTAATCTCGCGTCACCGGCTCCATAAGGCCGGGCGGACGCCCTCCAATGGTGAGCCAGTCGCTCAGTGCATCTCATAGCAATTCAGTGCACCCACAGTCTTGCCGTATCCTCCTGAGCACCCCGCGCACCTCAGCCGTAGCATCACAGTAGGCCAGCCCCCACCGCCGCGGTAGTGCCACCATCAGGCACCGCCGCGAGCGCACGTGGCCAGCTCTGCTCAGACCACCTCTGACCGAACCATCAACATGAAGGTATCCGTGGGTACTCCCTGGTGCTCGCTAGCTCGTGTGCTGGCCTTGCCGTCGCTGTTGCTTACGGGAACACGCCCGCCTTTGCAGGTCAAGGGCCACCACCGAGGAGGGAGTTCGTGGCTGCGCCTCTGCTCGTCGTGTCGCCTCCAGTAGCTTCTACTTGTCGTCAAGGTACCTATCGACCCCTTAGGAAGGCAGTAGAGGTTCGGGTGAGGCCGGCGTGGTCGCTCAGTGCCCGCGCCGTCACGCCGGTGCGCGCCCTGGGGGGCAGGGACTTAGTCGCGGTGAAGAAATAGGAATGGGAGGGTGCGGCTGTAAAACGGCAGACTGAGGAAATAGTGCTCTGGTGCTCGCGGAGATTATCTAGGACTTCGGGGGTGCCCGTGCATATTTGCCGGCTCGCGCAGGCCTTCCCCGTCGCGGGCCGTTGGCCGTCTGGGCCGCGCGGTGGCCTGCTGTCGCGCGCGAGCAGGATAGCGCGCTGGGCCGAGCCGCGCTTGTGGGCCGACGTAAGAGGATTCGGTTTTTCTTATTTTCCTGAGAATAGAAATGTTTATTTATTTTCTGTTATGAATCCAACTTCGATAAATCGTAGTAAATTGCATGGTTGTCCAAAAATAGCGAAACTAAGTTTGTTAGGTTCGCAAAAATGTCATCTACCTGTTAGTGTAGTTAGTTCATAGTTAACTGTTAGGATTATAGGCTCATAAATTCTAATTAGAAGACTTAGCATTATGTATATTAATGTTTGTAGGAATTCTTGCGGCAAATTGGTAATAGTTTTAGCTTTAGAAATTTTACAGTATGTTCGCTAGGATATTATGTACTTGCTGTAAAATTGGTAGCCGTAGAGCGAGTTGCTTAATAGTGTAGTTGTTATCCTTGCTTTAATGTATGTATCGTAAATTGGCATTAGGAGTAGGAATATTCGTAGTCGCCGTAAGAATGTATGTCACGTTCATACTTGTTAGTGGTGCTGGTACGTAGCTTAGACTTTAGTGGGTAGATCTCACTTAGTAGTTTAGTAGATGTACTTTTGCATTTAGAGTTGCTGTTACCGTAGTGTTAATCATTGCATCATCATTTCACGTAGATCATGAGCAGGTAGACTTCGTACCCGTCTGCGAGCCGGAGTACGATGAGGTGATCGAGGAATACGAGGAGGAGATCTTCGCACAGGAGGAAGCCCAGGAGCCTGTTGGTACTGACCTTGCTGACCCGGCACCTACCCAAGGCAAGCCCCGGTGCATAACCCATATTTTTATGATCACAGAATATATATATGGGATGTGCATTTAAGTTACAGGCATTTTATGGAAACTACATGCATAAATATATCTACCCATGAGTCCTACTAGTATAGGTCGAGTAGCTGCTATGCTCAGGGTATCGGTAGCATGAGTAACCTACCGTTACTCGCAAATAGGTGATAAAATATGAACACTCATGATAAAATGATGGAAAGGTAAATGGTGACCGGGCAGGGATATGGTTTGTGTATTTGTGAGTGTAAAGGGTTGTGTCCTGCGGCCAACAGGGCATGGCTCGGTTACACTTTTTCCCTGTCAGTGTCGATTAAGGACCGGTCGTTGCATAAGGCATCGTGGGCAAGTCACATATTTATTGTTCCGAGCGCATACTTGGGTAGGGGTACAGAGAAGACTTGTTGCTCTCTTGTCGCGGATCTGGCTCTTTCCGGACCGACTGATGGGAAGAGGAGGTGGTGGAGGTCCTTGCACCACACTGAGTCCGGGACTCAGGATGTGGGGGCTTGGAGTCCAAGTTTGGATGAGGACCTAGACACCCGGGACAGAAGGGTGATGGGTTAGTCCTGCTTGTGCCTGGGGTATAAGCGGGGCGTGTGTTTCGGGGCACCCAACTGGGCACATTGATTCGCGAATCGCTGGGAGATCCGGTACGGCTTGTCTCGTATTTAGCACCGTAGTAAGAACTGAAAGTTGAAAGGAGAAGAAATGGAACTGATTGTTTAACTTGTGCTTGAAAGTAGAACATGTGCTTATATAGACTGGCTAGATGATAACTTAATACGGCTAATAATAATAATTCATAAATAAGGACTCACTATTAGTATTGCTTTCTGCCAAAAGAAACCAGCAAGCCATAAAGCTTATCATATTCCTTGGAGTCGGGAAATTATTCCCACTAGTCGGATAAGTCTTGCGAGTACATTGTGTACTCAGGGTTTATTTACCCCTGTTGCAGGTGATGCTTGAGGAGTACCTTGTGTGGAGGATTCTTCTGATGGGCTCAGACGGATTCCTCGCTATCTTATCGCTAGATGTTATCTTTTTAATATTCCGCTGTTTATCATTCCGCACTCTGTATTTGGTATTGTAATAATGTACTTTTTAAGAGACTCTAATGTATGAGATGGACTTGTGTTGTAACTCGTTCTCATTATTGGATCTTTGGGAAAAATGTGGATCTTTCAGGTTCTCCCTCGGGGTGTGCCCGACGAATACCGCTCGCTGTAGTTGCTTTCGGGGTGCTTAGTGTCTGGTGGAAGACGAGCGCCTCCGTAAGTACGCTATTTCGGACGGTTGTGCCACAGAAGAAGAGGTGGGGACGGCGGCGGGTCGCCGTCACCCGTCGGAGTCGTCCCGCGCCGTCGGAATCGGAGAGGAGAGCCAGAGAGAGCGAGAGGAGAGCGCGGCGGGGGAGGGCGAGAATGATTTAGGGTTTGGGGTGCGAGGGGGAGCCGGCCGACGACGCTGCCTATATATACCCCCACCCCAACGGCGGAATCCAACAGCTAGAATCGCAGGGGTCGGGGGATCCAATGGCCATGATGGCTCGAAGCCGTGCCGATGCCGTGCCAGGCCTTTTTTCGTGTCGTGCCTTGTGCTGGCCCATGGGCCGAATGTGCGGCCCAGGCACGGGCACGATGCCTAGCGGGCTGGGCCAGGCTAGTGCCGTGCTTTTTAGGGCCATGCCCGTGTCGGCCCATCGGGCCTGGCCCATTTGAAAAACTATAGCTAACAATAGCACCAAAGGAGACACCGATAGAGTCAAAGGAGACCGTTGACGGCGATGACGGCACGGCCAAGAACCAGACAAGCTTCGACGACATGAATGGCAGTATGGATGGCGCACAGACAGTGAAAGAAGATGGGAAGGTCGCTGAGAAGAGCTCTGATGAAACTGCCAGCGGCGACAAGGTGGAAAGCACGGATGACGACGCGAGCACCGGCGCGGCATCGAAGAACGCGACTTCCGGAGGCCAGAACGTCGCGGCCGAGACCATGGCATTTGCAGCCGCAGATGATGGCGCCAACGGCAACATCACTGAAGACAGCTACGCAGCAATGAACAGCAGCGCCACAACCGAAGAGAAGAAACAGGCGGCTGGAGAAGGAGACCTGCTGCCGAGCGGGCAAGCGGAGTTGCTGAACGAGACGGCGTCGGCGGTGGCGGAGAACGGCGCGTTCCCGACCCAGGCGGCGTAGTCGAGCGAGGAGAAGGAGGCGCGCGCAGGCAAGAACAAGAAAACCAAGAAGCAGAAGAGCAAGGAGCACGGCGCCGCTTCCGGCGAGACGGCGTCGGTGGAGGAGGAGACGTACAGCTACACCTGGATGCTCTGCAACGCGAGCACTGGCGCGGACTACATCCCGTGCCTGGACAACGAGGCGGCCATCAAGAAGCTCAAGAGCAACAAGCGCTACGAGCACCGGGAGCGGCACTGCCCCGCCGACGCGCCGTCGTGCCTGGTGCCGCTCCCGGAGGGCTACCGGCAGCCGATCCCGTGGCCGTACAGCCGCGACAAGATCTGGTACCACAACGTGCCGCGCACGATGCTGGCATCCTACAAGGGGCACCAAAACTGGGTGAAGATCTCCGGCGAGCACCTGACGTTCCCCGGCGACGGCACGCAGTTCAAGCACGGTGCGCTGCACTACATCGAGGTGATCGAGGAGGCTCTCCCGGAAGTGACGTGGGGCCGGCGCAGCCGCGTGGTGCTCGACGTCGGCTGCGGCATCGCCAGCTTCGGCGGCTTCCTGCTCGACAAGGACGCGCTGACCATGTCGTTCGCGCCCAAGGAAGAGCACGAGGCGCAGGTGCAGTTCGCGCTGGAGCGCGGCATCCCGGCCGTCTCCGCCGTCATGGGCACCAAGCGGCTCCCCTTCCCCGGCAACGCCTTCGATGTCATCCACTGCGCCCGGTGCCGGGTGCCGTGGCACATCGAGGGCGGCACGCTGCTGCTCGAGGTGAACCGCCTCCTCCGGTCCGGTGGCCTCTTCGTGTGGTCGGCGACACCCGTGTACCGGAAGGTCCCGGAGGACGTCGAGATCTGGCACGGTGGGTTGCATTGGGTACCTGCTTGCTGCTTCCAATCCATACCTTCTTGAATTGTTTCCATGATCCCGTTCCTGTTTGCAACAGCGATGGCGGCGCTGACCAAGTCCATGTGCTGGGAGATGGCGAAGAAGACGAGCGACACGGTGGACCAGACGGCCATGGTGGTGTTCAAGAAGCCGACGAGCAACGAGTGCTACGACGCGAGGACGCGCGCGGAGGCGCCGCTGTGCGGGGCCTCCGACGACCAGGACGCGGCGTGGAACGTGACCCTGCGGCCGTGCATGCACCGGGTGCCCACCGACGCGTCCGCCCGCGGCTCGCGGTGGCCGACGCAGTGGCCCAAGCGGCTGGCGACGACTCCCTACTGGCTGAGCGCCGACCAGGTGGGCGTCTACGGCAAGCCCGCGCCCGCCGACTTCGCCGCGGACCAGGAGCACTGGAGGAAGGTGGTGGAGAACTCGTACCTCCACGGCATGGGCATCGACTGGAAGAACGTCCGGAACGTCATGGACATGAGAGCCGTCAACGGAGGGTGCGTAGCGTAGGAGACACATCACTCTCAGTATGTTCCATGGATCATTCTCACCGGCATCGTCTCCGGCCGTCTGGTCTGTCGTCGGCTGCAGGTTTGCGGCGGCGTTGCGGGACATGAAGGTGTGGGTGATGAACGTGGTGACCGTGGACTCGCCGGACATGCTGCCAATCATCTACGAGCGCGGGCTGTTCGGGATGTACCATGACTGGTGCGAGTCCTTCAGCACCTACCCGAGGACGTACGACCTCGTCCACGCCGACCACCTCTTCTCCAAGCTGAAGAGCAGGTGAGTGAGAGCTCCATCAGATCCTGCACGGCGCGGCTCATGTCGCGCCAGCGTTACAGGTATGGATTCCGATCCTCTCGTCCCTGCTGCAGGTGCGAGCTGCTGCCGGTGATCGCCGAGGTGGACCGGATCATGAGGCCGGAGGGAAAGCTCATCGTCCGCGATGACATGGCGACGGTCGAGGAGGTCCAGAGCATCGCGAGGTCGTTGCACTGGGAGGTCAGGATGACCGTGTCCAAGCAGGGGCAGGGGCTGCTCTGCGTCAGGAAGACGATGTGGCGGCCCACGGAGGTCGAGGCTTTGAGCTAGTGTAAGTTCATGGTGGTGGCTGCTGCTATTCTTGTTCTTCCAAAAAGTTGCCTAGCAAAATACAGAATGTGTCATTCCCACGTTGCAATAACCAAGATAGCCATTGGGTGGCATGCTGTATACTTCGTTACCGAGTTTCGTAGTTGTAACTTGTTATTAGTAGTAAGTTTCAAAAAAAAAACTTGTTATTAGTAGTAGCTAATGTATTAGCTCTATTTACATCAGTGTTTCAAACCTCAGTGTGTTTACCAACTTATTACTTGAGTGCTGTTGGGGAAATCTGAAGAAAATGGGGATTTGAAACTGCAAAATCATCAGCCCTATGCTATGCACTCTCTCCCATACGTTGATAACTCAAACCACCACAACATTTCACAATCGCAGAACATCAAAGGCACATCTGTATGTGGTGGACTCGTGATATTAATATAGACAAGTGAAAGAAAAACCATATTGATGTTTGGATGAGGGTACATCTGCATCAACAGGTCTCAAACTTCAAAAAGGAACGTAATGCATAGGAAAGCGCGGCAGGCAACACGACATCAGTGATACTTATAGTTACTTGCTTACCAGTTATACATGACACAGTGATTATGAAACCAACCTAAAGAGCCTTAACCATGAAAGTGTCAGTATCATCATCTCCAACCAAGGAACAGAGGTGGATCATCTCCTTAGTATCTTTAATTTTTCAGAATTGCTAAACAACACTCGGTTGTTTTAGCCGGCTGAGACACGCGATTTCGATCGCACCACACCGCGCGCGCCGCGCCGCATCTAGGGTTTCGGCGAGGAACTCACCGGCATCAGAGACGACGAGCTTGCTGGCGTCAGGTAAGATCAGCGTGAGCTCTCTCCTGCCTCTCCCCCTCTTCTTTTCTAAGTCCGGCGGACATAGAAGGGGGTTCGGAGGGAGGTAGGGCGGCCAGACGATGGAGACGGTGGTCGTCGGGCGGTTAAGGGCCCTAGCGGCGGTGGAGGCGGCCGGCCAGGTCGGGAGGGGGCACCATGGCCGGACCTCGCCGCAGAAGCCAAAGGTCGGGGAGGAGAAGGAGGACACCCTAGCGAGACAGTGGCCGGAGGCGGGGGTGAGGATGAAGACGAAGAGTGAATGGGGAAAAAAATCAAGTGCCGAGCTCTCAATTGTTGGGTAGACAGTTCCTAATTTTTATATTATTGTTACTTCCGGAGACATGATCCACTGTAAGGATTCTTGGTGGTGGTATGACCGGCATCTTCAGGTAACCCAACAACCGAGCGCTCGGCTGAAGCGTCCGACTTTCCTTCCTAGTTTTCTGCAAGACCGTCTAGATTAAAAATTGAGAAGTGAAGGCGTGCAACTGCAAAAACCGGCAGTATCTATATTACTATATACTGTTCAGAACCCTTATACATGTTGCTACTCTAAAACATATTCAAGACATATGCTGCTATTTAAGTGGCTATTTCAACAAGAACTGCTTTTATCTTTCTTTTACGGTATGTAAATAATCAATGAAAGATAAAGTTCGAAATTATGAACAGAAATAATCCCTTAGGTTTTCTTTTTACTTTTTATGTATTACGCCAATTACAATGATTGATTTATTTGTGATTTAGAAGGAATTATTTATTGACAGAATAAATTGTCTGTGAACGCAGTGGGCAGCGGAAGCACCCAAACCAAGTCTTTTGCAAATTCTAACCCTAGCAAATGTCTGAACGTGTGCAACTGACCTCCTAACTCAAATCTGAACAAATAGCTCGATCACCAAAGGATATGCTAAGAAATCACTTGAGGCATTGAACAAATAGTGAAGAATGCAAACATGTACTTTCTAAATGTGCTCCATCTGAAACACATAACTTGGCAACCAACACTCACTGAATGAGCAACTTATACATGTGAAGATCACTATGTGCACCAAACTGTCGACTAATGAAAGCAATGACATTTATATTTTAGGATTTTTAATTGCATTATTTTTAATGTCAAACATCTGATAAACTTTTGAAATTTATTTTTATAGTATTTTGGATATTTTTAAAATATTTTTAGTTCAATTTACCTCTATAAACTTTCACTTAGTCCAATTTACCCTCTTTGACGTGGCGTCACAATAGCGAAACCAAATCACCTAGTAGGATGCAAAAACAAACGGTTTAAAAAGTTAAAGAAGGTGAAAAACTAATTTTATATCTGAGAAAAAAAATAGATTTTCTTTTTCTAGTTGATTAGTTGGTGGGAGGAGTGGGAAGTCTGGTCTGGGGTAGGAGACGGACCCGAACCCGACTCAGACTTGGGCCTGAGACCGAGGCGGACGTGGACTGGGCCTGACCCCGGCCGACCTCGACGCGAACACAGCCCACCATATAAGCTGCCAAAAGCACCTTGGCTCCGGCTAAACAACTCCGCCACGATTACGACTCCACGCCGGCGAAATTGCTCTGCTCTCCGTCTACAACACCGCGTAGAAGTAGAACCGTCTCCCAGCGGGGAGGCGCGGGGCCGGGAGCCGGCGAGCGCGATGGCGGCGCCATTCCGGGCGCTTCCGCCTGGCGTCTACTTCAACCCGACGGCGGAGGAGTGCGTGCGCGACTACATCAAGCCGTGGGCCGCGGGCGTGCCGCCGCCGACGGACCGGGTCATCTGCGACGTGGGCGTCTACAGCGACAGCCCTGGCGCGCTGCTGCTGGGGCGCGAGCCGGGCTTCTCTCGGGGGTTCGACCACAAGTGGCTCATGCTCAGCCACTGCGGCGGCCGCGGCAAGACGGCGGCGGGCCGCGGGAAGCGCGTAGTCGCCACGGGCGGAAGCTGGCAGTCGGAGCAGACGCCCAAGGGCGTCCTCGGTGCCGCGGGCGGCGAGGACGAGGACGAGCAGCCCCACGGCGGCAGGAGGCGCTCCTTCGGCTTCTACGTCGGCAAAAATGGGAGGAAGAGGGGAGAGAAGACGCCGTGGCTCATGGAGGAGTTCACCGCCTTGGAGGACGGACACGGCGGAGGCGACGGGACCTTCGTGGTGTTCTGCAGGATCTACCTCTCGCCGCGCCTGGAAAAGGAGGACAAGGAGAAGAAGCGGCAGATCCTCGGGGACGATATGGTCGCCTTCGACCGCAACGGCAAATTGAAGCCGCCGGTCAGGGTCGTGGTGTCACCGGAATTGTTCGATGCGGCCGCCCAAGGGCAGGTCCCAGCGCCGCCGCGCGTTCTTGGATTTCAGCAAGCCCAGCCAGCGCGGCGCGTTCTCGGACATGAGCAAGGTGAACCGCCAACGCCATCGCCATCGCCATCGCCGCGCTTTCTTGGATATCAACAAGGCCAGCCCGCGGCTCCGCCACTGCTGCGCTTTCTTGGACATCAACACGGGCAGGCCGCTGCGACGCCAGCCGTTCTTGGAGATCACCATGGCCGGGCCATGCTGCCGTGGGGCGTTCCTGCTCATCACCATGGCCACGCCGCCGCCGCGCCCCATCAGCGATTTCTTGGTTATCGACAAGGCCAGGCCGCCGTGCAGGGCGGTCCAGATGAATACTGCGGCACCGCCGTGCAGCCGCAGCTGCTGCACGTTCTTGATCCATGTTACAACCAGGAAGCCTCGCCGAGCGTCCGTCTTGTTGATCCCCAGCAAAGCAAGGGGATGACCCATACGGAGAAGAAGCCGCGGCTGGCGTACGGTTCGCCGCCGCCGCCGCCTCAGAGCTCGGACAGCGGGCCTTCGAGCTGCGTGGTCCATATTTCCCCGTCCCAAGAACAAGGCGTCGTGATCCAAATCCACGACGACAACCAATGCAGCGCAGAGCCCGTGGCCCCTACACTGCCCCCGCAAGAGATCCCTGGGACGGCCACGGCGGGGTCGGCCGAAGCCGAACCCCCGTGCGACGCGTGGGCCCCTGCACCGGCGGAGCTCGCCGACGACGCGGGGAAGGCAGGCGCAGAGCCGATGCTTGATCCTGGCATCTACATGAACTTGGTGGAATTGGAACCATTTAGTGATGCCGTGCCGGACTTCCTGGTGCACGGTGAGTTCAATCCCCCGTACGACGACGACCCGCCGCCGCCGCCGGGTTTCGACGAGTTTCAATTGGTGGAATTAGGCGTAGTGTTTGATGATTTGGTGAAATAGTCTGTCGCGGTTAAAATTTTTAGTCTGTCGCGGTTAAAATTTTTTGTGTCTTGTTGTGCTGGAGTTAGTATAGAATACATATTCTTTCATCTTGTTCTAAGATTTCTGGCTTAATCTTTGGATGCCTGGCTAATGTGTAAAATTTATCTCCTTTTTATTGTGTTTCAATATATATAAACCTCTGAGTTCTTGTATTACAAGTTTATATATATATATTTTTCTTTACTTTGACTAATTTTGGTACAAGTAAAGATCTCATCTCACTAGCTACAACACACCAAATCATGGCACCTCTGTCCTATGCTCAATTGCATTGCACATGTACACACAAAAATACAGTTAGGAGAAAAGAAGTCACCAACAGCCCAAAGAATTGCAGTCTTGGAGTGCCCAAAATCAATAGAACAGATTGCCCTGGCCTTTGATTCTGAACGGCATCCCAAAGTTCTGGTACACCCTGATCTCCCCGCCCAAGCTCGCCGTCACCACCACCAGGCCCCACGCGTTGCCACTGTCGCCCTTGCCGCCGCCACCGGTGCTGTTGCTCGGGTCGCTGCCCTCCGGCTTGGTGGCGACGCTGCACGACTCGTCGTTGCAGGACGCGCCCAGCACCGGGCTTCCGCCGGTGGGGCTGCCGGCGCCGGCGCCCGGCGGGGGCGGCGACTGCGTCCAGGGGACAGCGGCAGACACGTCCTTGCAATAGAAGTTCTCGTAGGAGCGGATGGTGCACCACGTCTTGGGCTTCATGCCGATGCCGATGGCCGCGGCCGGCGGCACCCGGGTGGTCCGCCACAGGTAGACGTTCGAGTCCTCGCTCGCGCACACGGCGTACCGCCCGTCCGAGGTGTAGGCCGCCGTGATCTGGCTGCTCGTGTTCTTGAAACCTTTGAAAAACCGAAGGGGGGAGAACTTATTTATATGTTGAGCTTTAGATATTGATCCATTGTTAATTTTGTACCTCTGAACTTTTGGACCATGGTGACGCCGTCGAAGACACGGATCTGCGAGTCGGCAGATGTGACCAGCACTTCGGCAGGGTTCCCCGGAGCAAACTGCGCCCAGGACCATGGCGAGATCATAAACACATCACGCACTTAAGGCTTAAGCTGAAACGCTTGCTGCTTGATGTATCTGTGGTATTGCGTTTGTGTACCTGGAATCCGGTGATCTTCTTCGCTTGCGCCTTGCGCTTCTTGGCCTGTATATCGATCTGCGCCTCTGCGCTAAGCTTGCATCCTGTTCCAATGGCGAGACAATAATCAACCGCCGCCACAGATCGTTAAAGCAAACAACATTTGCCAGCAACTAGTACTGATCATGAAGACAATGCAATTATGCAAGGAGTACCTGCTGTCTTGTACAGCCGGCAGCTCCCTTTGTGCGAGCCGATGATCGCTCCCTTCAATACATTTGTTCATGGATAGATATCAGTGGCAACGAGTCAGAAATGAAGATGAGCTAAATTGGTACTAGTGATCAATGGTGAGAAACAGAGAATGAGCAGTGTGTGTGGTGATGGGCCTGACCTGTCCGTCAGGGGTGTAGGAGGCCGCAGTGACCATCTCGTTGAGGTCCGTCCAGTCGACGACCTGCCGGTCAGGGATGCTCCACAGCCGCACCTTGGCGTCCAGCGACCCGCTGATGAAGTACCGGTCGTCCACCGGGTTGAACTGGATGCAAGTCACTGCATAGGCATGTCAGAATCATCAGCTGGTTGGCAGAAGCAAGCAAGCAACCATCAATCGCCTTGCTCACCGTAATCGCTGTGCGCGAATGTCTTGAGGCATGCCTTGCTCTCCGTGTCCCACAGCCGCACTGTCTTGTCCATCGACGACGACAACAGCTGCTAAGAGAACAAGCGCTCATCAGAGGCTCTGTCTGCTGTCACTGTGCAAGCAGTGTTCGTAGTTGTGGGCACGAGAGATCGACCTGATCGGACTTGGACCAGGTGAGGTCCAGCACGTCGTCCTGGTGGCCCTCGAGGACGCACGCCGGCTGCTCGGCGAGCGCGAACACCTTGTCCGGGACGACGAGGTGCTCGGGGAGCGCGTCCCTGCCGCCGCTCTTCCCCTTATTGGTCGACTTCTTGGACATGGTGGAGGCCAGCGCCGACGACCCGTCAGCCGCGCCAGGGGCCGGCAGCGGGGCCAGCGGGCCCGACTTGCCATCCATCGCCGCCAGAGAGCACGGCGGGGCGCTGGTCTCCACCACCTGCCACACGCGCACCAAGCTGTCCTCGCCGGCGCTGGCCAGCCGCCGCCCGTCCGCGCTGAACTTGATGCTCCAGATGGACCCCTCGTGCGCCTGGATCTCCTGGCACATGTAGAGCCCGGTGAGCTCCTTGCTCGACTTGCCGTACTGGTGCACCTTGAGCCGCTCGGACGCCGTGGCCGGCGGCGCGGCCCCCGCGGAGGCATTGCTGGTGGAGACCAACTTGGGCACGGCCGCCGCCGTGGACGCGACGCCCGACTTGGTGTTGGTTTCCTTGTCCTGCATGAACCCTATGGCCACGGACTTGATGTTCTTGAGCCAGCCGCCCTTCTTCTTGCTCCCGGCGGCCTTGTCGGCCTTGGGCGGCACGCCGCCGCCGGCGGGCAGCGGCGCGGGCTGGTGCTGGCTCGTGCCACGCCGCATGAGCTTCATGATCGGGGTGTTGCCGATGAACTTCTCGATCTCCTCCAGCCCCAGCACGCCCGTCTGGCTGCTCGACGAAACGTCCTTGGGTGTGGTGGCGGCCACGACGGCGACCTGCTCCTTCTCGCTGTCCCGATTATTCTTGCTGCTCCCGTCGTCGCCGTCGCCTTTGCTGCCTTTATCTGCTGGCGCTGCTGGCGGCGGCACGACAGGCAACTCGCGTGAAGCCACGGCTTGCGCTTTCCCGACGATGGTCGTGCCGCTGTCGCGGGCGGCGGCGTCGTGCCGAGCCGGCAAGGAACGAACGCGACGCAAGGGCTGCTGCGATGGTGGCTTCCCTGAGACCGACGCGCCGTCTCGCACAACGACAAGGTTGCTGTCCGACCGCCGCCTCGTGATGGCCGCCTTCTCCGGCCGCGGCGCGGCAGCCGCTACCGCCTGCGCCGCATCGGTAGTGCTCGGCACGTTGGCAGCGGCCGAGGCGGCGGCGGTGGGTGGGATCGGCGACGGCGGTGGCTTCGGCCTGGACACGCTCCGGGACATGGTCCGCCGGACATCGGCGGGGCGTTTCTTCATGCTGTGCCGGCGCAGCGCGAGGTCCCGGCTGCTGGCCATCCCGAGCCCCTGGTGCAGGCGGCGGCGGCGCTCCTGGATGGACATGGGCTCGTCGGACATCCACATGTCGTACTTGGACGTGTCCTCGTCCTCGTCCTCCTCCTCCTCGTCGTCGTCGTCATCATCCACCAGCACGGGCGACTGGTACCGGCGGAAGCTCTTGAAGTTCTGGTCGCCCGCCGCGGAGGTGAAGGAGACACGGACGTCGTCGTCGTCGTCGTCATCGGAAGGGAAGTCGGCGTCGAGGTGCAGGCCGGAAGGCACGCGGTCCAGGCAGTGGAAGAAGGCCTCCTTGTCGCCGCCGTCGCCACCACCGCTCATCTCGACGCCGTGTTGGTGGTGGTGGTACGAGATGCGCCTAACATTCCAGCGTTGTCCGCGCGCGCAAGCAGGAGAGAGAAACAGAGAGAGCGATTGCTATGTTTAGCGTTTAGGTGTGATGGGTTGAGAGGTTGCAAGGGACTAGCTAGCTTGGGAGTAGCTTGGGAGTGTGTTGAGGAAGATAGGATGCCTTGGAACTTGTATTGCAAATGTTATCTGTTTATCACTCCAGGACTGGTTTAGATTGGGGTTAGGAATTAGTATTTGGCACTGTGGTACTTTCATTTGTATTTGGCAATTATTATCCAATCATGGCCTAACTAGGCTCAAAAGATTCGTCTCGTAATTTATAATAAAACTGTGTAATTAGTTTTTTTATCTACATTTAATATTTCATGCATGTGTCCAAAAATTTAATGTGATGGAGAGAGAGTGAAAAAACTTGCAATATAAACCAGGCCCCAATAAGATTATATGGAGCCATCATTGCTCTGCTTTAGTTTACTTTCTCTATAAGCTAAAGGCACTGCTCAAATTGTTATCATAGCTAAATCGAGTTTTTTTTTGTTTTGAAGGTTCTAAATCAAGCTCTCTCTTTCGTTGGGATCTCTCCATGCATGCCCAAGATCAACACACGAGCTAGAAGAACAGGGGGATCCCCGTTAATGAACATGTTGCACAATTGCAATTTGCAGCACGCCATACATGTTTTTGAAAGCATGTTCAAGTTTACATGAAGGCCCTGTTTGGTTCCACGGGATTCGAACGTGTGACTGCGATAACGCCCGGGCCTGTTCGGCTGGTATTAAAGCCGGCTGATAAGCCGGCTGAAGCTGTTTTGTTGTGAGAGAAGAATACTGTAGATTCTAGCTGATAAGCCGGCTGATAAGTTCAAGCGAACATGGCCGCGGTGCGGGAGCTGCGTTCGCGATTTCGGACCGCGCAGGTCATTTCCCCGTGTTTCGCGTGGTGGGCGGCCGTCGAATGCGCAACCGACGCGAGGCGTTTGGCGGGATTCGATCGCTTCTCTTGGTCATACCCATGTCACTACTTTATATGTTTCTTGTATTCTTGTTTACTATATATTTTTACTATATTTTTTGTAGAGACTGTTACATATTGATTTATAGGATCAACATGGCGGTTTTTAGCCCTTTGGATGTAAATAGAGTATTTTTTTAACTTCATTTGAGTAGTACATATGTAAAGGAAACTAATATTCTTTTTAAGTTCACTTTTAAATTCAGATATTTTAAGATAACAAATAATTTGAAAATAAAGATTACATGAATTAATAGATTTGTCTCAAATTTATTATTACAATCATAGTACCATAGAATTTGATTGTCATTTTTCTATGAATTTTGTTGGTCTTGATGCCTTTTTGTATCTTTTTCTTGATGACGTGTTTGTTGAAACATGAGAAGAATAGAGGAAGTATTTTTTTCGCATGTTACATATTTTGCAGCATCCGTGGGATATGTAAGCCCTTGTTTAGTTGGAGAAATTTGGATTTTGGGGTACTGTAGCACGTTCGTTTTTATTTGGCAAATAGTGTTCAGACATGGACTAATTAGGCTCAAAACGTTCGTCTCGCAATTTCCCACCAAACTGTACAATTAGTTTATCTTTTCGTCTACATTTAATGCTCCATGCACGGGCAGCAAACATTCGATGTGACAGGTACTGTAGCAACTTTTTGGAAGTTGGGATGGAACTAAACGAGGCGTAAGTTGGAGGTTGCGTTTATTTTTGCTATCGTCACATTCTCAAATTAAATCGAATATCGACGTTGTCTAGCCCAACTACAGCCCATATAAAATAGGCCTATAGGGCCCAAATGCATCTTGTGTTGTATCCTAACAAAGTGTTTGCGCTCGTCTCCGCCTGCCGACCTGCATCGACCACCGTCTCATGTGTTCTCCGTTGCCGGTAGTCCTCCAGGCTCCAGCCCCGCGGACTTCAGATCCAGCCGTCTGCGGCAGGCGACCATCGTCCGCGCGGGCGCGGCTGCGGCGTTTCCCCACTTGTCATCTTCCTATGCCGGCCAGTCGTCACAGTAGCTCGCTGCGTCAGGCATGCCATCCACAACAATTCGACCAAATAACTAGACGACTTGAACACGCAATCAAATAAAAAAGAGAAATTTTAATATGATTATTACGAAGGGATCAACTCATGCCCTTCCTCCTGTACACCCAACAGCCGCCTGGACCACGGCCAGCGGGTTGCCCCTGAGGATGCTCAGCTTCGCCAGCGTGTTGTTTGAGCCGGTGTCGTTGAATATTATCCCTCCTGCTGAGATGTTCCTCTCGAACTGTTGTTTGAGCCGGCTGTCGTTGGTGAAGAGGTAAGCTGCCAGCGGCTTGGTCATGGAGTTGATCACGGCGAAGCTCTCGCTGATCTTGTCAACCTAGCAACAACCACAGTATAAACAGACAGAATGTGATTCAGCAAGAGTAGAAACAAATGTTTAATGGAGCAGAGTCAGGAAAAGATGTTTGATCCAAGAACATGACTTTCAGTACCGTGATTATGGGAAGCAGGGGCCCAAAAATCTCCTCCTTCATGATTGCAGAATCAAGCGGGACATCCAGCAGCAGCGTAGGGGCGATCCTTCTGGAACATGGCGAAGAAGAAATGTTAGGAAATCTGGGCCATCGTTTGCGATTCTGAACTGTCAGGTAAGGTAAAAAACTCTGGTGCTTGCTGTAAAATCCAATCCACTCGCAGCTGCTGCTCGTCGCTCTGGCCACCGAAGGCGATCTTGCCGGCGACCGTCTCGTCGTCCATGAGCGCCCTCAGCCTGTTGAAATGGTTGGAGTTGACGATGCGCGACAGGTCCGGCGACCGCAGCGGGTCCTCCCCGTAGAACTTGCCCAGCACTTTCTTCAGGGACTCCAGCTGCACGCCATGCCAAGGTTGTTGTTTCAGTTCAGATTCAGACACACCAAGAGCAAGAACAGAGCCAGTTGTGTTAGCCATGGATGCATGGATTCTAGCTACCAAGTCGATCGATCAGTTGTGTTAGCCATGGATGCATGGATTACGTGGAGATTGACGTTGGAATCGACAACGACAGGGCATTTGCCGCCGAGTTCCAAGACCACGGGAGTCAGATGCTTGGCAGCGTAGGACATGACAATCCGTCCCACTTTGCTGTTACCTGCAATTTTCATCTCATCAGTTGCAGGCTTGGTGATCGAGCAACAACGTAACGGACGGACCTGTGTAGAAGATCTTGTCCCACTTGAGCTCCAGGAGCGCGGTGGTCTCCGGGATGCCGCCCTGGACGACCCTGACGCAGGCGGGGTCCACGTACCGCGGGAGGAGGTCGGCGAGCAGCGACGACGTGGCCGGCGCCACCTCCGACGGCTTCAGCACCACCGCGTTGCCCGCGGCGATGGCCCCGATCACCGGGTCGATGGCTAGCACTGCTCCATTGTAATGATGATATATGAGATATATACGTACGAGATCGATCGATAACTACGGTCGGATCAATATATATAATCAACTGTAGAATCGAATCTACGTCACGGCTCCGATCCGTCCTCGTGTATAAATTGCATTGCGAATTCTGAGAACAAGACACGTGGCCCACGGACGACGCCGACAGCTAGCTAGCTACTAGCTCGCTAGGTACAGTAAGTAGCATTTAAGGCCGAAACAGCCCAGTCCAGCCCACTGGTGGCCTGGTTGGGGTGGACGACACGATACGAACCACGCACCCCTTTCTGTGTACTGTGCGACGATGGTCATGCCGAACGCAGGAGCTGATGACGCGTTGGCATCACATTCAGGCTCCATCTATCCTTGTCGCATCCCCCCTCTCCATCGATTCCTCCAGGCTCGCTCAGCTCAAGTGATCTAGAAATTCATTAATGAAGAAATTAACGGCATGGCATGGCTTCCGTCCACGGGTGGAAGACGCGCGCCGACGACGACGACAGCACGTCACCGGATGATGCGTTGCGTTTCAGACAGTGTGTGTGTGGTGCTCGGCCGACCTGTCCATCTCTTTCCTGTAGCAGGCAGGCTAGTACTAGCAGCGTATCTATGAACAATGGCTCCATTCATTTCGCTGAAAAAATAAATCGCTGTAACGGCTAAAAAAACAAGCCGAAAACAAACAGGACCAATGCGTTTTCAGTCAAAGACATTAATTTAAACGAGTTGAAATTAGAAGCACGATGATGATGAATAATAATATATGCTTGCGGTTGCGCTGGGTTACGAACGTACGGAAGGGGTAGTTCCAGGCGGAGACGACGAGCACCACGCCGAACGTCAGCAGGCCGCCCAGGACCTGCAAAAAAAAACAACTGCAACAACCACGAAAACAACCGTGTCGGTTTTTTCCTTCTCTACGGCCTACGGACTTGATTCCAAGTTTTTTCATTCTCTCTCCATCACATCAAATCTTTGACACATGTATGAAGTATTAAATATAGATAAAAAAATAACTAATTACATAGTTTAATTGTAAATTACGAGACGAATCTTTTGAGCCTAGTTAGACCATAATTGAACAATAATTGTCAAATACAAACGAAAATGCTATAATGCCAAATACTAAATCCTAACCGCTATCTAAACTAAGGCCTAGATCCTACGTGGGAGCCTGGTCTGCCCTCCATTGCGCATTGATTGATTTCCGCCTGCAGCGCAGTTAGGTTGGGAGATGGGACAATGATTTTGGGTGGCGCGCACCGTGTAATAGTAGATTTGTTTTTAATTTTAACATTTTTTTAAAACTAATTTTAAATCTAACACTGTCTGTTTTTTTTCCTTTAAAACTAATATTTTTTTGCCGCGTCTATTGTCATGGCGCGGCCAAAAGCCTGTGCCACGCCATATATAGTGGCGCGGCAGGGGGCTGACGTGGCGACAACCGGAAAGGTTGATGCTTGACGTGGCAGGGCCTGCCGCGCCACCCACCTTGGCGCGGCAGTGCCGCGCCAAGGAGCATGGCGCGGCGGTACTTGGACGGTTTAATCGGAACTTTTCGTGTCGATAGTGGGAGTTACTCTAGGTATTGCTTGACGTAAAATCAATAGTGGATTTGTTTATGTCTTTTGTTAAATCTTTTTCACGACCGAATAGAGAATTTGATAAGCCAATAATTTTTTCCGTCTTTCATAATACGGTTAACCACCATGTTAATTAATCGATTATGAAAAATTGGATTGGATTGAAATGAATATTTTTATAAGGGAACTTTTGTTTTTGACTTTTTGGCCCCATATTGTAGGATCGGCAGCGACACGACCATGAACCCCGGCGTCGAGATACCCCGGGACTGCCGCTTCCCGAACTAGTTGCTACTTAATCTCGCCAGCAGTGCTGCCGCGACGCATTGAAACGAATATGAAGCAAATAAATGAAGTCCGTGCGTAAGTTGACAAGCTGCCACATAACATATTCATTGGTTTGACATAAGTTCGACATAACATAACCAACTAAGCCTGTAAATTTCGGACACCAATATTGATTCGACCTAACAAACTAAGACCCAGGAGTGTAAGGATCCCTCGGACGTCTTTGTCTCTTCGGATTTGTTGGCAACATATTGGGAGTGTAGCCAACGTCGGTGTGGTCGCGTCGTCGGTGCGTACGGCTCGTACCCTGCAAGTATATGATATGCACGATTACTTAGAATTCTTTATGATCGTTAGTTCATGTAGCCTATGTATTTAAAGAAACTATCTTTGTTAGTACCTATGAGGCTCCTTGGGTACCAAGTGGGGCACCACCTAGCTGAGACACGCCGATCTCGTCCTGTGGCCAATCGTCCCACTGGTCGTGCTGTCTGCGGAAGCCTGGGGGGTCATTGTCATCCTCGTCGTCCTCGGTTGTAGGGTCTTTCCCAGCGCTATGATGTGGTGGTGTACGCACCGCGAAAGTGGCACCTGTCACCGGCTGAGAAGAGCCGGCTGGTGTTCTCAAAGAGGCTGAAGACGTGCCACCCGACCGCGGCGGGAGTGGCGGTTCCTCATAAGTTGTGTCCATGCAGCTCAACTTTTGAGCTAGCTTCCTGCAGCTCTTCTTCACATTCTACATAAATAGACGTTAAAGTTAGTGCATTTTCCAAACGCATATACAGTAAAGAAACATTTTCGGAACGGACAAATTTATGTTTACCTCCACAAAAGCCTCGAGAACGCCTGACCCCTGCCCTCTAGACTCGTGAAGCCGGAACGCTGCTTCGTTGGACAGCCTCGACAATTGTGTTGCCCGGGTACAGAAACGCGGTTGAACTTTGGTATACATACTTAATACCAAATGGATAACAAATTATACCATTCAAGTATCTTACCACGTATCTTTGTAGCGGGGCTCTCTGTAGCTGTGTGTCCTCTCTAGTGGCAACGTCATACACATCTTCGATCACATCTTCCTCTGAGTCCTCGTCAATCGCCTCCTCAGTGTACGGGGGCTTGATATGTGTCCTCATAGACCTGTGAAGCCACCGCAGGTACTCATCGAAGGTGTGCTAGTCGTGTGGAGGACCCACATGGACCGGCTGCCGTTCCCTGGTCTCCCACAAGTGGATGTGCGCATTGTGTGTCACACGCCAATCCTTGGTCTTGTACCTCTTCCTGCGGTCATACATGCAACAAAATGATGTTAGTTGTACCACACACACCTCTAAATTCTAGCTTTGTTATTAATCGATAACGCACCCATGCAATCCTTGGTTGGTGGAGTAAAACGGTGGTGGGCAGCCTGTCATTCTTCCAAACTATCTGCAGACTCTAATGGGCAAGTGAATCTCGACCACATGAAAGAAAATAAGAGGGACGTTGCAGCGATACTCCTCTGACTCGTCCCTAGTGACAGGACTGAGATAGAATTGGAGCTCCAGAGCATCCCTAGGACACCAATGCACCTGAATATTTCATAATTGAGTTAGGCTATGATATAGTGTATATCGAACAAGACTCAGGTATGATAGTAAAGAAAGCGTAACCTGGTGCTGTGTCAAGACATCGAGATCGTCCGTGTACTCCCTGTACTTGCGCCTCGCATTCCCTCTAACTAACCCTGATTCCGTCCAGATATACAGAGCTGTAGGGAGTGTATCCTGCCCGTTCCATTGCTGCATTGAACACGATAATTAATTAGCCATTAATAAACTCATCATATGTAACCATATCGAAGAATATAATGAATCGAAGTACTTACCGGTAAACCAGTATTAAGCGGCCTCCCAACGGGCCATCGTTCCCAACACCAAACCTGGAGTAGGTACGAGCAACCCCCAAGGTTCGCATACCCTAAGGTGCGTCGGTAGGCAACGCAAATCTGTCGATACGTCCATGCCAGGACTGCGCTGCCCCAGCTATATGCCGCTATGTTCTCCCATGGCTGGCGTAGTATGTCAAGGAAGATCCAGCTGATGGTGTTGTCCGCGGCGTCTGGAAAGAGGAAAGCACCAAGAAAGTGCCAGAGCCACACTTGAGCGAATCTGTCGATCTGAGCCTCCTCAGCCTGTGGGTCCAAGTAATCAAAGTGCTCCGTGATCCAGGAAGATGAAACACCAGAACTTTTCCTGAAATTGACCAACGAAAATGAGACCCGATGGCTGTAGGAAAGCAATGCAAGTATTAAATAGCCTTGAATTTCTCACTTATTTTTCTTGGAATCCTCATCGTCCGATGGAAGAAAGCCAGTAAACTGAGCCACCAGCTCCCTTCAGTGATCGTTGTCAACTATCCCTGTCACTGGAAGCCCCCCAACCGAAGGCCAAAAATAGCCTTCACGTCCTACATGGTCAAGGTCATCTCGCCACAAAGTAGGTGGAATGTGTGGGTCTCAGGCCTCCACCTGTTATAAGAATAGAACGACTGTTAGTTGCCTCAAATTTGTTATAAGAATGTTTACGTACAAATAAGGCACTCGCACCTGTCTACAGCTGCAGTAAGTAGTGCTGGGTCAAGGGGCATGTCGACATAGAATTTTCGTTCCGTGCCGAGGACACACGCAGCAAGCCGGAAGGGTCTGCTCGATGGAGCTGTAGATCCGCCTAGCTTTAGCGTAGGGGTGATCGATCCTGCGCACTCCTCCCGAGACATGCCAGTCAATTTGACCCTGTAATTGACAAGGAGAGAAAGTTCATCAGTAATTAAGGACAGAACTTGCCGGTGTTGCCAGACAGTCCCAAATGTGCGGCTATGAGAGCCGATATGAAAGGAGATAGACTAAATAGTCGATTCCAGCATATTCATGAGAATAAATCGATTAAAGCTCATTGTGTTGTATAAGAAGAATCGGTTATCATTCAGGGTAAATATCAGTATTCGAATAAATATTAATCAATGACAATAAGATGTCAACAATGATCGGTTTGTGCTGAGCCAATGATTACAAGTAACCGAACCTCTTTTTATATAAAGAAACAATTCAACACCATTTAATCGTTTGATAAAGATAAATCTAATGAACATGTTAGATATCATCTATCGCTATGACCAGTGGGGCATGAGGCAGAATCATGCAGGCCATAGAAATAACAATAGACTCGACGACCCTAACTCATTACTAATATTAGTGGGGCATGAGGCAGAATCATGTAGGCCATAATACAATAATAAGATCATGGGGCTAACATATCTTTCAACATATCTTTACTTCAATGGTTTCGTGATGCGAGCTGTTCATGAAAGCACTCGATATCAGCTAAAACAGCCGATTCAGGCATAGCGCACAGCTAAAGTCATGCCTTATCAGGAATAGATCTATCAAATAATGATCCCCACTCCACGGTGCTAACAGTGGGGTGTGAGGCAGAATCACACAGGCCATGATAATGGGCCATGGAACGGTTCTCGCTAGCCAATAAATCTACTCAAGACACAACACGCCTTAACCGCACACTATGCACGATCAGGATTGACATAAAACAGCCGACAAAACATAACTCATCATTTAAGGTGTAGATTAGATCAATTTAGATTAGCAAACGATGGGCTAAACAAGATATAAGGCTGATCTAGATCAATCCCAATCAGGCAGAGTGATATTGCTGTAATTAGATAAATAATGAAAGCAATAAGTGATATCGGTAACTTAATAAATCTACCAAAGGCTGCCATCCTAAGATAGAGCCAATAACTTGACCTTGATCTAGTTCATGCAGTGGGGGTCGACCGGATTGATGCAGCCATACTTGAACTAGGCAAGAGTCGATAACTAACTTATATAAGAGTCGCAGTGGAGGTCGACCGGATCGATGCAGCCATACGAACAGAGGTATAAGCCATGAGGGTACTTACAACAAACAGTGGAGGTCGACCGGATCGATGCAGCCGTACTTGCTGAAGAACTCACCGAGATCTACTCTACTCCTACTCCTAAGGGATGGCCGGAGCCGAAAAAGTAAATAACTTGTATATTGGATTGATTGTTGTTTTTTACAATAGCCGGGGCTTGATATTTATACCCAGAGTCTAAACATGAATTCTACTTGAGCACGATTCATTACAATCCTTGGCATAAATGAAAACATTCCTAATTTAAGATAACTTGGACTCTAATCTTTCTCTTTTTGCAAAGTCCGATATGTAGTTTCCTAGCGCCAACCGTAGTTCATCATTACTACCCGCTGACATCATCCTAAGAGATCCAATTCCAGAGTCGTATCTGAATCAGCTAACATCGATCCTCCTTGATTGGCACAATCTTGGAAGCCTACGAGTTCCCGCGTTCTTTCTTCCAAATTTTAGTGTAAACAGATGCCCCCCAATTTTAGGATAAAATGGTTTTATTCCAAAATTCTAGCCTATTGGCTTATCGTGCCATAACTGCTCTATCCCGAGATATACGCATAACTCCTAACTTCCTGGCCTGAGTCTTATATAACATCTCAATAGTATCTCTTTCGACGCACTCAACCTTTTTGCTTTCTCCTTTTTTCTTGAGCCAACTCCAACAGCCGACGCCGTCATCACCAAGGCCTCAAACCCTAGCAAACCCGCCGTTCCAGCGAACTATCATTCAAGCTATTATTCATCAGATCTGAACCTGCTCCTGAGGTATGTTTCCAAGTTTTCCACTCTCCAAGTGTCGGCCGTTACCCCGTATTTCTTCTCTTCTTGAATTTATTTTATCCGATTTCTAGGAAATGAGGAACGAGATCTTGATTCCATCAGTTGTCGTTCATAATGTTTATTTTCTCGGGCCTATGGGTGATCCTGATCCATCAGATTTCATCCACTAAGAAACCAACCAGATCCCCTTTAAACAGTCTGTAGTGGATTCATCTTCCTAGAACAAAACTCCCTTTAGAAACTGGCCTAAAGCGCCTAAGGGATGGAGAGATTGGTTTTGTAGGGTATCCACGAAAAAGGGCAGAGACTGGGAGCTTTATGATCTGAACCAGTGCCTGACACTTTCGTTGTCCGAAATGGAGAGGAATGATTCACTCTTGATTTCTGCTTCTTATTTCTGGTCTAATGCTCTGAATGCTTTTATTTTTGGCCATGGCCCAATGATCATCACTTTGGCCGATGTATATATGTTGACCGGCCTTAGAATTACCGGATTAGTGCAACCCTATGAGTACTTGAGTGCCGGCTCCAAAAGATTGGCCAAGATAGTAGACTGCGCCGGATGGGAAAGTTACATTCTGAATCACGTCGAAGACGAATCATCTGTCAGCAAACGAGAATATGTGGCTTTTCTGAATATGTAGTTGGAGAGATTCTTTTTTTGTGGGTCGTCTTGTCATCCAACTTACAACCACAAACTCATGGCGGAGCACCTAGCATTAGGCAAGGATATCCCTCTTGGAAAATATCTATTATGAGCTACTTATCATCTGATGTACCAGGTGGCTACCCAATTACTGAAGAATGAACCAATACAAACTATCAGCGGCCCTTGGTGGTTGATACAATTGTGGCTCAATTTGTATATGCACAAGATTGTAAGGCCTGATCTCAGAGATCTGAGCTTTCCTTCCTCTAATTTTGATGAGGAATATAGAGGCGAAGAAGGAAGAACTCGACAGTGTACGAGTTATGGTGAGGCTGCATCGGCCATAATAATTGACTTCGATGTTGGCCACCTCTTCAAAAAGTTTTACAGAGGGTTTGATGCAGCCGTCCTGACTTGGCTACCTTATAATGAGGATGATGAACTGATTTTTCCATTCAAATTCTGATTTGAATCTGGCTGTTCGGATGAGACAGCGGCTGCGATCTTCAATTCCTTTATTAAGCCCTGTGTTCTGCCAGCCGAATTTCATCACGATCGTGGCAAAATGGTTAAAGGTTCCTCCATCCGAGGTAATCCTCCAACCTATGAGTTTTACAATCCTTCTTTTGTGGCCCATCAGTTTGGCCTCAGTCAACTTCCCCCTCGCCTATTCTTCAAGAACATCCTAAGGCCGAGAGAAGATATCAGTGATGTGTTGGAAGCTTCCAGAGCCTTTCAATTAGGATCAGACCTTCCTTCCTTTTCATTGCATGACTGGGTCAGAGCCAGTTTTCCTTCCAACCTCTTTGACTCCTGGTGGCAAGAATGACGTTCCCATCTCTTCTGTGGGCTAGTCCACCCTCTATGTATAGCTCTGAATGGGGAATTTGCTTCTGACAGTGAGGTAATCTTTTATTCCCTTTTCAGAGAGATCACTTGGCGAATTCTCTTGCCAACCGTTCTAACTGATCTTTTTAGGACATTGAATTCGATCCTCTAAGCCTAGATAGGAGAGGGCATCCTATAGATTACCAACCGTCATGCCCAGTTTCAAGGATGGGATCAACCGCACCTTCTTTGAGGAAGTTGATGAGAACCCCTACCGCGCCCACGATCATGACACGTCAATCCCCAAAGCTCAAGGCGGTTCTAGGGGTAACTCAGAAGGCTACTACTAGAAAAAGACTCCGTAGGACAAGGCCATCAGCTACTCAGGTGAACAATTCATACTTCCCCAAACTAATGTTCAACTTTCTGATCCCATTTTCTCACAGTTATCGAGCATCGCATCCCAGTCTGCTTTGCGTGCGGATCTACTATCTCAGGCGCTTGATTCAACACCAACCAAACCTTTGTCGGCCGATCCTCAGCAGGAGCCAATTTTGGTGGAAGTAACCGATGCTTCCACAACGGCAGAAAATGTGAATTTTTCCTTGATGCTTGTCGAAGTATTTTCTTTAACTTTTGATTTACTTAGTTTTTACCCTTCACCTGACTTTTTACTTGTGCCAGATACTTCTCGAGGAAACACCTGATAGTCCGCTTAGCGACCCTGCCAGCGTTGAGGATGGTCTTGTTGCCGTCCATACTCAGGCTGTCGATTCCCCAGCCCGGCAAACAACTAATGGTGAGGGAATTACTTGCTCCATTCGTTTCTCTGCAATAAACATGAATTAAAAAAAATCCTTCCTTGTTATTGCAGACACCAATGCTGGAAGCTCAGAGCTGATTCAACCAGATGTCATCGATGCATCATCAGTTGTTCCCCCTCTTCTGATAGAGGCTATTACAGACAAGGTACTACACCTTCTTTGCCATCCACTTTTTGATAAACCAATTCAAACCTCCTAATCGAGTTTTCCCTTGTGCATAGGCACTTAGTCTTCTAGCCTGGAGCTACTCTCTCAATCTTGAGGAATATTTTGATGAGGATGAGATCAGATCATCAGCTACTTCCTCTAGCGAGGTCCTGTCGAAAGAAACTAGAAATCGGCTAAGACACATATTGCCAATGCTTGAGAAGAACGTAGCCGATTTGGTCCAGAATACTGATTCAATGCAAAGTCTTCTTGGCTATAAAGAGCGATCCATCTCTAGCCCTCTCCAAAGTCTTGTCATATTTGTCTGCTTTTGAAGATCAAGCCCTAAAGGTGAAAAAGACTCAGAGGAACCTATCCAATCGTGAAGCTTTGATGGCCAAGGATAACTCTAATAGGCAAGAGGCTAAAGAGTTGATGCGGCTGATTGATGATCTGAAAATTCTTCCCCCAGGACCAATCCAGAGCTTTCCTAGCTGGAAATTAGACGTGCTGAACTTGAGAAGGAACTGGAAAACGTGAAGGCTGCTGTTGATCGTCGCAAGGCTACTTTGGCCCAAATACCTGATGCCATCAAACAAAAGAAACATGAACTGTTGGCCAAAGTGAAAGGAAGCAGAGACATCCATAGTAGTCTTGAGAACACCCCCGGAATAGCTGAAGAATACAAGCAAAAGATTGCAGAAGCTGATGCTGTCTGACTTGAACTATTGAAAGTCATTCATGATGTTTTGAGCTTGTAATCCATAGGTTGACACATGTATCTTGCGTAAAACTGACGATAACCATACTTTCCTGCTGTTTTGTTGTATTTCTCGTTTCGGCTAAAGAGCCAATTTAAAACAGCCAATCCTAGACTTCTGATCTCAATCCAATTGAGTCTGAAAACACGGCTTTCATTAAGAGAACCCTTCGATTTTCTACCTTTAGTCGCCTAACGCCGTATTCTCTTCGGCATTAGTGAGGCGATGATTCGCCTTCCATTAATTGCGGTTGTCTACTGCACTTCCCGAGGCATTCACCTCTTCACTTCGTAGCTTCAAATACCAGCCGATGGTTTTAGCTTCGAACACATCTCCACTTGTAACTGTTCCTTTGCACTTCTCTGCCTTCCAAAACCCTGTAGCGGTTCCCTTCCCTTCTCATAGATCCAATCAAATCCATGGCCGGCGAGGGTAACCACGGCAAGCGAGCGACGAAGGAGACCCCGGAAGAAAACATGCCAGTGAGTCAGCGCCTCTGACGTATGAGGTGAGATTGATGGCTTTTGCTCATGGCGATGATCTGCAAATCCTCTGTTCACAGCGATGAACTCTTCTACCTTGTTTCTAGGTTTGTCGTGAATGATAGCCTTCATCCTCTTCCCAGGGCCGACGAGCCCTCTGACGTTGTATCTTCTGCTCTGGCTTCGTCGTCGAACTCCTCCGACTCATACAACGGCGATGATGCCTGGCGCTTCCTTTGGGAGTGGAGGGCGGCTCAAAACCGCTACTTCGAGGTGACTCGAGAGAATGGACAACTTGAGATCTGCCTTGGGGTTTCTCAGGCCGCTCTTCATGCAGCCGAGGAGGAGGCCAGCACCATCCGAGCGAGGCTGACCGAATCTGACGCCACAGTGGTGGGTAAAATAAACTCCAGGAACATCCCATTCTGATTTTCATTATCTTCATCTTGATAGTCTTTTGTTTTTGTGATTGTCAGCCCTGACAGCGTAGTTGGAATCTCTCCAACTGGCGGTGAATGCGGCCGTAGACGCCGTCAATGCCCGAGGTTCCCCTATCGACGCTCGTCTCCAAGACGTCCTGGCCCGCGTTCGGGAGATCGCCCTCCACGACGTTCGTCATGGTGCGGCGGTGGCGCTGACTGCGGCACAAGTCCAGACTGGGCATGATCTGATGAGGACATCACTACTTCGTTGCGTACAAGTCAAGGAGAGGAGGAGGTCCAGCATGGGCGTCCAATTCATCTTTTTCATGGTGGAGGCCCAGTCCAAGTGAAGTTGGAGCCCATCTCGGGTTCTAGGACCAGTCTGCCTTAAACTGGTCACCCAGGACGCATCCGAACTCTATTTTCGACAATCCACATATGGTTGGAAAGCTAATTTGATAAGGAAGCCAATCCAAGTGGTATCATGTCAAAAGACCTTCAGAATAAACAGGAATAATCAAAACAATTCAGTGTCCAGAATCTGCCAGGGTGCTATGACACCGTATTTTGGTCCGTTGGACCGTGTATCGTGTTTGGGCCCATTAGGGGGCGTATCCAGGGGGTTACGCCCAAGACTCTATAATTAGCAGCCGTCACTCTCCTTAGGGTTTGGGTTTTGTTTAGTTCTTAATTTCCTCATGAAACAGATATTGTTTTGCTGCAACTGTGCCGCCAAGGCTGCTTGCTGTGAACCAGGGCCCCAGTTCTTGATCTTGTTCGCCTGTGGCAATTAGTCCTTTTGAATAAAGACTTGAACTCCTTGTTTTCATAAGCCTCATATTTATTTGCAATTTCATATTGCGTTCATCCCGTTCTTGCTTGTGTTCTCGATTCGCTTGCAGGAAAGCCTTCTCGGCGAGGTCAATCGCGTTCGCGTGGTTGATAACCAACGGAGCAGTGGTGTAACGGTTGTGGGGGTCTGAATCAGTCTTGGTTCGAAGCCTAGATCATGAATGTCGAGTCTCCACCAATTGACACTATCATACCTTTCGGAAGATCGGGCCTAGTCTACATCAAGTGGTATCAGAGACCTTGTTGCCCGTTAGGTATAACTTTGTTTTTCCCTTTAGATTGTTACTGTTTTTGCATTACCTATAGTCCACAAAAAGCCAAAAAAATATATACACCACCACATATTCCCTGTCCTATAGCCTCGTTGTGCCGTGCAATTTCGTCTCTATTTCGCGTTGTTGAGTTTGTGCCCTAGGTCAAGTTCTGGTTACTGGTTTTAGATCGTTTTGAGTCTAGTTTGTATTTTTCCCTTTCTTTTTCATCATAATCCGTGAACACCTTCAAGTATTGCTATGTTTCCTTTATATCCATCAAACCCTAGTCCACGTCATCTAATTTGTTACACTTGTCTTCACTGTTTCCATTAAATCCTTGCTGCCGTGACCAATTTTGCGTGCATTGTTCCCGTTTTGTCCTCTAATTCGGAGTCAGTTCGTAAAACTGGTCTAGTTTTCGTATACAAACTCGGATTTCGACGTTCCATATATCAAAATTGATCAGAATTTTTTTTGGATCCATCCATCCCCCGTTGCGTCGAGGTCGGAAATTTTTATTTTGGTCAAAAACTGGTCACAAGATCCTCTTTTCGTGGTCACAAGCTTTTTGTCGATTTTGAGCACGTCTTTTGAAATTTCCACAGGCCATGCCTTTCACTTGTTTAAGCTCATATTTTATGTGGTTACTTCTTTTGTGCTCCTAAGTAAAGAAAAAATATCAAAAAAATAAAAAGAAAAAGTTGAAATTTCCCAAAAAAACAACAACAGCCCAAAAAATAGAAAAAAGAGAGGGGCAATAGAGGAACAATATCTAGAGAAGCATATAGAGAGCGCCATTCGAGCTGTGTTTGCGTGTGCTGATTTCTGCCTTGTTCCTAATCATATTCCTACTATTCACATCACTTGATACATCTAGTACTTGGAACGTGAGTAGGCCAGCAACTAAGACAAGTACTCGGGATACTTATTTAGCTTTGTTTTTCAGTTACAAATATTGCTATTCCTTGCTACTATATTGTGCCTGTCCAAGCTCCACTTTCTTCTAACCAAGTACATGTTCGCATTGCAACTGTTACACTCGAGCTACAACGGTATCATAGTCACCGACCGATTGCACCGCCTGTTGCTTTGGTAAGAACACTTATAAGAACGTGGTAAGACGCTTGAGGGTTGAGTGCCTTGTTTTTCCTTGTCCACAACCTAAGTAGTTGGTAGGGATAATACTATTTGTGTTGTCTTCTTTTGTCTACTAACCATGTCAGGAAAAGCCGGAGGCAGCGGCAAAGGAAACGGGGAGACACCTATAGATTTCAATGACTGTGTTTCTAAGAATGAGCTTCGTGCCGTTCTTGATGACAAGTTCAATGAGATCCTTCAGCAAATCACCAACTTGGCCAAGAGGATTGAAGATGTTGAACAACGACATCCTAAACCACGTCCTGAAGATGATGATGATGATCTCTCTGAGGAGGATGATGGCGACGTGGAGGTTGAAGCCGAAGCTCAACGGCATGCTGAGGATGCACGTAACCGTAATCGGTTGAACTTTAATCGACGTGGTATGGGAGGTAATAACCAAGGTAATAATGATCATTTTTCCAAAACCAAGTTTAAGATACCTCCTTTTTCTGGTTCTGCTGATCCTGAAGCATATTTAGATTGGGAGATGGCTGTAGATAAAAAATTTAGCTCCCATCAAGTACCGGAATTATATAGAGTTAGACTTGCTACTAGTGAGTTTACTAGTTTTGCTTTTTTCTGGTGGAATGATATTTGCAATAATGTTAATGTTAATGCTAATGCTAATGCTCAAATACCTCAAACCTGGACTGTACTTCAACGACGAATGAAATCGAGATTTGTTCCTCCATACTATCAGCGTGATCTGCGATTAAAACTGCAACGTTTAAATCAAGGTAGTAAGACTGTTGAGGAATATTATCAGGAGCTTTTAATTCGTCTAGCACGTAGTAACATACAAGAGGATAAAATGGATAAGTGTTCTAGATTTTTTGGAGGTTTGCGTCGTGAAATACAGGATGTTCTTAACTATAAAGAATGGACTAGATTTTCCCAATTATATCATTATGCTCTTAAAGCTGAAAGGGAAGTACAGGGGTGACAACCTAGGCATTCCACGACTCCGTCCACCCCTTCACGTCCAACCGAGGTGAGTAAATTTTCTAATGTGCAGACACCACCAGCGCTTGTAAAGAAAAATTCTTCTATCACACTTTCTTCCAGTGGATCTGCTACACCTTCCTCTAGCAGCTCTTCTAAAGTTGTTTGCCACCGCTGCAAGGGCATGGGGCATATTGCTAAAGAATGCCCTAGCAAACGCGCATATATTGCTACCGATGACGGTGAGTATGCTAGTGCTAGTGATGAAGAGAATGAATTTGCACTTGCAACTGATCTTTATGTAGATAAATTTGTGGATAGTGCTGAAGATCCTGATGTTGCTAAAGATCCTAATGAGGTAATTGATAGTGTGGCATGCACTGCAAACTACAAATCGATCCTTGTTCAGTGTATTTTGAGTACACAAGTTGAACCAGTAGACAAGCTATAACACCACAATTTGTTTCAAATGTTCCTCATTGTCAATAATTTCCGTGTTCGTGCTATAATTGATGGAGGGAGCAGCAATAACTTGGTAAGTTCTGATCTTGTCAAGGCCCTTGGTTTATCTACACACGCTCTTTCACATTCCTACCATGCTCAGTGGTTCAACAATAGTGGTAAGGCAAAGGTAACACAATCTGCTCGTGTGCATTTTTCTTTCGGATCATACCATGATTATGCTAATTTTAATGTCGTGCCTATGCAAGCTTGTTCACTTTTGTTAGGCCACCCTTGGCAATATGATAATAATGTTCTACATCATGGTAGGCAAAATAGATATACTTTTATATTTAAGGGAAAGACCATTGCTTTACTTCCTTTAACTACTGCTGGAATTGTGCAATATGAAAAGGAACTTGCTGAAAAGAAAAAGAAAGGCCATGATAAAGATTTTAGCAAACCAGCAAATGAACCATCAAGTAACATGAAAGAAGTTTTATTTGCTCTTAAATCTGTTCTTGCTGATCATGATGAACCATGTTATGCTTTAACTTGTACATCGCTTATATGTCCACTTGGTCCTGCTTCTAGTGCTATGCCTCTTGTTGGTACTAACCTTTTGCAGGAGAAGGAGAATGAATTTCCAACAGGGAGGCCACCATGGCAGCCGCCTTTGCGAAGGATTGGGCGCCAAGATGAACGTCTTCTTCCGGAGCCATCGTTGCTGTCATCTAATGGAGGAGGCGATCTACTTTAGTCGAGGACGACTTCAATTCAAGAAAGGGAGGATGATGAGGACATCACTACTTCATCGCATACAAGTCAAGGAGAGGAGGAGGTCTAGCATCGGTGTCCAATTCATCTTTTTCATGGTGGAGGCCCAGTCCAACTGAAGTTGGAGCTCATGTCGGGTTTCAGGACTAGTCTACCTTAAACTGGTCACCCAGGATGCATCTGAACTCCATTTTCGACAATCCACATCTGGTTGGAAAGCTAATTTGATAAGGAAGCCAATCCAAGTGGTCTCACATCAAAAGACCTTCAGAATCAATAGGAATCGTCGAAACAAGTCAGCGTCCAGAATCTGCTAGGGTGCTGCGACACCGTATTTTGGTCCGTTGGACCGTGTATCGTGTTTGGGCCCATTAGGGGGCGTGTCCAGGGGGTGACGCCCAAGACTCTATAATTAGCAGCCATCGCTCTCCTTAGGATTTGTGTTTTGTTTAGTTATTGATTTCCTCGTGAAATAGACATCGTTTTGCTGCAACTGTGCCGCCAAGGCTGCTTGCTATGAACCAGGGCCCCAGTTCTTGATCTTGTTCGCCTATGGCGATTAGTCCTTTCGAATAAAGACTTGAACTCCTTCTTGTTTTCATAAGCCTCATATTTATTTGCAATTTCAGATTGCGTTCATCCCGTTCTTGCTTATGTTCTTAATTCGCTTGTAGGAAAGCCTTCTCGGCGAGGTCAATCGTGTTTGTGGGGGTATTAACCCCTATACCCTTATGGCTAAGCTTGGGCCGGCCCGGATCGATGGGTTCGGTCCACGAAAATATGACGTGCGGCCCGGTTAACCTGATCGGAGTCCCGCGCAAGGAGTCAAGGCAGATTTGGCGATCAATCAAGATCCTGGTTGGTTAGAATAGGAATCCTTATCCAGCCACATATGGCAATTGTAACTGGCTAGGATTAGTTTCCAGATCTGTAACCCTACCCCCCGAACTATATAAGGCGGGTAGGGGATCCCTCTAAAAAACATCTCTCATTGACATACAACGATACAAATCAGACACAGGACGTAGGTATTACGCCCTCTTGGCGGCCGAACCTGGATAAAACCTTGTGTCTGTCTTGCGTCACCGTCTTGTTTGTGGCTTGCGTATCTGTCTGCCGACAATCTACTACCTTGGGTATACCCCTAGGTAGACTGCCGACCATATTTCGTTGACAGTGGCGCGCCAGGTAGTGGGTGTGCGTACTGCTTCCCAAGCAAACAAGACGGTCATCATCTCCGGTTCCATGGCTACGCCGAACGGCCTCACGTTCACCGTTGGCCAGATCACCTGGACCACCGGCTCCTACGACTTCATCGCCATGACCCCGGAGGAGGCATGGATCTAGTCTGCGTCGACCACTGCTTCACCTACATCGGCTACGGCTCCGACCACGGTGGATACGGCTCCGACCACGGTGGATACGGCTCTGACCACGGTGGACACGGCTCCGACCACGATGGATGCGGCTCCGACCACGATGGATCTGGCTCCAACCACGGTACATCTGGCTCCAACCACGCCTGCATCACCTTCAGCCACGCCGACAACTTGTCATCCGCTTCCCCGCTACAAAGGGAGGCAGATCGACAACACCGACCTGCTCGACTCCATCGATCGGGTCAGCACCAAGCTCGCTGAAACCCTGGCTCTGGTAAGTACGATTCAAAGTTAACCTAATGAGCAGGTAACCGCTCCCCACAACAGATCTACCCGACCAGCTCGCACCAGTCGTCCTGTACGACTTGGTACAGATCTCGTGGTCACATCTACTCCTCAAGGGCGCTCTGCTCGTCGTCGGCCAGCCTTCGCGATGGGTCTCCGGCTCTCCGAGTATGAGGCCTCGATGGAGAACTACCAGGTCCAGCCCTATGGCCTGCAAAACGCTGCCTCTAGCTACGCCTACGACCTGCAACGCCGCTTGGATCTGTGTCTTATGCACCAACCTCAGCCGAAGCCGCGCGACTTCGTCAACATGATCTAGATTGAAGATTATCAAGAAGGATCCGTTCACACAGTCCAAGAGGGCGACCCCAGCTCCTCGTCTGGCACCGCATCTAATGCATCTGTCCACACCATCTTCAGCATCACGAAGATGAAGGCGTCAAGTACGATCTGGATATCCTAGACCACGCCCCGGGGTTCTCACAATTCCCGTCTTTCCCGCCAAGACGAGGGGATCTGATCCATGTTGTCAGCAATGACGAACCTCCAGCAGTTGGCAAAACAGAACAAGAAAGGACTACACGCGAAGCACGCAATATTGACCGGTTTAATCGCCGACAAATCGAAGCCGAAGCAGACCAGGAGGCACGACGCATAAGGGTCCAGCCACGTGACCTCAACGATGCTTTTGACAGGGTGGGGGACAAATAGGTCTTCAGAACTCCAAGTGCCAATGTAGCCGTCGCCATGGCAACAATGCAATGGCTACCCAACACCCTAGAAATCGAAGCAGTTCATGATGAAATACAAGCCTATCTGACGGCTGCTATGGCCCAGACCGCGGAGATTGTAAACCAAGCTCGGGCTCCATCCGTCTTGGTCGAGTCAAGCCACAGCCGCCAGCACCCAAGTCGCTCACAGCCGCCCAACCAACGTGGCTCACGCAACAACGACCCATCAGACAACCATCAAGAAGGAAACGATGGCCATGATGGTGGCCAGGACGACAACCGCCGCCGGGACAACCCCGACAATCGCCGTGATAACCGCGGTCGCAGGGCTAATCTAGATGGCAATCGAGATCGCTGCGATGGCAATAACGATCTCCGCCATTACCTCGGTGGACGCGATCTGTGCGCTCGCATCAACCAGAGAGCCGACGATCGAGCGTCCCATGAAAGTTATCGCCGTATGGAATATGACACTGCCCACGGCCCGCCGGGTTTGAAGCAGTTTACTCCACACCTTCACCAAGTCATATGGCCCAAGAATTTCAAGCTCGAGAAGCTTCAGAAGTACGACGGCAAGGAAAACCCCGAATTATGGGTCATGCTTTACGAGACTGCGTGCAGATCAGCCATGGCGGATGAGCACGTCATGTCTAACTACTTCCCAGTCGCTGTTGGCCATGCGGGTCACAAATGGCTGGTCAGCTTGCCGGCGAACTATTTCAACTCTTGGCAGGAGCTCAAGCAAGCCTTCATCGACAACTTCATTGCTACTTGTGAACAACCAGGCAACAAATACGATCTGCAACGTATCCGAGATCGAAAAGATGAGCCGCTGCGCGAGTACGTCTGACGTTTCTCGGAGATGCGCATCAAGGTCCCATCAATCTCCGACAACAAGGCAATCGAGGCTTTCATCACTGGCCTCCGCTTCCACGATGCCCTAAGGGACAAGCTCCTCCGCAAAAGACCTGATTCGGTCACAGTGCTCCTGGCCACCGCTAAGAAATACGCGGACGCCGACGACACTAAAAAGATAATTATTGAAGAAGCAGCAAGGGTTCCGCGCTCCGACCACCCCCCACACCGCGACGACTACCGCGGTAACCGTGGTCGGAACGACAATTTCGACCGCCGCAACCAGCGCAACGACTCCCGTGACCACCGTGACCAACGTAATCAGCGGCGTAACCGCCGTGACGATTACAGGGGCAAGCGTGCTCGGGAAGACGACGGCGAGGTCAACACCGTTAAAAAGGGTGGCGGACGTCGTAACTATGAAGACGACTACGCCAAGGCATTGAAGGGGCCCTCCCAGCTCCATCCTAAGTCGAACCATACCATGGAGAATTGCCGCGTCCTCAAGTCTATCTACACGCATCAACAAGCTCCGGATACGTCTGACAAGCCTAACGACGCAGGGGAACAGCGCAACGAAGATAACGACGACGACTATGCAGACCCCCGTCACAAGTACGTCAAGCCAACCGATCGTGTGCACACCATCATCGGAGGCAAAGTGTCCATCGAGACCAAACGAGAACGCAAGCTGCTCACCCGCGCTTGCTTGAACGTGGCCTACACCGACAATCTCCTCACCGATCCGCGGCTCCCTCCGTGGTCTCACCACGAAATCTGCTTCAGCAGAAAGGACCAATGGGCCGCAATACCTGAGCCAGGGCATTTTGCCCTGGTCCTCGATCCTTGTATCAACAAAGTTCAGTTCGACAGAGTACTAATCGACGGCGGCAGCTCCATTGATATACTGTTCAAGAACACTCTGCCCGCCCTGAAGATAGCTCAGGCGGATCTCAAGCCATACGAGGCACAGTTCTGGGGTGTTCTCCCCGGACAGAGCTCTACACCTCTCGGGCAGATCACGCTACCAGTGCAGTTTGGGACCCCGGATCACTTCCGCACCGACTACGTCAACTTCGTGGTCGCTGACTTCGACGGCACCTACCATGCTATTCTTGGTCAACCGTCGCTCACCAAGTTCATGGCCATACCTCATTACAGGTATCTGGTGCTCAAGATGCCTACCGAGAAAGGAGTTCTAACCCTCCGAGGCAACGTGTACACAGCTTATACCTGTGAAGATGACAGTTTCAAAATAGCAGAGGCTCACGACCTCTCTATTCGCATGGCCGAGACCATGCTCAACACCAAGAAGACCTCGATCGACCACCAGGAGATCCCAGAGCTCGAGGCTCCATGTAAGAACATCAAGTCCAAGGAGCACAAGGTGATCCAGCTGGTCGACGGTGATCCCAGCAAGACAGCCCTTATCGGGGCCAACCTGGATCCCAAATAGGAAGACGCGCTCGTCAGGTTCTTGAGGAGCAACGTGGATGTGTTCGCTTGGAAACCTGCTGACATGCCGATGTACCTCGGAACTTGATTGAGCACTCCTTGAATGTCAACGGCAAGGCCAAACCTACCAAGCAGAAGCTACGACGGTTCGCTCGCGACAAAAAGGAGGCGATTAGGGTAGAAGTTACACGGCTTTTGGCAGCCGGATTTATCAAAGAAGTGTATCATCCGGAGTGGTTAGCCAACCCAGTTCTTGTACGCAAAAAGAATAATGAATGGAGAATGTGCGTTGATTACACTGATCTCAACAAACACTGCCCTAAAGACCCCTTTGGCTTGCCTCGCATAGACGAGGTCGTAGATTCAACCGCCGGTTGCGAGATCCTTTCTTTTCTCGATTGCTACTCTGGTTATCACCAGATCGCTCTCAAAAAGGATGACCAGATCAAGACATCTTTTATCACGCCCTTCGGCGCCTACTGCTACACGACCATGTCGTTCGGGCTCAAGAACGCCGAGGCTACCTACCAACGCGCTATACAAGCTTGCCTCAAAGACAAGATAAAAGATGACCTCGTCAAGGCTTACGTTGTGGATATAGTTGTCAAAACCAAGGAATCTCATACCCTTGTTGACAACCTGGGACGCACTTTTGCAGCCCTTAACACATTCTAGTGGAAATTAAACCCAAAGAAGTGCATCTTTGGTGTTCCTTCTGGCATACTCCTCGGCAATGTCGTCAGTCGCGATGGCATACGCCCTAACCCGGAAAAAGTCAAAGCTGTTTTGGACATGAAGCCGCCCAAAAAGGTGAAGGATGTTCAGAAGCTTACCGGATGTATGGCCGCTCTCAGCCGTTTCATATCAAGATTAGGCGAAAAAGGATTACCGTTCTTTAAACTACTCAAAGCGTCCGAAAAGTTTGAGTGGTCGGAGGAAGCAGACGTTGCCTTCACACAGCTGAAACAATATCTTACGTCACCTCCAGTACTCACTGCTCCAAGAGAAGACGAAACACTCCTGCTATACATTGCGGCTACCAATCGAGTGGTCTCCACGATCATGGTGGTCGGCGAGCGAGACGAGCCCGCCACGTCTACAAGGTACTGCAATGCCAATCTATTTCATTAGTGAGGTACTCAACGAGTCCAAGACCAGTACCCACAGATTGAAGCTCATCTACGCCATCACGATAACATCACGAAAGTTGAAACACTACTTCGACGGATATCGTGTGGTGGTCGTGGATCGAGTACCCTCTGCGAGACATCATTAGCAACAGGGATGCGAATGGGCGCATCGTCAAATGGGCAATGGAGCTATGCCCCTTTTCCTTGGAATTTGCAAGCCGCACTACAATCAAGTCTCGAGGCACTTGTCGATTTCATCGTCGAGTGGGATGAGACTTAAGCACGCTTGCCTCTCCGGATCCGAGCGAATATTGGACGATGTACTTGACGGCTCTCTCAACATTGACGGTGCGGGAGCAGGAGTCCTTTTTATATCACCATCCAAGGAGCAACTCTGGTACGTCCTCAGGATTTATTTCCCAGCATCTAATAATGCCGCCGAGTACGAAGCATGCCTACATGGTTTGCGCATTACGGTTGAGCTTGGCGTTAAACGTCTCTACGTCTATGGAGACTCTGCTCTGGTCATCAACCAACTCAACAAGGACTGGGACACGACCAGTGAAAAGATGGAAGCATACTGCAATTTGATCAGAAAGCTGGAAGGCAGGTTCTATGGCATCGAGTACATACACGTGGTCCGGGACAAGAATCAAGCAGCGGATGCACTGTCAAAGTTAGGATCATCCCGAGCAAAAATCCCACATGGCATATTCATCCAAGACACGCTCACGCCGTCCATCGAAGAGAAAGATTCCACGGCAGACAAGCCTCGGACCAGCAATTGGTGGCTACTGATTCCGGCGTCAAGCACCGCCGAGCCCCTCCGACCACTCATGAGCTGGCCCGGAGAATACCTTTCATCAAGTACCTAACAGATGGCAGCGGTTACCGATCGGACGGAGAGAACGGCGCTGATGCGTCGCGATAGCGATACACCGCTCGTTGATGGCAAGCTATGGCGCAAGAACGCAAAAGGAAATCTTGATGAAATGCATAACCCGGGAGGATGGCGAACATCTCTGGACCAAATCCACTACGGCTCCTGCGCGGCAACCACGCGGCCTCAATAACGCTGGTCGGCAAGGCTTTCCGAGCAGGGTTCTATTGGCCGTCAGCAGTATCCGACGCAGAGAGGCTAGTCCGCCACTGTGAGGGTTGTCGGTTCTTCGCCAAGAGAATCCACGTACCAAAGCACATGAGATCCAGACAATACCAGCCTCTGGCCCTTCGCATGCCGGGATTGGATATGATCGGCCCTTCAAACCGGCTCGGGAAATTTACATGCGTCTTTGTCTTTGATCGACAAATTTTCTAAGTGGATAGAATACATGCCTTTAGTACGAGCATCCTCGAAAAAGGTCATCACGTTCCTCGACCAGGTCATCCATCGTTTTGGCATACCGAACAGCATCATAACCGATCCGGGTACTCGGTTCACGGGAACACTTTTTGGGACTTCTGCGATGAAAGGAGCATAGTAAAAAATCGTCTCGGTGGCGCACCCTAGAGCTAATGGACAGGTCGGCGGGCAAATGGCATGATCTTGGACGCGTTGAAGAAGAGGGTGTATAGAGAAAATGACAAGGCTCCCGGAAGATGGCTCAAAGAGTTACCAGCCGTGGTCTGGGGACTCAGAACTCAGCCCAGCCGTAACACCGGCGTCTCGCCATACTTTATGGTTTACGGCGCTGAGGCGGTCCTTCCTGCAGATATAGCTTTCAGATCAGCACGGGTAGAGAACTTCGACGAAGGCAAGGCCAATGAAGTACGGGAGCTAGAAGTAAATAGCGCAGAAGAGAAGCGGCTCGATTCTTGTGTACGCACGGCCAAGTACCTTGCTGTTTTGCGCAGGTACTACAACAAGAACGTTAAAGAGCGGTTTTTTGTGGTGGGGACCTGGTCCGAAGTGGAAGACGAACGGACGGGTGTCCATAAACTCACAACCCCATGGGAGGGGCCCTTCATGATCAAGGAGGTCACACGACCAACGTCTTCTGAGTTAGCTCACCGGGCTGATGCAGACGTACCAAACTTGTGGCACATCGACAAGCTTAGACGTTTCTATGCTTAACTACTGAGATATGTACCCCCTTTTGTATTTTCGATTTACTTCAGTAAAGCTATTATTATTTCTCCGACCACTATAATGTGTCACTTCGACTTATATGGTTATTCTAACTTAGCCAATAAAAGCCGACCACCACTCCTTCTACGGTTTTCGGAGTAGGACCTGTGTCTGGTTCCTCCCAACACATGCATGGGATCCGCTCTCTACGTTGCGGGTGATCGGCAGGCCCCCCTTGGTTTGACTTGTCCGCGTCTGCGTGTGCATAGGTCACGCACCTCACACTCCGACCACATGGCAAAATAGGGCCGCACAAACTTTTTAGGATGATGTGTCGGGTAAAATGGTACAACTAAACAGAACGTTATTATGTTCTCACTTAGTTCCACCAACATAAGTTTCAAGCTTAAATACGCTTTATACAAAGCAAACAAGCTTATAATGATATACAGTTACGTTATTACAAGCTTGCCTGAAGAGGCCCAAGTTTACAATAACACAACTATGTCCTCCTTCTATAGCTCTAAGCCTATTACATTGACTGGTCGGGGCGCACGGCACCTACTGCTCGCTGCTTCCGATATTCTACCCGAGTCTCGAGGACTCTTGTGCTAGCCGAGCTGAAGGGGATGGCCCCATTGATGATACTGGCTGGTCGAGACCGTAGAAGCCGTCGGTTGGCTAACAGAGATGGCGTTTCGGTGACTTGTCGATGGCATACCTGTCATGGTCTTGTCCCACCTCCACCACAGATTAATGTCGCCAATTATCTTTGATGACAGGTCCAGCTGGGCCACCCGAAGCTCCTCCGCCTTGTCTGGGTCTACTTCCTTCGGGTATCCAGCCTCCAGGCGCTTGAGATCGATCAGAGGGTAGTGGGCACGCACCATGCTTAGCACATGGGCGCCCGTATACTCACCTGCCTCCTTAATGAACTCTTGGAACCATCCCCATGCTTGTCTGCATCTCTCGACCAGTCTGAGCTGGGGGGTCCTTGGCTCTTCCTCTATGAGCGCCGGGTCAACAAGGTCGAGGATGGGCAAAATGCCAGTTGCCACTTCCTGGCACCGGTTCTTCCATGTGTCCCGATCCTCGGTGGCCTCGAGGCATTGTGCTTTCCAGCCGTCACGCTCTTTCATCACAGCTTCTAGATGCCTCTTGGCATTGGCTTTTAAAACTACACACCGTACAAGACATCAAATGTAAAGGCACGACAAGTCACAGCGGGCAACAGAATGAGAACGGTGGCCTAGAATACTTACTCTTCAGTTCCTCCTTCATTTTGGTGGTGTGGTCACAGAGTTGAGGACCGGGCTGCGCGCCGGTTTCTCGTTGTCCTCCTTGGTGACCACACTCTGCTGCAGTCACGTGGCTATTCTCCTCTTAGAGGCGGGTTACTTCAGCTTCTAAGCCTGCATTACAGCTGTCATTACCAACAATGCAACAACACGTGTCATACACTTGATGTGACAGAATGACAACTTACTTGTTTTTTGATGCTCTTTGTCATTGAGCTGGCCGACCAGGTTCTGGTTCTATTTTTCTTGCTCTGTCCTCTCCTGGTCGGTGGCTTCAAGTTGGTAGCTCAAGCGTTCCACCTCGGCCGCTAGTTCTCTATTGCTCGCCGTGATTCCCTCAATCTGGTCGAAGCACCTCTTTCGGTACTTTGCGGTCTTCATCAAGTCCTCCATATAAGCAAGCTAAGTCAGATAGTTTGACTACATTACAGGGTCAAGTGGTCAAGGCAAACATACCTGGACTTCTGTCACCAAACGCTTTGCCGCTCGTTCAACTTTTTGGGTCTCTTCGATCTCGGGGATTTCTTCATACATAACCCACTCGTCGTTCCGCCTGCGCGATGCATATACATGTTGTCGTTTGTCTTTGGGATGGCCTAGGATCTCTTTGACTTCGTCCTCTTCGGCCTCTTGTTTAGGGGGCGGCGCTGGGCCGGAGATAGTAGTCTCCGCGACCACTATGGCTTTCCCACGAGCCGTAGCATTGGCAAGCGTATTACGTGCCGGCTCGGTTCTTTGCTCCTCGGCTCGGATGCGGTTCCCTTGGCGTCAAGGTATCCACCTCGGCCGAGGCTAGTGCTCGAGCCTTTGTACTTTGCTCATTTGTCTTCTCGACGACCCTGCTTCGGGGGACTGACGTTGGGCTGCTCATGTGCTGCGGTTCCGGTGGAATTTCTTCTACAGGTTGCTCCGTAGTTAGTTGCCGAGCAGTTCTTTCCGCCAGTACTGGCGAAGCCGTGCCACAACCGGCTATCTGGTCGGGATTTTCGGTGGACGCCGACCTAATATACCAGAGAAAGTTCAGAAGACAATAGTATTCAATACAAATTATAATATTATATCAAAGTTACAGATACTTACAGCTCGGAAGCACGGAATAACATGGCGAAGGAGCGTCTCTTCGACCGCGCCTGCTCCATGTGCTCGGCGGGTTCCACCGGGTCTTTTTCTACCACCGGTACTGGCGTCGGGGTTTGGTGCTTGACACTTCCCCCGCTTGTTTTCTGTGTTGCAGTGGTCGGTGGTGCGATCACCGCGCGCACGAGAGGAGCTACCCCCGCTATGTTGACCCCATTTGTCTCCTCCTCTTTCGAGGGATGAGTGGAAGATGTCCGCATCCTCTGTTTCATCGTCTGCGAAAGGGGAAGATAACTGGCGACATTTGTTGGCATCGGCGCTTGCTAGCGATCTTGGCGTTACATCCTCCCCAACTCAGTACCGCCCGATCGGCGTCTTGATGCGGCAGCCGGTCTGGGCGGTTGAGCCGGCAATTTGTGGCCAATCCACGCCAGGGGGCGGAGACATGAATACTGCTGCTCGGTCATGACCATTACTCTAGGAAACATAAAGGAGACAACAGTCAAATTTTTTGTTACAACATAAATCTACAGGTACAAGGAGGCATCGTTTACCTTTGGGGGAGGTCGGGCCAGCTTGAAGGCGTGCTCGATGTCGTTTAACCTGACATAATTGGGGTTGGCTAGATTGAATAGCTCCCGAATTCTGGCCTTGATTTCTATCTTGTCGAGCGCCTCTTTTCTGGTCCTCGTCGGATCTGCACTACCCTGGTACTCGAAGCTAGGATGTATCCTCTTTTGGCAGGGATGGATCCTTCGGCTGATGAAGTTCACGACCACGCTTGGACCATCCAGTTTTCCCCATGGGATCAACCCGAGTAGTTCTGTGATTTGCTCCAAGTGCTCGGGCTTCTCCGACCAGCTGTTCTTCTTCTCCGGAATCAACCCCACGTCACACAGGGTGATCGTGTTCGGCTCTTCATGGATGTAGAACCATTTCTTGTACCATTCGTCTAGTGAGGTGTTCCATGGGCAATGCAGGTACTGGGCCTTCATACCGTCACGCAGATTGAGGTATACGCCTCCAGCTATCTTCGAGCCTCTGCTCCCTTTCTTCCGCAGATAGAACAGATGGTGAAAGAGGTCGAAATGGGGCTGGAAGCCACCATAAGCTTCGCAAAGATGGATGAAGGTGGAGACAAGAAGAATCGAGTTGGGATGCAGATTGCTAATCCCAATCTCGTAATATAAGCAGAGTCCCTGAAGGAAAGGGTGCACTGGAACCCCAAAACCCCGCTTGAAGAAATCCTCGAAAACCATAATCTCACCTGGTTGTGGATCGGGGAAGCTTTCTCCTTCCGGCGCACGCCATCCCGCGAGTGCCTTGTTGTGGAGCACTCCCATGGCGACGAGGTCTTCGATGGTCTGCTCATTGCTCCTTGACTTCCACCACTCCTTTGCCATGACTCCGCCTTTCTTCTGGGCATTTCTCTTTGCCATTGATCTGCCCTTGTTAAGAGGGTGGATGCGGTGGAGGAGCGATTGGTGGTGATTTTTGGAGGAGTAGGGTTCGGCGAGAGGAAGAAGAAGGTTGCGGCGGTGAAAGACAATGGGGATCGGTAAAAAGTAACTTACTAGCTCTATATTATAAATAACCAAGGGCTCCGTCGTTTTGCCCGCCCGAGATTCTTGGGAGGCGTGCGCACGCGCCGCAGACGGTTGTTTTCACAACCTCGAGATCTACGCCAGCAAACGCGCTCCTTCGTTTCCAGTGTTCGCGCCTCTTCGTTGATAATGTGAGAGGGCCCACACTGACGCACCTCCATACAGGCGCCAAGCGACTATTTGTCGAGAAAAGAGTAAGAAAAAGCGAGTGATATGTTATATCCAAATGCGCTTTTTTGACCATACGTGGCGATTGGACTTGATGAGTAAGGAGATAAATAAATACACCAAATAATGATACAATCGGCGTTCTTTTCTTTTGGCTGCATATCTTGAGCTCAATGATGGACGGACCATTTGTCATGCTCGGGATCTGCTGGACCATCGCTGCGTGCTTTCGAGCACCGCTCGAGACCATTGCTACGCTTGGGGACTGCTCTCGCCCTTGATGTGCTCGGGGGATCGTCCCGACCTTCGCTTTCGGAGATCGTTCTTCTCGGCTACATGTGATTTGTACTCACATACGGTTGAGAGACGTTTATTTAGACCTTGCTACAAGGCTCATACCTCGCCTTCAAAGCAAGCTCGGGGACTACATCGATACGATGCACTGCCGTGCATCTCGACGCTCGCTGTCTGACGATTGGATTCTCAACTTAATCGGGAATTCTTTTTAGACCACGGCTGCGTGCCTCGTCACCTACTACCGGGCTCGGGGACTAAGTGGGCACACTTCACCTTGCGGTGAATGTGTTTGTTTTTCGACCCCTCGCCTCTCGATGATCAAGGGCGCTACGCTTCAAGGCGTACTTACATTTCTTTTCGTAAATACAAGTGGGCACACTTCCCGGGACGAAAAATCTTTTTTCTTTTTCTTAAGAGCACCATATATTCTTGGACAACCGACTTCCCCGGCGACAACGGTGGTCAGAGACGTCAAGGGCTCAAGCCTTACTTGTCGAAGAAGGTTAAAATGGCGTGTCGCATCATAATACATGGTGCTCGGGGACTATTGTGGGGGTATTAACCCTATACCCTTATGGCTAAGCTTGGGCTAGCCGGATCGATGGGTTCGGTCCACCAAAGACGACGTCTTGGCCTGGTTAACTTTGATCGGAGTCCCGCGCAAGGAGTCAAGGCGATTTGGCGATCAATCAAGATCCTGGTTGGTTAGAATAGGAATCCTTATCCGGCCACATATGGCAATTGTAACTGGCTAGGATTAGTTTCCAGATCTGTAACCCTGCCCCCTGAACTATATAAGGCGGGCAGGGGATCCCTCTAAAAAACATCTCTCATTGACATACAACAATACAAATCAAACGCAGGACGTAGGTATTACGCCCTCTTGGCGGCCGAACCTGGATAAAACCTTGTGTCTGTCTTGTGTCACCGTCTTGTTTGTGGCTTGCGTATCTGTCTGCCGACAATCTACTACCTTGGGTATACCCCTAGGTAGACTGCCGACCATATTTCGTCGACAGTGTTTGTGTGGTTGATAACCAACGGAGCAGTGGTGTAACGGTTGCGGGGGTTCGAATCAGTCTTGGTTCGAAGCCTAGATCGTGAATGTCGAGTCTCCACCAATCGACGCTATCGTACCTTTCGGAATATTGGGCCTAGTCAACATCACGATCTCCATGCCATGGAGACTGGTTTCCCAATAGGCGATGGTCCTGAGGAGCATGAGGATCTGCTCGAAGAGTTTGTCATGGCAGCGGAGGCCATAGTAGACATCACATCTGCCTAGGATGTGGTGAACAAGGTCTTTGGTTAGATTGTATCTAGGGTCATCCGATGAACAAAGACTCCTGTTCTTTCCATGAATGTACCTTGGTACAATGCTCTTGTGTATGACTATTTTTTATCTTTTGTTTTTGCTCTATAGGTGATACATACCGTATCGGCTTTTATTGTCTGCGAAGATTTTCATTTTTTGAACAAGAGGCGATACGTTTCTGGTACCAGCTATTAGAGCCGAGAACGAATCAGCTATCAAGTGTTGATCAAATGTTGGGATAACACCTTCGCAGAACTTTTCACATCAAAGGTCAAATGATTAATCATCTCAGGTCAAGCGTCCTATTAAGCGAAACAGAACTTCTTTGAGAAATCCATTAACTCTGAATCACACTTACACTTTGACTCAGCATTCACATATGTCAGCCTAAACCTATCTTCAAGACTCAATGCTTATTTTTCCTTTAATCCAATGGCCGATGTGAAGCCGTGATTTTTTCTACTAAAACAAACTCTTAGAGCCAATCGCTTGCATCGGCTGTTGGCTTTCATTGCTGATCTTAATGAAGCCTCCTTCCCATGACTTGCCAGAAAAACATTCGAAGTCTCCTAGTTCCCAAAAGACTTGATCGGCTGTTGCGATGCTTACAGACTCATCAGTGTGAACAGTTTCGATGTCATCTCCATGCCATTGAATCAAACACTAATGAATGGTTGATGGTATGCAGCAATTCGCATGAATCCAATCACGATCGAGGAGCAAACTGTACGACCCTTTTCCAATGATGACGAAGAATGTGGTAAGCAGAGTCTTACTCCCGATTGTTAGTTCAACATTTATTGCCCCCCTGGTCTTAGATGTATTACCTCCAAAATCCTTAAGCATCATGTCAGTCTCCATCAGATCTTCTGGTCCTTTGCCAAGTTTACGAAAAGTAGTGTAAGGCATAAGATTGACAGAAGCACCTCCGTCCACCAACATCTTGTTCATCGGCTTTCCATCGATAAGACCTTTCATATATAACGCTTTTAAGTGCCGATGTTTGACTGGTTTGTCAAATATTGCTTGCTGTACAACCGTTAACTTGGCAACTATGTCCTCATACTCTGATTTATCGAAATCAAAATAAACTTCTTGATATGCCGGAGCTCTGAATTCCGATGGCAACACAAAAGCGATCTAGATATTAGCCGATGGTTGCTTCCTATCGGCTATTTTCTTGGTACGCCACACTTGAGTCTTACCGGATGCCTGAGCCTATTCCATCTCTTTATTCCTTAGGCATTGTACCCTTCTCTTCTGGCTTCTTGTTAAACCTCCTGGGCACCACTGGTCTTCCTGCCACACATATCTTCTTTCAGTGCCTTCCTCTTCATGATCAGCCCAGTCCTGATCAACGACTCTTTTTCCAAGCCGATCATGAACACTTTTATTTTTTAAGTGCCGATCCATGTTGTTATGATAATATGCATCTTGAACATGGATAGACCGGTGGTTGGTTTGAGACTGCCTATACTCCCGATATTGATTACTGCATTCTGGACAGTCATATCTGGTAGGCAACTTCAAACCTTCATTCCAGCAATGCCTGAAGAAGGGACAATTCTAATGTAATTTGGCTTGTTTCCTTTCATACCTCTCTTGCTTCAATTGATGCTGGTACGCTTGATCTTTTAATCAACGCTGATAATCATTTTCCTTCTGCCGCTGCCATTTATTCAGCCAAATCCGAGATGTGACCTGCGGCTTTGTCGTCTCTGCTTTTGACATCTTCCCCTGTTCGTATTGGCTCTTTTGCTTGGCACGACGTATTCTAATCTCTCTATACTCGTCAGCCAATATTTGCATCTTGGGATCGACTGTTCCAGCTTCTTTTGATTTGGTTGATGTTAGGACCTTAGTTTTTCCTTTGAATAGCCCAGCATCAACCATGTTTTGTTCTCCTGGGAAAGGATTATCATCAACTTTCATTTTCCGAGGCGTATCAAATTTGAGCCTCCCCTGCTGAATAGCTCTCTGTATATGCTGCCTGAAGATTCTGCATTCATTAGTGGAATGAGAAGTAGCATTATGGAACTTGTACAACTTCTTATTCTTCAACTGATTAGGGGGCAACATGACATGACCATCGGGCAACTTGATCTGCCCTTTCTCAAGCAAGAAATCGAAGAGCTTATCTAATTTGGTGACATCAAAGTCATAGCTCTCCTCGACTCCTCTTCCCCAAGGATTTGGCACCATCACTATCTTCTTGCCCCAATTCCATTTAGCTGCAGCGACCTCTTCTTCTTCATCTATATAGCCATCATCGACTGAGTATGGATCATAAGCTTCGGCTACTATGGTACTCTTCTAGAACCGGGTATCTCTGTGCATACTCTGGAATTGGCAATTGAGCACTGCTACTTGTTGAGCTAATTGACCCAAGTTGTCAAATTCTTGTCTCAGCAGCTTTTCCTTCCACATCGGCAGCATTCCTTGAACAACTAGAGCAGCTAATTGATCATCAGCCAAGTTTAAGGAAAAGCACAAGTTCCTGGTTTCTTGGAATCTCTGAAGAAATTTAGTGCCCGATTCACTAGTCTTCTGTCTTATAGTTATCAGATCGGTAATCTTCTTTTCTCCAGTCTCAGTGTAAAAAATATGTATGAAACTTCTTCTCTAGGTCAGCCCAGTTGGCAATGGAATTGAGTGGCAATGATGAAAACTAAGTGAAAGCAGGCCTGTAACACCCCGGGTGTTTAAGTATTAAAAACTGGACATATCATCATATGCATTGCAAGGCATTGGTCATATTGTAAACTTTGATATGCATTCACTAAAACAAGTTTACATTTATGTTATAAGTATTGCTTGGTATTGTTTGAATCAAGTTTGAAATCTTTGTATTGATGTGAAATTCCGAAAACCCTAATTTTCAATATTTAAATCTGACCCTGAAAACCCATTTCAAAATTGAAGCACATTTTGGGGTTGAGTCTTAAAGCAAAGTTATAGAGCTTGTCGAGTTGTACAAAGTTTGTTTTTGAAGTTTTTCAAGTTGTTTAGTAAAATTTGAAGTTATTTAAAAAGGCGTAATTCGTTAAATATCCCCTATTTGAATTCAAAAGTTCATTTCAAAATGTAGGCCGAATTAGGGGTTGGTTATAAAAGAAAAGTTGTAGAACTTTGAATTTTGAACAACTTTTATTTTTGGAGATTTTTGAGTTGTTATACAAATTTGGGAGTAATTTAGAATTTAAAATGAATGGCAAATTTGTAATTAAGGTGAACAGTGGCCGCCGCTCTGGCTACACCGCCGGCGACCTTCGGTTTGCTTCCAGGCGCGACGTGGCCGTCTGTGGCATCGCGCTGGCACGGGAAAGGGCTCCGTCGTGGCTTCCTTGAGCTTCTGAGCCACTCTTTAAGGCCGAGACGCCGTCGCCGTCGCTCTTTCTTCTCCTCTGCTTTTGCCGTCGCCACTGCCATAACTCCGGCGAGCTCTCACCGTCGCTTTAGCGCACTCTAGCCGCTGAAAAGCTTGTCACAGCTTCGCCTTGCCCTTGCGCCTCGATTGAGCCTAGCCTAGCTACAGCTACCGGTCGGAATCGCCTTGTTTGCCGGAACGCCGTCGCGACGTCGGTGCAAGCCGCCGTGACCGTCGTCGTCGTCTGCAGAAGCCTCCATCACATCTCAGCTTCATCTAGTTAGCTGCTCAAGTCATGGTGAGTCTCTTCATGCCTAATCCAGCTCCATCTTGATCAGTTTTGCGCCGTAGTTGCCATTCCACCGTTGCGCCGTCGTGGTCAGCCGTGTGCGTCGCTGGTTGCCGTGGGCAGGTCGGTCGGGGTCATCCCAGGCCACGCCAAGTCCACCTATCGGTGCGGCCGAGTCTGGTGATGATCTTGCGCCACCTCACCGCCATTTTTACTGCCTTGATCGGCCAGCAGCATCGCCGCCGTGTTTCTTTGCGCTGCTCAGCTCGGGGAAGAAGACGATGGACTGTAGCGGGTGTTGTGATTGAAAAGATATGGATTATATGAATACTTGGTAATGTCTTTTGGTTTGACAAATGCTCCAGCTCATTTCATGTATCTGATGAATTCAGTATTCATGCCTGAGCTAGACAAGTTTGTAGTGGTGTTTATTGATGGCATCCTAGTATATTCCAAGAATAAGAAAGAACATGCGAAACATCTTAGAATTGTTCTGACCCGCTTGAGAGAACATCAACTATATGCCAAGTTCAGCAAGTGTGATTTTTGGCTTAAGGAAGTACAATTTCTTGGACATGTCTTGTCAGCTGAAGGCGTTGTAGTTGATCCAAGCAAAGTGAAGGATGTGCTTGATTGGAAACCGCCAACCTCAGTTCATCAAGTTCGGAGTTGTCTGGGATTGGCGGGGTATTACCGTCGGTTTATTCCAGATTTCTCTAAAGTATCAAAGTCCATAACTGAGTTGTTGAAGAACCAAGTCAAGTTTGTCTGGTCAACTGATTGTGAAGAGGCTTTCCAGACCTTGAAGAGACTGTTAACCACTGCACCAGTATTAGCCCAACCTGATATCGAGAAGCCGTTTGATGTTTATTGTGATGCTTCAGGTATTGGTATTGGATGTGTGTTGATGCAAGAAGGCCGAGTCATTGCCTATGCATCCAGGCAACTTAAGCAGCATGAAGAACACTATCCGACTCATGATCTAGAATTAGCAGCTGTGGTCCATGCTGTGAAGATTTGGCGGCATTACCTGCTTGGTAATACGTGTCATATTTATACAGACCACAAGAGCTTAAAGTATATCTTTACTCAGTCAGAGTTGAACATGCAACAAAGAAGATGGTTAGAACTGATTAAAGATTATGACTTGGAAGTACATTATCACCCCGGTAAAGCAAATGTGGTTGCAGATGCTCTCAGTCACAAAAGTTATTGCAATTGTCTGGCAGTGAGAACAATGGGTTTGACGCTGTGTCAAGAAATGGAGAAGTTGAATGTAGAAGTAATTCAACAAGGTAGTTTGACCAACATAATTGTTGAAGCCACTATTCGAGATCAAGTTATTGCTGCTCAGAAGGAAAACAAGGGTATCGCCCATATCAAAGAAAGGGTCAGGAATGGAAAAGCAGAATGCTTCAGCATAGATGATGAAGGTGTGTTATGGTTCAAGGATCGCCTGGTAGTACCAAAGGTTCCTGAGTTGCGGCAGTCAATTCTAGAAGAGGCACATGCTATGAGGTTATCTATCCATCCGGGAAGCAACAAGATGTACCATGACTTGAAGCAAAGTTTTTGGTGGACTAAAATGAAAATAGAGATTGCTAGATATATAGCAAAGTGTGATACTTGTCAAAAGGTGAAAGCTATACATTTGAGGTCTGCTGGTGAATTACAACCATTACCTATTCCATCTTGGAAGTGGGAGGACATAAGTATGGACTTTATTGTTGGTCTACCCAAGACATCAAAGGGATTTGACTCAATATGGATTATTGTAGATCGACTAACCAAGTCAGCACATTTTCTTCCAGTTCAGAATACATATCCCACTATACGGTATGCCAAGATGTATTTAGAGCGAATTGTGAGTCTCCATGGAGTGCCCAAGACTATTGTGTCCGATAGGGGTACACAGTTTGTCTCCAATTTTTGGAAACAATTGCATTCTTCATTAGGTACCAAACTACTGTATAGTACAACTTATCATCCGTAGACTGATGGACAAACTAAAAGAGTCAATCAGGTGCTTGAAGATATGTTAAGGTGTTGTGTCCTTAACTATTCCACTAAGTGGGACGAATGCTTACCTCTGGCTGAGTTCTCATACAACAACAGTTATCAGGAAAGCATTAGAATGGCTCCATTTGAAGCACTCTATGGTCGTAGATGCAGAACATCGCTGAGTTGGTCTGAGCCTGGAGAAAGAAGATTCTTTAGGGTTGACCTTGTGAAAGAAACAGAAGACAAGGTTAAGCAAATACAAAGTAATTTGAAGATAGCTCAATCCCGACAAAAGATTTATGCGGATAGACGATGGAGACCATTGGTGTTTAGCAAAGGAGATTTTGTATACCTGAAAGTATCACCAATGAAGGGAGTTACCCGTTTTGGTGTTAAAGGCAAGTTGGCACCCCGATATATTGGACCGTTTCAAATTTTGGAGAGATATGGAAAAGTGGCCTATCGCTTGAAATTACCATAACATTTATCAGCTATACATGATGTGTTCCATGTGTCTCAGTTGAAGAAGTGTCTCTGAGTGCCTGAGCAGAATGTTGAAGTTGAAGGAGTGGAACTTGAACCAGATCTAACTTATTCAGAATATCCTATCCGAGTGTTGGATCAGAAAGATCGTGTTACTCGAAGGAGGACAATAAAGTTCTACAAGATACAATGGAATCAACATTCAGAAGAGGAGGCTACTTGGGAATCAGAAGATTACTTGTTAGAAAAGTTTCCATAATTTCTTGCGTCAGTATAGAATAGAGTACTATTAGTTGAGCTCGGTTGTTACAAATTGTGTTTTGTAAAGGAACCTCAGTTGTTTTATGGATGAGAATTGGATGTTTTTGGATTGACACATTTCCTTTTCCATTACTTACCCTATGGCTTTGAATCTCGGGGCGAGATTTCTTTTAGGGGGAAGGATTGTAACACCCCGGGTGTTTAAGTATTAAAAAATGGACATATCATCATATGCATTGCAAGGCATTGGTCATATTGTAAACTTTGATATGCATTCACTAAAACAAGTTTACATTTATGTTATAAGTATTGCTTAGTATTGTTTGAATCAAGTTTGAAATCTTTGTATTGATGTGAAATTCCGAAAACCCTGATTTTCAATATTTAAATCCGACCCTGAAAACCCATTTCAAAATCGAAGCACATTTTGGGGTTGAGTCTTAAAGCAAAGTTGTAGAGCTTGTCGAGTTGTACAAAGTTTGTTTTTGGAGTTTTTCAAGTTGTTTAGTAAAATTTGAAGTTATTTAAAAAGGCGTAATTCGTTAAATATCCCCTATTTGAATTCAAAAGTTCATTTCAAAATGTAGGCCGAATTAGGGGTTGGTTATAAAAGCAAAGTTGTAGAACTTTGAATTTTGAACAACTTTTATTTTTGGAGATTTTTGAGTTGTTATACAAATTTGGGAGTAATTTAGAATTTAAAATGAATGGCAAATTTGTAATTAAGGTGAACAGTGGCCGCCGCTCTGGCTACACCGCCGGCGACCTTCGGTTTGTTTCCAGGCGCGACGTGGCCGTCTGTGGCATCGCGCTGGCGCGGGAAAGGGCTCCGTTGTGGCTTCCTTGAGCTTCTGAGCCACTCTTTAAGGCCGAGACGCCGTCGCCGTCGCTCTTTCTTCTCCTCTGCTTTTGCCGTCGCCACTGCCATAACTCCGGCGAGCTCTCATCGTCGCTTTAGCGCACTCCAGCCGCTGCAAAGCTTGTCACAGCTTCGCCTTGCCCTTGCACCTTGATTGAGCCCAGACTAGCTACTGTTACCGGCCGGAATCGCCTTGTTTGCCGGAACGCCGCCGCGACGTCGGTGCAAGCCGCCGTGACCGTCGTCGTCGTCTGCAGAAGCCTCCATCACATCTCGGCTTCATCTAGTTAGCCGCTCAAGTCGTGGTGAGTCTCTTCATGCCTAATCCAGCTCCATCTTGATCAGTTTTGCGCCGTAGTTGCCATTCCACCGTTGCGCCGTCGTGGTCAGCTGTGTGCGCCGCTGGTTGCCGTGGGCAGGCCGGTCGGGGTCATCCCAGGCCACGCCAAGTCCACCTATCGGTGCGGCCGAGTCTGGCGATGATGTTGCGCCACCTCACCACCATTTTTACTACCTTGATCGGCCAGCAACATCGCCGCCGTGTTTCTTTGCGCTGCTCAGCTCGGGGAAGAAGACGATGGACTGTAGCGGGTGTTGATTGAAAAGTCAGTGATTATTTTAAATAGTGTTGTGATTTGTTATTTTTGTGTAGAATTAAATAGAGCTTTAAATACTATGAAATTTTTTGTGTGACCTCTCTGAGATGTAAACTATTTAAGAAAAATATGAAACCATGAAAATCAACAGTTTTTGGATGCTTAAAAATTAGTCCTTTTAATTAAGAAATGCTTGTTGTGTAATTTTTATAGGCCAAAATAAATATCCAGTGACCATAAAACTTTTATTGTATTTGTTTATTGTTAAAGCCTTCCTCCACAAAAAGTTTGGGATTAATTTGATGATGTTTAATTATACTCTTATTTATATGCCTTAATTATTAGTTAATAATTGTCAAAATGATAAACATAGATCATAAGATGTCCTGATTGATTTTTGGAGTTGATTATAGATCATGAAACACCCCACCCCTGCTGTGTCATGGCCAAGTGATTACCTTCTTGATATGCTTATGTTCGCCCTTTAGTTAATAATTCTAAATGACTTAGTTAAGAATTTCGTTAGTAAATGCATGTTAATAAACTCGATTGGTTCTTAGATGCAACCTCTTGGGTAAAAAGTAAAAGTTACATTTCCTTGTATATTGTTTATACATGTCTTTTCATGATGAGGCTTTAGTTGGTAAGCATGTATGATAAGTGAACCTTTGACTTGTTAGAAGAACAACTAAAAATGCTTTATGATAATTATTTGTAACTGTACCGTGAAGGAAAGTTGTATTCAAGTTATTAATTTTTATATCCATCATCGAGCATCATGTTTCGTATTTCGCATCATGTTAAACATGGCATTGTTACTACGTGTAGTGAACGAAGGTGAACACGTGGTAGTTAATCAAGTTGTGGAGGAGGTTAATCCGTTTGTTGAGGTCGGATCGAATACTTGTGGAACGTCGCAGGAACCGGACTTTTCCGTCAACGAAGGCAAGCCCCGGATGCATACAACCCTACCTTGTGTTTTACAACTTAATTTCGCTTTTGCTTTTCTATACTGCATTAAGTGATTAGGAGTTAAGTAAAAGCCTAATTGGTGCATTACCAACATTGTTTTTCCGTACCTACCTTGTTACCCGTTTTACGTCATAAATGTTTAGTTATGCTTAGCCATGCTTAGACAGGTCAAAGTCGGGTGATTACCTGTCACCTGCAGGTTTTAAATGGATCTTTGGTTACTTATGTTATCATGTGATATGAGCATAGGAAGTAATAAATCTAGACCGGACGGACTCGGTGTGTGTGAGCCACAAGACATGGAGGTCTTGTGAGCGGATTCTTTCCGTCTGTGTCGGTTAAGGTCCGTACCGTTGTTGAACTGTGTGCGGTGAGACTTTGTAGTACTAACCACATACTCTAGTAAGCCTTAACTTGGCGATTCTATGACGAGAATGGCTACTCACGCACTGGGAGTGGAGAGATGGCGAGAATAGCGTGTACCCACGTGGCAATGGGCTGGATTGGTGGAGTACTGTATTCTCGGGTGGCGCGGACCTGTTCTTGTTTTAGAGGATCCGAGAGTAGGTTGGTATATGTAGGTCGGGGACCTACATATGTCGTGTGGTCTGGAATCCCCAGCTGGGTCTTTAATCGGTTCGAATCGTCGTTGCTCCTCGGTTATGGAGACTCACTTCTCTGTTCATCATCGTAGTTTAATAACTGAAATTTGAGAAGGTGTTGGGTATGAAGTTTCATGATCTCATTACGGATCGTGTCATCTTTGTATATGATCTTATGAAGTTTTAACTGTCGAAATAAAGAATTTTGTTAAAAAGCTTTTACGCAAAAGAACTTTGACTATTGCTAAAGCCCTACCTTGAATCCCTGAGCCTGCATTCCTGAGTCTTCTCAATTTTATTTCGGTTAAGTCTTGTTGAGTACTTTTGTACTCAGGGTTCGTTGACCCTTGTCGCAGGTGATGGTCATGAGCAAATCTGTTTTGGATCGTGCTGCATGACTATTGTTCGATCTGACGATGAGAAGTAAATGTGTGGCCTTTGGGCAGGGCAGTTCTATTATGTGTTTTGTATTATGTATAATGCCACTCCACTACTACGTTTTGTATTAACTATCGAACTTAGTTTGTAAGGTTTGAAACCACTGGTTTGTAAACTAAGTTATTATAAGACTTCCGCTGTTTTTACTCTGATGTATCTATTTGAATAAACTGTTGTAATACTGCAATGACTCTGTAATGTGATCCTGCTCGGAAATCGTGGATGATTCGGGGTTCCCCGAGGACACCCGACAGTCTTCTTAAGTTACCAGGAACGTATGCATAGATGTCAAAGGTCGTTGGACAGTGACAGGTGCATGTGGGCCCTATAATTTAGGAGGTTCTGCCACATGGCCTCGATAAGGACAGAGAGAAGAAACGAACTCGATGGGCATCCTCAACTAACGCTTCACCCAATTGTGTAAGATACCGACTGATATGTTCTATCGTGCTTGTGCTGTCTTGGCCAGTGAACTTAGTGAATTCTATGAGCCTATAATTTGTGGGAAGAGCGACCAAATCATACCATTCTGGATATTGACATTTGTATGAAAAGGTCAGCCCTTTTGGCTTCAGACCGAACTGATTCTTCATCATCTCGGTCACCCTCAGCAATAATTCATCAGCTTACGGATTTGGATTCCTCTACACCTGTTGACCCATCTATGGATTGAAATCTCACGTGCCTTGATATCCTGGATTTGCCATCATGTGGAGGATATTATAATCTGTGCCATAGTGATACCCTTGTGGAATCTCAATCTGCTGGGTCCTTTGCTGGCTTGCTGCTTAAAGTCTCTGATTATAGATATAAGGATCTATATCCCTACGGATCCTTTGAATTGATGGTGCTATTTTTTGAGCCGACGACGGTATGTGACCTGATGTGCCAAAATTGATCACCTGGTTCTAACTTTGCCCTGCTGGCCGTTGCACATGCTATACTGATGGTCCAGGATTGTACTGTGTTTGATTTGCAGTAGTTCCTTGAGTTTGTTCAGATGAACCCTGAACTGTCTGGACATCACCACTACCAGCCGGTGCTGCTTCTTGATGGCTGGTACCGACTTGATTGGTCACTTGGGTCGACGGATCTGGAATGTTGTAATAAGCCGGTTTGCCTTGACCAACTGGAAATCCATGAATCGCCTCTTTCACGGCGTTGTGGAATACGTCCATGAAAGCTTCGTTATGGCTTGATATGGCATCACAAATAGATTTGTCCATAACTTCCTTAAAGAAACGTCTGTCTTTAGCTTTAGTTGTGTCTGTCTGCCCGTGTAACAGAACTCTTGGTAGTGGAAATTTCTGAACAATTGTGTTGTCACGTGTTTTGGTGTAGGACAACAAACATTTGTTCTGAAACTCCTCTGTAGCTTTGCTGATGATACCCTTATCCCCATCAGGTAGATCTTCATAATGCAGCATAAGGATGTCGTTGTTGTTGTGAACCGCCATGACGATTGTGGGGTCCCACCGGGCGTGCCAGAAACATGTGTCGACATAGAATTTTTGTCCCGTGCCGAGGACACACGCAGCAAGCCGGAAGGGTCTTCTCGATGGAGCTGTAGATCCGCCTAGCTTCAGCGCAGGAGTGATCGATCCTGCACACTCCTCCCGAGACGTGCCAGTCAATTGGACCCTGTAATTCACAAGGAGAGAAAGTTCATCAGTAAATAAGGGCAGAACTTGCCGGTGTTGCCAGACAGTCCCGAATGTGCGGCTATGAGAGCCGATATGAAAGGAAATTGACTAAATAGTCGATTCCAGCATATTCATCAGAATAAATCGATTAAAGCTCATTGTGTTGTATAAGAAGAATCGGTTATCATTCAGGGTAAATATCAGTATTCAAACAAATATTAATTAATGACAATAAGATGTCAACAATGATCGGTTTGTGCTGAGCCAATGATTACAAGTAACCGAACCCCTTTTTATATAAAGAAATAATTCAACACCATTTAACCGTTTGATAAAAATAAATCTAATGAACATGTTAGATCTCATCTATCGCTATGACCAGTGGAGCATGAGGCAGAATCATGCAGGCCGTAGAAATAACAATAGACTCGACGACCCTAACTCATTACTAATATTAGTGGGGCATGAGGCAGAATCATGCAGGCCGTAATACAATAATAAGATCATGGGGCTAACATATCTTTCAACCTATCTTTACTTCAATGGTTTCGTGATGCAAGCTGTTCGTGAAAGCACTCGATATCGACTAGAACAGCCGATTCAGGCATATCGCACAGCTAAAGTCATGCCTTATCAGGAATAGATCTATCAAATAACGATCCCCACTCCACGGTGCTAACAGTAGGGTGTGAGGCAGAATCATACAGGCCGTGATAACGGGCCATGGAACGGTTCTCGCTAGACAATAAATCTACTCATGACACAACATGCCTTAACCGTACGCTATGCACGATCAAGATTGACATAAAACAACCGACAAAACATAACTCATCATTTAAGGTGTAGATTAGATCAATTTAGATTAGCAAACGATAGGCTAAACAAGATATAAGGCCGATCTAGATCAATCCCAATCGGACAGAGTGATATTGCTGTAATTAGATAAATAATGAAAGCAATAAGTGATATCGGTAACTTAATGAATCTACCAAAGGCTGCCATCCTAAGGTAGAGCCGATAACTTGACCTTGATCTAGTTTATGTAGTGGGGGTCAACCGGATCAATGCAGCCATACTTGAACTAGGCAAGAGTCGATAACTAACTTATATCAGAGTCGCAGTGGAGGTCGACCGGATTGATACAGCCGTACGAACAGAGGTATAAGCCATGACGGTACTTACAACAAGCAGTGGAGGTCGACCGGATCAATGCAGCCGTACTTGCTGAAGAACTCGCCGAGATCTACTCTACTCCTACTCCTAAGGGGTGACCGGAGCCGAAAAAGTAAATAATTTGTATATGGGATTGATTGTTGTTTTTTTAATAGCCGGGGCTTGATATTTATTCCCGAAGTCTAAACATGAATTCTACTCGAGCACGATTCGTTACAATCCTTGGCATAAACGAAAACATTCCTAATTTAAGATAACTTGGACTCTAATCTTTCCCTTTTTGCTGAGTCTGATATGTAGTTTCCTGGCGCCAACCGTAGTTCATCATTACTACCCGGTGACGTCATCCCAAGAGATCTGATTTCAGAGTCGTATCTGAATCGGCTGACATCGATCCTCCTTGATTGACACAATCTTGGAAGCCTGCGAGTTCCCGCGTTCTTTCTCCCAAATTTTGGTGTAAATAGGGTGGAAGACAGTAGTTGGCAACACGAACAAGCTCGAGAAAGCCGGCACGCCGTATGTACGGCGCGTAACGCTCGTCCCACTGGTGCGCCCTGGTGTGCGTGCGGGGCCTCAAAGGAGGCAAGGCCACCTCTGCGTCGTTGTCACCCAAGATGTGTGCTCGGTGCTGGTTGTCGTACTCCACCTCAAGAATGGGGTACAACGGGTGCTGCGTGGGAGGGACCATCCTGTTACAAATTGATAAACAAAGGGTTAGAGTATTCAAATTAACAAAATTCAAATTAACATTATGTAGCATTGCAAAATTTGAACTACTTGTTATACAATACGAACACAATATGAAAGCACATGTATATATTCAAAGTAACATTAACAGACATATTTAACAACTTCACTAGGAATATAAGCATTTGACAAAACTTCATCAAGTTATCAAAATCGACGTATCACGCACTAGTAAGTACCAACATTTGAAAACTAGTATCTATACCCAAAATCCCTAACTAAATAACTAACTATAAACTAAATAATAAATACCTAATCAATCCTTAAACCCAAAATCCTAACTATAATACAACACACAACCTCAAACCTAAAAACTATCTACCTAAATTATAAACAAATTCACTAACCTAACTATCCTAAATCACTAACTGTCATAAATCAATAACAATCATAAAACCATAAAACCCTAACTATCCTAAATCACTAATTATAATAAATCAATAATAATCAAAATAGCATGAAATCGAGAGGGAGGTACCTAGGTAGGAGCGGGCGGTCTTGACGCGCCGGCGTTCGTGGCGCGGGCACTGCGCGACGGGAGTGGGCGGTCACGGCGCGGCGTGGGGCGTGGCGGGTAGCGGGCGCGAAAGTGGCGATTGTCCGGGCTTGTTGGCGGCGGGCGCGTGGGCGCTTCTGTGGTGGTGGCGGCGGGTGGGTGGCATCGCCTGGCGGCGGGCGGGCGGGGATGGCGCGGCGTCTTGGGCGGCGGGCTCGCTCGCGATATTTATCTGGCCCTGCCGCGCCATGCTCCGTGGCGCGGCACTGCCGCGCCAAGATGGGTGGCACGGTAGGGCCTGCCACGTCAACCGTCAACCTTTCCGGTCATCGCCATGTCAGCCCCCTGCCGCGCCACCAGGCTTTCGTCTACGTCGATTGCGAGTGTGGCATGTTCCGCGGCGAGGAGGAGCCAGCCAAGGTGGTGGCGTCACCTCTGCTGTGGTGATATGGCCGCAGTGGTCTCGCCACGGCCATGTTCGTGGCTGCGGTGTGCGCGCCCGTGCGTGCTCGTGTGCATGCGTGTAGGGCATCGCGTGTGTGGCTTGCGTTGGCGTGCTCGAGCCAGGACGGCTCGACGTCTCCGTGGCGTGCTTGGCGTGTGTGCGTGCTCGGCGTCCATGGGGCTAGGAGGTCTCATCCAAGGTGCTCACCGCAGTGTGCTTGGTGGTGCAGAATGGCGGTGTGGTGATGACGGTGCGGCCATGTAGCGGTGGAAGTCGCGTCGTCGGAGTAAGTGCTCGGGGCGGCGCTCCGAGCTCCGGTGGTCGACGACTCCGAGCTCCCAGCTCGCCTCCCTCCTCCGGGTCCTCCTCTCGGAGTAAGTGTTCATGAAGTATGCGGGAGCATTCGTGAGTCCAAAGGACACCACAGTGAACTCAAACTGCCCATACCTAGTCACAAAAGCTATCTTCGAGATGTCACTCTCTTGAATCTTCATCTGATGATAGCCAGATCTGAGATCAATCTTGGAGAAATACTTGGCACCTCGAAGCTGATCAAGCAAATCATCGATCCTTGGCAGGGGGTACTTGTTCTTGATGGTGACTGCGTTCAAGTTCCGGTAATCAATGCACATTCTCATTGAGCCATCCTTCTTCTTAACAAACAGAACAGGGGATCCCCAGGGTGAAGCACTGGGTCTAATATATCCCTTCGAGATGAGCTCATCAAGCTGTTTCTTGAGCTTGGCCAGTTCGTCAACTGACATGCGATAGGGTCTCTTGGCAATGGGTCCTATTTCCGGCAACAGATCAATGATGAACTCTACATCACGGTCTGGTGGCATACCCGGTAATTCTTTAGGGAATACATCGGGATAGTCTCTGACCACAGGCACATCATGAACTGTCTTCTCCTCTTTTTGTGATTCTGAACTCGCTTTAAGGACACATAGGATAGAGGTGGACTTTCCAAACTGAGGTTCACACCTAATAACTTGGCCTGATGGGTGGGTCACTTGGACATATCTAGGTGAACATGATATGATACCTCGGTGAATGGTTAGCCAATCCACACCTAAGATGACCTCTAGGCTCGTGGAAGGTAACAGGGTTAGGTCGGCTTTAAAGATAAGACCCTCAATGGTAAGACTCACTCCCTTATAGATGTGGGTGCACTTTAGGTCTCCTAAAGGTGAGCTGGTGATGATAGGCTTTCCATGTGGGGTTACAGGCAGGTCATACTCTCATGCAAACTTGGATGATATGTAAGAACAAGTTGCTCCAGAGTCAAATAGAACTGATGCAGTATTGCCATTAACTAAAATCATACCATACACAACGTCAGGGGCAGCCTGTGCTTCCTCGGCGTCCAGATGGTTGAGACGTCCACGAGTAGCAGATCCCTTGAACTGAGACTTCTGAGCGGCTGAGTTCTGAGGGCACTCAGTGGCTTTGTGACCCGGTTGGCCACAAGTGAAGCAGGTGAAAGGCGCACCGCCTGTAGGGGTTGACGCGGGTGCCTTCCAGTTTCCAGTGCTTGGTGCAGAGCGGTTCTGTGCTGGGCGTTCATTCGCTGAGCGGGGATGGTTGAAACGGTCCTGAGTGTTGCGGTCCTGAGCATAACGGTCCCGGGTGTAACGATCCTGAGCAGGGCGGGAGTATTTGGTGGTGTAGCCTCCACCACTCCTACTCGATCCAGGGTTGTCATCCCTGTTGTGGCGTGAGCGTTACCTGGATGGTGCATCTCTGTGGAACCTCTTGCGATCACGGCCATGGAAGGACTCCTCAGGCTTACGCTTCCTCTCCCTGTACTCCTCTCTAGCTTCAGCACGGTCCTTCTCAATCTGGATGCAGTGATCCACCAGAGCAAGCAGCGTGCTACTCTCAATACCGCCAAACTTTAGCTTGATGTGCGGGTTAAGTCCCTTACGGTAATAGTACAACTTCTCCTTCTCAGAGTTCACAACATAGGAAGGTGCATAGCGCAGAAGGTTGGTGAAACGAGTAGTGTACTCAGTCACCCTGTCCTTTCCCATCTTGATGTTGCGGAACTCCTCGGCTTTGACCTCCATGATACCCTTGGGAATGTGATACTCAGTGAATGCTTCAGCGAACTCATCCCACGAGATGTTGGCAGGGTCCTCATGGGAATCACTGAAACTATCCCACCAGGCACGTGCTACACCTGTGAGCTGGTGTGTGGCAGCTCCAACACACTCATCGTCGGTGAAGGTGGTGAGGTCGAGCTTCTTTTCCACCTCCTTGAGCCAGTCATCGGCTACAAGCGGGTCAGGGTCGGTGCCATCATAGGTAGGTGGCCTCAGCTTCAGAAATCCCACCAGCTTCCTTTGGAAGTCATTCTGCTGACCTCCCTAGTGACGGTTTGCTCTGTCTACAAGAGCTTGAAGAAGCTGGGTCTGTTGCGCCATCACCTCTACCACGTTCGGTGGTGGTGGCGGTGGAATGTTCTCCTCAATAGGCGGCGGGGTATTCTCTAGGTTGAAGGGTATCCCTCCACGTCCACGGCCACATCCACGGCCATGGTTGTTGCCACCACGCCCCTCGTTTGGTTCGACTGGTTCGGGGGTGGGCGCACGTCCATAGTTCATTAGGCGAGCAGATCGGCGGTTCGGCATCTGCAACACGGATCATAGGAATTTTAGTATTTGTGCCATAAGTGCTTATAATTCAGTATGATTACATGATTTTGACAATTTAAATAAAAACATTTATACTATCCAACACTCATTACAAAGAAGCAATAAGATCCATAAGATGCAATAAGATCCAAAACATTCATTACATGGGTTTTATTACATAGCATCATCTCCAGTAGCTACACTTGAAGACTCGCGAGAATCGTACTACGCATAGTGTCTCATATTACATCTCATAAGGGGTACATCATGGGGTACAACTTATGGAAGCCACTGACATGAATCATGACCACGCAGGGTCATCTACTCTAACTCGTACACCGCAGCTGGGATACGACTGTTCTCAATCTCGATCTCCTCGTCTGACTTGTGAAGTCGGGGCACGTACTTCAAGGCCTCAGCAAGCTCCTCAGTAGGCTTGGCTCCAGGTAGGGTAGGGCAAGCGTCTAGGTTGAGGCGAGTCGGGGCTAACTCAAACTCCTCTATCCTAGGCTTCGTCTTGCTGCGAATCTCCTTGGGTAGCTGATCCCACATACCCTTCATCTCTCTGAGGCGCTTCTTGTCAGACTTCTGCCAAGCCTGCCAAGTCCTCTCACACTTGTCCTATAGGTACTCGTTCTGCCTGAGTGCCTCGATCAGGTGACCCTAGTTGCGAACGGCCTTCTTCCTGAACTCCTCTAGCTCCTGAGTCATGGTCTTGTTCTTAGATTGGATTTTTAGCATATCAATCCCCTTGGACCTCTCTCTGTCTCCTCTGCGGTTGAACTCAGCCTTCTTGTCATCCAACTCTCTCTGCAACTCCAAGACCTTGCTGTCGAGGTAGCAGTTCCTGTTGCCTAGGTCGGCGGCTTTGTCCTGTAAGTCAGCGACCTCAGCTCTGTGGACTTCTTCACGACGGTTGAGCTCGTACTGTAGCTTGGCAACTGTCTCAAGCAGACTAGCTCGCTCCTGTGCTCCCTGCGAGTCTCGCTCCTGGTACTCCCACAGAAGGGCCTGGTCCTGACGTCTCCTCTGCTCAAGCTGGGTCATGTACCTGTCCTGCTCTAGTAGGTGGATAGCCGAGACATGAAGGCATCTGTCCTCCTCGGCAAAGATAACTCTGTCGGCTGTGAAACTCTGCTCACTTGGGGTAAGGCTGAGGTCGAGGGCCTGGGGAAGTAGACGGAACTCTGTTGTCTTCAGGTGCTCGTAGTGGTCCCTCATCACTCTGTGAAGTGCCTTGTGTGAGACAGCTCGCAGTCCCTCCTCAACTGTGTCCTCTATAGTCAACTCGGTGAAAGCTGGGATAGAAGGTAAGGTAGTGCTAGCTAGGAACTCGACTGAGGTGACAATCGGTCCTTTGATTCCTCCTTCCTGAGCTAACTTCCCGGTGCAGGTGACCTTGACAAGCTTGTCAGGGACTCCTAACATGACGAGAACTCGGCAGAGGGTCTGTGCAAAACCCTCGAGCTCACGTAGGTCGAAGGTAAGCTTGGCGTGGTCCAGAGGTAGCAGTCCTAGAGGCGGCCATTCGACGTTCGTTGCCATCTGCATGTTTTAAGGAAACAGGTGTTAGCAGGTCAATGAATAGATAAGCCTTGCATGAAAGTAGATGCAAGGTCGGTATATAATCGAAAGAAGGGTTGTTCACGTCCTATTCTATCGTCCATTTCTGAGGGTTTCGTCCTAGGGCCAAGTATGGCTCTGATACCAACTGAAACGACCAGATTTCCACGAAGGGAAATCCATAGAGTCGAAGTGTATTATGACCGTTGTAGATCATATTACCCAAATTCCAGTCGAATACCACATCCATTCAACGATAATATCAGAGTACAAATAGTGCGGAATTACATAAATTATTACATCGCCGCATTGGCGGAATCAAAAGTAGCATTCATTCAGAACAGCTTGAAGATAAGATCGCCAAACTTGAGCGCAGAAATGAACCCCTCAACCATCAAACTCCTCAGAGCTATACTCCTCAGCAGAACCTGTGTGCCAAAATTTATCAGTACGATTTGTACTGGCCACTCCCACCCTATGAGCATTGCTTTGTGGAAATTGGATGCAAGTTGGATATATTCAAAAGGAACCTATAAGGCTGGGGTTTCCTATGCTTTAGCATATCAAGTATATATATATTAATAGTTGGTCAAGTTTTAACACCATTCCCACACCCATTCCACCCCATTTCCGTCTAGAGCCAGGTTTCGATCTTGGGATCGTTATACCACCATCTCCACACCATCACCACATCACCACCATACCATTGCTCAGTCGACAGGCCAACTCCCTCTTGGCACTGTCTCATGGCCCGTAGCCCCTGGCTACGACTGAACACTCACTCACAGGGGGAAGAAGAGAAGGACTCATCTCACTATCTAGTTTAAGCGAAACCCAGGAAAGGTCCATAGCCGACAAGTCATCATATGTATCGATCGATCAACCATACACTCTGCAGAGGTTTTACATAACCACAAGATCCGCCTTCTTCGCTGACCGTCGTCAACTGGGCTGATTCCGGCCGCTTGCTAGCCTAGGATAATGCCACTCTACCATTTAGCCCTGGTACACCCCAAGTCTAGTCTGGGGTGGCTGAAACTGTGAGTCATGAGCCGGGTCCACAAGGTCTCCATGAAGTCTCGGAAGGATGTGGGGGGAATCCTCCACGCCCCGTAACTCCCTCGCACTGTCCGCTATCAACCTAGCAGTAGTGGCAATATCCTACCAAGTAGTCTGGCCGTCCCGCACCATATAGGGCGAGTGGTACGTAAGGCTTCCCGGTGAATCTGAGTACTAGTAAGTCCTTAGGGATGACCAAGCCAGAATGTCTTCATCAGGGTTTCCATTTACCGTGCCACCACAGCACCTCCACCCCGGGCTCCTCCCATCACAGGTTCACACCCAGGGCCACCTCATATACCATTTACCCATCACATGTATCCATTTCCAGGGGTGCCCAGGTAGCACCCCACGGCAAGACTTGCCCCAGGCTCGTCATATATTCCAACTTGGTCGACACAACCCTCACCCTCCACGCACCCAAGTCACACACGCAGCACTCTCCCCATAGTCCAGATAACACCAGTTTCCACCACGCATCAATGTAGTACAAGCGTAGTAGAAGTAATAAGCAATGAAATATAGCAGCAAGCGTGTGTCTAGCCTAATAGCAGGGTAAGCAGGGGTAAGGTTGCGTCAAGGTAAAGGCCATCAAGTAAGCATACTACCATGCAAGTCCTATCTTAGTGTGAATATAACAATAAAGTAAAGCAATAGCAGTTCTATATTAGCCATGCGTAATAGGTGCTACGAGGTTGGGTGGGATGTGGCACCTTCAGTGAAGTCGTCCCCACACTTCTCACGGTACTCATGATCCTCGTCCGTCTGGTTCTTCTCCGAGTCTGCATACGATCGAATTATAGTTGCGTTAGCGACGTCTATAGAATAGCACAAAGAAGCAATAAAAATTCAAAAGAGCCAAATACACTCAAACATGGGTTCATTGCATAGAGCTCGATTTTAGATGAATTTTGGTCCTGGTTTCATATTTTTCTGAGGTCGTATGAATTAGTTACGAATTTTTGAAGATGAAATCCATTTCTGAAAATAATAAAGGCTGATTAATTCAGGGCTGACACGTGTCACACTGTGACTGGTTCACGTGGCATGTAGGGACTTGGAGTGGTGTATTAGCTGGTGAGGTGGTCGGAAAGCTCGCCGAGGTGGTCGGAGAGATCGCCGAGGTCCCGACGCTGGCGTGGTCTCATCTTCGGCATGACGTCAGCATGGCATCATCAGAGCTAAACCGCAGCTGACAGGTGGGTCCCGCTGACGTCAGCATGATGTCATCATCTCGGTTGGTCACTGACAGGTGGGTCCAGGGTCAAACGGTGACTGACAGGTGAGGCGCGGTTCATGGTGAACCCGCCTACGTTGGTCCATAGACCGCAGAGCCAATCTATGAAGGACTTGGTCCACTTACTCCTTCCCAGGGTTCGGTTCACGTGCACCAAGTGCATGGACGTGTGGCCGGCGAGGGGAAAATCCCCATCTTCTTCCCCGGCGTGCTCCCGCCGGTGGTGAGGTCATCGGCGAGCCCCCGTGGCGGTGCTAGCGTCCGTTTAGGGTAGGCAATAGCTTCCCCATGCCTTGGCGACTACGACGGTGGGGTCGGGGCGACGGCTAGGGCTTCCTAGAGCTCTGGCCACGGTGAACGGCGGCTCGGCGTGGCGGTGCTCGATGGCGGCAGGGCGATGTGGTGGCTGGGAGCATGCTTGGCGGGGCGCGTGAGCTTCCTATGGCTCTAGTGAACAGGGCGGGTGAGACAAGGAGGCACCTTGCGCTCCCAGCGGTCCTGGCCACGGTGGAGTCGAAGCGGTTGCGGCGGCGCTCCGGCCGCGGCGCAGTGTGGTCAAACGGGGGTCCTCCGGTGGCCTTCGTCTACCTCGATTGCGAGTGTGGCGTGTTCCGCAGCGAGGAGGAGCCAGCCAAGGTGGTGGCGTCACCTCTACCGCGGTGATGCGGCCGCAGTGGTCTCACCACGGCCGTGTTCGTGGCTGCGGTGTGCGCGCCCGTGCGTGCTCGTGTGCGTGCATGTAGGGCATCGTGTGTGTGGCTTGCGTTGGCGTGCTCGAGCCGGGACGGCTCGACGTCGCCACGGCGTGCTTGGCGCGTGTGCGTGCTCGGCGTCCATGGGGCTAGGAGGAGGTCTCAGCCAAGGTGCTCACCGCGGTGTGCTTGGCGGTGCGGAGTGGCGGTGTGGTGATGATGGTGCGGCCGTGTAGCGGTGGAAGCCGCGTCGTAGGAGTAGGTGCTCGGGGCGGCGCTCCGAGCTCCCAGCTCGCCTCCCTCCGCCGGGTCCTCCTCTCGGCCCTCTTCTCTCGGAGTGGTGCGGGCAATTGGGCCACCGAACGGCGGCGGTGGGCTGAAGAATCCTAGGGCACTCTGGGTCCTCCCTTTTATAGGCCGAGGTCCATGCTCATCCATGGCGGATGGCGGAACGGCTGGTGATGCGCCGAGCGCATCGGGACTCTCGCGTCTTGCGGGGTGGTTGCGTGGCTGGCGCTAAGGTGGGGGACAGGGTCATGCGATGTGCGTGACCCGGGCACGCTTGCTCGCATGATCGGCGGCCCGGTCGCGTGGTGGAGGGAGTGGGGGAAGACGACGACGCCAGAGCCGGGCGGCCGCGGTGTGAGGGGGCCCGTTTGTCGACTTGTCCCGACAAGCGGCGTCGCGGGCGTGAAGGCCGATGGGCGGGTCCGGCTCGTCGTCGGTGGCTTGTGTCTTGTGGTGGGCGGTAGGGTGTTCTTGGGCGGCCGCTGGGTGGGCGCGTCTTGCGCTGAAAGGGAGGCAGGCAAAGGGCTCGGCGGGTTGAGCTCATCTAAGGCCGAAAGCAGGCCTAATTTCATGCGCTCCCTCCTTTTCCTTTTCTTTTTCTGTTTGTTTCTCTTTTCTTTCTTTTGCTTTGATTCAAATTTAGTTAGAGTTTAAACTTGAGCTTCGAGTCATTTAGTGGGTCCCACAAGGTGTTTTAAATGGTGGTTAAAATACATCCCATATATTAGGGATTATTGGCTATTTTTGTTATACCAAAAATAGTTGAAGTTTTTATATAGGGGTGTTTTATTCTTCCAACAAATAATTCATTATTTAGGGTTTATCATAAATATTAAGTAAGTTAGTTAAACATCACATAAGGCAAAATAATCCAAATCACAAGTGGAATTAAGGATGCATGCATGATTTGTTTATTTAGGAATTTAATTACACATGTGGCATAAAACCAAACTATGCTTATGATTTCAATCTAATTGGGTCACATCTAATTCCAAAACTAGGGTTTGGCTTCTACATGTGTCACTCATCATCATGTAGGGTTTAAACAAAAATTTTGTAGTTGTGATTTTTGGTGTGGAGGTTTTTGGTTGTTACACATTGATTGACACTCTACAATTTGTGCGTGGCATCTGCTATGCAACACGTACTAGGGTTTGAATTCATTTGTTGCTAGACACTGCGATGAGAGTTGTTGCACAGGTGCATCTTGAGACTAAGTGCACTTGTATTTATGATGCTTGATTAATTTATTAGATGTCAACATGCCGTAACTAACTAACTAACTAACTGACTGTATGTTCTAATAACTTCCAATCGAAATTAATGACCAACAAACGAGGACTACTTCTCGAAACTGCATAGTTATCCAAAATGTGTACAGTGTACATTATTTGTGAGTTATGACACGAGTGATTACCTATTAGGGCCTGTCCACCGTAACAACATATATAGATAGTTCTCAGTTACAAAAATACTCCCTCTATATATCCCAAAGTATATATTTGAAGATTCAATTTTGACTAACAAAGCCTACAGACGCCTCGAGCGCTTCACCAAGCGAATCACATAGGTGAGGCAGCCGCCGCCACTCCTGGAGCTGCCCGGTGTCGATACGGTCCACGCCGGACATACACCGCCCGCGCTCCCCCAAGAGGAGCAAGCGGATAGCGGCGCAGAGTATATCGCATATCTCGACGTCCAAGCGAGGTGAGCACATTGTCTTGAAGCGTCTGGGACTAAACCAGCGAGATGTCATCATCGTCGACGTCGGCCCTGAAGGCGTACGAAGAAATCTATAGCGGTGACCCCCGGTAATATGCAAGCGCTACGTGAGTTGTTCCCATGGACGACGACGTGAGTCCACACAAGCAGCGCTGCCGCCACGCGGTAGCCCGGGCATAGGCCTCCTAGCCGGCTTCACAAGTCGGGTTGATCATTGTCCAATATAACAACATAGCTTTAAGTACACTAGAGAGGGTCCGAGCATCCATGTACTACTCTTCTGACTACATAGGGCCCCGCAAAGGCGTGTTGTGTTAAATGTTTTCTCTATCTTAATACAAAGACGCACAAACCTTTTTGCGTGATCGAGAAAAAAAAAGATTTGGCCAACAATTAATCTACATCGCTTGGGCTTGTTTGTGATAAGCCAAAAGTGGATTCGTATTCATTGATTTGGTGCTAATGAAAAACTGTTAGTTTCTATATGTGATGATATATTATAAGCCAAACAAGCCCAAACGAAGAGGACGAAAGAATCTACATATTGAAAGCTTGTGCTACAAAAGTGGATTCGTATTTACAAATATTTTCTAATGATCAAACTTTAGTTTCTATATGTGATGATATATTATAGATAGCAAGAGAAACTAGCGGTAAAAAAGTTTAGTCCTAAAGACTATAGCATGGATGGTCCTTTATTTACTATCTTGATAATTAGTCCTGAACTTGTAACTAAGTTTTAATTATGAGTATGCTACAAGTTTGAATTGATCCTCCTTCTTAGAAGAAGGCTCAAGCCGGATGGTTTGTGGGGGGGGGGGGGGGGATGCATGTGTATATGGCTGATCAGAGGTCTGTTCATTCCATGCCTAGAATGCGTGGACACGTACTACGCACATACAACAGATAGGTAGATAGCTAGTACAGTACCTTTTGGGGCTACCTTCATCCATTTCTTGAGATTCTTGAGAGCAAACTTGCAGGAGGTTGTGACCAGCGATATCTAAAGGCATCATAAAAACGAGCAGCTATTAATTCTCCAATAATTATATCAAATACAAGTACACTACGCATATACTTACTCCTGTACTCTTGAATTAATAATCTGCGCACAACAGAAACATACCTCGTGGACGTAGGATTCGGTTTGGGGCTTGGCGAGGTCGGCGCGGAGCGCGGCGCAGATGTCGGCCTCCATCTCCGCCGCCATCCGCAGCAGGCCGCGCAGCTGCGCCTCCCGCCACGCCGCCGGCCGCGTCCGCCACGACGCGAAGCTCGCCGGCAGCCGCTCCCTCGCCTCCGCCACCGCCGCATCCATGCCCCCCGCGCCGCCGGCCGCTAGCTCCCTCGTCCCTCGTTTCGTATTCCCTTCTTCTCAAGTCGCAGCCGCGGAGGCGGAGGAGGGTTGTTCCACTTCCGAAACAAGAGGAGAGGAGGCTAGCTAGGAGCGCGGAGCGCGGAGGTGACGGAAGTTGCCGTGCCAAGTGCCACCTCCTAGGCTACGTACGATATGTACGTGCTCGTCTACACTGCACCTATATAGAGAGAGAGAGAGAGGACGGCGGTATATGCGACGATTTATATCCACACACGCACGCTACTTTTGGGCTGGGCTGGGCTAACGCGGGGCCCGGTTCTTGGTTTTATTTCTCGGCCCTTGTTGGATGAAAAAAAAAACATGCGTGGATAATAATAATAACAATATATAATACATTCCATTATTTCTGCCGACGACAAGTATAAAATGGGTGATATATAGTTTATTAATTAGGAGCTGTGTTAACTATTTCTCTTTTTTTGGTCAAATAAGCTGTGGTTGTTATTAGTGTACGTATGATGATTAGTTGAGCCAGTAATTAGTCAAATCGTACGCGTTTTTCAATTAGTTCACAGGTTGTGTCAGTGCATATTTTGTATTTTAAAATGTCTCTTCTAGTTTAATATGACGTCGATTTTGCAGCTACTAGCATATATCACGAGACAAATGTATTTTTGAAGGTATTTAGTTTCGCACCAAAATGAGGCCTACAATATTGTCACGGATCGGAACCGCCTTAATGTACAGGCAAGAATACTCAATTATATTCAAGATACAGAGAGAGAGAGGAATCGGGAGGAATTAGATAGGAACAACAAGAACTAGAGGCAGCCAGGGATAGAGTCGTGGGACGGAGGAGGAAGATGAGTTGGGAGTTCTCTGTTCTCTTCCATTCGATGCCGTTTACCTCATGCTTTTTGGCTTTTTTTTTTGTAGCAGCATATTTCTCTAACTCAAGTCCATTTCGCAGTCCAGTCCATGGCAGACCCATTTGGCAACCCTAGTCCATGACATTCCCCACCGCTTAAAACGCGGCTTGCCTCCAAGCCGCTGCTGTAAAGGTCACCAGGATCCCAACTGAATTGTATCAACTCACTCCTGCAAAACTTGTTACCAGTAATAAAGAGTTGTAGTACCATGGTGGCAGAGAGCAGTTGTAGCACTTCCCTGTGGACCCAGTTGCTTGTGACCACCTTGGTATTGTTCATCACAACCAAGAGATATCCCTCTCCTGGCCCTGAGAAAATTTGCTGATTATTGTGCTTCTGAACCTTCTGACCCACTAACACATTGATGTTAGTATCCTTATCAGTGAGCCAAGTCATGAATCTTTGGTACTTGGAACTGCCACATTTGCATTGCCAAGCCAAATTATATTGCATAGCAAGGTGACTTCAGAAATCAAGCATTCCAGTACAACAATTTTCAGGCACACATGTGAAGGCCCATGTATTAACTCATCATTGTTCACCCTTTAGTTGTTGGCTACCTGAAGCATTGATCTTAACTTGGTCTAACCCAACCCAATTTGAGGCTCTTGCAACTGTGCTACCCTTTCGATGAGTATTGATCCCTTCCCAAAATACAGTTCCATATATTTTCAATGTTTTCACAGGAAGCTCAAGATTCTTTTGACTGGAATATTCCAGTGGGGAACAGCTCTGGCTGAAGAACTCCTGGTTGTAGCCATGCCAAATAATCAATTGAAGCAAACTTTCTGAAAGGCTTCTTGAATGAACCAAGGATTGTAGAACAAACGTTCTTAGAGAATTAGATATGTCACCATTGTAACTCAATTGAGATGGCTTGTTTGGTGCACTGTCTATTAACCTTTCTGATAGTAGTATACCTGATATCTCATTGATAACATTAAAATCAACGGTACAACTTCCTATAATCAGGGCATGAATATCTTCTTCCCTTGACTTGGTGGTATAAATCACAAAGCAGCCGCCTAGAAGGCAGCTGCAGAAATTTCTCCATACTGGGTGAATCAAGATGCCCTCATTAGCCATTTCTCCAGCTCCATTTATGCAATTACAATCCATAATTGCAATAAGAGGAGAGACTACCATACCATTACCAGCTATAATCTTACTTGGATCAGGTGGCCATGGTAGTGGCAACATCTCAATCATGTTTGCTATCAGATAAAAGTACACCGGTCGTGGCCAAGGATTTTGGTTGACTTTAGCAACGTACATGGTTTTTTTTTTCTCGATCGTGCCTCAAGCATGTTTTTCATTAAGCAGAAGAAGAGTTTGTTACAGCCTAAGCTGGCCACGGTAATCCAAAGATTACCGAGACTAGTGACCGAAAGAGTCACACATGGTTGTGATTTACACAGTGTATTTTGCGACATGAAGACAATGAGCGGCCTTCCTAGGCAATTAGTGCACCGATAGGAGCCACCGCCTCTGTCAGAAAACCGCCATGCACCAGTCGTCGGCCCTCCCCCGATCGAGCTGGCGAGCTGCAACGACGAAGTAGTGGACAACGAACTCTGTAACGACAATGCGACGTGCGCGAGCATTGGGGCCTCGCACGTTCCAACAGAAACACGTTGTTGACGCCATTGGGAAACCAAATCAGCGACAGATCAGGTGAGCACACGGCTTAAATAGCCTCGTTGTCAAGCCCGGCCAGATCAAGGTTCATGGCCACCGGGTCGAATTCGCCCGAAAACAGCACCTGCAATGCCTCCTGCTTGGAGGCCAACAAAGGGGCCGCAAAGGTCGCTTGAAACTTTTCACAGGCCTCGGTGTCCACAGTGTTGGTGTTGATGTTGACGGTGACACCAAACTTCTGCATAAGAATGTTCTCCTGGAGCGTGGAGTTGGCCGCACGGGGTTTCGTGGCAAGGCGTTCACTGCGCCTCGGCGTGAACACCGGCTTTGGTGTCTTGGACTCCCTGAGCTTGGGGCCAGCATAGATGATGGGGTCTGTAGAGGGAGGCAGACGTACGACTCAATCTCTTCTTCAATGGTGAATGTACTGTCCATATGTTACATAAAAAGCTTGTTTTGATCTCCACATGTTACATACCATTTCATTTCAACAAATTGCTAACGTTTCTGTCGACGGCTTGAAAATGTTACTTTCACCCCCTTGCAAAGTCTAGAGATTAAATAAATCATTTAAGTCTCTAGGTGCTCTAATTATGAAAGTATATAAAACATCATGCCATAGGAAATTTTATAATGACATTTTAAAAAGAGATGTTACGGTTTTATCATGTCTACAAAAAGTAGCATGTTTACTATTGCTAAATTTTCTTTTGTGATAATAAGTCCCTTTTTAAGTACCACATAAAAACCTTAATTTTCAAAAGTGTTGTCATATTCCAAATTTCTTTATTAGTCACCTAGGAATTGTTCTTGACAAGGAATTTGAACATAGAATTGACATAAGTTGGTCATTTTGTGCAACCCCAAATAAATGTATCTCTTCCCTCATGTAGTTTATATTCATGAGTCCTGAAACTAAGTGACACCATTCTAGCAATTTGTTACCCACCAAAGCCCTTCTGGAAGGAGCCGTTTAGTGGTACAGTACCTAAAGTGTCTAGAGCAAATGGTTGTTCAAGAATGTAACTCTATTTTTGAGTAACCAATATAGGCTCTTCTCTTAGGAAAAAACTACTAAACCTTTTTTTCCCTTTAGGTCCTATTTGGATCCCTTTTCTAAACTTTAGAGCTCTAAAAACTTTAGAGCGCTTTAGCTCAGTTTTGAGCGTTAAAGCTCTAATGTGAGGTGGGTTAAAGTTTAGAGCTAACTTCAGACCACCTGTTTGGAGACTTTAGGTCTAAAGTTTAGAAGTAAGTTTAGAGGGATGCATCAGAATAGATCCTTAGTGATGAAGTGGAGACATACCAAACGGAGGAACCTAAGTAGACCGTGTGGTACGTGGTCCCGCTCATCAAGGGGTCCAACCTCAAATTTCTCCTGCCTTCTTGGTCGTGCAGGGGACCTAATAAGTTGACAATCGTCCAAACAAGTTTTAGAATACTAGTAATGAAAATTTAATTCTTCATCACTACGTATTATTCCTTCATCTTGTTTCAACTGGTTTCTTATAAACTTTGAACTTTACAAAGTATTTGCCTTCTATTTCACCTATATATATATATATCAAACACCACTAAATTGGAAAAAGTCTACTTAACTCCCTCGACTATTGGTGGTTCTCTACTTCACCTCCTCATCTATAGAACCAACTATCATACCCCTTAAACTATTGAAAATCGTCTAAATAACCCCCTGAGGCGGTTTCGAAGGTGGTTTAGCTGACGTGGCATATTAAAAATCTAAATAACCCCCTACTATACTAAGGGTTAACTACATAGCCCCCTCAACTATAAAACGTGATATTGTAGCCCTTAAAATTGCTAATAATATTGAAATGACACCCTTGGATGGTCTTGTTAGGACTGTTTGGACACCGTGTACCGCCACACTTGCCTATGTACACATACTTGCTTGCAGGCCCATTTTATGCCTCCACCTTCCTACTCTATCTAGGTTGACCCACTGCCCACACAAGCAGCACGCGACATCTTGTCTCCTACTCCACCTCCCAACACCCGGCGACAGCATTGAGCTCAAGCACCACGCCTGCATCCTCATCATCTGGCCCCTCCTAGGTCCTCCATTGGGTTGTCCTTCAAGTTTTAAGAAAGCAAGAGGGATCGAGGATGTAGGAGGGGCCAAATGACAAGGGTGCAGGCACAATGCTTGAGCTCAATGTTGTCAAGGAGTGCCATGAGGAGAAGCAGGTGGTAGGGTACCATGGTGCTCATTGGGTGGTGGTGCAAGTCTAGAAAGAGTATGCTGAGGGTGGCAGCCTATGGACCTGCATGCAAGCATGGGTACTTAGGCTAGTGTGGTGGAACACTGTGTCCAAACAACCCTACAAGACTATCTAGGGATGTGATTTGAACATTATTAGATATTTTAAGGGCTATAATATCACGTTTTATATTTGAGGGGGTTATGTAGTCAACTCTTGATATATTAGGGAGTTATTTAGACTTTTTAATATGCCACATCAGCGAAACCACCTTCAAAATCACCATAGGGGGTTATTTAGACAGTTTTCAATAGTTTAAGGAGTAGAATACCTGGTTTTATAGGTGAGTGGGTGAAATAGACAACCACCAATAGTCTTTGGGGTTAAGTAGACTTTTCCCCACTAAATTTGTTCCTAATATCATGCTCACGGTGTCCCTGGGTGCTTTGCAATGGTAAGAAATTCGTTACCGCCACACACATTCTTCAAAAGTGAAGGTGGGAAAAAAACTACATAAGTCAAGAAAATCCAACCCTTATTCAAGGGTAAGGTAAGAGAACTTACATTTATTTGAATCTCTCAAACCATTATAATTCTAGAACACTGCTTTCATTTTCACTTTTTTTAATCTTTTATTTTGAGCTCTCGCTACCTAATCCCTCCTTTTTACAAGAACTCGACTTCTTATTTCTGTGAACTCGATCAACTAACTGAAAGCCTTCTAATAGCTTGGTCACTATCATCCCCACTGTACCCTTCTGCAAAGTCTCCACACAACTAGTTAGTTGGTTTACAATGTGTATTATTGGTCTTAACCAGAAAATAGTCAAATCGTACTTGATTTTAGTTCAGAAGTCGTATCATCGGTATTTTTAAATTTCAAAGCGCCTTTATTATAGCATTACTATAGCTGGCAGCAGAATAAGTTATTCTGTAGCTACTTTGAGTTATGATAATTACTATACTAATTTACGAGATTATGGTAACTCCCTCATAAGTGATTTATTATAGTATTATGGTAAGTATCATTTTGAATTATAGTAACCCATGTATCGTAAATGTGTATTGTCATTATCGTAAATTGGTACAAATATTATCGTAAATCAAGGTGGCCATAGAATAAGTTATTCTGTGGCCAGCTGCAGAATAGCCTTACTGTATATATAGAGAGAGAGAGAGAGAGAGAGAGAGAGACGTTGATTAATTGATTTTGCAGCTGCTGGCATACCATGAGAGAAATTAAATGTAAAATGTAACTATATTTTGAAGGTATTCTCATCATTTCATACCAAGATATGGCCATATGGGCCTACAATAATGGACGGAGGAGTTTGTTTTTTGTACGAGAGAATGGACGTGTATCTCTCTTTGGCTCAGTACTTCAGTACAAACAGTATTATCTGTGTTTGGCTGGACACGTAACCCGGTACCTAAACACAAGAAATTAAAGCTGTATCTGAAAGGTAAGAGAGAAAGCAATTACAGGTTAATTAGCACGTACTCACTCCATTCTAAACTAAAAGACACCTTGACTTTTCTACATACACATCTTTTGCTATATATTTAGATATGCACTGTAAACATATATTCTTTTTCCGGCAAAGCTACACGTACAATAACCAATTGTTGATCACCACACGTACAGGTATTACAATTGTGTCTCGCCGGGAGCACAATATTAGAGCTAGTTTTGTTACGGGATGAGAGGACAACTGTACATTGCATGCACACATACATATCGTGTCAGACACCTCATTGTGTGTAAATATCGGCAGGACGTTTGAAAGTTGCTCTCTTCTGGCCAATGCAAGTTCTGGTGCAGGGACCAAAGCTGAGGAGAAATGCTGAAATGAACTAAGAAAATGGCAATGCCAAAACGAAAATGTCGAGCTCGAAAAGAGAGAACTACCATATCCTTGTTTTGTTTGGATCTCGGCATGGTGTGGGCCGGGCAGACCAGCCAAGGAGAGCTCCATCACTCGCACATGAAGCTAGCAGCGGTGAGCAGGCGGCCCAACCCTGCAAGGCTGCTGCAACGGTCGTGCTCAGGGCTCAGCCTCCTCAAAGTCTATAGACCGTGTTCGGCGCCATGGAGAACATCGACCACGCGCTTATTGACATCAAGTCGCACGTAGTCGTGGGTGGCGCGTCGTCAGTCGACTCGTCGGCGCCCACAAGGACACGATAGGCATTGCTCATGAACACCAACTTCCTGCTCCAAGCCTACAAGTACAACAGAAGCATAGTCACACACTTCCCCGTTTAGTAGGGCTTTGACTTCAACTTTGTGTGACTCCTTGCAATGAGTCCTGCAAAACGGCCATCTAAAAGATGACTCCTTGCAGGATACCTGGAGGAGTCAGAGCCAATTTTGTACAGAGAAGTTAGAGCCGAAAAATAGCTTCTCTTTACAAACTCAATACAACATGCGGCCATTTGTGCTGCCTACAAGGCCGCCTTAGCACAAACAACAACATGCGACCGTTCCTAGCTCAACCTTGAGGCGAATGTATGATCTCGTTTCATTCGTTGGACTAGATGAACTAATGAACCGATCCGAACTGCTGTCTACTTAGCTTGTTATGGAAACTAGTTCACTCCCCGCATTTTCACTACCTAGGTAAAAATACCGGCTTAGGGATTATTACCCGACAAAGCGAAGCCTTCTCGAATAATGACCCTAATCAAAGTGATGCAACAGAACGATAGTTAGGACTTTATAAATTGTTACGTTTAATAAAGAAAAACAGTTAATCAACATTACCGAGGACAAATATAGTAAGAACTCCATCACGTTATACTAAAAATTATGTGTATATTGTATTTCTCCGGTGACTCCTGTAGATCATGCACTTGGTACATTGTATCATCACAAGTTGTCTCTTTTCATCTGAAGGAGGAGGGTTAATAGCAAGAGTGAGTACCAAGTACTCAGCAAAGCATATAATAAATCAATGAAATGCAGGCCTAACCATTTGTCATATCCATCTTCAATAATAGATCATTATAAAAAAGTTGCATATTTTAGAAAATAAGTTAACAAATCTATTATGACCCATATAGTGAGACAGACCTCCTATAGGCTCCTGTAGCCTCCAATCCATGAGACATGATGTGAATTCACGGTTTAACCCTGCGTCAGGTTTGTATCACTTTACCCATGACTACCTTGACCAATTTTCCATCGCACTTCCTTTAATGCGACTCATGGTCAAGATACCGTGACTTTCCCCACTTCCGTGTATTATATACAATCCACATCTTTCCACGTGCGCTAATATATGCGCCTGGGTGTACTTCATCGACACCTGAATGGAGATTTCATCACCCAAACCTCTCCTCACTTACCATAGGGAGTATATAACAACATTCATGGGTACCAAATTCGGCCCGTCCCAAACGAGTTCACGGTTGACACGGTTTCATATGGCACACATAATGAGTGAGAGGGTTGAGTCCTTATATATTCATATATATGTAGAGAGAGCTCGACCCACTCTAATTCATCATCACATTCCATGAACTCTCCCTACACCGAATATTCAGTTATCATTCATTAATCATTATTCATCATAATCATCATGTTCATTCGGTTTAATTTAGAAAATAGATTTTGATGCAAATATTTTGGAAATAGGTTTGTTTTATAAAAATTGATATATCATCATCTACATGACTTGCCTGAATCTTAAAATGTCACCACAGATCCGTCTGTATACTCTGGATGTCCTTCAACGTTTTAGCTTGCTTCCAGTAATTAATTATAATATTTATATATATTGGTATTTAGCAAAAAATAAAATAATACTCACAAAGTTATACTACATTATATATCTACATGTCTCTGTGTCTTATTCTATAGTCAAGATATTTTATTTGTCTCAAATTTTAGCTTTGCTATGATTTACAGGAAATGTATTGATACACATGAAATTAGTCTGGCACTAGATTAATTGATACTCTTAATCTTTCACTTTTCCCCGTTTACACGTGAGCAACACTTGGACCAAAACTACCCTGCTGTGTAGTCTGTACTAGTACTAGTACTAGCTTGAATGAAAAACCAAAAGCACTAGCACAGTCGCAGGCCAGCAGAACCAACACTCACGCACTCCTCTCTCTCTCTCTGTTCCTCATGCTGCAGTAACTCGCTGCCCAAATCCACCACCATGGGTGGGAAATCTTGCTATCAACTACCTCCATGCTATTCTCCGTGCAACACCTGTACTATTGTTGGCTTGTCACAGCGCATGGGTGATGACTAAGAAGAAGGCGAAATGCAAGAGAGAAGGCGTATTGTGTTGAGTTAGTAGTAACTAGAGAATGACGAATGGGTCCAAGGGACCAGGGCCATTCGGCCATCCATTTATGTATGCACTGTGCCTTGTAAAGACATTATCGAAAAACTATCTAAAGAACTCGTGAGACAGAGGGAGATTTCTCTGCTCCGTCGGCCATAACCTGCGATCCCTTGTCACTCACGTCTCCGGCGATCGCCGGCAGGCCACGGGTATTACAAGTGGTATCAAAGGCGGTCTTTCCTCGGACACCAACCCACCCACCCAATTCCCCATCTTGGAATCGCGTCGATCTTCATCTCCGCGTCGTACCTCATCTCCAACAGCTCCGGTGACGGATCGAGCGGTCCGACGTCACCACCACCACCAAGGCGCGCCGCTTTCCCCTCAGTATGTTCCGAAACCGTTTTGCTTCGATCTTCAGTTTATAATTCCGGTCAGCAGGTGATCTCTGTCCATGCCCTTGTGGTGTTCTATGTGAGATCTCGTAGGTCCCTCCTTAGGTTCTGGGTCAGCAGCGGTGGCGGCGTTCCCTAGCTTGCGCTCCACCATCTTCACCTCCATCAAACCCCAGTCCACCACCCCAGCTCACAGATCCACTACATCTACGGCTCGACACACGACTGGAGGACTACACCAACAACAGTGGTTCGGCGGCGAGAACCTCAGTGAGCTACCATCACTTGCTCGCTGCTACTTACTTTAGCACGCATCAGGTTGCAGACGAGGGTTGCGAGGCCCGTGTTCTCACATAGAATTCCATAGTTTGTGCTTGATTAGCGGTGCGGTGGCGAATGGCGGGGAAGAGTCCATCCATTTGGGTTGCGGTACATTCGTTGCCGTGTAAAATCCCTTGATCGATGCCTCTCTTCCAGGAGTTGCCTCTGGATCAGATGTCTCGCAGTCAAGAGGATGACAAGAACAAGTGGAACCAGGTCATGGACAATTTTGACCTGCTGTTCACTCGGATGAACGATATTGGCATCATACAACAAGATCTCAAGAATCAGCTCACAGCCAACAATCTCATGATCAATAATTGCACTAAAGAACAACAGTTTATTGCCCAGCAAGTGAAGGCTAATGGCCAAGCTGTTGCTCAGTTGACTCTCAGAGTCTCAGGCAATTTGAAGATGAGGAGTGACAGTTCAGTCTCAATTGTGTTTGAGGAGGAAAATCCCTTCGCCACAGACTATGGCAAGGATAAAGGAGCAAGCAAACCTTCAACTTCCAAACAGCCCAGGCACTTTCTAGAACCAAACACATGCCCTCTGAAAGGTCCTAATGGCTAGAGGGGGGAGTGAATAGCCTATTAAAAAATTCTACAACAACACTAAACCAAGTGATTAGTAAATAAGATGGCGAAGCGAATTTTGCGCTAGCACTACACACGTGTTGCAAGCCACCTAATCAATTCTAACTTCTATGATCTCTAGTATATCACATAATGGCTAGGTCACTAATTTACACCTTGGTGATGAAGCTAGCAAGGTAGGTACAACTAAATATGCTATACTAGCTACACAAACTATCTCTACACAAGATATCACTAGGAATGTTAGTACAAGTAAGGTAGAGAGGTTATACCGAACAGGTAAGAGATCAATCACAATATATATCAATAAAATCCTCGGAGACAAGATGACACAATGATTTTTCACTAAGGTTCACTTGCTTCCCGGCAAGCTAGTCCCTGTTGTGACGATTCACCCACTTGGAGGTCCATGTGCTAATAGGCATCACACGCCTAACCCGCAATCGGGTGCCGCACAACCAACACAAGATAGAGATCCACAAGCCATGAGCAATCCACTAGAGTTGCATTTCGAGAACTCCCATGGGAAAGGCACAAGAACCCCTCACAAGCACCTTGATTGGGGGTGGACACAATCACCAAATCCCCTCACCAATCAACAAATCACCAATCAGTTAGGTGACGGCAATCACCAAGAGTAATAAGAAACCCACAATCAGAATCACCACCTAGTGCCACCAAATATGCAACCTCAAATGCACACACTAGGGTTTCCCCCATATCCTCTCATGAATGAGCACCAAGCTTGGAGAGAGGAGAGAGAGGAGGGAGGAGATGCTCTTGAAGCTCTCAAAATTTACACTAGAACTCGATCTATCACTTGAATGGAGCACAAATCCTTGTGAGTGAGAGAGTTGAGAAAGGAGAGAGCTTGTTCTTCCTTTAGGGTTTCAAAGGAACAAGAATGGGGAAAATTGAAGAGGGAAGAAGAGAGGAGAGAAGGCAACCTTATCTCCTCACGCACAGCCTCCCTCAGCTCTCAGCCTCGCACTAGAAATTCCAGCCGGCGCGGACTAGAAATTCTCGGGCGGACGCTCCTCTTCCGACCGTTGGCGCTGAGGACTCCCGCACTAGAAATTCCAACCGGCGTGGCTTGGAAATTCTTGGGCAGACACACCTCTTCCGACCGTTGGCTGGGAGGACTCCCGCACTAGAAATTCTAGGCGGCGGCTTGGAATTTCTCGGGTGGGCGCTCCACTCAACAGGTGCGCCTCCCACACTAGAAATTTTAGCTCAGGCCAACTAAAATTCTAGTTAATTCTGGCCAACCAACAGAGGACCCCTGCCTAGAATAATAAGACCAGTGAGCAAGAAATTCTAGTTCACAATTCACAACTTGCCCAAAATAAGTGCTATCTCTTCCCAAAAAGCACCAAACCAATTTTAGCACTTGAGATAGATTTTCATAAAGAATTTTCCTAGGCTTTCTCATGCATCTCACCACGTCACTAAGCGCAACGTATATGCAAATGAGACTCACACTTAGTGGCACTAGATAACCATTGCAATTAAAGATTTCCCCTCTTTATAGTACGGTTATCTATCCTAAACCTGATCATGCACTTTATTGCGTCTTGATCGGCAAAACAAAATGGCCTTAGGTTTTATACCTTTGCCTTGAGCCCATTTTATTTTTCTCTTTCTACTTTTCCAAGTTGGAGCACTTATCACCATCTTTTGGCCATCTCCATCACCATGAGTGCCATCTAGCTCCACCACTTGGTGTGAACCAACCTATCTCATAACACTTGGAGCATAGAGGTTAGTCCACTAAGGTTTCATTAATTATCCAAAACCAACTAGGGCTTTCACCCTCCCAAAGATGCTTTTTCCCAACTTTGATGGCAATCGGCCAAATATTTGGCTCACCAAGTCCAACAACTACTTTAGTATTTATACTATCCCTGAAACTTTGTGGGTAGAAGCTGCTTCAATGCACTTGGAAGGCAATGCAGCCAAATGGTGGGAGGCATACAAGATTACTCATACCAATGTGTCATGGCAAACATTTAGTGAGACAATACATGCCAAGCTTGGTGGGGATGACTACAGAAATGCCATCAATACCTTGCTCAACCTGAAGCAAACAGGAACAGTGGAAGAGTACACTACTCAGTTCCAATCTCTACAATATGACATGGCCATGCATGGAGGGCAATATGATGATTTATTCATGTCTTCCACTTATGTCAATGGCTTGAAAGAAGAAATCAGAGTAGTGGTGGAACCCTCGGTACCCACAACAATAGACAGGGTTGTCACAATTGCAAAGATTCAATAGAAAGTAGTTGAAAGAAGCAAAGTCAAATTTTAGAGAGCTAATGCTGCTGACAGACAACAACCTGCCAGACAAGATATCAAACCCAGGGAACATATGGCAACCTGTGGAGAGACAGGTGGCTCAGGGACTATAGGAAGGCAAACAATTTGTGTTATCACTGTGGAGAGAAATTTGAGCCAGGCCATGCAGAAGTGTGTGCAAAAAAGGCTAAGCCTCAGCTTAATGCTTTACTCATCAATGACTTGGACAAGGAGATCAATGAGGAAGTGCTAAATGAAATAGCTATTGAGGAAGCTCTAACTAAAGATTTCTATCAATTGTCCTTAAATGCATTAGCTAGAACCGAATCCACAGCTTGCATCCAACTTAAGAGCACAGTACAGAACAAAACCATGCTTATCATGGTTGACACTAGTAGTTCACACACTTTTGTGAGTTCCCAATTTGTCAATCTTGCCAAACTACCAGCAGTGGACACTCCCAACCAAAAGGTGAAATTGGTCAATGGCAACTAGATGACTACTTCTAAGCAAGTCCTGAACCTCAAATGGTACTTGATATGCTACACTATGATGACATACTTGGCTATGACTGGTAATCAGCTCAAAGTCCTTTGCAGTGTGATTGGTAGGCCAAAACCCTCTCATTGTCACACAACGATAAACCAATTACTCTTCAAGGCATCAGAACCCCACCTCTGGAAGTAAACACCATATCTGCCAAGCAAGTATACAAAGCCACCAAAGGCAATGGCATTTGGGCTTATGTCATTGTGGACACACAACCACACAAACCTCCAACAACCCCACCACCTACCCTCACACCAGAACCTATCCAACACCTCCTTACCCAATATGCTGACCTTTTTCAAGAGCCTAAGACCTTGTCTCCATCTAGGAGTTATGATCATGCCATCCCACTTACACCAGAAGCCACACCTATCAACTATCAGCCATATCACTACTCTCCTCAACACAAGGATGAAACTGAGAAGCAGGTCCAGCAACTACTAGAGACTGGCCTCATATCACATAGCCATAGCCCTTTTGCCTCACCAGTCTTACTTGTGAAGAAAAAGGATGGAACCTAGAGATTCTGCATTGATTACAGAAAGTTGAACTCAATGACAGTGAAAAATAGATTTCCTATGCCAATCATTGAAGAAATTTTAAAGGAGTTGGCTGGTTATAAATACTTTAGCAAATTAGACATGAGATCTGACTATCATCAGATAAGGATGCTGCCTCAGGATGAGTACAAGACAGCCTTTAAAACACATCAAGGCCACTATCAATTTAAAGTCATGCCATTTGGTCTCACAAATGCACCAACAACATTCTAGTCTGTCATGAACCAGGTACTGTAGCCCTACCTTAGGATGTTTGTTTTGGTCTTCCTAGATGATATTCTGGTCTATAGTGCAACACTATCTGATCACATTGAGCATTTGCACCAAGTCCTAGAGACACTCAGAACCCACTCACTCTACCTCAAAGCATCTAAGTGCACCTATGCTCAATCCAGCCTTGAAAATTTAGGCCATATCATCTCTAACAAAGGGGTAGCAACTGATCCTAGTAAAACCATGGACATGCTTCATTGTCCTACACCAACTAATACAACTGAGTTAAGGGCATTCCTTGGGTTAACAGGCTATTATCGGAAGTTTGTGAAAAACTATGGACTGATGGCTAAACCCCTCACTAATGTTTTGAGACTAAAGTAATTTCAGTGGTCAGCTCAGGCACAAGAGGCATTTGACAACCTCAAGGTGGCAATTACAAGCACCCCTGTCCTAGACCTTCCTAATTTCAATCTGCATTTTATAGTTGAAACAGATGCATGTGCTGAAGGAATTGGTGCTGTGTTGATGCAAAAAGGACAACCAATAGCCTACTTGAGCAAGGCACTAGGTGATAAACACAAGCATTTATCCATATATGAGAAGGAGTTCCTAGCTTTGATTATGGCTGTAGACAAGTGGCGCCATTATCTTCAAAGACAAGAGTTCATAATATTGATTGACCACAAATCTCTATCCTATCTGAATGATCAAAACCTGCATTCAGACATGCAGAGGAAGGCCATGACAAGGTTGTTGGGCCTCCAGTTCAATATAGTTTATAGGCAAGGCAAGGATAATTGGCTGCAGATGCATTATCAAGAGTAGCACACCTTTTTGCTCTTCAAGCAGTCTCTGTCTTTCAACCTCAATGGGCTCAAGAGGTGATGAACACCTATGCAACAGACCCCAAAGCTCAGTGTTGCTATTTCTTAGCATTCACCAAATACGGAGATAGAATCCATCCCTAGCAAAGGCGCCAGAAATACCTTGTTGGCAATACTTAGCAACATCACTAATAAATAGCAATGCCACTAGGTAAGGCCTTGATAGTTTCTTAACAATTTAAGACATTTATCCTCAAGCGCACGGAGCTATCATTGTAGCATTTCACCTGGAAGTATTCAGGGCATCATTATTTATATTTTCCCAAAGGAAGGCATATATTGATTAAGAGTCTAGTATGGATATGAACTTGAATAATATAGTTCCTTAACAATTTTAGAACGATAATTTCAAGATCATGGACACAGCGTGGGCATTCCTCAAAGGATAAAATAGAAAAGAAAGAATAAAAGCTAGTAGAGCATGATCTAGTATAGTCATACAAAGATTTTCACCAAGTTACATAATTAGTTTTAGCGCTAAGTAGCGGTCGAGAGGTCAGCGAGGCATCATTAATAACCTTATGTGATAATTTTCCTACACCCCAAAGGAAGGGATTATATTGATGTCACCACACCAAGCCACCACAACCGTGGAGAGGGAGTCTGTCTCTCCATACCCAAGCACCATGCTTGATATGAATCTTTTGAATAATAGTACTTGGGCACACCTGATGGCACATGAACCGCCACCTGAAGTTAGCTCTAATTCCAATTATATAAGTTATATGAATGGTTAAGCATAAAGTCATGTGCGTTATTCTCATGACATACAAACTATAAACTAGTTCATATATCAAGATCATAACACAACAACTATATTCTAGTTCATAAGTATGACTATAATTATAAGATGAGAGCACAACTTTGGAAGAACTCAAGTTTCTATCCATACCAAGAATCTCTTCTTCCAAGGAGCCAAACCCTCTGAGGTAGCTTTGCCTTGATCCAAAACACTACTAAAGGTAAAAGTAAGAGAGGAGAGTGAGTTGTTGCTCAAATGTTGTGTGTGTTGGAGGAGAGCTCTACCCCTATATTTATATAGGGCTTGAGGCGGTGTGGAGGCTATTTTTGGCGCAAGGCATGGACTCCACCGCCTTTGCATGCCTTCATGTCACCGCCATATGAAGGAGCGGTAGAGAGGCGCCAGGTGGGGTGCGGGCGCACACAGGGTGTGGCCGTACCCTGACCAAGCTCTTTGCCCACACCTTCGTGTGGTGGGTTGGTGAGTGGACTTGGGCTGCTCCTTGGGTCGTCTTTCGCCCATATTATTTGAGTGAATGGGCCTTTCTATTTATCCTTTTGCGTAACTCGGCGTTACGCTTTGTCGAAAAGTGCCTTTTGGTGTATTCTCTCATGTATTTGTGTTTGTGTCCTGCAAAACAATAATCTCCAAATACATGTGGAACTTGTTCAATAGTAAATGCATATTTGTTTAAGATTGCTAATTTCTCATCTTTTTATGTCTTAATTGGCGATCGGATTTGGTCGTTAAGGATCGCCAACAAGATCCCCCAAGCTTAACCTTTGCTCGTCCCGAGCAAATAGCTAAGTTATTGGTTGTTGATCAGGAATTGCTACTATGCCGAATGTAATTCATAAGTGCTATATCTATAACAAAGTATTCTTCCGTAATTTAAGTAAGTTTAGCATTCTATCCACCTTTGTGGGGATTATTGCTTTTCCAAGTCTTGGGTGGTTGCAAGATAGAATGGTTTAACAGAATCACCAATCATTCATTCTTTGATCAACCTTCTATCTGGAGGTTTTGTGAGTTTTTGCAAAATAAATGTAAGTTCCTTAAATGATTCACTCAATCACTCGATGTGTATGATCCTCATCAAGGCATTTGATTATTTTGCCTTGTTTTCACCCTGTCTCTAAAGATTTTTGAGTAGAGTTTTGGGTAGGTATGAATGAGAGGCATACTTTCACCACATATATTGTTAAGTCAAAAATCGGATCAAGGAGACGCAAATCATACACTTTGATCAAGAAGTGCAAGTGTGTGGAATATTTTCCTAATCCTAATATTTTTGGGTACTCCTATGATCATGACTTTCTCTCTTTTTGATAATTACATTGGAAGTATAGGCTATCTTTATTTCTTTTTCAACACTTTGAAACCTTCATGTGTTCCATTTTTTTCTTTTATTTTGAGACCTTCATGTGTCTCTCTTTTTTTAGCATAGCCCCATATTTATTTTTGGCATATGAAAATTTTGAAAAGAAAGACTCATGATAACTGAGTGGAGTATTTATTTAGGTGGACGGAAAAACATATTTTTACGTAACTCTCAATGTAAGAGTTAGCACTTTATTTGTGGGTGTACGTGAATCTTGATCATGGGTGCATAATGAGAATATCAACAAGGGTCACAAATAATTTAACAAAACTCAATGTAAATGCAAGTAGCATATGACTAAAGTTTTAAACTTGAATTATGTCATATGGCCGTGGTAGGAATTTATAATCATTGAGGAACTTTTGCTTTTAACATTTTAAAATGAAAAAACTCCGGATGTCAAGTTTCTTTTAGAACAAAGTCATAGCAAATTATATTTACCATATCATAATTTGCAGCAACTTAGAAAATGATCATGCTTTTCCAACCCACAAGTTTCAAGTTTTAGGATGAGATATTTATAGCCAATAAACTTAAATCTTGGGGAATATTAAGTTACAGCCTAAGCACAAATGAATTATAGACAGAGCAACTATTCATCATTTCAACATAAGAGAAACTGAACATTCTTAAACACATATGTGAGTGGAATAAATATTTTTTGGTTGTTTTAATCATTTTTTGAGATTTTCAATTTTTAGATTTTTTAAATGGTAATAATTAAATAAATGCAGAAAATAAATCCAAAAATTAAGAAGATACAAGGTACCTCTGCGGGGTCCTCCCCCAAGCTAGCTCAAAGCCTATGGTGTGTGATATGTTGCTTGGTGAATACTCGAGGTAGATTATTTGCTTTTTATTTAGTATATCAACCAATGTCCATACTTAGTAGTTTTGGTACAATGATCAAGTTTGCTACTATGTTTCGTTTGATCAAGGTAGACCGATTAACCTAAGCACCATGCTTAATTTTAAAAAGCATATGATAGTATGATCGCATGCTAACCATACTCCAAACCAAAACATGCCTTGTGTAAACATGGTAGAATAATTACACTTTATTTGGCGGAGGTTCTAAGAAGTAAACTTAGAAATTTTAAACTTTTTATTGATTTTAGCCTAATTACTATATAGACTAAGCTTTAATACCTTTTATCGTTAATAAGGGATAACTACCGATTTATCTTTGGCAAGGACTCACCTTTTAAGGTCCAATGAGTAGGACCCTTCTCCGTTCATTTGCTCGTTGATGAAGTGCCCGATCCCGGAGAAGTGGATGCGGACGGCTGCTCCTTCTTCGGTCTCCACACCATTTTGTTTATTCTTGGTGGTGTGGTGGTAGACTTTGGAGCTTCTTCCTTTGGTTTCCACACTGGTTTGTTCTTCTTTGGTGGTGTGGAAACTACTTTTGGCTTTCCTTCCTTTATGATTTGTTTGATTTTCTTCTGCTCTGGCCTCTTTTTTATTTCTTTTTCTTTCTTGATGAGGTTGTCCACCAATTGGGACCGGATCTATAGCTCTTTAATGCCTTGCTGATTTGGCCCGTATTTAATGCGAATCATGGAGCATTGCTCCTGCTGGGCTTGAAGGAGAACTTCTCTTCATTACCATCGATATTGAAGCAGATTTGTCCAGCCCCAACATCAATCTGAGCTCCTACTGTGCTCAAGAACGGTCACCCAAGGATAAGGGGTGATTCTTTCATGACTGCCAGGTGGAGCACCACAAAGTCGATAGGGACGAAGCAACCCCAGAGTTTTACTAGAATATCTTCGGCTCTCCCTGCCGGGTAGTGAACCGTTGAATCAGCCAGCTGGAGCATCATCGTTGTTGGCACAAGATGCATGAGGTTCAGCTTGTGGAAGATGGCCTTGGGCATAACGCTTATGCTAGCCCCAAGGTCGCATAGGGCATGGTCAAAATGCTGGATCCCGATGGAGCATGAGAATATGGGGCATCCAGGATCTTTCTTCTTCTCAGGAAAGTCGAGTATAGCAGTGCTACACTCTTCCGTCAACTTGACGACCTCTGTGGATGGTAGTGGTTGCTTGTTGTTGATGATGTCCTTGATGTACTTGGCGTAGGAAGGTACATGCAAGATGTCCACATGTATCTTCTCGATCATCTCAACAAAACGAGCAAATTGCTCGTCCACGGCCTACTTTTGGTTCCTTGTGGGAAATGGCAGGAATTTGGTGTCAATGAAGTCTTTTGGTGCCGTCTCCTCTTCTTGTTCTTTTTTCTTTTTGAGTTGAAGGTTCTTCCTCCTGACGTACTTTTATTTTTCCTATAGAATGGTTAGGATTTGGTGGATCACGAGTGGACTTACCACCCCTCGTGACTACCACATTTACTTTTTCAAGAGAATTTTTAGGTTGAGCCGGGATTTTTCCATCGTTACTAACAGGAATTGCAGCTGCAATTTTAGTTAATTGAAACTTAATTGATTTTTAACAGCAGAAGTTAAACCTTCAATCTGAGAATTTATATTTTCAAGAATTTTATCATTGGTTGAAAGATTTTTAGTCTGACTTTCATTTATTTTTGCTTGGCCTAATACCAAGTCCTTTAGAGAAGGTTGATTCGAATTGTAATTGGAATTGAAGTTCAAATTACCTTGCGGGCGGGATTGATTGTTCCATCTATTATTACCTTCTTGTTGGCGGAACCCGTTGTTGATGAAGGCAGCTTCTTCGCGGGTTTTGGGGCAGTCGTTCCACGAATAGACAACATTGCCACAGACCTCACACGTCATGTGTGAGTCGATGGCCTGGACGGTGCCCTTCATTGCTTCTTTTTCTTGGGCCCGTTTCTCTAGTCTCTTCATAAGGTCTATTTTTGTGGCAAGCATATCCGTCTCCTTCATAGTATGCATACCTTTTTGTGTTTTTCTTTTCTCCCCCTAGCTTTGATTAGACACCATTTTATTGATGAGAGTCATGGCTCCATCAATGGTGAGGGAAAGAAAAGTGCCTCCAGCAGCAACGTCGACATGCCCTTAGACATGAGTGTTAACCCATCATAGAAATTTTGGAGCACTAACCAGTTTTCAATCATGTGGTGCGGGCATGCTTGAATGTAGTCCTGCAGCCTTTCCCACGCCTCGGGAATGGACTCCATGGCATTTTGCTAGAAGTTCGAAATTCCTCCCCTCAGGGCATTGGTTTTGCCCATGGGGAAGAACTTAGCGAGGAACACCGTGGAACATTTGTCCCACATGTTGATAGCTTCCCGGTCCTTGTAGAACCACTATTTTGCCCACCCCAAGAGGGAGAAGGGAAACAAGCGGAGCTTGATGCTTGCAGGCTCAACGTCCTTGATGACGATCTTGTCACATAGCTCAAGGAAGTGTTGTAGATGCGCGTTCGCATCCTCACTAGGCAAATTAGAGAATTAGTTTGCCTACACCATCGTAATGAGGCCAATGTGGAGCTCGAAGTTTTCCATGCCCATGTTGACAGCCAACCCAATGGGCATGTTGGCAACACCAGGGACAGAGTAGTCGTGGAGCGTCTTGGCCATCATGGAAGTAGAGGATGTTGCGGGGGTGACTGGTTCGACTGTCAGCGGAGTGGCAAAAGAAGAAGCGGTACGGGACCGGTTCTTCCTTAGGAGTGCCTCCGGATTTGCGGTGTAGTTGTTTGGTAGATCGAAGCCGGTCATACACTATCCTGTTTTCATCCACAACAGGAGAAAACAAGCAAAGTTAGCATGCATAAATAATGGCTACCGTACATGCATATTATCATGAACATGTCCTACTAGATTCTTTAATCAATATGCCTTCACCGATAATGGCGCCATAAATACCTTGTTGGCAATACTTAGCAACATCACTAATAAATAGCAATGCCACTAGGTAAGGCCTTGATAGTTCCTTAACAATTTTAGATATTTATCCACAAGTGCACGGAACTATCATTGTAGCATTTTACCCGGAAGTATTTAGGGTATGGTTATTTATATTTTCCCAAAGGAAGGCATATATTGATTAAGAGTCTAGTATGGATATGAACTTGAATAATATATTTGCAAGTACACCAATGTATAACAGGGGTAAGAATGATAATTTCAAGATAGTGGACACACATGTGGGCATTCCTCAAAGGATAAAATAGAAAAGAAAGAATAAAAGAATATTCCTAAGTAGAGCAGGCATGATCTAGTATAGTCATGCAAAGATTAGTTAATAATCATGCAAGTTACATAATTAGTTTTAGCGCTAAGTGTGGAGTAGGTCAGGAGGCCACCGAGTAATGGTTTGCCAGCAACCTCATGTAACAATTTAGACTCCTACACCCCAAACGAATGTGGGGGATTATAAGGGACGGACAAGGCTGTCACCACCTGCCACCTACCACCTCAACCGTGGAGAGGGACAATGCATTCAACTGTCTCTCCATACCCAAGCACCATGCTTTCATACATAGAAACTACCCAAATCCCCCCGGGATCTGACCCTATGGATCGACAAGTAAAGGACTTGGGCACACCTGACGGCACGATGAACCGCCACCTCAACTTAGCTCTAATTCCAATTATATAAGTTATAAGAATGGTTAAGCATAAAGTCATGTGTGCTATTCTCATGACATACAAACTATACACTAGTTCATATATCAAGATCATAACATAACAACTATACTCTAGTTCATAAGTATGACTATAATTATAAGATGAGAGCGTAACTTTGGAAGAACTCATGTTTCTATTCATACCAAGAATCTCTTCTTCCAAGGAGCCAAGCCCTCCAAGGTAGCTTTGCCTTGCTCTAAAACACTACTAAAGGTAAAAGTAAGAGAGGAGAGTGAGGTGTTGCTCAAATATTGTGTGTTTTAGAGGGGAGCTCTACACCTCTATTTATACAGGGCTTGAGGTGGTGTGGATGCTATTTTTGGCATGAGGCACGGACTCCACCGCCTATGCATGCCTTCATGTTATCGCCATATGAAGGAGTGGCAGAGATGCGCTAGGTGGGGTGTGGGCGCACCTATGGTGCGGCTGCACCCTGACCGAGCTCTCTTGCCACCACCTTTGCGTGGTGGGTTGGTGAGTGGACTTGGGCTGCTCCTTGGGTCATCTTTTGCCCAAATTATTTGAGTGAGTGGGCCTTTCTATTTATCCTTTGCACAATTTGGCGTTACGCTTTGTCAAAAAGCGCCTTTTGGTGTATTCTCTCATGTATTTGTGTTTGTGTCCTGCAAAACAATAATCTCCAAATACATGTGGAACTTGGTCAATAGTAAATGCATATGTGTTTAAGATTGCTAATTTCTCCTCTTTTTATGTCTTAATTGGTGGTCAGATTTGTTCGTTAAGGACCGCCAACACTCAGCAGTTGATCACTCAATTGGCAATAGTCAGTCCTGATAGTAATGGGTTTAGTTTAGAACAAGGACTCATCAAGAGGAACAACATCATTTGGATTGGACAGAATTTAGCCTTGCAGACAAAACTCATTGCAGCCTTCCACTCTAGTGCCATTGGGGGCCATTCTGGAGTCAATGCCACATATCACAGACTAAAACAACATTTTGATTGGAAGGGCATGAAAACTAATGTAGACAATTATGTCAAAAAGTGCCAAATATGTCAACACAGCAAACACTCATTAAGTCACCCTGCTGGTGTGTGGAGAGACCTCTCAATGGACTTTATAGAAGGTTTACCAAAATCTAAAGGGTACAATGTCATTTTGGTCATAGTGGATAGGTTGACTAAGTTTGCACACTTCATACCAGTTAAACATCCATATACTGCTCATTAGATTGCTCAGTTATTTCTAGATCATGTTGTGAAACTCCATGGCTTACCCAGCTCCATAGTGACTGATAGAGATACTATTTTTGTCAGCACATTTTGGAAGCAATTGTTCAAATTATACAAGGTCAATCTATATATTACAACTGCATACCATCCATAATCTGATGGACAAACTAAAAGGGTGAACCAGTGCCTAGAAATGTATCTCAGGTGTTATGTGTAGGACTCACCTAAAAGCTAGAAATCCTGGTTGTCATTAGCAGAACTGTGGTATAATTCTTCCTTTCATACAGCTATTGGATGCTCACCTTTCAAAGCTCTCTATGGCTATGATCCAAACTTGGGTACTGGTATCCTACCAATAGCAGATGTCTCTCCATCAGTCGGTGAGATTATTACACACCGTGAAGAGCACCTGCTGTTACTGAAGCAATGATTGGAACAAGCCCAGAATAGGATGAAGATGCAAGCTGATAAGCATAGAACTGACAAGCAATTCTTTGTGGGGGATAAGGTATTGCTCAGACTACAGCCATACACACAATCTTTTTAGTCCAAGTGTCCCAAAGAAGAGGGTATGAAAGTCTTATCATCTAGATTGAGCTACCAGCAGATAACAAGATTCACCTTGTATTTCACATCTCACAGCTGAAAGAATTTACTCCAAAACACGCTACAAAAGAATTTACTCACCAACGCGTGTAACACCCTAAAATTTGCATCAATTTAAAATAGTTAATTTGATTTAATTATGTATTTTATGAGCATTTAAATTTAGAAAAAATAATAACTTTGTTAAAAATAAAATCAAATATAGGTCTACATACATGTGTGTGCATCCATGCTCCTGCATATTTATTTTGTGATGCTTTGGTTTGATTGGAATCTGCAAAAGAATTGGAATTTGAGTTTAAATTGGATTTGAAAATGTGTTAAGAAAATAGAAAATGAATTTTATTTTTCTTTTCTCCCTCTTTTGATTTCACACAACCGAGGGAGCTCCTACACAATCTAGTAAGCAAAAGCACAAAGCCACCTAAGCTTACAAGCAATGCTCAATAACAAGGCCTCAAGCCTGCTACCCGCCATGGCCTAGCCACTCAAGGGCTACTTCTTGGCTTCCCAAGAAGGCAACTGGCCTAGTTTTCACGCTGTGGCCTGTGTTTCTTCCCATGATGAAGCAATGTTCCCCGGTGATTTTCTCCCACTTGGTTGCCGTTGCCAAGCTCGCCCCCGCTTGTGTCATCACTTGGTGGTTCGGTGGCTAATTGGCATCACACTGCCAAGCCCGCACGTCGGGCACCGCAAGAACCTACCCTAAAAATGAGGGTGGCTCAATGACCGCTCAACATCGACGCAATCCCCCCAGGGGTGAGCCCTCCTCTCAAATCCTCTAGAGCTCGCACAATCTTCTGTGTGCTCAGCAGTCACAAGCCACCAAGCCATCTAGGAGTCCACGACTCCTCACCTAGTGCCATGTCACGATGCAATCACACTAGAATCACACTCACTCGTAACGATGCAACCACTATGCAAATAGTGGCCCTTCCCCAAGCATGGACACAGTCCCGCTCGGCATCTCCTCCTAATCCTAGCCCCAAGAAAAAGCCGTACCCCTTCACTCGCTTGAGCCACAGAGTCCGGTCGTGGAAGCTCCTCGTAGTCCTAGCCTAGTGACCGTTGCTCTGTGGCTAGCTCCCTCCCCAGCATACTACTCCTGTTGCACGCCTATCGAGTCAGTGTCTTACCACCAACTGCACGCTCACTGGCCTGACTAGACTAAATTAAAATAGTTAAGTATTTTATGAGCATTTAAATTTAGAAAAATAATAACTTTGTTAAAAATAAAATCAAATATAGGTCTACATACATGCCATCCATGCTCTCGCATATTTATTTAGTGATGCTTTGGTTTGATTGGAATTTGCAAAGAATTTGAATTTGAGTTTAAATTGGATTTGAAAATGTTTAAGAAAATAGAAAATGAAATTTTGGCCGGTATTGGTGAGTTTGCCTTGATCTCAAGGCTTCTCGCTTGTCTCTCGTGACGCATCCCCTTCCTCGTGCCCTTGCTTCGTTGTGTCTGGCGTGACCATGCCTTGAAGCCACCCATAAATAGTGGTGGTCCTCCTAATCCTAGAAATCGTGACGCTTGAGCCGGCAAAGCTCCTCATCGCCGTCCATGGAGGTCCCATGTGGCGTTGATCCATCTCGGTCCTGCTTTGGTCTTGGTGTTTCGCTTGATCACCTCTCTCTCTGCCCCCTCGGTGGTGGTCGTAGGATCTGATCTCCACCCTCCGTTTAAGATCCAATGGCCGTTATTCGCCGATACCCCTTCGCGTGTCGTTTTTACAAAAAAGCCCTTATAATTATTTGGATCTCAACCCAGCTGTCCCTGTAATTTTGTTAAAGAGCCCCTTCTTTCTTCAAAATAGTATCCGTAGTCCCTGGCTCATTTAAAATCCAATTTCATTAATTAAAATTCTAAAATCAAGTTTCATTTATTTACAGTTTTGCCAGTAATCTTGTTTTAGCCATAAAATCTCTGTTTTAACTCGATTTGGTCCATTCAAGTTGCGTTAGGTTTATAATTGAGTAATCTACATGTTCATGCTACTGTTAGACATGTTTTCAACTTTTAAAATTTGAGGTTAGATTTAATCTATTATTTTAATAAAGGAAATCCTGTTTAATCCATAACTTCCCCGTTTTAGCTCCAATTTTTGTGATCTTCGCGTATGTGTGTTTATAGCGAGACGTAGATTCATTTTATAAACTTTTCATCTTGACTTTATGCTATTTGGTCTACAGTTCTAATCTATAGCTTTTGTTTGCTATGCATGATTGCTTCTAGATGCTTGTATGTTGTTGTGATTATCGAGTATAGACGGTGAGCAATTCGTGGGTGATCAAGAGTACTACTTTGATGAGCAGGATTAGTAGGAGCACTTTGTTCAAGGCAAGTATAGCATGGGATCATCCTTGTTTCCTATTCACCTTAACACATTTAATTCATGATTGCATGTGTCACCTTGTTAAGGATTCCCTAGAATTGAACTTATACCTTGTCTCTTATGGGTTATGCATTGGGTAGCTTTGCTAGCGCTCAACTAAACCATGATCTTGTAACTTGACTAATGGTATATGCAATAAACATTAAAACATGACTTTTTAGCAACTTGGAAACAGGGGCTAGAGTGTTTAGCTACTTTTTAAATGCTTTAGATTCCTCTCCCTAAGGACTTATCTGGAAGCGAACATCCGGGACTTACAGTACAGCTGTGAGGACTATATGGCTCTGGCTTTAGCTCAGTATGAGGACCTTTTCTAGCTTGTTAGTGGTTACCTTTATGGTGCAAGTGGGGTGTGTTTTGGGTTTGATATAGTGAGGCCTCTGTTCGTCAGTGTATAGGCTGCGTGTCATTGTGACTGTCGAAAGGGGAGCCCTACATTCGTCAGGGCACAGAAACCTAGCGACCCTCACTTGTTAGACAAACCTTTGAAAGGCTTCATAGTGACCCATGTCTGCTCACCTTGGAAGTGTTTTGGGAGTAATTAACCTGGGCATATGGGTATCACGACTTATAGTGAAAGTGTACAACCTCTACAGAGTGTAAAACTGGTATATCAGCCGTGCTCACGGTCACGAATGGCTTTGGAACATTTACGGAATAGATGATCACTAAGAATTATCCGTTCATGCTATTCATTATTCATGTTTACATTGATCATGTGTTTTACTTTGGGATTGAAACAACTTGTTGCTACTCTTATGCTAAAATTATGACAACTAAAAGCTAAATGTTGTTAAACCTGTGTCAAGCCTTTTGAGCCTCATGAACCCCATGCTACACTTGTTGAGTAGAACACATACTTACGCTTGTTTATTTTCATTATTTGGATAAAAATCCCGAATGGGTAACAGATGGCTATGGTAATGATGACTTTCCTAAGGAATACTAGACTTGTGGTCAACCAGTTGACGTCCGTGTGAAATGGAGTTTCCATGAGAGATTTTTCTTTATACTCCTGCTATATTTATGTGAAGACTCTGTCTTATTATTCGTGATGTAATAAATACTTGTGATGATACTATTTATAATTTGTTGACTTATGTGTGTGACTGATCTCTAGGCGCACATAAGATTATGCATCCTATTTTATCCTTAAAATCAGTCCATCAAGCCAAGCCTTGTCTTGATCTTCTCCACCTTAGTCACATGACTCAATGTAATGTCTCATATGCAATGAGCTCCTTCATCACATATGTGAGCCTTGCAACAAATCCAAGCCATCTTCACCATCATGGCATGAGTTGCTCACACACATGTACCTATGGACTAATCACCTGTGTATTGCACTTAAACACATATTAGTCTACCTAGGTTGTCATTCAATTACTAAAACCAAACAAGGACCTTTCAATCTCTCCCTTTTTAGTAATTGATGATAACTTTACAAAGATATAGAAATTAAGCTCTTTTGGATTCATGTTACTTGCCCAAGTAATTTTACCATGTGTAAATGATTTTGGACAAGTACCACAAACCTGAATTGGTAGTATTAGCTCCACCTACATATGTGCTAGAGTGTTTGGTTTGAAGCTCGCACATATGCATAGATTAGAATTATGGGAGAGTAATTACTACCAAATTATGCTAAGGTGTATAGAATAAACCTTTGAAGCGTGATACCAATTGGAGTTGCACTTTTAACACCATCCTTAGCACCATGAGTAGCTAGATAACATAAACACTAGAGACCCCGTGAGATCAACATTATAAACAAGGTTCTAGTACTACATGTAGAAATACAAGTCTAGCTACCATCTTATGCATGCTAGTTATCAAATCATTATTCAAGTTCTACAACTAGCATACACCACACAAGCATGCATATCAAATTTAAAAACTTATGCAATGCAAGCAAGCACATGAATATGCACGTATCAAATGCAATCAAATAAGTTTATGAGCTTGCTCCCCCTACTTGTGTGCTTCTTTTGCCCAAGAATTTTGATCCCCTCACATTCTTCAATATTGCTCCCTCTTTGTCTATGTCCAACTTCTACTTATTTGTCTCAATATCTTTCTCAAGCTTTTATATCTTTGTACAATCTCTCCCCCTTTGTCATCAATTTCCATAAAAGGTGTGCTTCTCATTGATGCAAAGGCTTGCATTGGGGTAGATGGTTGAGACTACATATGTTGGAATGACTCTATTTGGATAGCTCTTGGGATACCACACATAGGATAGTTGACCTTGATACCAATTGGTGGGACACCCCCCCTATGTCATAGTATGGGTCATCCATTTGATAAACTTGAGTTCTTGTAGGTGAGGGATGCATTCTTCATTTGATGATCACTTAGAGTTGAGGATCACTTGTGGAACCACCGTATTGTATGATTGATACCACGTGTAGAAGTGTGATACCACTTGAAAGAATTTGCTTCCATAGAACCACTTGTTGGAATTGTCAATTTTGACCATTTCTTTAACATTTTCTATCTTCATGAGTACCACTTGTAGGATATCACTTGTAAGGTGATCTAGACATCACTCGTGAATACCACTTGATGAATTAATTGAATCTAGATACCACTTGAAACCAAATTAGATATCCATTTGTATTGTTGTCTTGTGCTTGTACTCTTCTTGCTATCATGAGCTTTTAATTTGACTTGAACTAAATTGAATTTCCTAAGCTTCCAAGTCCAGTTTGAACTAAAGGCAAGCTTCTTCACACCTCTTGCAAGGGTTATCTTGCCAATGTTGTACTTGTCACTTGTTAGAAATCCAAAATAAATCAAGTACTTGGGTTTACTAGCTCATAAACAAACTCATGTACTACCACTAGATCAATTAATCATACAAGCAATAGTGGTAGGTTATGAATTTAAACATTTTATTTGTTATGCATGATCCTAATATACATGGACTATATGCACTTAACCGCATTAGTAAGGGATGAAAATGATCATGCCCATTACAATGATACCTTTGCTATCTTGGAGTAGAGGATAGTCACATAAATTCCAATTCATTACTCCAATAGCAATGTGAAGTCCAATTTATAGCTTGGTGAAGACCAATCATCATAGATAGAGTCCATTCTTCACCCATATGATTTAAGAACCACTAATGATCAAGTGTACTTTCTTGTTGTGGTTGGCTTGCTTCTTCATTTCATCTTTGCTTGCATGAGAGCATCAATGTGAGAATATCACTTGAAATATCATGACTATCTTTCTTTTGGGTGTTGCTTGTTTTTCTTGATCAACCCTTTTGATTGCTTCAACTAAGCATCTCAAATGTTCCTCGGATCACCACTTGTATGTTAGCCTTCCAAGCACCACACTTGGTTTACCTATAAAAGGCGGCATGCCCCTATAATAGGGAGAAGTGACTCTCTCTAAAGAACCATTCTTGACACACAGTTAAAATATCTTGATTGATTGATCCAAGTGATGGACTTAACTTGATGAGTAACCATGAATCCTTCTTTAAGTTCTTTTCTTCCTACTTGTTTAAGTCCATTTTCTTTCTACCAAATGATCTCCAATAATCTCTACAATTTAAACTTCATCTTCATCTTGAGCATGGTCTTGATCTTTAATTTGAGTACCAAATGTGTGCCAAGTACACTTCACAATCAAATGGTCTTGTATTCTTTGCTTGTCATGCTTCTAGATCATCTCAAAACCAAACTTAAGTACCTCAACTACTTATAAACATGTTTCCAACATGAGGACCTTTCAATCAAAGTGACTCTTGATCAATCCAATAGATGTCACTTTTCTAGCAGATTCCATACCCTTCAAATAAAAATCTATATCTCCCAATGTATAGCTCCAAATACCACGAAATTTGGTGAAGATGTGGTCCGCTAAGTCATCTAGTAGCTGTAAAAATTTGGGCCTCATTTGACTTCTAGATTACTACCGGGTTTTAATTCTTCCACCACTGCTACATAGTGAAAACTGTTGTACTATAGCTGACAAGATCTACTCCAAAACCGAAGCATCTCTTATCCAATTCTTATGAAATTTGTACAGAATCTTATACCATAAGTCTAGAGCATGCATACCAAATTTCAAGCTAATCCAAATAGATGTTATTGCTCAAACATAGCTAAGATCACAGCTCACTCAGATTTTGCAATATAGGACAGATTTCAATTACTTGAGCTTTTCTTCAACAAATGTGAATCAAACTTGAATCTAACTTGTTTGAATACTTTCATAAAACATATATCCATTTAATCCACTTACTCAAAGTCATCTCATGAATTTATACAACACAAATCAGTTCAAACTTGATTACTAAGCTATTTATCCATTCAAACATCTCATAGCAAGCAACATTGCATATTTATTCAATTCAATCAACTCATATGCACCCAAATAAAATAATCAATAAGAGATATACCTTGGTTGGCTCATGATCATCCAATTAACAAGCTTCAACTCATATCTTTGCAAGCCATCAAATATATCAATAAATCATCCATAATATGAATGTTGAACTTGTATGTTGATAGGTCTTGGGCTTCACTATCTTGTCATGGCATTGAGATAATAATCATCACTTGTCAATACTTGGCTCAATCACTTGATCAACACAATGAATATCGCTTGAACCAAGCCTCCAATGTCCATGGTACCTACAAACAATTATCCACTTTTTGATGGTACCCAAACTAGTTTGGGTCCTCTCAAGTTAGGAGCAACATACTTAGGCATAGCCTTAGTATCAGTAGCGGGACATTTTGCAATTGCAATCAATGAGGTACCATTGCCATCCTTCCTAAGCATAGAATCATCATCAATTTAAATAGGCTTAGGGATGTTACCTAGGGGACATGAATATGCCATGTGTCCCATTTCGTGACATGAGTAGTACTTTCTCTTTAATTGAGCCTTCTCTTTCCTTGCTCATGTGGTGCTTCTCATTGCCTTGCTTCTCCTTGTTTGCTTGAGCCTTCTTCTCAAGCTTGATTAGGCAACCCAAAGCTAGGTGACCCAATGTGTCACAACTATAGCACCTTATGTGAGCCATCTTCTTTATCTTCTCTTCTTTGCTCTTGCTCACTTGCTTTGCATCTTGATTTATCCTTGGACGCATTGCTCTTTCTCTTGCTTTTCCACCCCTCCTTGTTTTCTTCTTCTTTATCATCAAATCATCACCCTCTTCATGATTGATCTTGATTTGCTCTTAGGGTGTCTTCTCTTCTTGCTCAACTTGTGGCTTTGATTGAGGCTCTTCTTGTTGCTTCACCACTTGCTTGGTTGGGCACATAGAGGTGAGATGACCCCATGTGCGGCACTTGAAGCACTTGACATGCTTTAGCCTCTCTTCTTCCTTCTTCAACTTGAGCTTTTCTTCATTGGGGCAACCATTTGCAAGATGTCCCACTTCATGGCATTTGAAGCACATGAAATGAGATAGCCTCTCCTTTTCTTGCTTCTTCATCTTTCTTTCTCATTTTCTTTCGCCCTTGGTCATTTCTCTTCTTGTTGAAGCCGATGCCACACTTGTCATCATAGCTTCTTTGAGTCTTTAACATATGCTCAAAGATGACTTGAGAGTTGTAGCACCTCTCTAGCTTGTTGCTCAAATTCTTTACTTTACTTTTGAGCTCATTGTTCTCCTTCAAAAGGTTAGTCTCACAAGACAAGGAAGTAGAATAAGCATCTATATATGAAGAACATGGCATAGCTAATAATTCATCACAAGAGGTGGATACATTCTTCTTGCCTACATCACAAGGGTTAGCAACATTATGTGATTGATCAATTGACCCATGTGATGAGCTCTCACTAGTTTTAGTTTTTCCATTAGAAAGCTCCTTAGTAAGAAAAGCATGGTCTTGTACCAAATTATCATGAGCACACTAAGTTCCTCATGAGCCAATTTTAGCTCCTCATGTGAACAAGTAGTGACAAAAAGTAGATGCTTTTGTTTTTCACTTGTGGTCTTTAGAAAAGAGTTTTTATTTTTTAATTTCTCAGTTTTAGCCATCTCTTTTTCTAAAGCCTTGATCAACCTACCAAATTTATCTAGAATCTCTTCATATGAATCAAGATCAATCACATTTGCATTAGATACCTTGGTGTCACCTTGTGACATGAAGCAATGTGATGTAGCGGATGAGCTTGTAGAGACATCACTCTCATATCCATCATCATCATCAACAATAAGTGTGCATGGAGTAGCATCATCATTTGCATCACTTATGGCATCATCATCAATCTTGTCAAGTGATCTTGTGATATGATCATCATCATTATCACTTGATCATGAGGTGGAGCAATCTTCCACAATCACCGAATTGTGGCTATGCTCAACATCTTCATGTGCCTCCTTCTTGGGCTCATCATCATCATTGGAGACCGTCCCATACTTCTCATTGAGATAAATCCAAATCTCATGGGCGGTATTCATGTTTATGATCACACCAAATATGCAATCATCCAAAGATCTATACATGATGTTAGTAGCTTGGATATCAGAGATCTAGGCATTTCTCTTGTGCTTGAGTTAGATTATCTTCATCCAACACATGAGAAAAGCCTACATCTATCATCCACCACATTTGAGGGCAAATAAACTTAAAATTGTATATCATCCAATTTTTTCATCATGTAAAGTGTGTGCTTTAAAAAATGTGTGGACACTCAACATCTAGCCCATAAGTCACCATCCTCTCGGGTCGGTGAAGACCACAAATGAGAGACCTAGCTCGATACCATGTGTAGGGTCGAGATGGTAGACTAGAGGGGGGGTGAATAGTCATTTGTAAAACTTAATCATGCCCGCTAACCGATACATGTGCGGAATTAAAACTATCGGTCTAGCCAAGACTACGCCCCTCTATCTAAGTTATCAAGCACCATGAAAAGATCCTAAACAAGCAACTAAGGTGTCGGGCTTGCTAGAGCTCACCTAACTAATCTAGCTTGCAAGGTCACACAAACCTATGCAACTAGTACTTCACACAACCGAGGGAGCTTCTACACAATCTAGTAAGCAAAAGCACAAAGCCACCTAAGCTTACTAGCAATGCTCAATAACAAGGCTACACAAGCCAAATTAGAGAGCGCAAATTACTTAGCTACACAAACTAAGCAATGTGAGTAACAAGGTTACTAAAACCAAATTAGCCACTCAAGGGAGCTACTTCTTATGCTACACAAGCAAGAAGGCAACTAGCAAGCTACTAAAGCTAAACTAGTCACAAGACCAACTACACAAGCACAATGTATATGAAAGTAATACAAGCTTGTGTTTCACGGAATGCAAACCACCGAGAAGATGATGAAGACAATGTTGACACGGTGATTTTCTCCCAAGGGTCACTTGGTTGCCACCAAGCTACGTCCCCATTGTGTCGACCGCTCACTTGGTGGTTCGGTGGCTAATTGGCATCACCCGCCAAGCCTGCACGTCGGGCACCGCAAGAACCTTCCCCAAAAATGAGGGTGGCTCAATGACACGCTCAACTAGAGTTGCTCTTCGTAATCCCCACGGGATGAGCACAATCCTCCTCACAAATCCTCCTCTGGAGCACCGCACAATCTTCTCGCGTGCTTCAACAGAGTCACAAGCCACCAAGCCATCTAGAAGGTGGCAACCTCCAAGAGTAACAAGCACCACCGGCTTGCAACTCGATCACCTAGTGCCACTTAATGCAACCTCACGATGCAATCACACTAGAATCACACTCACTCGTAATCTGATGCAACCACTATGTGCACAAGTGAGTTAGAGGCTCTCCTAGCACTCCCCAAGCATGGACACTAAGTCCCAAGGGTGCTCAGCACCATCCAAGGCCGACCACACACTCCTTTTATAGCCCCAAGGGCTAAAATAGCCGTTACCCCCTTCACTGGGCACTTTTCGCACTGACCGGACGCCAGCAGTCGTCGAGAGTCCAGTCGCGGAGTCCGATTGCTCCTCGTGCGCCATGTGTCCTAGCCATTCGAAGAAGACCATTGCTCACCAACGGCTAGCTCCCGCGCGCGCATACTCTTGACTGGACACGCCTAGGTCCAGCGACCGGACGCGCCGAGTCCGTGTCTTGCCACCAACACGCCTCTGCACAACTGACTAGACTCACCTTTCTCCTACAACCGGACTCGACTCTCCCAGAGTTCGGTCAACTCCAAAGAGGTTCAGATAGCTCTTTTGATAACCGGACGCGTCAGGTCATCACTGCCTGGACTCTTGGTGCGTCTAGATGCTCCTAGGACGCATTAAAAACACTGACCGGACTCTGTGACCAGACTCCCAAGTGTTGACCGGATGCGCAGGTCGCAGAGTCCGGTCACAAACCTTTCAATGCTAAAACGGCTATAAGTCTTAGCTTCGGAGTCCGATTTCGATGATCTTGGACATTTTGAAAAGCTTACTCAGAGGGCTACACATCAAACTTGCATATTTGATCCAAAGCACAATGGATCAATGTAGAATTCTAATCCAAGGACCATCACAAAGTTCAGAGCACACCAAAAAACCTTTCTCTCTTCTCCAAGTTGATAAAATTTAACTCCAACAACTTCTCCTTTGCAAATGTGCCAACACCACCAAGTGTACATTACCAAGTGCAAGTGTGTTAGCATTTTCACAAATATTTTCCAAAGGATTAGTCACTCAATTCACCACGCCACTCGATCCTAGCAACGTCGCAAAGTTAGATCGCTCAAGTGGCACTAGATGATCGATATGCAAACAAGTTTGCCCCTCTTGATAGTATAGCCATCTACCATAAACCCGGTCATCAACTTCTCTACACACCTATGACTGGTGAAATAAAATGCTCTATAGGTTATACCTTTGCCTTGCGCATTCCATTCCATCTCCTCCAATGTCGATGCAACACATGCACCAACATGATCACAAATGATATGATCCACTTTATATTATCACGTGACCTTGTTGGTTCGATCTTGACCTCACTTGCTCTTCTCCGTTGCCTTGGTCCATCGGCGCCAAGTCCTCACTAGACTTGCCCTTCACACTTGCAACCGGTCCATCAAGCCAAACCTTATCTTGATCTTCTCCACCTTAGTCACATGACTCAATGTCATGTCTCATATGCAATGAGCTCCTTCATCACATATGTGAGCCTTGCAACAAATCCAAACCATCTTCATCGTCATGACATGAGTTGCTCACACACATGTACCTGTTGACTAATCACATGTGTATTGCACTTAAACACATATGAGTCCACCTATATTGTCACTTAATTAGCAAAACCAAATAACGACCTTTCACCTAAGTAAAAAGGCTCGCCGCCGTCGCCAGTCGCGTCCCAGTTCTCGGGGTGCCGTGATGGGGCTTATGACCGCCACCGTGTGCTCACTACGGAGGTGCACCCGGTTGTGCCATTGGGCACACCGGTGCTTAGGTGCATGGACGCGGGTGTGTGGTGGTGCCGGGCCAAAGCTGGCTCTATTGTGTTCTTGCCTTCCTCTCGGCTCCTCTCCTATTTGTTTCCCCTTCCTACTACAGTCCTTCCCCTCCCTCCTACTGGTGGTTGTTGAGTACTAATTGGCTCCCCTCCTGTTATTGCTCTACTGTGGTCGGTGGATTGACTAGGAGCAGTGATATGGATGGAGACTTCAGTGTATTTGCCCATGCTGGCATTGGAAAAGTTATGCTTGGGGTTCTTTGTGGCCCTTGAAATGTGGTGATTGCAAGAGGGGCTGTGCATAAATGAATTCATATGTGATGCAGGTAATCAGCCGGATGATGAAACCCATAAGCTAGAGGTGCCGATTGGCTCTGTTCGATCTTGGTATCTCAGTGAGCTAAGTGAAGTGATATTGTTGGGTCTGACGGCAACTATAACTAATTTATGTTTAGCCATACATGATCAATTATTGATTTTCTTTCTATGAGCAGGAAAATGGGAAAACGGTATTGTTGTATGAGAAGTGTACGTGTATGTGCTGCTGGCCAAACACCGCAGGATTTTTTAATTATTACTTTTTTGCGCTCGTATAATATTGTAACTTATTTGTTTGTCGTCAACCGTCAAACATGTGACTCATATAATCTTTGGATGATTGGTAAGTGTCAAGAGATGAAGAAAAATTAAACTGCTTGTTTTTAGTTTTTTTCTTAATTAATGACTATTAGCCCCATGGTTGTTCATTAAGATTAGGAAAAAAGTTGGGGTGTTACATACACGAATGTTGTACGTTAGGTTTTCGATCCACAACTTAAGTTTTTTCTTTCATAAGTATCTCTCAGTTTTAAACTGTTAGATGTAGACTAACAAACGGTTTTAATTATTTACGAGCAACGTAAAATTTCTCAACATCCAATAGTCACTGCTCGCTGCAGTGCATCGCAGTCTTGAGCTTTTTAATTTAAAGTAGTCGCAAGAATTTTACATAGACATACATAACTTTACAACTTTATGAAATTTCTGCAAACTTAGTTCGACTTTCCTTAGATATATACTTGTTCCTCAATATTAGAGGCATGCTCTCCAACTGCACCAGCTCCTCATGACCCACCTGCTAGGGCGGCTCAGCCAAATTTTTTGTTTTTAACTCCTTTCTGAAAAAATATTCACATTTACACCTCTATTTCGTCTTTGAACTCCAGGGGTCGATGCCATGGGCCACGACACCCAGGTAACATGACTCAGCACCATAGGTCATGATCTATGACCAAGATTTGTGGCGCCGAGCTCAGCCATGTCAATGTCACATCCACCGCCACACCACTCAATGGCCTCGAAGCTCGGCACCATAATCTATGGTGTCGAGACGTGTTACCTCGGCACCATAGGCCATGGCGCTGACCTCTAGGGTCCAAAGACTCACATAAAACGTCTAAGGATATAAATGTGAATATTTTTTGAAAAAGGATTCGGACATCTCAGCAGGGAGGCGGTAGCTACGAAGGTAACCAAGAGTAAGTTCTCTTCCTGTTAGAGCATCTCCAAGAGTACCCAATAATTTATTTCCAAAAACATGGTGTTTTCAATCTCCTAAAAAGTATTGGAAGAAATAAATAAGGCCATCTCCAAAAGTTTTCAATAATTCACTTCCAAAATATCTAAATTTTGGTCCCACACACAATTTGTTGGCAGCAGTTTTTTCGCGCTAGATTAGAACACCAGTCGCATCTACGACGCCTCCCTACACAGTTGTGCCGATCCCTAGCCTACCCCAGCTGGCGACAGCCAGCCACGGCCGGCACCCTTGTTCGCTGCAGCCTGTCCCAGCCGGCCGCCAGGACCTCCCAGCCGGCCGCCAGCCACAGCAAGCCACCCAGCCTCGCCCAGCCACGATCAGGCAAGTAGCAGCCGACCAGTAGCAACAGTACCTTGCGGCCAGCAAACAGTAGCATGCAAACAGAATCATTAACAAGGAAATAGTACTTGAATATAATGCAAATCTAATTTGACGGTCTTCATAAAGCAAATTAACAATCTTGATAATACAAATCTAATTTAATTTTTGTATATCAACAAAACCTAATTTGACAGACGACGAGCAACAATAGTCTCCTACATATGCTTGTAATACTGCTGCTACTGCTCGAAAAGGGAACTAATATCCATTGACATTATTTTATCTTCCTTTGCAATCCTATCCAATTCCACCCTCTCCAAGTCAGCTTGTACCTTTTCTTCTTCTAATACCAGCTGCTCTTTCTCTAGAGCATGTGAAGCCATATACCTCTCCTCTTTCTTCCTCTCTTTCTCCATGTCAAAAGCCTCCTTCTTAGCCCATATTTGGTCCAATGCCTCCATGCAAGCTTCACCTCCTCCTCGCCTTAGAGCTTCTTTTGCCTTCTTCTGACCTATTGGCCGTTTTCGTGCTTCGAAGTCTAGAGGTGTGATCTCACATCTCAGTGACATTTTCAGTGTTGTTGACTTCTACATTTCTCGGAGTGGAATCAAGGTGTACCTTCTATTTCTTGTTAGCGGCTTGCTTCTGCTCTGCCAGTTCCTTCATCTTCGCCTTCCCTTGCCTTCGCCCTTCAACTTGTTCCAACAATGCATTAGAGTGAATAACTTGTTGTCTTGGTCCAATCCTTTGAACTCTTGGAGAAATTCTTGGGAACTCTTGAAGATGCTCTTATTAAAACCTCCCAATCTAGGATTTTTGGCAAAAATATAAAAAACCTATCTCCAAGAGGTCCCAATCTCACCTCCCAAATCTTTTGGCACTTGGAAAAAATCACCGAAAGCGCGGATATATCCGCGTGTGGAAGACGCGCGTATCGGTCTGCCAATCTAACGTGGAAGGGCGTCGAAAAGAATAAAGAGTAGGAAATAGTTCCTGATGCAAATGTACAAGGGAGAAAGAATATATAAAAGTGGTTAGGATAATTTAGAAATAGTATAGGATTCCTGATGTAAAAATTGTCTTCTATATTTTAGGAGTGAATTATTGGAAACTGTTGGAGATGGTCTTATTTATTCCTCCCAATAATTTTTGGTGAGTTGAAAAACTCCATTGTTTTAGAAAGAAATTCTTGAGAACTCCAAGAGTACCCAAAAGAGTCTCCCAATCCAGGAATTTTAGCAAGATTGAAAAAAACTCATCTCGAACAATTTCCAAACACACCTCCCAATCTTTTGGCACTCGAAAAAAATCACCCCCACACGTAAGTTACACGCACATATCGTCGCCCAAATATGAGGTGGAAGGACGTGGGGAAAAAAAAATTAGAACAGGGTTCTCGATGCAAATGTACAAAAGATCGAGAAATAAAATATAAAAGTGGTTAGTGTGATTTAGAAATAGTTTAGGATTCCTAATGTAAAATTACCTTCTACCTTTTAGGCGTGAGATTTTGGAAACTTTTTTATGTCTGCCAATACATTTTGCAAAGGTTGGAAAACCTGTTTTGGGGAGTATTTTTTAATACGGTTGGAGATGCTCCTGTACTCCATTTTTCTCCTTTTCCAATAATTCGGTAAACAGCAGAACCAAGCTTTGGAACGTCTACTCTTACTATTAAACCTAGAGGGCTAATAATATGGCATTTAAATAATGCAATGCGTTCTGAGATAAAATACTCCGACTAATCAAACCACCGTGCTTCAACTGATATTGCACCTCACCAGCCAGCAGGTAATACAAGTAGTGTCTTTCCCCAACAGATGAAATGAACCCAAATTGTATTTTTCTAGATGTAATAATGGTAAAAAGAGATTGTGCCGAGATTTCGTGAAACGCATGGCGAGAGAGAGATCATCCATTCCGCACATATATATTACTCCATCCATTTTAAATTATAGTTCATTTGACTTTTTGATCCTAAGTTTGACCATTCGTCTTATTCAAAAAATTTGTGCCAACATAGTCAAATTTAAGTCATTCTTGAAGATCTTTTGTTAATAAAGCAAGCCGCAACAAAAGAAGTGATATTTTGCACACATTTTTGAATAAGACGAGTAGTCAAATTTGAGATAAAAAAGTTAAATGAACTATAATTTAGAACGGATTTAGTATATAATAATTAACGTCACATTTCCCCCCTCCCACGATCGTGCCATCTCATCAGTCTCTCACCCTCCAACACTAGCTTGACACGCTAAGCAGAAGCTATATATTTGGCCATAAACCTCCGTTTGAATCCATGCCATGCGCTGTAGCCTATATATAGCCTATAGCCCTATAGCTAGACATTGGCACAGTGCCACAGCACAACAATAGTCAATATAGGACAACAGGTAACGTATACGTAGTATACGAGCTTCGCGCCATATGGCCACCGCCGTGCCCGCGCTCCTCCTGACCCTCCTCCTGGTAGTGGTGATCGCCGCTGGTGGCGAGAAGGAGACGCACATCAAGGTGTACTGGCACGACGTGGTGAGCGGGCCGAACCCGACGGCGGTGCAGGTGGCGCGCGCGGCGGTGACCAACACCTCCAAGACCACCTTCGGCGCCGTCGTGGTGATCGACGACCCGCTCACCGAGGGGCCCGACCTCAGGTCCTCCAAGCCCCTGGGCCGCGCGCAGGGCACCTACATCGGCGCCGGCAAGGACGAGGTGTCCCTGCTCATGAACATGAACTTCGTGTTCCAGGCCGGCAGCAAGTACAACGGCAGCACCGTCGCCATCATGGGCCGGAACGCGGTGTTCAACGCCGTCCGGGAGATGGCCGTCGTGGGCGGCACCGGCGTGTTCAGGATGGCGCGCGGGTACGCGCAGGCACGGACGCACACCCTCGACCTCAACACCGGCGACGCCACCGTCGAGTACAACCTCTACATCAAGCACTGATGGAGTGCTCGGTCTTCTCCTCCGTCAGGGAGATGGCCATCGTCGGTGGCACCGGCGTGTTCAGGTTGGCGCGAGGCCAGGACACACATCTTCGACCTCAAGACCGGCGATGCCACCGTCGAGTACAACCTCTTCATCAAACACTTACTGGGATCTCCAAACTTCTGTATTTTGTGTTCTAGTTTTCTCTGGTTAAATAAGAAACAAAGCAGTGTTTGTGTCGTGTGCGCGCACTAATTATGCATGGATCAGTTGTTTGCTCTGCTGCTTTATTTTAATCTGATATATATTCTCTCACTCTCTTTATATATATTTCGTCGGATACTAATTATCTACTCAGCTCCATTGATCCAACCCAAAATATAGGGATTTCCAGTTGTTTAAGTCAAACCATAGTAAGTTTAACTAAGTTTATGAAAAAACAATATTATTTAAGATATCAAATGAACTTCCTTATTATATAGATTATGAAATATATTTTATGATTTACCTTGATCTATACGATGCGATAGCTATCTATTTGAGACTGTCTCTGAGCAGCTAAGCTAAAGGCACTAACAAACCTATGCCCTAGCGAAATTTACCTCCCTACTAGAGCTGTCGGATGTTCTGTACATGATAGCAGAAATGACATGTTGGTATTGCAAGAAAGGGTTTTTTTTTCAGATCATCCATCAGGTAAAGCTAAACATGTTTGCTCCAGCACCCCTAGCAAACTAGTATTTGACAACTGAGTATTGTGAAGAACAGGGCTCAGAGGTCATGAACAAAAGGCTTCAATGTTTTAGTTTGGTCACTACTTCATTCAAGACAGAGGACAAAAGTAGCAGAACAATCACCCAACCAAAACGACTCTGAACAGAATGACAAGATAATATTTAGTCAATGGAAGACAACGATGCTAACAGATCAGGTAACTCACTACAAAAACAACTGCAGGAGGCAACAGCATCTTCAAAGTTCAAAGAACATGCAATTCAGTGCCAAAGTGATACCTCAAAGTTCAAAGGCAAAGGGGTATTTACATCAAATTAGTCATCCACCAAACAAATCAACTTTATACCCTCGTAAGAAAAAAGAAGTGGAACGCAAAACTACACAACTTTACTTAAGGGGAGATAATAGTTAAATACTAAGAGGAAGAGGTACTTAGCGAATTGCCAGATCCATTATCTGCAGAGGAACTTCTGCACTACATTACTCATGCTCGGTCTTTCGTTTTTGTCCTGTTCCAAACACAGAGCGGCCACCTCAAGCATCAGTAACACTTCTGACCGCATGAAATCGCCATTCAATCTAGGATCCACAAGGTCATCGATCCAATTTCCATCGCTAATTTTCTTGTTTTCTCCAATCGTCGATAGCAGTTGCCTCAATGCACACTCTGCATCCCCAGAGCCATTTGTCGGTACCTCGAACACCCGAAGGCCCATCACTAACTCCAGAAGCACAACTCCGAAGCTGTAGACATCTACTTTTTCAGTCACAGGAGCGCTTGATACCCATTCTGGAGCCATGTAGCCTCTAGTTCCTCGAACCTTGGACATGTCAGAATCAGACTCGTCTCTTTGCAGCAGCTTTGCGAACCCAAAGTCGCTGATCTTGGGCTCAAACTCCTCGTCCAGAAGTATGTTCTCAGGCTTCACGTCGCAGTGAATGATCCAGTCCATACACTCATGGTGAAGGTAGGCCAGTCCCTTGGCCACTCCGACTGCAATTTTGTACCTATGATGCCATTGCAGTAGTAGTCCCTTGCTACCGAACAAGAACATGTCCAGTGAACCGTTCTCCACAAATTCATAGACCAGCAGCCGGTGCGTACCCTCTGAACATACACCCATTACTCTCACCAGATTCATATGGTAGATCCTACCAATCACACTAACCTCTGTCTCAAATTCTGCTTCGCCTCCCTTCATGTCTTTGAGCTTCTTGACGGCAACTACACGATTGTCGTGTAGAATGCCTTTGTACACAGACCCATGTCGGCCGTGGCCAAGCTCATCCATGAAATTGTTAGTTGCCTTCTGCAATTCCTTGTGGGTGAAACTACGGAAATGATCTGCTACCACCCGAAAGCCTTCCTCATCCTCCGCTGCCCATATTACCGAACATACTGACTGCTTTCTTGTCATGAACCACCAACCAACAGCAATGAAACAGAGCTCAACAAGAAAGAATGCAGCTAGGAACGAATAGTAGTAGTACCATGCCGTACCCTTTTCATCAACTCTGTTGGCAGCATAATTGAATGTATGTGTTCTTAATTCATTGCAAACATGACCATGAGCAGAGTCGGAGGAATTTGCCTGTGAGTGAGACAGAAAGCTCTCAGGAACCTTGACATATGTGACACCAGGGTACCCTGGAGTTGTCTTGCCATTGAAGAGACCAGATTTCAAGTAGCACCCATGTGGATGTGGATAAACTTTGTACACGAATGCTACACAGGAGCAACTTGCCAAGCACAATTCCCTGCAAGTGTCCAGGGATGCAGACATGACAAAGTCCGTATCAGAGCCCCAGAAGTCTGTCCAAGGAATGCCCACGAAGCCCATCTGCTGAACACCTTTTCCACAGGTGATGTTGAACTGTGGCTTGCAGCCTTTGCTCCAATCATTTGGATCAACGACTACATAACCGCGAGGACAAGTGCAGGCCGCTGCAGGTGTGTAAACACATAGTGCATTCCGACCACATAGGCCATGAATGTCACAGAGCTGGGAGAAAGCCATCCAAGAGCTGTACCAGCTTCCATCTGACTCGTTTAGGCTGTAAAGCCTAAGATTTCCATCATAGTCTAGCGTCAGCCTCCTCTTAATCTCCAAACCCCAATCAGAAGCAATAAAGCTTGTGTTGTCACTAGCCTCAAATTGCCCAAGCTTATCAAGCACACCTCTCCTACCGCTCTTATACAAGATCCTGTAGTTCGACCAGCTATTTTGGTCAGGGTTAGGCCAGTAGAGGTTGGAAATGTCTGGCCCATCATAAGAAAGTGACAGAATGTACCGTTCATCAAAGCGCAATGTGTAGTAACTTGACTGGTGAGAGGGACTGGTTGATACCAGCTTTGTGGTGGCCGTTAGCGGCTGACCTGGTAGCAGAGTGTCGGTCGAATGGTCGAAGCTTTGCCACAGGATGTTGCCTCCTTGATCCACCATCACAAGGTTCCCGGTGTCCATGAGCTCCACACGATCAACCATGGCAGATCTTTTTCTGACTTTCCACACAACCGTACCATCATAGTCTTTGAGAACCATGCTGCCATCCTTGTTCAGTGTAACCTTCGATCCACTCCCGTGCACGGGGCGGTCTCGGTTCGCAGTCCAGGCGATGGTCCTGTCAGCTGCATTGGTGAACCAGATTGACAAGGTGAAGGCAGTGGATGAGAGATTGTATAAGCCAAATGAGAAGGAGCCATCTGGTGATCTTATGACATCTGAGGCTTGCTTCACGGAGAGGGAAGAGCCTCTATGAAGGTAAGTGGCATGAACAATCTCTGCTACTCTTTCATCTAAAAGGGAACAGATCAAAAGGAATGTAATGTGTAGTATCAAAAACGGATTCACCATGATACAAAGTATGCACAAACGATACCAGGGTAAAGAGGACCGATGCTGCTACTGATCAGATAGAGGAAGGAGAGGAGTAGCTTAGATGCATGCTGGTTCTTGGTGCTCCCATGGTTGTGCCAGTACCATGTTGCAGACTTGCAGTTAAACAATTCATCAAGCACATGGAAGTGGTTTATGTTACTAATTTAAAACTATGGCATACCAGTTGAACTGACTTGGAAGTTGGTGAGAACAAGTTTTCTATTACGCGACCAACACTCCAAACTGTATTTGTCCTATTCAAGTACCTCAATCTCCATACGGTTGATTTTATACATCTACATTTTTTTAATTCCACCAGCCTGTCAATCCAACAAGGTACTGAAATTTCATGTTAAGGGTTGTCACATCTTCAACTATTGTTTAAGAATCTAATAAAATTCATTATTACAGCACAAACACGTTCTGTGACAGTACTATAATAGTAAAACATTTTGATTTGATGGGGAATATTACATACATATAGAGAAAAAGGTGCTACTGATCAGATAGAGGAAGGAGAGGAGTATCTCTCGTTTCAAAAAAAAAAGGAGAGGAGTATCTTAGATGCATGCTGGTACTTGGTGCTTCCATGGTTGTGCCAGTGCAAGCGGTAGAGTCTTACCGCCTGTGACCGGAAGGTCCCGGGTTCAAGTCGCGGTCTCCTTGCATTGCATAAGCGAGGGTAAGGCTTGCCACTGACACCCTTCCCCAGACCCCGCACAGAGCGGGAGCTCTCTACACTGGGTATGCAGACTTGCAGTTAAACAATGCATCAAGCACATGGAAGTGGTTTACGTTCCTAATTTAAAACTATGACATAATCAGTTGAGCTGACATGGAAGGTGGTGAGAACAAGTTTTCTATACGTGGCCGACACTCTCCAAACTGTATTTCTTCCATTCAACTACCTCAATCACCATATATGATTGATTTTACACATCTTCATCATAATTAATTTTAATTTCAACAGCCTGTCAATCCAACAAACTACTGAGGTTTTCATGTTAAGGGCTGTCAGTTCTACGCCTGCTGTTTAAGAATGTAACAAAGATTCATTAGTACAGCACAAACTCGTTTTGTGACAGTACTACAATAGTAAAAGTGTTTCGATTTGATGGGGAATACTACATACATATAGAGAAAAAAAATGAGAGAGAGAGTACATTTTTGGGTTATCTATTTGAAAATGACTATAATCAGGGTTTTTTTCTTACGTTTCTTTTATTTGGGACTTTAGTTTTTGTTCAAACCTTAGCCTTGGACGTAAGCCTTCAATTGGCAAAGCTAAAGGTAAGACTTAATGGTTCAAGGAATTAGATGAGAACATGAATGAACTCAGTCAATTTAAATGAAAATCAACATAAAATGAATGAAAGTGAGACAAGACGTTGCGGATCTCCACCGGGAGCTCTGAAGGTATTCTATACTTCATGTGTATTTCTTAGTATGGAAACGCAATTATACGTCATGCCATGTACAGTTCCATCATGAGTTATTTATATGGGAAACAAATAATATTCTAGGGCAATCTATATTCCATATTTACAGGTCTTTTTTGTTTTCTCATTTGAGGCCCAATATTGCCCTAGATCAGCTGTCAGAAGTGGGTGTGTCTTGTGCTGTGAGCTTGGCATCTTCGGCCTTCATGAAGGTGTTTGCCCTGCTGTCCTCCACGTTGACCTTCATGCCTTCCTTCTACGTGAGAGGAGGGGGAGAAGGTTCCGAAGGTTTATCCCGCAACAATATTTTTTTCATTTACTTGACCATGAGACTGAAGTTTCATTTTTGGGCGACTGTCTGATTGGAAGACTTTGGCATTCAGTTGTGTAGCCTCTAATGTCAAACAAGGAAGTTTATTCGTTTAGAATCACATACCTGGAACATATGATCTCTCTTTGGGAATATAATATTGCTGGAAACTTCTTAAGCTCATACTATAATCTCAATGCAAGTAATTTCAAACAGTTCCATGAATAAAATGACCAATCCAGCATGGGGCATAGTTTTGTATTCTCTTGATAGAAGTTCATTCAAAGCTTTGGTTGACAACAAGTCCTGGAAAATTGGAACACTGCAGGTGAATAAAAATACACACTACAATATTTTGTGATGTTATTAGAGATAAGGATTAAGGAAAAGAAATTTTGAACTGGAACCCCAAACTTATCACCAGCATCACTAATCAAATGAAACTATATAATTAATATATGAAAATAATACAATGATGTCATTGCAGATTTTCTTTATCATAAATTTAACAATCTATAAAACTATATCAGTAACATCAAAATTGCTTCAGACGTTTTATTCCAATTTAGGGATCTAAAGTCTACAATATGTCAAGCTATACTGCCACCTTAAAAAAAGCGAACACTTTACTTCTGGGTAAATAAACTTTTTAATCAGATTTTCAACAATTCTGCAATATAGCCTATTCTCTCTACTACAATGCTAGGTTGCACATAGCCAAGTTGAAAGAGAAAGAAAAGAAAGCCCAAACAGAACTCGTGTCACCTTATTACTCAAGTGTCATAGTGTCCTAGGGCATAAAAACAACTAGAGGTAATCCCTCTTCAGGAATTTAATATTGCTGCAAATAAATGCGATATGTATTTAATTAACTCTTCTGGTATCTATGTTGATTGGACAGAGGCCATAGGAATGCTCTGAAGTCCACAGATAACAAGCATACAAGGTCAAATTAGAGAGGCACTTAAGATGCCCTATACGAGAGGCTAAAGAGGGGACAGCCAAATTAGAAGCTAAAATAATTTACAAGACAAGGTAACATACCGCTCATGCTCACCATAATTACTGAAAAGAGCAATAGCAGCATCTTAGAATGTTGAAATGAACAAACTATGGAGGTACTAAGGACTGCATTATAAATTGCCAAATCAGAAGTTTCGCATATGAAAGAACATAAATGCACATAAGTTGCCAAATTTATTATTTATTACAGGAATGGAACTGAAACTTCTCCACTATATCGTTCATGCTTGGTCTCTGGCTTCTCTCTTTCTCCAAGCACATGGCAGCTACCACCAGCATCAACAAAACTTCTGAGTGCACGATGTTGCCATTCAGTTTAGGATCTACAAAGCTAGTAATCCATGACAGATCACCGGATTTCAGCTTCTCTCTGATTGTCCATACTAACTGTCTCATAGCAACCTCTGCATCACCAGTACCAGTTGCTGCCAACTCAGATGCTCTTCGCCCAGTGACTAATTCGAGAAGCACCACTCCGTAGCTATACACATCCACCTTTTCATTTATGGGAATGTTGGAGGCCCGTTCTGGAGCAGCATAGCCTCTGGTCCCAAGAACCTGTTTGGATCAGTTTGATCTCTCTGTAGCAGCTTTGCAACCCCAAAGTCACTGATCTTGGGCTCAAAATCCTGGTCCAGGAGTATGTTCTCAGGTTTAAGGTCACAGTGGATGATCCAATCCGAGCACTCATGGTGAAGGTAGGCCAACCCTTTGGCCACGCCAACTGCAATCTTGTACCTCTGATCCCATTGCAGTAGTCCCTGGTTGCCAAACAAGAACATTGCCAGTGATTCATTATCAACATACTCTACGACCAGCAACCGATGCTTCCGTTCTGAACATACACCCCTTACTCTCACCAGATTCATATGGTAGATTCGCCCAATCACACTGACCTCTGTCTGGAACTCATCTTCTCCTTGCTTCACATCTCCGAGCTTCTTGACAGCGACTACACGTTTATCATGTAGAATACCCTTGTACACAGAGCCATACCTCCCATGACCAAGCTCATCCTTGAAATTCTTAGTAGCCTCCCTCAGCTCCTTGCAGGTAAAGTTGTGGAAATGATCTGTTACCATCCTGTAACCTTCCTCGCAAATCTTCAATTGTGTTGATTGTTTTCTTGCCATGAACCACCAACCAAATGCAATGAAGCAGACCTCTACAAGAAAAAATGCTGCAAAGAACCCATGCGTGAGGCTTGACAACTATTACGAAGATTTGAAGGCCACCGCACGCTCCAGCACCCGTGCCGCTCCGCCGCCGCTGGCCCGTGCCAGCGCCCACGCCGCGCCGCTCGCACGTGCTGCTTGCACGCCACCTGCGGGCCGCCCCGCGTCGTCTCCATCCATCCCGCCACTAAGGAAGCCGACGTCCCCAAGATCTGCCGCCGGAGGTGTATAGGAACGTGGATCCGCGGCCAGAGGAGCCCGCGACGGAGGCCTAGGTGGAGGATCTAGCGACCATGGAGCCGCAATAGCCTGCAACAGCGTCAACTAACACCAGCTGCCGCCGAGAAATTTCATTATTTAACCCTGAATTCGCAGGCCTCTCAGAATTTGACATCGAATTCGCAAGCCTTTCAATATTTAACCTTATGCACGTGAATTGTTTTAATCCGAGGAATTTCTAGGATTTTTATTAATTTTCTATTTTCTAATATCTTTTGGCACTTTACAGGACATGGAAAATGACCTAACTACCCCTACCTCCTCATTCCTATCCTGAAGTTGTACTCGTACGTAACTTTGGGAGAGGCTTCGTTCTTTCTCCGTCGCTCCTCGCGAGACGGAGAAGCGCCGCTCGCAGACGCCGCCGCCCGCCGCGCCAGAGGAGACGCCGCATCGACCGTCTGTCGGCTTGATCTCCCCCTTCACAGGCCCTCCGCCCCCCCGCCCGTCCATGCCATGCCGCCCTTCGCCCGACGGCCTAGGGTCCAAAGTCGGCTGAGAGCTCACGGGCGGTCTCGGTGGTCGCCCAAGACGGGTCCTCCTTTCTCACCAGCTCGACGATAACTCCTCCGCTTGTTCTACTTGTAAGTTGTAATGGGCAGCGCTTACATTTTCGATATCTCGACTACGGCGACTCTCTCTCTTACGCCTTGATTGTAGTGGCTAAAAGTGGGGCATTTCCTTCTTCCGTTGGACGGGCCGGAGGAAGCGTCTGATCTTCTTGAGCCCGTTCTGCCGAGGCCGCCGGCGGTCGGAGGTGAAGTGCGTCTCTGGTTTTGAGTTTTTTCTTTATCATTGCGAATGTGGCGATGTATCATGTATTCATGTAAATGCTTGCATTCAATGCTTAGCCTATCCTTTGGTTGTCTCTCTGTTGGTTCAATTATTCTACTTCCAATCTCTTTGTTTTAGTTTCAATTCTTTCCCGCAGATTCTTATGGCGCATTCCTTGGTGTGAGCGAGGGGTGAGCGAGTGTACGATTCTCTTTGGTACCCGTGTGTGTCTTTTTGTGCGGTGGGTGATGAATTGCTTTCTTTGATATGTTCATGTTCCTTCTTTCTTTCCGACGCCATTGAGGTCGTCCTCCCCTCCGTCTCCATGGCTCCTCCAGAGTAAGCGCCCGATCCTAAATCCCTCTTCTCAGTTTCTCAATTTTACAGTACTGTTGATCTTGGTGAGGGGCACAAAATTGATTTTGTGTCTCATTTATTTTTTTTGTTGGTACACATGGTAGAGTCGATCGGGATGGCCCATTTAGGTTGTGTGTTCAGTTTTTACGAGTTCTTTGCTAAGCTCAATGATGGTTGCTCTGTGGATGTGCCATGGAAATCGATGAATGGGTTGTGGATTGCCGATCTTATAATTTGGAGATGCTAAAAATGACTTGAAAGCTAGGGTCAATTGGGGAAGTAGCCCTTGACTGTAGTACATGAGTTTGACATGAGTGGTGGAGAAAGGAAGTTCTTTGAATGACTGATTTGTTAGTGCATTTTACGAAAGGATGGGTGTGATAAAGTCTGTTCTTGTTTGTTGATGTTGAGGACAAACCCATGAAGTTGTAACGAGAGGTAGCGACAAGCAATGTGGGGCATGATAATGTCATTGGACCAATAGATTCAAGTAAGGAGGCATTTGTTTCTCATGCAATCGATCGGGACAAGTATGGAGATTATTCCTCTTGGACAAGATCAAATTGGTGCCGCACTTCTCGTGATGGATGAAGATCACGATGTATGAGTTTGTTGGCCCTGTAGAGGAGGATGAGAGAGGTTTGAGCAATCTAGGATGGCGCCACAATTAATCTTGATGATATGGACCTACAAGATACCGACATGTTGGTTCATGATCGTGTACCAGTGAGGATTACGCTTTATATATGACAGAGAAGACCCTCCAATGGAAGCTGGAACCATATATGCTAGTATGAATGAATTGGGGCTGCGCAGAAGCAACATGCTATAAATGGAAAATTTCAACTTGGAACCGAGAAATCTTGCAAAGATTTGTTAGGAGGAATCTCGCAAAGTCGAGGGTTGTCCATGGTCTATTGTAGCAAGGTTGATGCCCGATAAAAATCCAAGTCGTGGTACTAACACTTATATGCAATATGCTAACTTAATTTATTATGCATTATTAGTCCTCATGCATGTGTGTTGCATTACTAACATATTTGTTTCTATTTCACAGATTACATTGAATAAGGAACAACATTTTTGTCCATCTACTGCGAGACTGAAGACCAAGATGGCATCATACCATTGGGTAGCAGAGAAGGCAATCCCCATACTAACGAAGCATCCAACCATGGGTGCAAAAAAATTGCAAGAAGAGCTGGAGGACAAATATGATATCACAATCGGGTATGGTACTGTGCATATGGGTTTTGTTATAGCTGGAGAAAAAATTCATGGGACATGGGAAGAAAGTTTTGGTTATTTGTTCAACTTCAAGGCAGAGATTGAGCTCAGGATGCCAGGAAGTATTGTGGAGATAGATGTCGTGAATAAGGAGGAAGGTGTATTTTTCCACAGATTCTTTTGTTGTTTGAAACCAAGCATTGATGGTTTCCTAAATGGTTGTCGGCCATTTTAAGTATTGACTCCACTCTCAATGGTAGATGGAGTGGCCACTTACCATCAGCTACATCACTTGATGGGCTGGCTGGATGTTTCAGTTGCATTTTGGGTTTTTTGATGGTGAGAATACCGATAATTGGACTTGGTTTATCAAAGAAATTTGCAAAAGGCAATTGGGAATCCACCGCACCTAGCTATAAGTTCAGATGCTTGCAAGGGTCTAGAGAATGCAAAGTGAAGAATGTATACCCTTAAAGAGGAGCATAGAGAATGTTTTGTCCATCTCATGAAGAATTTCAAGAAGAGGTTTTCAAGGACACTGCATTTGGAAGAATGTATCCTGCAGTGACAAGGACTTTCCAACGAGAATACCATGAGTACTTGATGAACAAGATGTATCTTTGTAAATAAAATGTTGAGCCATGGTTGAAAGCCAATCACAAGTTGAAGTGGATGAGGAGCAAATTTTCGGAGGCAATAAAGTGTGATCATATCACTAATAATGTGGCTGAGGTTTGGAACAATTGGGTGAAGGACATCAAGGACCTTCCCATAGCTGAACTTTGACACTCTTAGGTCAAAGTTCATGGAGCTTTATGCAAGAAGGAGGAGAATTGGTGAGAAATTTGAAGGACATGTAATCTTGCTTAATAGTTGTTCGTCAACTATATGCAATGAGTCGACAGTTGGGTCACTTGAAAATAAAAAGAAGGTGGGACGGGATGAAGCAGAGAGGTGACAGAGGTCTGATTCCTATAAGATCATAAGACATGTGGTTAATATTCAGAATCACACATGTACTGTGAGGGAGTGGCAAGTCTCGAGGAAACCTTGTGCACATGCTTTGCTTCTAATCACCACACATAGAAATCCTAAGATGGAAGATTACCTTGATTCATACTACTCCGTGTACCATTTTAGACTAGCCTATGGTGGTGTGATCAAACCACTACACGATAAGTCCCAATGGAGTGCGTGTGAATCCTGGATTCAAAGTGTTGCCACCACTCACAAAGAGAGATCTCGGAAGACAAAAAAAAGCTGAGAACCCCTAGCTGCCTTGAGAACAAGGGAAATAAGCCTAGAGGCAAAGGCATGTGGCAGGTGCAGTGTAAACAATGCTTAGGTCATGGCCATAGATCAACATCCCCTAAGTGCCCTTTCAATGGAACAAAGAAGAGGTAAATATGTATGCCTTTTTCGAACTAACTTGTACTTGCTTCATATTTTGAACTAACTATTTTATATTTACAGGAAGAGTCGGGCCAAGAAAGGAAAGGCAGGTAGGCCTCTTGGTTGTAGCAAAGGTGATGCATCTCCTAGTTCATCCAAAAGGCAGAAGGTTCAAGTGCAAGAAAATTCAGGGAATAATAGTCCTGGACTTGTGGAAGTACCAGAAGGCACAAGTCAAATTAGCACTAGTCCCGGGGCTGTTACAAGAAGGTGAATTTCTATGCACTCAACATTGAGTTAGAACTTGGAATACTATTCCATTTTTTACTCTAAACATTTGTCTCATTTTTAGCCAAATGCAAATAACATTGGCTGGATTTGGAGGGACAAATCAGATTAGTACAAGTCCTAGAACAGTGACAAAAAGGTTAAATGATTCACTTTATTAAACATGTATGTGGTTATTTTAGTTCATGTACTGAACCACTCAATTTTCCTATTGTATTCAGTCAAGCTAGAGAAGGAGCAAGTAATGCTATAACCACTCCAAGGAGGAGGCTAGGTCTGAAGAAAAAACTCACTCCAAAGAAGGCAAAGAAGATCGATGTTTGAATGGCTTTTGTAATGCCCAGCCATCAGGATGATTCTTTTGTAATGCCCAGCCATCAGGGTGTTTCTTTTGTCAATTTGAACTTGTGATCTTAAATTGGCTGGATGAGTTTCCTTTGTCTTTGTGAACCTGTAATCTTAAATTGGCTGGATGATTGTAGTGAACATGTACTCTTTAAATTGTTTGTATGGTTGTATTGACTTGAACCTATTTACTAAAATGTATGGATGGCTATTGTCAGTGAACCTGTACTCTTAAATTATATTAATGTTATTTTTTCTATCTTGAAATTTGATTATAATTTGTACTTTGTTTACATTAATTTTTATCAAATATATGTTACATGTGTGTAGCTGTTTTTTCTTTGACAACACATGTGTGTAGCGGGGGAAGTGCTGTACTATGAGAGGAGTTGGGGGAGGGCCTGTATGGATGAGGAGCACAAGCACGCATAGGCCAAGAGCCGGATCTTCTCCCAGACTTCTTTTGTGTAGAGAGGGGTATAAAGGTCTTTTCCCGTGTCCCAAACAGTACCCAAGATTTATTGAAATTAAGAAAGGAGAGGAGAAGAGAAGAATCCCTCTTATTGAAACAATTCGCGTGCGCAGAGTTAAATATTGAAAGGCTTGCGAATTTGATGTCAAATTCTAAGAGGCTTGCGAATTCAGGGTTAAATAATGAAATTTCTCGCTGCCGCCTCCGCTTGTCCGCCTCCTCTGCCGCGCCACCCACTCCTTTGGCGGGGTTCGCCTGGGCCAACGCCCTCCGCGTCACCGGGGACAACAGGCGCGGCGAGGAGCCCAACCTAGCCACGATGTGAGCTCCTGGTTCGTGGACGTTGCTCGCGGGCACTGCTCGCCAGCCGGCCGCGGGGAAGCTCCGCACGTGGGGAAACTCGTCGCCGCCGGAAAGCTGGCTGCGGGGGAGGAGCTCTGTCAAGTGGTCATCCGCCTGCCTCACCGCCGACGCTAGACCCAACCCCGGCAAGGCCGCTACCAAGCCGATGTCGGCCATGGCCACCAAGCTTGCCACCAAGCCCACGAACGAAGATCAGGACCGCGCTGCTCAAGCCTCCATCCCGGTCATGCTCGACCCACCATCACTCCGGCCTCACGCGTCATTCCTCGTCTCTAGAAGACTCCGCCTCCACATTCCGCTTCAGATCGATGCCCCCTGCTGTGCATCCACCTTCCCCCAACAACATCCACCACTCGGAGCTCGGTTCCAGCAACCATTTGGTGCTCGATTCCGACGATGTGGATGTAGATGAGGTACTGTTGGTGGACTCACCACCACTGCTTCCTCGTCTGGTGGATCCTGGGCGTATTCTTCGTCGCCGCCACTCGACGCACCAATACTGGAACAATCACCTCCCAACAGATGCAACTTCGACCACCGGCGCTCCGTCCCCAACTTGTCGACGATTGATCTACACAGCTCCGTGGACACTCCGCTGCCGCCGCCGCTCAATCAACGTCGGCCACAGCCTGACGACAACCTAGTAGTGCCTCCAACGCCCTAGTCAGAGCCCAAGACAAGCCTTACCTACGCCGATATCGTGAAGCTTTCTTCGTCGGGCAAAAATCATCACCAGCAGCCGCAGGACCACAAGCTTAAATCAATTATCATAGATCCTGCTCGCCGCGAAGTTCCTCCCCGTCATGCAGGTCTTCGAGTTCACTTCGCTGATAGCCCTTCGTACTCTGCTTCTTCAAGCATCAAAGTCATCTAGGAACACCTGGTGGAGAAAGGTTGAGTATCCACGGGAGGAGCTGTGCCACTCACCAACCCATCCAAGTAGCAAAGATGGGAGCATGACTCATCTCTCTCCCCGCATTCAGAAGATCATTGAAGGCCGCTGTTTCATTTGCCTTGCACGGGGTCACTGGGCTGCCGCTTGCCGAGAGCCCATCACCTGCTTCCAGTGCCGCCGCTCGTGCCATCGTGAGCGGGATTGTCATCAGCGTCACCACCATCCCCGTCAATCGGCCATGCCTTGTCATCCACCTCTGCCGCAAGGTCTTCCACGGGAGGAACAATCATCAGGTCACCAGAATGATTGTCGCACCGAGCATCTGCACCTAAGTAGCGTTGATCCTGCTGTTCAGCATTTCTTTACCGAACATGCTAATTATCTTCAGCACAAAATCAAGAAGATGCTTGACACAGAGATACAAAGCTTGCATAGTGAATTCTCCCTGCTGCTCAGTGCATAGCTGCAAAAGTTGCAAGAGTCCAGCAAAAAATGGATGAAGCTCGCGGAGAATCTTGTGCTTCAGATACATGCCATGGCAGAAAAGATGAAGATACCTTCGACGTTGAATCAAGACTCTTCAGGCATGAACCAAGCAACGATAACTGTGCCGTGGCCACGGAACAGAGCCAGGAACCAAAGAGCTAGGGAGACCAACTTCACAGGACCAAGGAGATTGCCCCTAGTGGTTCCCCGTGAAAGTGGCGACAACATTCAACAAGATCAATTCTTCGTCCAACAGATCAGCAATACCGGAGGTTACAATTCAGGATGTCGAAGATGCCCTTCTTCAAATAGAGATTGCAGCAGCTAAAGAACCCCCACTGCATCCTGTCTCATGTTGCTCACCTACTCATGCTGCCGGTGGGGAATCCGACTCACTTCTACTCTCCCCGGCCTCAACAAATGTTGAGCCCTCCTGTTCTGTGGAGATCGACACAAATGTTGAGCCCTCCTGTCCTGTGGAGATCAATGCATCGTAGCTCGAGGATACAGAACTGGTAAAGGCGACCTTGGAGGGGGCGACGAGGCTCAGGTTGAGGAGGTGTCGTTTTCACCCGGGTTGTGTGTACACCAGGCGTCTGTGCTGTGGGTCTGCACACCCCCGTCGTGGCTTTGGGGCTGCCGCTAGGGCCGAGCCTTGCATGGACATTGGAGGATAGGAACACACTTCGCCACCTTTGCTAGAGGATGCTGGCCAGTCTGCATGTGAAGTAGCGCTGGCAAACTTCATCCGGTCAATAACCAAGCCTGTCCAACAACCCCTGCTTCCTCCACAACAACATGGACTAGTGAAGCCACGGAGGGAAAAGAAGAGGCTGAGCAAGTCGTCCCGGCGCAGTGCACGTCTAGCAGCCATTGCTTGGCCACGTGGTGATGCGCTGAGCAAAGCAAGGCAAGTGCTCATGAAGCGTTGGGCGTCACACAGGAAGAAAGTGAAACTATAGAGATGACCTTGCAGCGCTACCTCAACCTCTTCAAAGGTCCGATGTCCGACCTTATCATCAAGGCGCTGGTGGCACTCAGTGGCCTCGACAGACCAGCCATGTCGAGGCAAATCGTGACATAATGCTTCCTTGCACCGTCTGCGCTGCTCGAGGATTCGTTCACGGCAGGCCAAGCCAAGCTGTTATAGAGGGGAGTAAATGATGGCGCAAGGTGAGACTCGGTACATGATCGTGTCAGACATACCGGAAGCACCATTTTCTGCTTGCAAGAAACCAAGGCTTCAGGGGAGGATGTGAGCGCATTTGGCTGTTGTTCACCATGGGGTTCACCATGGGAAGCCGGAGCTGCTTTTTGCTCCTTGTGATCAGCTCGGCAATGAGGACACACGGTGGGCGTCGTTTGGTTTGGTGTGTTACCTCTGTGTGTTGGTCGTCAGGGCTATGGTGTTCTAGTGTTGTGGGTATTTTCTATGTTTTAATCTGTGCCTCTGTAAGGTTTTCAGGCCTGGTTTCCTTATAAACTAGGCCAATTCTATTCTTCTTGATTGAAAGGTAGAGCTCCTACCATTACGTTCAAAAAAAAAAGAACCCATTGTAGTGCCACATCGTACTGTTTACACCATTACTATGTGCATCAGGATTGAATACTAGAACTTCTACTTTTGCACTTGATGTGTTGCAATATAGGATTTCACTATTTTGAGGAACAGATGAGATTGTTTCAGACAAAAAGCTCTGAGGAACCTTCAGGTGTGTTGTGCCAGGATAGCCTGGGACAGTCTTTCCATTTAAGAGAACAGACTTCAAGTAGCAGCCATTGATACCTGGTTTGTACTCGAAAGCTAGGCAGGAGCAGTATCCAAGCACAGAGTGGTGCAAGCATCCAGTGACGTCATTGGGATGTAGTCAAAATCAGAACCCCAGAAATCAGTTTGAGGAAGGCTCACAAAGCCCATTTGCTGATCACCACTGCAGGAGATGTTGAATTTTGGTTTGCAGCCTTTGCTCCAGTCAGTTGGATCCCTAACCACATAACCAGGAGGGCAGGAGCAGGCTGGAACTGGTGTGTAGACACAAATACCATTCCAACCACATATACCATGTATTTCACAAGGCTGAGAAAGCCATCCAAGAAACAGACCAGCTCCCGTCGCTGTCATTCAAGCTATAAAGCCTCAGATCGCCATCGTAATCCAGTGTTAATCTCCTCTTGATACCTGGACCCCAATCTGCTGAAACAAAGCTTGTGTTGTCACTTGCTGTAAACTGCCCCAGGTTATCAAGAACACCTCTCCTACTGCCATTGTAACTAATCCTGTAATTCAGCCAGCTACTAAAGTCTGGGTTAGACCAATAAAGATTAGAAATATCTGGTCCATCATAAGCAAGTGAAAGAATGTAACGGTCGTCGAAGCGCAAAGTATAGTAGCTTGAAGGGTGTGAGGGATCTGTCGATACCAGCTTTGTGGAGGCTGTCACTGGTTGTGTCGGCAGCAGCGTGTCAGTTGGATGGTCAAAGCTTTGCCAGAGGATGTTGCCACCTTGATTCTTCATGACAAGGTTCTCAGAATCCATGAGCTCAGCATAATCAGCTCCTTTGGAGCTTGTGTTGGTTTGCCACACAACTGTGCCATCATAATCCGTTAAAACCATGGTACCATCCTTGTTCAGCCTGACCTCTGATCCACTCCCATAGACAGGGTGGTTGCGATTTGCACTCCAAGCAATGGTTCTATCAGCTGAAGTGGTAAACCAGATGCATATGGTGAAGACAGTAGAGGAAAGATTGTAGAAACCAAACGAGAAGGTGCCATCCGGTGATTGTATGATATCAGAAGCACGATTAACAGAGAGGGAGGAGCCTTTCTTCAGGTAACTTGTATGAGCTAACCCGCCTGCGGTATTAGCTGTAATGGCAAGGTCACAAAGGAATGCAAGGATTAGCATTAAGCTAGAAGTAGCCATGAGAGGCATTAGCATCATTGGACGAGAGGAATCACAGATATATGTGGTTTTACTGTTTTAGAGGTCCAGCAGCTGTGTTATTACGTCTAGCTCGTTGCAGTTAAACAATAGAAAGCCCTGGCCATGAGAATTGGTAGTTTAATCAAAGATGATAACTGAATTGGCTGACATTGGTTGAAAGTTCAAAGGCAGTTCAAGAAAAATAGAGTTTTTCTTCAACATGGATAATATTCCTTGATTCGACATACTCCTAGCTTAGTTTTGCGTCATTTAGCTTATCTGTAGCAATCAATTAACATTGTTTGATTTGACATTTCCATGTATGCTAAGGTGGTCAAGTTTTTAGTTTTTTAGGTGACAACTGGTGGGATGATATAGCCCAGACACCATTTTCAGCCAACAATTAAAATATGTTATATCTGAAGGTAACAGACAATAAATAAGCAAAAAAAAAAAGGTAAGAGCGATAGAATAGAGAGTTGTATCCTACACAAATTTACCATCCTTCGTTCATATAGGGAATATATTTGCACCATACTAAAGCCAAAAGTCATGTACGATTTTATGAGGTTGTGTTTCAAATGCAAGTTAGGAGGATCATTATTCACCTGGAAACCTTGCATCCCCTTTGGGCATTTCCCTTTGAGGAGCCTTTGGTGGACACTCACGGTAAATCTCAAGGCAAAGCCATTGCACCTCATTGATCATTATTATCCACAGGCCACAGCAGTTACAATGATTCTTCAAATGAAGACACAACTGCAAGATAAAAGAAAAAGAAACCATCAACTCCTCTCTAAACATGGCAACAAACACAAAAAGAAACCTTTCTTTAGACGCCCTAAAGACAGTATTAATCCCAACGTCAAATGCTGATGCAAGTTCCGCACTTCCGTGAAAATTTATGATGGACAACAGTGGCTTGAGATAAGTTAGAATAGTTTTTCAGGTAGTATGAGTGCAACATGAAAGACCAGCATAGGTCATAGGTGCAGACAACAGCACGCAAGTGCAAGATAACAGTGACGATGTTAACACCGAGGCTCAGCGTGGAATTAACAAAGTGGAGATATCTAGATACGTTGAATTCAAACGTCTGACATGCACAGAGAGAGTTTACCGTGTACAGGGTAACATTCAGATGCTCCACGTGTACTTTATATCGCCGCAATTTGCTTCAGGAATCCAACCAACCGAGCAGTCGAATGGAATGAAAAGAAAACCAAAGAAACACCTGTGAAAGAAGATGGAACCAACAGGACTCAATGTGAACCGAACTGCAATTTGTTCGGAATAGATATATGTTGATGTGCGCTTACTTGATCAGTCGGATGTTAATTGAGCACCAATCTCTACAAGTGCGGAGGGGAGGAGGTTGGGGGCGCGCGGGCAGCCGGACAGCGGGGGGCGAGGGCGGCATCGCGTTGTGGCTCGTCAGTCTGAGTGAGAGGGCGCGGACCTCGCCCACCGCCGCGCCTCCGAGCTCCTCGACCTGACCTCCTCGCCGCCACCCTAAGAGAGCTGCGGCGGTGTGAGTGGTTTGCGGCCATTTGGTTACTTGGGAGTTGAGACCTCTCGACGGCGGTGCGGCGGCGGCGCCGCCGTGGAGCGGACGTGGCCATGGCGAGTCGACGACGGCACGAGATGGGGCCGTTCGGATAGCTCGGCCCGGCCCAATTGAAGATGCCGCCGGTTACCCAATCCGCGGCCCGTTCACCACCATTCAACTCGGTTACCACTTCTATCAAGCAGAGACAATGTTTCAAGTTTTGAAAAAAAGGTTTCGTCTTCATAAAAAAAATGTTCTAGGTTCAGGAGATCAATGTTCCATAAGAGTAAAGTTTTAGTTTTATTATAATGATATTCCATGATACTCATATCCAATAGTAGGAAAAAATCATCTCATGGAAATTATGGAAATGATTAAAAATATGTCGAAGAGCCTCTCATAGATACTACATGAATAACAAAATGCAACAAAAACATCTCATGGGTACTATGTGAAGCATAAAAAATACATCATGGAAAATCACATGAATATTGAATACTATGTGAAAAAACCAAAATATGCCAAGGAACTTCTAATGGGTAGTATGTGAACAATCTAAAAAATACATCATAACATTCTATGGATATCACATGAACATCTCATGGGTACTATTGAAACATTACAAAATACACAATGTATAAAAGTATAAATAAGGAAAATAACTATTAAAAACTAATAAAATCAGAAATAAAAATTAAAATCCATGAAAAAATCATGAAAATGAGTATAAAAGATCTCATGGTTACTGTGATCCTGGAATATCATGTGGATATACTACTACTACCTGAACAACCCACAATATACCACGGAATATCTCATGTGTACTGCATGAACAATTAAAAATACATCATGGAATGTTATGGATACCATATAAACGGCAAGAAATACACCAAGGAAGATCTCCCAAGTACTATAGAAACATTACAAAATGCATCCTTTACAAAGCATTTTTAAAAATAAAACATAATTAGACGAAAAATAAAAGAAGTCAAAATTGAATAGGAAAACAAAAATAAAAAAACAAAACTCCATAAAATAGAAGGAGAAAAAAAGGAAATGAAAAAATAGAAAAAAATGAATTCTCTTATACTCCTAATAAAACATACATTTGAAATGGGCTTTATGATGCACGTTGGACCTAACCTAAACGCATCTGGGCCGAATATTCTAGAGAAAACAGAAGCCTGGATGAATTCGATGGCGATGCGATCCGATGATTCCTGGTTGCAAAGCGGATCCCTTAAGGACGCCCTGTTTGGGAGTTACAGGAATGAACTGAGCAAAAAAAAACACTACTCGCTTGGAGGAATTTGGATGGTTTAGAGGAATGCCTCTGTATCTAGGGTACAGAAGACATAGAAAAATACTTATACTTCTAACCTTCTTACCGAGGATTTTGTGAGAGAAAAATATCATCCTTAGGATGACAAAAAAAAGCGGATCATAGCCGGGTTTAATTCAATTCAAATTCAAATTGAAGCCGGGACCACAAGTACTCGAAGTTGGTGAAATTTTGGTGATCATGAAAGTATGGGAATAAATGAACTGAGCAAAAAAAAAACACTACTCATCATCATCTAATATATGCTTGCTAGCTGCAGAAAAATTTTGGTAGAAAAGTGCTTCGCACACAACATTTTGCCCCGGCGATCACTGCCACCAAAACTTATATACTTATTTAGGCCTCTGTATCTAGGGTACAGAAGACGATTGACAGAAAATATACTTATTGTACTTCTAACCTTTTGAACGTGTCTTGTGAAGTTATCAATGTATTTCAAATAAGATCAGTGCAAATATATCTAACTCTATGTATCGTTGCTTTTTAGCGAATCTTAAACATACCATATCTATGCTTTGTTACCAATGCATGTATTATGTTTTAAATGTTTAATTTGTAGTACCGAAAGTCGTCGTAGCGTTAGCATGAAAAAATATCATCCTTAGCATGGACACCGTACTAGTCATCATCTAATATAATCGTCTTCCGGAATCCGGAGAGACTGTCCGACTTGCTAAGGATGACTAGTACGGATGTCTAGTACCGTGACTCGCGGCAGCGCCGAGTGGATCTCCCTCAGGGCCCTCGCCGCCGTGTGCCTCGTCGTGTCCGTCGTCGCCACAGCAGGGTCCATCGCCAGCTTCGTGGGCGCGTTCAAGGTTTTCCGCCCATTCAGTGGCTAGCGTCGCATCGCAAGTACACCGGGGAAGCTTGTTGCTGTGAAGTAGTAGACTAGTAGCTGCTACTGAAACTCGTCAACTCGGTAGTGGCCAGGACAGACTTGTTTCTATAGCATGCAAGTTGTACAGTAAGTTTGTAACCGACAGTTAGTAAATCTAAATTCTTGGTCCTCGCTTCAGTTGGGCCCTGGGGCTCACTGTTATAGAAGTCATAACAAAGCATTCCGAGGTTTGCAACAAATAAGAACAACTAACAATAGGGCAAGCAATAATGCCTACTGCAACATGTTCAGTACTTTCTGAAACAAACAAGGTGATCTCCAGTAACAAATACCTTGTGTCTTGTAATAATACAATTTTACCCAGCTACAACAGGTCTTGAGGGCATAATCTAAACACGTCTTTCTGAAACATCATTGTTTCCAGGGGCCAATCTCCACAGTCCACACAACGCCCCTGATGAATAAGACAAGGCGACAAGCGGCTGCACCTTGTTCAGTACTTTCTGAAACAAGGTGATCTCCAGTAACAAATACCTTGTGTCTAGTAATAATACAACTTTACCCAGCTACTACCTACCTACTACAGGTCTTGAGGGAATAATCTAACACAAGTGTTCCTGACTTGTTTTTGAAACATCATCCTCTCCAGGGGCCATTCTCCACACAACGCCCCTGAAGAACAAGACATGCTACTGCCTGCCTATATCATACATAGTCGCTACTCGCTAGACACCTGGAACCATAATATATATCACATCGCTAGAACACTAAGTAAAGACTAAAGAGTGTACAAACAAAAGCTCGAAAAGATTATACTGAACACTCGCTGTAACTCGTAACAGGGTGATCATTATATTTCATATGAACATTATGATGTTTACATGTGACTAGGTTCTCTTTTTCCTAAAGAATACATGATCCTAACACTGTGTCCAGCCTCCCCGTGGTGATCATCCTTCTGTTCTTTCTGTCACTCTAGCGGCCTCCCCTTGGCAAATCACTCTTTGTTTGAACGGTAATAGGCTGGGCAATCTTCGTTCGGAAGACCAATGATCCCCGGGAATTGAGGCCAACAATAACCTTCCTCAAATCCATGAATGGTATTGTCGCTGTTTGGATAGATAGAAATGAATTAAGTGGGTGTATGTTCACTGTACAGGGGTGTGAAATGATCACAGAAGGGCGGAGGATCCAAACTTGGGGATTCTATCACAGGGTGCACGAATCCATCCAATTTGCCCTTTCTCATTGTCATATATCACCATCTGATCCTGCATAGTAATGTCTGCAAAGAACATCAATTGTCGTGCGAGTCATAAATAAACTTCTTAAACAGGGTTAACTGGTTTTGTCTGAACTTCCTACCTCCAAGAATGCTCAGATCCTTGAGACCGACTTCAGATCCGTTGAGGATGCCCAAACAGGCATTGCCGTATTTCTGACACAAACAGAGAAAGAGATTTTAGCCACCAACAACTTACTGCTGCTGATAATAATTCATCGGGTTATGGAATATTTACTGTAACAATGAGGTAGTTTTCAGGAGGGATCTCCATGAGCGTCTTCTTGCCATTGGCAAAGTTCAGCACCAAAGATTTGAACTCCTTTTTCACATCAAGCACAGATTTGAATGGTTTCTTCCCTTTCCAGCACAGAGGCAGAGAACGGTCAGATACCTCTTTCAGCGTCCTGCTTAGGTCACCCTTAAGCTGCAGAAAAACAAAACCTCATTAGCCCCATGTTTACTCATGAATCATTTGCACTACATGAGAAGTTTTTAAACTTACAGCGGTGACAAGTGCTTGATATGGCTGTGCAGCAAAGTAGGTGAATGAGCTTCCACTGTCAAAGACTACTTCCGTCAGTTTCACACGCAGCGACTGGTCACCAAAGTACAGACTTGCTGAGCCAGGGGAATAATAATTCCTGGAAATACAAGCTTATGTCAAGCTAGGATAATAATTCACAAAATATAATGTTATGACAATTTGAAAGGGAGAAAGTAAGGCCACAATTTATTCTGATCTCATCTAAAAATGCCAAAGGAAACAGGTTTCTTTGCAACTTTAAAAAGGACCATGATGCTCACCGGAGAGCACTGCGAGCCATAGGAGTCCATGTAACACGTTGATAAGGCACAAGATCATCACCAAAGAAGAGGAACCCGCCTCCTCTTAGGCTGAGGCAGTGGCCAACCACGTTCTTGGTGACTCCATGCTGTTTGAACTGTGAAAGTAAGCTAACTGATCCACTCCCAAGCCCAAGCATACCATCAGTAGGTGACATCTCACCGCTGCTGACCTGTTGGTCATAACCACACCTGCACAAATGGAAGCGGCCAAAAAAAATACCAACTCAAGAATCTAATTTTGCAAAGCTGTACACCTCACAGGATGCAAGTAGCGAACCCGAATGCCAGACTGGGGCGAACAACAGAGCCATTTGCGAGGCGGAGCGCAAAACTGTCATGGACGAGCACACCGGTGGATGATCCCTGATCTGCATACTTAATCACATAGTCGCATTGCTCATATGGTGAATCACATTTGTGCTTCCCTGTTAGATCGATGTGGAGGGAAGCACACAATTGATCCACGCATGGCACCAGCTTGTTCTTTGTTGGCCGGTAGAGTGGGTGTGGCACCTGCACCGACAAAAGCCAATGCCAAAAGGTATATTAAGCATGGTATTTAATTAAAATGTTGGGCTAGAAGAAATAGAATGATCCCTCCACAGGTCATGCAATGCAAGACTAAGAAATGACCAGACAACAAATCTTGAAATGGAAAGCAAGTCCGAATGGGGACATCCAGGAGAAAATGCCAATTCCTGAACTGAACTGATTCGTGACTGTCATTTGTGGACTACACCAATCTAACTTTACCTTCTTTTTCCGACAGAACTGACTTTTCGTTTGAAAAGGAACATCAAACTAACTAACAGAAATACAGAATATTGTGCCTACATGGTATCCGAACTATGGGCCTGTTTAGTTCCATCCAAAAGCCAAAATTTTTTGCGCAGTATCCATCACATAGAATCTTGCGGCACATGCATGGAGTCCTAAATGTAGACGAAAAAAAAAACTAATTACACAGTTGGGTGAGAAATCGCGAGACGAAACTTTCGAACCTAATTAGTCCATAATTAGACACTAATTACCAAATACAAACGAAAATGCTACAGTACCCAAAACCAAAATTTTTTGCCAACTAAACAGGCCCTATGATATTTGCAGCAGAAGTAGCGTAATCAACAAGCCAGCAGTTACTGATTTTCCTGAATGTGAATTTGATAAATTAAAGCAGTGCCTAGACAAGAAAAACAGTCAAGGTAAAGACTTTTTGGGGCCAAAATAATCCCAAGATTGAACAATGATCCTTGAATTAACACCACCATGATTCCATGAATAACTTGTGATAGCAGCATCCTTTGGCCGACCTGAATTAAAAATCAGAGAGCCATGGAACACACGGCGAAGGAAGGAACGGTACCTTGTTGCAGCTCCTGCAGGGCGCGTCGCACTGCAGCCAGGTGAGATCGCTGCCGGTGTCGACGTCCAGGAAGTACGGCTTCGGCGGGTTGCCGATGCTCATGGCCACATAGTACAAGCTGCGAAAGAAATCGATTTTGTTGATCAAAAAATGATTTTTTTTCTCTCTAAAAAAGATGACCCATCACTGCCACAACTAAACAATTATGTTGCTCCAAGAAGGAATAGAGCAATGCGCACGGAAATCTACGGGGCACCCGAATGGAACCAAAAGTGGCAATCAGTTGATTGGTTCATCGTGGACTCGTGGCTCTTGGAGTCAGCGAAGGGGAATGGGCGGAAACAGTGGCTGGCCACGCATAGCAGAGCGAGAGCGAGGGGGAAGAAGGGGGAACGCACCCGTGCGGGTAGACGTCGCCGTAGAGCGGGAAGACGGCGGAGGACGGCTCCGTCTCCGCCCCGGCGACCGAGCTGGACGCCCCGCCCCTCACGGGCTTGTCCCCGCGCGCCGGCGCAGGCGCCAGCAGCAGCGCGAGCAGCGCCACAAGCACTAGGCCAGCGGGCGGGGCCCACCTCGGAGCCATCGGGGCAGCCGGGCAGGACAGGCAGGCAGAGTCTGGGAGCAGGGGAGGCAGCGCAGCTAGCTACTTGTCTGCTTTCCCTTCCCCCCTTTCTCTGAATTTATTTTTCTTGGTGGTGTGGGCCTCTGGGAGGGTGTGGAGGCGAGTGTTTTTATAGGCAGGACTGCAGGAGGAAGAAGATGGGAGCAGCAGTGTTGTGGATTGGAAGTTTCCTCCTGGGAAGGAGAAAGGCTTTCTGTTTCTTGGTTTTGTTGCAGCAGCAAGGAACAAAAAGATGCAAATGCAAATGCAAGGAAAGAAAGGATTAACTGTTATTCCCCTTTTCAGAGATCTTTCTGATGCGGCCTTTTTCAGCTTCGTTCAATCGCCTAGGTTAAAGGCAAAGGGTTACCTCTGCATGGAATGGAAAGGGAGGAGTGTGGGTCAAGGAATAGTGGCTGCTGTGTTGTGTGGACGCTACTCTGCTCTGTTCTTTTGATTGTTCCAGGAAAGAAAGAAAGGTATTGCCTAGCTGTTCTGCTTAGCTTTGGCATCATTGTTTAAAGTGTGTATGTGGTGCACAGGAATTCAGCAGTGTTGCCATTCAGAAACTAGGTGTCACTACTTACTGTGCACAGCAGCAAGTGGTACCAGATGGAGGCGTCTTTGGCATGTTCGCTTATCAGACATGGTATAATGTTTTTCTCTCACGATAAATTAGTGAACAGTATTTTTTATCCTGGCTTTGTTTTTTACCACGTGAAGCTTGAATGTTCTGTCTTTTTGCTTTAAGGATTAAGTGTGCCAGAGCACTTGATTAACTTTACTAAGTGTTCACAAAAAAATTATTAACTTTACTAAGCAAACTATTTCTTGATCTTTATACTTTTCCTATACATCGTGTAACAGACTATCCTAAAGGCACCGTCAGCCTACACGACAACGTATGATCTAAAGGTTAAGTGGTTAAATTTTAGACCATATGATCTAAACAGGACAACATGATGTGAAATTACGATTTACAAATCATCCTGGGAATGTTATTGGGTGGTTGCAACACTCCTGGGAATGGTCAAGAACTTGCAGCACAGGACAGCAGTATTAATGCCAACTCGTACTATAGACCTTAGAGTTCATTTAAATTTAAATTTTAAAAATACTTGGGGGTGTGAACGATAGAAAAATGATAGGACTCCCGCCAATAAATTACATGCCGTTTAGTATATCAACATTTGTACAAGGGAAAAGTTTTGCCAAAAAGTATCTAGAAAAATGTGATATTTTAAAGGGAGGTAGCTAAATATTTGAACGTACCAATTTTTTAATCAATATAATAGGGTTAAGGTCTCATAGGAAATTTGGCATATTAAGTTACCACTAAAGATTAAGATTTTCTTGTGGTAGGGAAAAAAGATCATTCTAACCAAATATAAATAGCAAAGATAAACTGAAATGAAAATAAGTTTAATATTACTGTAGCAAACCTGAAACAATCAAACATCTGTTCTTTGATTATCACTATACCAAGTGGCATAGCGCCCATGTATTTCTAGGTGTCCTCCTACCAATGTTGACCAATTATTCCATACATAGTTAGGGATGTCGAAATAAAAAAATTCTATTAATGACAAGGATTATGGCCATCCGCTAGGCTATTTAGCTTACAACAAATGACATTGTGTTTCACAACTATCAATCAAAAATCTTTTTATAGGTATCATTCAGAAGAACGTATTGGTTCCAGTTCTGGGCTCTGTTATAATACATATAGTATAGGGAGCCCTTTTATAATGGTTGGAAATGCTTCCTAACGTTTCTGATGCCTACAAAAAAAAAAGCTGTTTTTGTTGATTTTTATTCATCATGGGCAATATGGTCATTGCGAATCCCCTTCCTCCCAAACTGCACGCACCTCGCTCTCTCACTCACCCTAGGCCGCCGCCACCGCCCTACTCTCTCCCTCGCTCTAGCTGGTGCCGCCGTCCTCGTACGGTGTCGCGCCGGTGGCCCTGCCTGCACTGCTCTCTCCCTCAACCTCGCATGGCGCCGGCCTGCCCTCCCCCTCAATCGTCGCCGACACGGAGCCCGTCGCTCCTCCCTCCTCCTCGGCACCCCCGCCTGACGCGCGCCCTGCCCTTGGCCCGCTGCCAGGGTGATCTCGCTCCCCGGAGAGATCTCCTTCCCCTGCGGCCTCCCCTGGCTCCGCTTCTTCATGACGACGGTACAACTTTTCTCTCAGGCACACGCACATGTTGGAACCTGAAAACAGTAACACTCTGTAGTTGCACCTCCGTGTGACACGGCCACTGATTTGTACATGTGCTATTTGATTGGGTAGCCACCATGGTTCCAAACTTGTTTGGTCTGAAATTGCCTCACTGTTTGAGTGGCATGAGTCAGGTACATGCGCTTGCGATGCTCTGCCTTTTATATCTGACATTCTGATATGTTTGATGATTTTTGTTAAAAATGAGCAGCAGTAATCCGGCTATTCTCTTCGATCACCAGTGCACCCACATTTCCCACCCAGAAAAGGCAAATATATATATGTGGAGTAAGCAGCAAAGTCTGATTTTGAGCATGGACTTCTAATGTTGCTACAATAATAAATGAATAATCACTGGTTGTAGCTATCTCTAGGTTATGTAATACATGAGGCTGTCACCATTGAATTGATTGCAAGATGAAATTTGGCACTGAACTTGCTATTTCGGCTAGTATGTTTTGAATAGGTTATCAACCTGAAGTAATTACAGTAGTCAGGAAAATGAGTATTTCGTCCTTGTGGCTTTGCTTTCTTAAATGAATCTACTCCTATGTTGTCCTGTTCCTGTGCAAGCAATGGAGATCAAGCTAGCAGCAACCATATATTTCTCCAGGCTCCCTATTGATTAAGCTTCACATGCCTTTCATCTGTACACAGTGGAAATCGAAGCCATATCTAATGGGTGCCGGCGGATGGCCACACCCCGCGTAGATCCCCTGCAACGGAGCGTCCTCGGCGCATACAAGTCGACGATGGCCACAGTGTGGCGACATGGCAACGCGCTGGGGCGTGACGCTGCTGCGTGCTAGCGTTTTCAGCCCGAGCGAGGACGAGAAGCACCAACGCTACACCATCGACATTCGGCAGAACTCATGTCTGGCCTCCGGCGGCAGCACCCATTCATCGACTCAAAACATTATTTTTACAATTATGGATTTACCATTTTATCCTTGATTAAAATAAATAACTACGAAAAAAAAATTATTACTCTTTTATTTGAAGTCCTAATCCTCTCAACTTTGGAGGCGTTGGGAGGCATTATGGCGCATATGGGCCTACCGATGATAGACACATCCAACGCCTCCCTCATTGACGCCTCTCAACGCCTTTCCTCATATGGGCCCATCAATCCTTGACACAGCTAACGCTTCTTGACGCCTCCCCAACCATAGTAAAAAAGTTCATAGTATAGGACCTCAAAGATAATCTTGTATGCTCTTGCCGGCTATTAGAGTCAAGGTCAATGGAGTTCTTCACCTCCTATGGTTGGCAGTTTGTTTTTTCTTTTTTTGCATTGGTTGTTAGTGTTAAACTTAGTGTGTGGAGATGGAAGGACTTTGCAATAATGTTAGACAAAAGCTGGATTGTTTTCATTATCTAGTAAAAATATACATTATCAAACTATATAACCATTTATACATTGATGGTCAAAAGTGACATTTTTTTACCAGCATAAATTAGAATATAATATGTATTTTAAACTGGAGTGCACTAGGGGTCTCTCTAACTTGTTCAGGATTGAACTTGCTAAGAATGTCATTTGAGATCTAAATTTTGTAATCAATGTGAATGTATCTATGCTCCAATTTCATATTTGAGGGGATCTTTTTAACATCAGCCTGAAATTCGCTCCTAAGTGGAGGCGAACCCAAGACAAAAAAAGTGCTACTAAAGCCTCTAACCAACTCAGCTAGAGGTCCATTCACATCATATAGGAAGATAGTTTGACTTAAGAATAAAGTTGTATTCATTTTGAAACGGGGCAGTAACTATCATTATATTTTCTCCTTTTGATATTCCCTCCATCACAAAGGGAATGAAATCTCGCTTCCCGAAGAGTCAAACGTTCCTAAGTTAAAACAATATCAGCATTTATACTTTAAATAGGTTTATTATATAAATGTATTATATGATTTATCTAATGTTTATTATGTATCATCAATATTAGTACTTTTTTTGTATATGTTTGATCAAACTTATAATTGTTTGACTCCTCATGTGATGAAATTTTTATTTCTTTTGAGACTCAGGGAGAGTGATTCTTCTCTAATGGGCTCGTTTGGTAGGCTTATGAGAGCTCCAGCTTCTTGCTAGATAGCTCTAGATAGCCGGTGTGTTAACCAAGTGGTTTTACTATGGCTCTATTTGTTTGTCTTATGAGCCGTACTATTTTAGTAAATGAAGAGTGTTTTTTTCTCATAATAAATCAGCGAACAGTATTTTTAGCATGACTTTTCAGCAAAACGAACAAATCCTATATCCTATTTTATTTTGGGGAGAAGGGAGAGAAACGGTTCCTTTACAGTCAAAAGAGCAGTTGGAGAGAGCTACACCGAGCAATGATACCGATCAATGGTAGGGTCGTATTTATCCTACACTGAGCAGCTATCGGTAGTACCGTATAGGAGCTCAGTTTCACGTCTTTGTCCAAGTGGTACGGGCGACGACTGACCTGCTGCTGCAGTGCTGCCTGGCAATTGGCTCTTGTTCCTCTATCTGCCGGGTGACCGACTGACCGTCGACTCAACCCAAGTCGTCCATATAGTTAAGTGATAAGTCCCATAAAGAAAAACTTTGATAAAGTTGATGCGCTCAGCGAACCTATGGGTACATCTTAGTATCAGCATTACTCTCCCCATAAAAAATAAGAAAGGAACGATCGTACCATGGTAACGCTTCAGTCAGAGCGTCCGTCCGTCTAGACGGTTTCTCCATTAAAAAATCACTGGATGTCCGTTCGTCTGTCACGGCCTTATTCACCTCGCCTGACTCCTCCACACTCGTCTTTCGTGACAGACTCCACCGCGCTCGTCTTCGATAGGTCTTGGTTTTGGATAATTAATGAAACCTAACATTAATCTTTGTCATGAGTTATGATATGAACTAGTTTGGTGCAATCCGTGTGGAGCATTGTGATAAAGTCCATGGAGATGGAGATGGATATATGTTGAAGATGATCAAGCTCAACTTAGAAAAGAAGAAAGAGAAAAACAAAAATCGAGATGATCGAGACAAAGATATATGATAGGTTTTTTTCTGTACTCAAGACACCATAGAGGGTGTGAGTGACTTAGGATCGATATCCGTACTATAAAGAAAGAAAATCTTTGACTAAATGGCTTATCGAGTGCCACTAGGTGACATGACTTTTGCATATACATTTAGAAACCTAGTGTACTAACTTTGACCCTTATAAAATGCTTTGAAAAATGCTAACACACGTGCATATAAGATCTACACTTTGTGGTTAGTAACTTGGAAGCAAGTGTGAAGTGGTTGTGAACTTAGAAAAAGAAAAAAGGAAGAAGTTCATGACCGGACACTGGACGCGGGGTGACCGGACTCGCCCCAGCGTGTTTGGTCAATTATAGGTGAAAGCATCTAGGCCCCTTGTTGGGTTTCGGTGATTAATGACAATACAAGATTACTATGATTAACGTGTGTTTTGCAGAGGCAATTAAGTTAGGTCATGGTAATGGAGATCGATTGGGCAATCATGGATGTCATGCCCCTACGATGGAAATCGTTTCGGTTTTCAAAGGATGGACGACAAGGTTAAGGATGACTAGTTCTAAGTGTCGATTGGAGTTGGAGAGACACTTAGAATAGTTTAAGACTTTGTTTTTTCCTTTGGCCGTGCTATTAACGGGGGTATGGATGAGTAGCTTGACCTAGGTGAGTCTAGAGAGTTAGGTGTGGTGCACACTTGCTAAGTCTAGCACTAGGTAGCTCCAACAAAGCCCTTAGATCATTTGGAGCAAACTTCATTCACGTATGATCGAAAGTTGGAAGTGAATGGAGGGTCAAATACTGATCGGACGCTGGCTCCGGTGCGACCGGCGCTGGCCGCAGGGTCCGATCAGTTCATTTGACCAAGGAGATTGCGTCTGGTGCGACCGGACGCTGAGGACCAGTGTCCGGTCGACTCCAGTAAGGTTCCAGAAGAGTGAATCTACGATCGGACGCGTTCGGTCAATTCTGACCGGACCCTGAGGATCCAGCGTCCGGTCGAGTATAGTAAGCATCTAGTGAGGGAAAAATAGGACCGGACGCATTCGGTCAGTGGTGACCGGACCCTACCAGAGTCCGGTCAACACTTAAATACTGGTGTGCGGGTTGAACTGACTGGAGCGTTTGGTCAACATGACCGGAGCGTCCGGTCACCCCGTAGAGGCACATAACGGTTCGTTTTTCAGGCTGTCTTATAAATAGATGCTCCACTCGTGTGTAGAGCTATTTTTGCTCATTTCAACAGCTGAAACATACCTTAGAGAGTGCCAAGAAGAGCAAGGTCCTAGTGAGGTGATTGAGATTTGAGAATCCCAAAGAGAGCCCTCATTAGTGAGATCAAGAGTAGCAAAGTGTGCATCCACCCTTCTCCCTAGGCTTGTCGTGGTCAAGTGAGAGTTCGTGCTTGTGACTCTTGGTGATCGCCATCACCTAGACGGCTTGGTGGTGATCGGAGAGCTTGGTGATCATCCGGAGAGTTTGTGGATGGCCGAACTCAAGTTGTGAGCGGTTGTGGGTGATTCACCGCGACGGAGTGTCGAAGAATCAACCCGTAGAGAGCACTTGATCCTTGCACGGATCAAGGGGGAGCTACACCCTTGCGCAGGTGCTCCAACGAGGACTAGTGGGGAGTGGCGACTCTCCGATACCTCGGCAAAACATCGCCGCGTTTCCTCTCCTCTCTTTACTTTGAGCATTTCAATTCTTGTCATTTACATTCCTAGAATTGCCATGCTAGAGTAGGATTAGAACTAGGTTGCTAAACTTTTGTGTGTTAGATCAATAGAAACACTTCTCTAGGTACAAGGGGTTAATTGGGCTAACCATATGACTTGTTTATTGCGAAAAAATTTAGAATTAGCCCAATTCATCCTCCTCTTGGGCATCTTGATCCTTTCAATTGGTATCGGAGCCTCGTGCTTATGTTTTTAAGCTTAACCGCTTAGAGCAAGATGTCTCATGGGGATGGACCTCCTCCTATCTTTGAGAGGGATGATTTTCTATATTGGAAAATTCACATGGAGGCATACCTAGAAGCTCTAGACGTTGGAATACTCAGAGCCGCCTCACATGGGTTCCCAAGACCTAGGAATCCCGCACAACTTCAAGGCGATGAAGTGAACTATGAAAAATGGAATGCAAAGGCTCACAACACCATCTTTAGAGGCCTTTACAAAGATGTGTTCAACCGTGTAAGGAACGACAAAGACGCCCATGCACTATGGTCGGACGTTTGTGCGCTCCATGAGGGAACAAAGAGTGAGCATGAGGAATGCTATCATCTTGTCATTAAAAAGCTCAATTCTTTTGAAATGCTTCCTAAAGAATGTGCTAATGAAATGTATTCACGTTTGAATGTTCTTGTAGAGAAAGTCAATGGGCTTGGACTTACTCAAATGTCACCATCCGACGTTGTGAGAAAGATCTTGAGTGTCCTTTCCATTGACAAATATGAGCATATTGTGACCGTGCTACATCAAGGTGATCTTTTCACCGTTACACCAACATAAATCTTAGGGAAGATCAATGCTCATGAGATGTACATGCACATCACACCTCAAGATGGCTCATCCTCTACAAAGAAGAAAGAAAAAGACTTAGCATTCAAAGCTAGCCAAGAGAAGGGCAAAGCAAGGCTTGAGTATGAGAGCTCAAGTGATGATGATGTTGATGATGAAAGCCTTGCTCTCATGGTGAAGAAAACCTCCAAGATGCTAAAGAAGCTAAACAAGAGTGGCATCAAGTTTGATGGCAAGAAGAAGAAGTTCTTCACAAGTTCAAGAAGAAAGCTAATCTCCGAGATGGATTGCTATAATTGTGGCGAACTTAGTCATCTAGCTTATCAATACATAAAGCCCAAGAAAGACAAGTTCAAGAACAAGAACAAGGGCAAGAAAGATGACTCAAGCAATGAAGATGAAGATGAAAAGAAAAAGAACAAGCCATACAAGAAGAGAGATGGCAAGAAGAGGGACTTCCACAAGAAGAAGAAGAGTGGAAAGGCTTACATTGTCGGTGATTGGCTCACGGACATTGATTCATCTAGTGGATTATCCGATGATGATAGTGACGACAAGAAGGTGGCCGCCATTATTATTGATTCCTCATCATCTTCACCGCCACCACCGCCGTCATCCTCTACACACCTATGCCTTATGGCCAAAGGTGAACGAAAGGTATCACATGATGATGATAGTAGTGGTGATGATCATGCTCATAAGGATGATAGTGATAGTGATAGCGATGATGATGAATATGAATCACCTACTTATGATGATCTTGCTAAGTTGCTAAAAAAATACACTAAGATCATTATAAAGACAGCTAAAAATGAAAAGCTTGAGATTAAGAATGATTCTCTCTTAGCTAAATGTGACATAGCCGAAAAATCTAGTGTTGAGCTTAGAGAAGCAAATGAAGCTATATCATCCAAACTCAAGGAGCTCAAATCTTCTAAGAAAGAGCTTAAAGATAAATATGATAAACTTGAGTGGGTGCACAAAGAGCTCATCACTAGCCACAACAAGCTAAAGGAAGAATATACCACTCTTAAGATTAATCATGATAATCTTGTTATTGCTCAAGAATTTCTATCCAATGAGCCACATGATGCTACTAACCATGTTGTTAAGATTGATATAGCTACATCATGTGATGACTTGATCATTGAGAGCATTGAGCAAGGTTCTAGTAGCAAGGGCAAGCAAGTGGTTGAGGCCGATGATTATGATGAGTTTGTCAAGCTAAAGAATGACAATGCAAAGCTCAAGAAAGATCTTAAAGAAATTAAAAGTCACAACACCATTGTGCTAGAAACCCTTGATCATGATGGTGACTTGATCCTTGAGAATGAGAAGCTCAAGGAGGAAAACAAGAAGCTCAAGGAAGAGAAGAACAATGATGCTCTTAAGGAAGAGAACAAGAAGCTTAAGTTGGAGAAAGAGCATCTCAAGGTTGGATTGAGCAAGTTCATAAGAGGCAAATATCTTCAAAGTGAGCTACTTATAAACACCATCATGAAGATGGATAGAAGTGGCATTGGATATGTGGCACATGTAGAGAAGAAGAAGGCTCAAGTTCAACAACAACAATCAAAGCCAAAGTCAAAGAGTTGTTTTGAGTGTGGACAAGAAGGCTACTTTGCTCATGAGTGCCAAACTCCACCACCACAACCCTTGCCCAAGCATGCTAAACCCTTTGCCTTTAATGCTCACTACATGCTTAGAAAGGATACTAGTGGAAAGATGAAAGTGATATTTTTAGGACCTCCAAATAAGAATAGGCCTAAGAAAATTTGGGTTGTAAAGTCACTTGTTGAGAAGGTGAAGGGCCCTCAACAAGTTTGGGTTTCTAAAGCTTGATCTCTTGTGTGTAGGTGAACTACAAGACCGGTAGAAGTCATTGGGTGATTGATAGTGGTTGCACACAACATATGACCGGTGACCCTCGTATGTTCACCTCACTAGATAAAGAAGTAGATGGACAAGAAAGAATCACATTTGAAGATAACTCAAAGGGCAAAGTTAAAGGATTGGGCAAAGTGGCTATATCAAATGATCATTCAATCTCCAATGTGCTATATGTTGCTTCATTGAGTTTCAACTTGCTATCCATTGAGCAATTGTGTGATCTTGGCTTCCAATGCTTGTTTACCGAGAAGAAAGTTGTTGTATCCAAGAAGGATGATGATCAAGTGATATTCAAAGGATTTAGATACAACAACTTATATCTAGTGGACTTCACCTCCGAAGATGCAAACTTGAAGACATGCCTATTCACCAAAACAACACTTGGGTGGCTATGGCATAGAAGACTTGCTCATGTTGGTATGAGTTCACTCAAGAAGCTAATGAAGAATGATTTGGTGAGAGGGTTGAAGGATGTGAAGTTTGAGAAGGACAAGCTTTGTAGTGCATGTCAAGCCGGTAAGCAAGTTGCAAATACTCATCCAACAAAAGCTTTCATGTCAACCATAAGAGTGCTAGAACTCCTACACATGGATTTATTTGGACCAACAACATACAAGAGTTTGGGAGGAAATCTTTATTGTCTTGTGATAGTTGATGATTATTCAAGGTGTAACAGAACCGCCCAATTTATACAAGATCAAGTACGGTTGTCCCCGCTAACACGTTGACACGAGCATACTTTCACTCATATAAACCCGGTAGTCCGCTGAATGTCCCGAAAGACCTCGGTAAATCAACATCACAACCAAGATCGCGTGATTAAGCAAATACACATCACATACACAGGGTTGCAGCGGAAAATAATATCACAAGTGGATTCACAAATAATAGTACAAGTTTGGGTTTCAAAACCGATTAGTGAAAACAACATAGCTTTCAAAAAGATTACATTAATATATGTTCCAAATACATTGCTAGCATAAATGACATCATCTGACAAAAGCATATAGATGAGAAGTACTATAGAAACACCGAGCCCATCAGCGGTTAGCCACCATCTTCAACAGGCCGAGAACTTCACCTGCAACATGGTGGGATAAACCCTGAGTACAAGAAGGTACTCAGCTAGACTTACCCGTCAAAATCAGAAATAACGGACACCAAGGGTCATGCAAGGCTTATGAGGTGGGCTAGCTTGACACAGTTGCATAAAAGAGCTTATGATTATAGTAACCAATTTAAACTTAGCATCAAGCTTATCGTCATTTACCTGTCCACTAGATTTGCACCTGTACTAGAGCACTCACTTATTAGGAGCAATCAATATTAACCATAGCAGGTATATAAGGCTGTCATCATCATATCATCATTTCCAAACCATTAGGTTATTTAGTGTATCTACTTTGGAGATAAGCCCATCAAGTTCTCACTAACCGAGAGAGACGGCGACTCGAATCAAATTACAACTCAGCTGAGGGGGTATTCCTAACTCTCACCCTGGCATACTTAGCAAGGGTAGCCATGGGTCACCTTTGGAACAACTCAGGAACCAAATTCGCGGGTTCGATCAGCGCCAGCACTCTCAGGGATTACCCTTCTGCCAGGACGATCAGGACTTTTAAATCACCTGCCCTTGGACTCACGCTTACGGCTCCCTTCCGAGGCGCACTTTATACTTATTGACTCCCGGCCTGAGGTGAGCTACTCGGCTTCGTGGTCGGTCATCGGACACGACCAACTAAGAGAGAGGCATGCGTTCAACATGAACAGGAAAAGCTCCAAGATTCAGTCCTTAATCGACACAGACGGAGTCACTGCAAACCGGCAAGCCTCCGTCCGGTCTTCATTTCAAATTAAGACTGGTTCTTTTCCACGATAGCAAATATAGCCAACCGTGCCATATGTATCTTCCTATATCTCGCAGGTGACAGGAAATCACCTGACTTCTACCGTGTTTAAGCAGGGCTAAGCACTACACGAGCCTGAGCTACATAGGATTCAGGGTATCAATATCTGGACAAGGATTGGATAACCAATGCAGCAAGTGTTTGCATCCAACACCTAAACTTAATGCAACAATATATATATATGTAACAATAATACTGTAACTGCATTTCGAAAATTAGGAGGCTTAATATGCTCTGGGGCTTGTCTGGGATCCAACACTAGGTTAGTGTTTATTAGACGACACTCGCTAAGTGAGCATCTCCCGTCCTAGCACTTGTCCAGTCCTTCCACCTTCGGGATAGGTCCACCATACACCGTCTTCGGGTTCGGCTCCAACATCGCATCCTTCATGTGGTGCATCTAGCGTACCTAGATGAGATGTAGTATATAAGTGCATAAATATGAAGAATAGTACCATGAGACACATCACAAGATAGCAAGCAAGACAAGCATAGTTTACACTAACACACTTAAGTACTTTGCGATGCTTAACTTAAACATCACACAATCTATCATGCTAAGATGGCAAAGAAGATGACAACACCAAGCATAACACAAGTTTCCCAAGATCTCAGGTGCTCTAACTCAGTCATCATTCAAGGCATAAGTCACACTTAACAAGATACAAGCAAACACTATAATTGGAATATGCCAATTTCTGGACATGCAAATAGCAGCTACAAGATTTAGCTATAACTGGAGTTACACAAATCCAAATGACTTGAAAGAAGACATTTTGGAAAGCTTATGAAATTATCTACATTTCATATATAACCATCACAGCATGATTCCCAAGTTAAGTAGGTCGAAATCATACCTTTATAGAAATTGGTTCATACAAAACAGAGAGCAACAAATCCTGTATTCTAACTTTAAACAGTTGTAACTCAAACACTTCTCGGCCAAATGATACAAAATTTTAACAGCAGCTAGATACATAAATTATCTACAACTTTTGTATAAACAAGTTTCACAACAAAGCACATTGTCATGAAGAACTTTGCTAAGTTCCCAGATCTATCCATAAACCACATCGGCAAGAAAATAATTATTAACTTATGTTGCAAATTCATAATTGGGTAAAACCAACTTTACCAACATTTCACACATGACTAAAGAACACCAGAAAACCTAGTGTCCATGACCAAATAAATTCTTTTAATGCATTTCTTAATTTATTTTAGATAACAGGATGACTTAATGAACATATACCAAAAGTATACAATAAATTCTACAAAAATTACAGTGGCTCACATATCCTCTCAATAGTCTACTGTACAAATTTCACTCCATTTGAATATGTATAGCAACCTCTATGAAAAAGACAAGTTGCTAAAGCAAGAAATCATGTGAGAGCAAGATAAACCAATAACTCACTCATACTTCATCCAATACTCATGAAATTTTTACCACACATCAACTATCACATGAGTAGCATGCCACAAAAATGTCACTTTATTTGGAGCCCTAGATCTGCAGTTATGGAAAATAACAAATTCAACTAGCATTACAACCTTATTGCACAAATCTATTTTTACCGCAAAATTTTGAAACTAAAACATGCCATATTATAGATCTAATGCATAGATAATTTCACAAGGATTCCAAAAAGTCCTCATTTGCTATTTTACGAATTTCCTATGAATTACTATGAATTTCCAAAGATTCAGCAAATTTACTGCAAATAGGTCCTTATTGGCACTATTCATTTGAGTCACTGACTTCGCAGTTAGACCCCTCCCTTTCATCAAATTTTAGCCCGAGGCTCCTGGTCGCAGTTGAGAACAGAGGAGGCCGGGGAATCGGCCGGTGGCGGCCGGAGAAGGCTCGCCGGCGGCGGCGAGTGGCGGGGAAGCGTCGAGGGACCCGCGCACACCCGCAGGTGCCAACGTCTTGCCCCACAGCGGCCCGAGGCTCGCTGTCCACGTGAGCAGGCGCACGGCGGCCATGGCTATCGCGTGGCCACGCTCTACAGCGGCGAAGGAAGGCCGAGGAGGGGCGCGCGAGGACCAGGAGAGGACGGTGGAGCCGGTGACAGAGGATGTAGGGCTGCCAGGCGCTCGGAGGTGCGGAACCACGTGGAGGCAGAGAGCTCAGCCGGCGGCAACAATGGCAGCTGCGGCTGGAGTGCGCGTTCGACGCCAGAGAGCGAGGAAGGAAGAGTGGAGAGGTAAGTGAGTGATGGAGCAGCTCATGTGCTCGGTTTGAGGGGCAGGGGCGCTCGGCAGCGCGTGGCACAGCGCTTGAACGCGCGTCGGCCATGGGGGACTCTCTGCGGTGCATGGCTGCCACGACGGCGTTTCGTCGAACACATGGTGCGCGCGATGGAGCCCGACTGGGAGTCTGTTTTCGGCATATTCCACGCACATTCGGACCTTGGCGCCAATAGTAAAGTTGCTCTACTCTGGATGCTCTACAAACTTGATTAAGGCTGCCTGGTCATTGGAGCAGTAGATTAGAGGCTAATTAACTCCTAAAATGCCACTATCAACAACATAATAAGGATTAAGCCTTGCTCGATTAGGACTCCAATTTGTTGGTCAAACATGATCAAACTTGACCCAACTTTTTACATGCTCTTCTCTAATGAAATATATCCAACTTCTATTTTTGGGCCAACTCAAGTTGCTTAACAAATTTTGGAGAACGCGGAATGTCAACGTCGTTGCTTAGCGAAACTGACTTAGAATAATTCTAAGTGTTGAAAACCACCGCAAATACGATCTTGTGACCTCTATTTGACTTACTTCCAAGCTGATCTAGCTCTTAGTCCAAAAACCAAGTTTGTTCTACATGATATGGACTACAACTTTCATTTAAGGTCCAACCTCAAAACTGGTATAGAACCTACTGTTCTACTTTGACCAAAATAGGATCACGATGAGGCTTAAATTATCCTTTTTTGATCCATTGGAGCATTTTCTGGCCACCTGCTCAACATGAACCCTTCATAACATTTGTTCATGAGTGCAAGTAGAGTTGTTTGAGCAAGGTACCAAGGTTTGGTTGACTTCATAGGTTTCCATCCACTTGATAAAGCAATTCATGCAAAGATATGACTTATCATTTCATGTGACTTTTTGATTCCAAACTTCATGAAACTTTTCCACGGGTCTAGATGGATGCATGTGGATGTAATGTACATGGAATAAACATGTTTAGCATTACTCTTGCATAATCTTAACAAGGGTCCATATGTAAGCAATTTTGCGTGGCCCAAGTTTAAGTTGGAGCTCCATCATGTAGATTTGATCGACACCTTGATTACCACTTGACTTGTCATGTTTGAGCTCAAACCCATTGCTTAACTAGGAAAACACCTGGGGTGTTACATAAGGTATACATGGGTGTTCTTCCTTCATGACAAATCCGAAGTTGCATCTTGCTTCAAAAAGTTTGCCAAGAGAGTACAAAATGAATTTGAAGTGAAGCTCAAGAAGATAAGAAGTGACAATGGAAAAGAGTTTGACAACACAAACATAGAGGCATATTGTGATGAAGTTGGAATCAAACATGAGGTCTCCGCAACCTATACTCCTCAACAAAATGGTGTAGTTGAGAGGAAGAACTGGACATTGATCACTCTAGCAAGAACCATGCTTGATGAGTACAACACCCTGAAGCTCTATGGGCGGAAGCAATCAACACCGCATGCTATGCATCCAACCGCCTATTTCTTCAAAAATTCCTTGACAAGACATCCAAGACGGGTGTCTCCTTCTTTAGGGTGTTTGGTTGCAAATGCTACATCTACAAGAAGCGGCAACACCTAGGGAAGTTCCAAAGATGTTGTGATATTGGTTTTCTTGTTGGTTACTCATCAAAGTCCAAAGCATATAGAGTATTTAATCATGCCACCGGCTTGGTTGAAGAAACATATGATGTGGAAATTGATGAATCTAATGGCTCCCAAGGAGCACATGAGAATCTTGATGATGTAGGTGATGAACCATTAAGGGAGGCTATGAAGAACATTTCGATTGGAGACATCAAGCCTAAAGATGATGAACATGATGTATAAGTGATTGATCCACCCTCTTCATCAAGTGTGCCACAAGATGGTGAAAAAGATGGGAGAGTAGAAAATGAAGATACTCATGTATCCCATGAGCAAATGGTGGTACAAGCATAAGATGTTGATGCTCCACAACCTCCTCCTCAAGTGATCAATAGAAGAAACACACCTCCACTACAAGATCATCCACAAGATCTCATCATAGGGAGTCCATCAAAGGGAGTGATGACACGCTCATAAAAACTTGCCTCATTTATTGCTCATCACTCTTTTGTCTCTTGCTTTGAGCCTACCAAGGTAGAAGAAGCTCTTCAAGATCCAGATTGGATCAATGCCATGCATGAAGAGTTGAACAAGTTCACCCGCAATAAAGTTTGGACTCTTGAAGAGCGACCAAAAGGTGCAAGAGTCATTGGAACAAAGTGGGTGTTCCAAAACAAGCAAGATGATCAAGGAGTTGTTGTGAGGAACAAGGTAAGACTAGTTGCAAAGGGGTTCTCTCAAGTTGAAGGTTTGGATTTTGGAGAGACCTTTGCACCGGTTGCAAGGCTAGAAGCCATTCGTATCCTCCTTGCATATGCATCACATCATGAAATGAAACTTTATCAAATGAATGTGAAAAGTGCATTCTTAAATGGCTTTATTAATGAACTAGTCTATGTTGATCAACCTCCTGGGTTTGAATACCCTAGATATCCTAATCATGTTTATAGGTTGTCCAAGGCGTTATATAGGCTTAAGCAAGCCCCAAGAGCTTGGTATGAGCGCCTTCGGGACTTCCTCATTGAGAAGGGCTTCACCATTGGGAAGGTCGACATCACACTATTCACCAAGAAGCTTGATGGGCATATCTTCATTTGTCAAGTATATGTTGATGATATCATCTTTGGTTCATCAAATGAAGACTCTTGTAAAGAATTTGGTGAATTGATGTTGAAGGAGTTCGAGATGTCCATGATTGGTGAGCTTACATTCTTTCTTGGTTTTCAAATCAAGCAAATGAAAGAAGGTATCTTCATCTCTCAAGAGAAATATACAAAAGATCTTCTCAAGAGATTCAAGATGGATGATTGTAAGCCAATCAAGACACCAATACCAACCAATGGACATCTTGACCTAGATGAGGGAGGTAACACGGTTGATCAAACTCTCTATCGTTCTATGATTGGTAGCTTGTTGTATTTAACCGCATCTAGGCCCAACATCATGTTTAGTGTGTGTATGTGTGCTAGATTTCAAGCTAGTCCTAAGGAAACACATTTAATTACCGTAAAAAGAATCCTTAGGTATCTTAAGCACACACCAAGCATTGGCCTTTGGTATCCCAAATGAGCTATATTTGAATTAATTGGCTATTCCGATTTGGATTATGCCGGATGCAAAGTTGATAGAAAAAGCACATCCGGAGGGTGCCATTTGCTTGGTAGATCACTTGTGTCTTGGTCCTCCAAGAAACAAAATAGTGTGGCTTTGTCCACCGCCGAAGCGGAATACATTGCCGTGGGTGCTTGTTGTGCACAAATACTTTACATGAAACAAACTTTACTAGACTATGGAGTAGTTCTAGGAAAAGTACCTCTTTTGTGCGACAATGAAAGTGCGGTAAAACTTGCAAATAATCTAGTTCAACACTCACGCACCAAGCACATAGATATCAGTCATCACTTTCTTAGAGATCATATTGCTAAAAATGATATATCACTAGAAGGTGTAAGAACCGAGGATCAATTGGCAGTTATCTTTACAAAACCGCTAGATGAGGCTACATTTTGTAGATTGCGGAATGAGCTCAATGTACTTGATTTTAGTAACTTCACTAAAAGATGAGCTTGTGTTGTTCCTTGCATTCATTGTAATATACAACATGTTTAATTTTTGGTAATGCATATAGGGCTTGTCTAACATGGTTAAGATAACCGCCGAAAAGCGTGTGAAGAAGCTTAACCTTGGATCAAACTTGACAAGCAACTAGATTTACTTACAAGTATTGCATATGCATGAATGTTGTTTTATCGTTTTGTTCCATTTGCCCTTTTATTGCCTATTTTCATAAAAAGAATAATAGCCTAAGGCAAAATATTTTGAAAAACTTGAGGGTTTGAGAGAGGTTACTCACATCAGTCTCAATTGGTGTTTATTTGGATCTTATTCAAGTTGGGACTTAATTGGGAACAGGCAGCGCGAAGGATCATTGAAGATTTGCTGGAAAAGAGTGATCGGACGCTGCACCAGACTCTGATGTTCAGCGTCCGGTCAGTTCACAGGAGGTCAACAGAAGCTGAAGGAGTGACCGGACTCTGCGCTTGTGCGTCTGGTCAGGAAGGGTTCCAGCATCCGGTTGATCTACATGGCATTCAAGGCAATTAACCGGACTTTGGCTGCGTCCGGTCATGGACCACCGGACGCGTCCGATCACGATTCTAGAGGAATTGGACCTCTCTGGAATTGATCGGACGCTGGGTGGTAGCGTCCGGTCGCTACCACCGGAGCGTCTGGTCATTAGATATCGTGCAACATCAGGTCTCTTCCCTGTTTCCTTTCGTCACGTCGGGGGACCCTTATATTAACCTAATCCGGTCACGCATTTACCCTAATCACCGTCATCACCGAGCCCTATCCGCCGCATCCATCTCGCCGACGCCATCGCATTCAAGCCCTTGTTCCACCACCATGCCTTCGCCGTGCCGCTGCGCCTCCACAGCCACGTCCGCACGCCTTTGCCCATGGCACTACCTGCCTCCGTGCTCCTCCAGCGTTTTCCCGTGCCACCGTGTTGCCCTACTTCGCACCATAGCCCGCAGCCGCGCACCACCGCAGCCACGCGCCACTGTTGTCGCGCCACCGTGATTCACCTCCACCCAAGCCGCCGTGCTACCTAGGAGCTCACCGCCATGCCCGTGCTGCACTCCTCCAGTGCCGGTAAGGGCTTACTCTAGCACCATCGTGCCCTAACCCGCACTGCTATCACTTGCATTGACTTCAAATTGCAAGCAGGGCCATCGATTCATCGCGAACCCTAACCCTAGCTGGTTCCGAGGTTCCCCCGCGTGACATCTCTTCTTTTCATCGGATCGCCGGTTCATCAGGTAGCATGCCAGTCGCTTCAATTTTGTATCTAAATTGCTTGCTTCCTAGGGTTTCACATCTATTAGATATATTGTATTTATTTGTATATCCTATCTATTCCATCGTGCAGCGAGTCGGTGCCGTTGAGATCGTGTGGCAGTTGTCAGTTAAACTCGGGGCCAAGCTCACGAGTACGGATCGAGGCCAAGCCTCGAAAGTATTAGTGGACAGTTGATCTTGTCAGCGGTAGTTTTTTTGTCAGATTAGATGGCTCGCACCAAGAATGTTGGAGGTGGTCTTGGAGATGATGATCGGAGGCCCTCGCCTCACCAGCCTGTAGATCCAAAAGGTAAGGCGACAAAGAAGATTGCATCCAAGAAGAGGAAGTACCCAGATGCAGAGACAGCTCGAGCAGCAGCAGTTGTAGAGGCCGCAAAGCGTGCCGAGAGAGGAGGTGCTCGTAGTGGGGTTGTGATTGCAGATCCGCCGCCTTCATCGAGGGCTGGGATAGAGCGAGTTGAGCGCCTTCTTGGTAGTTCACCTGGGACTGTCACTGTTGTAGGATAGCATTATACTATTGATGAGCGTCAGCCTCAGGGGGCTTCATAGCAGCAGCCCCAGACAGCAGAGCAGACTTAGGAGGGTGAGCAGGCTGAGGAGGTTGAGGAGACAGAACAGGCACCACAGCCCCAGCTACGCAGCTCTGGTCGTACCCGTGTTCCAGTCTCACCGAGGCCGCCGACATAGCGGAGGGGATCACGTCCACCACCTAGACCACAGGGTCCGCCTCCAGTGACCCATCTTGACTTGAGGGCCACCTCGACCAAGCAGGTTCGGCAGCTGAGGTTTATAGAGTTTGAGGTGTCGTTTCCTCTGAGGAGGGATGAGAGAGCATCTGAGGGATTCTACACACCGCTCTAGGAAGATTTCTACAATGCATATCTAAACAGTGGGGCAGTCTTCAGGTCTCAGAGAGTCTACAGCATTAAGGCTATAGTAGCAGCAGCTGGAGAGCATATTCGCCCCTATCTTACATATCTGCCGGGGCTGACAGATTTGATTGGACGGACAGGACTATATGTTCCTTCATGGGTTCGTCAGTTCTATGCTTCCCTCTTTGTTGACCCGCATCATAACTTTATACACTTTGCATTCAGAGGCAGAGACTATAGGATGATGAGTCAGAGGGCTAGGGAGATACTGAGGCTACAGGAGCATCCTATCAGGTTACATGAGGTATGTTATGGACAGATAGAGCCTCCCAGGCGTCCTCATGGTGGTTTGGTGCCCCCTACAGATCTTGTGCGACACTGCTTCAAGGAGCCTTTTGGCGAGGGCTCTCGCAGGAACCCCAGTGATCTTACTCCGACTGCTCGAGTTCTAGAGGCTATTATGAGGAGGACACTACTTCCTAGGTTGGGATATAGGGAGGGCCTGACACGTATCCAGCTTTGGCTTCTTAACGCCCTGATGCAGCAGACAGTGTTTGATGTTTGGGATCTTATTCTGTCTGAGATGGAGGACACGATAGCTGAGGGCTTCATGGGTCGCAGGGAGCTTCCTTGTGCACATTGGATCACATTCCTTATTCTCAAGGCTATGCAAGTTAGGACACCAGAGATGGTTGCAGAGCATAGAGGTGCCACCACAGAGTTTCCAGTTTATAACATGGCATAGAGGATCAGGCATAGCACCCCATAGGCACCCACTCAGCCTCGCCGTCGTCCAGATGTACCAGAGTGCGCAGCTCAGCAGGACGAGATTATCAGAGCTATAGCCGCTACTGAGGAGGAGGAGCTTGAGGCATAGCAGGAGGTGAGCGAGCCTAGTGACAGCTCAGACGATGACTACCAGCCTATTCCTCAGATGCCTCCACATAGATATGATGCAGAGGCTGGCAGTTCTAGCTCCGCTCCACCTGCACCGCAGATGGACCCTGGTTTGATTGCTATTCTTAAGCGGATGCAGCAGGATCAGGCTAGACAGGCTCAGGAGACCGCTGCCAACTTTTTATAGTTTCAGGCTCATCAGGACGAGTTCCAGCGACAGCAGTAGGTCCTCCAGCAGCAGCAGCAGCAGCAGATGCATCAGCAGCAGTTACTCATGCCACAACAGCTTATGGGATTTATGCAGCATGTAGTAACAACACTTGGGGCTCCACAGTCACAGCCTTCACCCCATCTTGCTCAGCCTACCACCACTATGACGACTCCAGCAGTACAGTCCAGTGGGCTTCAGAGTCAGGGACAACCTCCAGCTCAGTTTGCTTCTCCCCCAGTATAGGTGTCCTAGTGGTTATCCTCGCCAGTGGTAGCCCCGTAGTTCACACCATTTCAGACGGGCTTCACACCGGATCAGTCATCCTCGCTGTTTGTGCCTGACACGTCAGTCTCCAGGAGTCTTGGAGCATCTTTTAGCGAGTTGACAGGGATGCCTACACCACCACATATGCATGCCCCAGGTCCTTCTACAGCAGTTCCCATCGCCGTGACTACTCAGAGGCTTCCTTCTTCTGTCGCATCTTCAGATCCTACGACAGACATACCAGCAGCATCACAGGCAGCACCTGCCCCAGCTTAGACCTAGACCGCTTCAGTGATGCTCCTAGCCACAGAGGGTCAGTCAGCACAGGGCTTAGGGTCAGATGATGATGCCGCCTAGTTCCAGCTTGCTCCTCGTACTTCAGCGCCCAACTCGTCCGCTACAGCCCCGCCGACCAGCCCTTAGGTTTTGGTGTTTGATGCCAAAGGGGGAGAGAGTTCGAGTATGTAGACTCAGGGGGAGCGACTTATTTAGGGGGAGCCTAGTTATCTATTAGCTTATTATCTATTACATTTGGAGTTTCTATTTGTGTGATACACTATTACTATTATGCATTCGTGTGTTTACCTTCATGCATTAAACTATATCTATGTGATAGTGATATCTACGTGATTGTGATATATGACATGTGTGCTCTCTACTTCATAACTATTTATATGTCGTATCACTTGTGTTATGCTCATTTGCCTTACTTCCGCGTTTATACTCCAATACAAATGAGCTTTATTACTTGTACTCATGCTTATTTAATATCTTTTGAGTACATTATGTTGGCTTGGGTCATACAAGCTTGACTAACTCTTTTGTTCTTATTGACAAAAGCTTATATGATCCAAGCATGATAAAAACCTCAACTCTTTCACATACTCGAGGTGGTATTGTCATCAATCACCAAAAAGGGGGAGATTGAAAGCATCTAGGCCCCTTGTTGGGTTTCGGTGATTAATGATAATACAAGATTACTATGACTAATGTGTATTTTGTAGAGGCAATTAAGTTAGGTCATGGTAATGGAGATCGATTGGGCAATCATGGATGTCATGCCCCTACGTTGGAAATCGTTTCAGTTTTCAAAGGATGGATGACAAGGTTAAGGATGACTAGTTCTAAGTGTCGATTGGAGTTGGAGAGACACTTAGAGTAGTTTAGGACTTTGTTTTTTCCTTTGGCCATGCTATTAAGGGGGGTATAGATGGGTAGCTTGACCTAGGTGAGTCTAGAGAGTTAGGTGTGGTGCACACTTGCTAAGTCTAGCACTAGATAGCTCCAACAAAGCCCTTAGATCCTTTGGAGCAAACTTCATTCACGTATGATCGAAAGTTGGAAGTGAATGGAGGGTCAAATACTGATCGGAGCTGGCTCCGGTGTGACCGGACACTGGCCGTAGGGTCCGGTCAGTTCATTTGACCAAGGAGATTGCGTCTGGTGCGACCGAACGCTGAGGACCAGTGTCCGGTCGACTGTAGTAAGGTTCTAGAAGAGTGAATCTGCGACCGGACGTGTTCGGTCAATTCTGACCGGACCCTGAGGATCCAGCGTCCGGTCGAGTACAGTAAGCATCCAGTGAGGGAAAAATGGGACCGGACGCGTCCGGTCAGTGGTGACCGGACCCTGCCAGCGTTCGATCAACACTTAAACATTAGTGTCTTGGGTTGAAGGCGTCCGGTCAACATGACCGGAGCGTCCGGTCACCCCGCAGAGGCACATAACGGTTTGTTTTTAGGCGGTCTTATAAATAGATGCTCCACTCATGTGTGGAGCTACTTTTCTCATTTCAACAGCTGAAACACACCTTAGAGAGTGCTAAGAAGAGCAAGGTCCTAGTGAGGTGATTGAGATTTAAGAATCCCAAAGAGAGCCCTCATTAGTGAGATCAAGAGTAGCAAAGTGTGCATCCACCCTTCTCCCTAGGCTTGTCATGGTCAAGTGAGAGTTCGTGCTTGTTACTCTTGGTGATCGCCATCACCTAGACGGCTTGGTGGTGATCGGAGAGCTTGGTGATCATCCGGAGAGCTTGTGGATGACCCAACTCAAGTTGTGAGTGGTTGTAGGTGATTCACCGTGGCGGAGTGTCAAAGAATCAACCCGTAGAGAGCACTTGCTCCTTGTGTGGATCAAGGGGGAGCTACACCCTTGCGCGGGTGCTCCAACGAGGACTAGTGGGGAATGGCGACTCTCCGATACCTCGGTAAAACATCGCCGCGTTTCCTCTCCTCTCTTTACTTTGAGCATTTACTTTGAGCATTTCAATTCTTGTCATTTACATTCCTAGAATTGCCATGCTGGAGTAGGATTGGAACTAGGTTGCTAAACTTTTGTGCGTTAGATCAATAGAAACACTTCTCTAGGCATAAGGGGTTAATTAGGCTAACCATAGGACTTGTTTATTGCGAAGAAATTTAGAATTAGCCCAATTCAACCCCCCTCTTGGGCATCTTGATCCTTTCAATAGGCGAAGGCGCTGTCTGGCTGAGAGCGAGGAGATGCGACCGGACGCAGTGACCTAATGCTGGTCGTGCGTCCGGTCATCGCTCGCAGAGGAGAAGTAGCCCAAGAGGCGCGATCGGACGCTGACGAGTTCATGGGACCGGATGTGCAGGCGAAAAGCAACTTTGCTGACGTATGTTGACATCGCGCACGTGGTGAAGAGGCCTATGAGTACTGGACGCCGTGGCGCTGAAAAATCCTAATGGCTAGAGGCGGTGAATAGACTATTAAAAATTTTTACAATAACACTAAGGCAAGTGATTAGAAAATAAGACGGCGAAGCAAATTTTGCGCTAGCACTACACTTGTGTTGCAAGCCACCTACCCAATTCTAAAATCTATGATCTCTAGTATATCACAACAAGGCTAAGTCACTAATTTACACCTAGGTGAGCAAGCTAGCAAGAGAACTACAACTAAGAGCTACACTAACTAGTTTCAACTACCACAAGCTCTACATAAGTAAAGGCACAATGTAATACAAGAGAATGGTAGAGAGGTATACTGCCGTGGCAAGTGATCAATCAATGAATACCAAGGAGACAATCAAGACACAATGATTTTTCCTCCAAGGTTCACTTGCTTACCGGCAAGCTAGTCCCCGTTGTGGCGATTCACTCACTTAGAGGTTCACGCGCTAATTGGCATCACATGCCAAACCTACAACCGGGTGCCGCACAACCAACACAAGATGAGGATCCACAAGCCACGCGCAATCCACTATAGTTACCTTTGGCGCTCCGCCGGGGAAGGCACAAGAACCCCTTACAATCACAATGATCGGAGCCAGAGACAATCACCTTCCTCCGCTCGACGATCCACCAATCATCGGGCCGTCTAGGTGTCGGCAAACACCAAGAGTAACAAGAACTCCACCAGCCCAAATCACCCAACTAGTGCTATAAGATGCTAGAACACTAAGCAATGCACTAGAGGCTCTCCAATCTCACTCAGGATGATGAAATCAAGTGTGCAAGTGAGTGGAGTGGTGTGCTCGGCTCTTAAAGTGTATATGCAGCTATTAGAAGTGCCAAGAGAGTGGCCAAGGCCGGCCACCAGCTCTATTTATGAGCCCATAAGCAAATAGAGCCATTACCCCTTTGAGTCAGCTTCTGCGGGGTCACCGGACATGTCGGTGTGGCACCGGACATGGGGTGACGGTGCCCCTCCAGCGGTCATCCAACGGCTGGTTTCACTAGCCGTTGGGGAACCGGACAGGCGATGATGGCACCAGATAGGGGGTGGCGGTGCCACCCCGCCAACACCCCAAAAACCATGCTCTCTAAAAAAATGGGGCGATGCACCGGACAGGGGTGGTGGTGCCCCCGGCGGTGCACCGTCACACCTGGGGCCATGTACACCATCATTGGTGGTGCCAGCCCCAACTCCAGACCTTCTCGACCATGTCCAGGTGGGCACCGCCCTAGGGGTGGCGGTGCCACCGGATAAGGGGTGGCGGTGCCCCTAGAATACCTCCCTCTCGGCCTTCTCTGCCGGTCACCGCCACAGGGGTGGCGGTGCACCATCACAAGGGTGGAGGTGCCCTCGGGGCAGCAACACAAGCCCGGCTACACCTCCTTTTCTTCACCTTTTTCACCACCTTTGCAAATGTGCTAACACTCCAAGTGTTTCACCATCACGTGCAAGCCTGTTAGCATTTTCACAAACATTTTTCAAAGGTTAATCACTTCTCACCGAATGTGCACTAGGCTTAAAATGCAATGCAAGTATTTCAACACCTAGTGGCACTAGATGATCGAGTTATCCCATAAGAGCTTCCCTCTTAATAGTACAACCATCTATCCTAAATGTGATCACACTTGCTAAGTGTCTCGATCACCAAACCAAAAACCTCCTGTTAAGTTTCACTTTTGCCTTGAGCATTTTGTTTTTCTTTTCCAATTCTAAGCACTTGATCATCATGGTCACCACACCATCATCATGATCTTCACCATTGCTCCATCACTTGGAATAGTGCTACCTATCTCATGATCACTCTAATAAACTAGGTTAGCACTTAGGGTTTCATCAATTCACCAAAGCCAAACTAGAGCTTTCAATCTCCCCTTTTTGGTAATTGATGACAACCCTTTCACAAAGATATGAATTGAAATTCAATTGAATTCATGTTGATTGCCCAAGCATATTTACCATGTGTAAATGGATATGGACAAGTTTCATGAACCCCAAATGGTAGCATTAGCTCCCTCTACATATGTGCTAAGAGTTTTGATTAAAAGCTTGCCATATGCCTGGAATTGAGTTGTGGGAGAGTAATATCTACCAAATGATGCTAAAGTATAAAAGATAGACCTTTGAAGCGTGATACCAAATGGAGTGCACCAATATACCATCCTTAGCACCATTAGTAACTAGACATGCACACAAAAACTAGAATACCCCGTGAGATCAACATTAGAAGCAAGGGTCTAGTTTTCATAATATAAACACAAGTCTAGTTATTCAACATATGCATGCTAGTTTTTCATTTCATCATTCAAACCTACAACTAGCATACACTACACAAGCATGGAATTTTAAATTTAAAACTTGTGCCATGTAAGCAAACATATGAAATGCACATCCAAATGCACCAATCAAGTTTTTGAGCTTGCTCCCCATACTTGTGTGCTCAAAATTTTAATTGATCCCTTACTTTCTCATATCTCTCCTCCTATATCAAAGTTCTCCCCCTTTGTCATTTAACCTTATCTTTGCGTAATTTCTCCCTCTTTGTCATCAATGACCACAAAGGTTCAATTTTAGATAGGTTAAGATTATCAATGTCAATCAATAGGGTTAGGATCATTTTCCCAAAATTGGTCTAGTCTAGAACACTTGCCAAAGATATTTAACTCGGTTTGATCCAAGGACAAGCTTCTTCACACCTCTAAATAAGGGTTATCTTGTACCATGTTTAGTTAAACACTTGTAGCTCATTTTCTAGATCAAACACTAGGTTCACTAGCCCACAAACGTGTCATATGCTAAGCATAGAAGCAATAATGGTATCATAAAAGCATCAAATTCATTTGATTTTCATAAATAAGCCTAAAAGACATGAGGAATGACTAGATGCACTAAACATGTCCTTAGTAAGGATGTATGCCATGCTAATCAACTTTTACCTTGGTTGCTCGAAGGAGAGGCATGTTATATAAGTGGGGGGTGCATCAATACATATTTGAGAAATCTAATATGTTCAACTCATTCCTTAGCTTGCAAAACCTTTTCTCATCCAATGGCTTGGTGAATATATCGGCAAGTTGATCTTCGGTGCCCACACTCTCAATGCAAATGTCCTATTTTTATTGGTGATCTCTAATGAAATGATGGCGGACATCAATGTGCTTTGTTCTTGCATGTTGAACCGTATTGTTGGTGAGCTTGATTGCACTCTCATTGTCACAAAGCAATGGCACTTTCTTGAACTTGATTCCAAACTCATTCAAGGTGGCCTTCATCCAAAGTATTTGTGCACAACAACTACCGGCGGATATGTATTCGACTTCGGCGGTTGATAATGCAATACTATTTTGCTTCTTTGATGACCATGAAACAAGTAATCTTCCCAATAATTGATATGTGCCCGAGGTGCTCTTCCTTTCAACCTTGCATCCCGCATAATCCGAGTCGGAGTAACCAACTAGCTCAAATTTTGCTTCTTTGGGATGCCACAAACCAATATTTTGTGTATGCTTCAAGTACCTCAATATTCTCTTTGTAGCCTTCAAATGACTTGCTCTTGGTGAGACTTGAAATCTTGCACACATGCACACACTAAACATGACATCCGATCTTGATGCGGTCACATAGAGTAGGCTTCCAATCATAGAACAATACAACTTTTGATCCACCATGTTGCCATTTGCATCACTATCTAAATTGCCATTTGTTCCCATAGGTGTACTTATGGCTTTGCTCTCATTCATGTTAAACTTCTTGAGCATGTCTTTGATGTACTTGCCTTGACTCACAAATGTACCATTCTTCAATTGCTTGATTTGATGTCCAAGGAAGTAACTCAACTCTCGAATTATGGACATCTCAAACTCATTAGCCATCATCTTGCCAAACTCTTCAAAAAATCTTGATTGGTTGATCCAAATATGATGTCATCAACATAGATTTACAATACAAATAACTTCTTTCCAATCTTCTTGGTGAAAAGAGTGGTGTCAACCTTGCCCATCATGAATCCTTTAGAGAGGAGAAAGTCCCTCAACCTCTCATATCATGCTCTAGGTGCTTGTTTCAATCCATACAATGCCTTCTTCAACTTGTACACATGGTCGGGCTTCTTGTCATCTTCAAAACCGGGAGGTTGCTCAACATAAACTTCTTCATTGATGCAACCGTTAAGAAATGCACTCTTGACATCCATTTGATAGAGCTTGATGTTGTGGGCACAAGCATAGGATAGCAAGATTCTAATTGCTTCCAATCTAGCAACCGGGGCATATGTTTCTCCAAAGTCAAGACCTTCAACTTGTGTATAGCCTTGTGCTACCAATCTTGCTTTGTTTCTTACTACTATCCCATCTTGATCTTGTTTGTTTCTATAGACCCATTTGGTTCTAATCACATTGTGGTTCTTTGGTCTTTCCACTAACTCCCATACTTGATTTCTTGTGAAGTTATTCAATTCTTCATGCATAGCATTCACCCAATCAACATACTTTAATGCTTTTTCTATCTTTTTTGGTTCAATGGATGACACAAATGAGAAGTGTTCATAAAATGATGCTAATCTTGATCTTGTTTGTACACCTCTAGAAATATCTCCAATTATAGTGTCCAATAGATGATCTCTTGCAATATTGGTTGGTTGGAGTATTGAAACTTGATTGCTTGCACTTGCTTGATCATTGGGTTGAGATGATGTACTAACCACTTAATCTTGTTCATTGTCATGAGACACACTTGTACTTGCTTGATTAGTATCAATTTGCACATTTGAGTTAGAGAGCACTTGCACTTGATCTTCTTCATCATCATTCACTTGCCAAGGCCTCAATTAAACAACATTTATATTCTTCATGGCATTTGAATGTTGAATTCAATTCACCAACATCCATGTTCTTCATGGCATTTGAATGTTGAATGCCTCTAACATCATCCAAGTTCTCATTCTCATTTTAGAAACCCTTGGTTTCATCAAATTCAACATCATGTACTTTCTCAAGAGTACCACTTGCCACATTCCAAACTCTATATGCTTTGCTAGTGGTTGAGTATCCAAGCAAGAATTCTTCATCACACTTCTTAAACTTGCCCAATCTAGTGTCTTTCTTCAAGATATAGCATTTGCAACCACAGACCCAAAAATATGCAATGTTGGGTTTTCTACCATTCAAAAGCTTATAGGGTGTCTTCTCTTTCAATGGGTGACAATATAAGTGGTTGCTACGATAGCAAGCTATGTTGATAGCTTTGGCCCAAAAGGATTGACTCATATTGTACTCACTAAGCATAGACCTTGCTATATCAATGAGTGTTCTATTCTTTCTCTCAACAAGGTCATTTGATTATGGAGTGTACTTGGCTAAGAATTGATGTCTAATTCCAAAATTATCACACAACTCATCAATTCTTGTGTTCTTAAACTCACTACCATTGTCACTTCTAACTCTCTTGATGGTTGTTTCAAACTTATTATGTATGCCATTGACAAATGATTTGAATATTGGAAACACATCACTCTTGTCCACTAGAAAGAATACCTAAGTATATCTTGTATAGTCATCCACTATCACAAAGCCATATTTGTTTCCACCAATGCTAGTGTATTGTGTTGGCCCAAACAAATCCATGTGCAATAACTCAAATGCCTTGCTAGTGCTCATTATGCTTTTCTTAGGATGGGTGTTTCCAACTTGTTTTCTAGCTTAACAAGAGCTATAAAGCTTATACTTCTCAAACACATCTTTCAAGGCTCTAATTAAGTCATGCTTAACCAATATATTCAATTGTTTCATTCCAACATGACCAAGCCTTCTATGCTATAACCAACCCATACTAGACTTAGTGAACAAGCATGTTGACAATTGAGCTTCACTAGCATTAAAATCAACCAAGTATAGATTCTCATATCTAAAGCCTTTGAAGATCAAATTAGAGCCATCTACACTTATGATCTCTACATCATCTACCTCAAATATGCATTTGAATCCAAGATCACACAATTGAGCCACGGATAGCAAATTAAAGTTCAAGCTCTCAACTAGCAACATATTGGATATGCTCATGTCATTGGATATTGCAATCTTACCAAGCCCTTTGACCTTGCCTTTGCCATTGTCACCAAATATGATACTATCATAACCATCATTGCCATTGGTATTGATTGAGTTGAGCATTCTTGCATCACCGGTCATGTATTGAGTGCACCCACTATCAAGAACCCAATGTCTTCCCCCGGCTTTGTAATTGACCTACAAAAGAAGATCAATTCTTTTTAGGTACCCAAACTTGCTTGGATCCTTGAAGGTTAGTTACTAAACTCTTTGGCACCTAAATGTCTTTCTTCTTTGAGCCCATCCATGGTGCACCAATGAACTTAGCCTTCACACCATTAGTACCCTTGATAAGCACATAGAAAGAATCAAGCTTAATTGAGGATACATTGGCTTGAGACTTCTTTTTCATGCACTTTTACTTTACATGACTAACTTGCTTGCAATTTGTGCAAAACCAACCATTGTTCTTCACAAAACTAGTCTTGTGAGGAGCAAAGGCCGCTTTGTCTTTCTTGGGGGTATAGCCCAATCCCTCTTTGTAGAGAGAAGCTTTTTAGCTATCCAAGCACATAAGCAAGCGGTCCTCACCACCATAGGCCTTAGCCAACGTGTGATTGAGCTCTTTTACCTCCTTCTTGAGTGTCCCATTCTCAACCATTAGTGAGGCATCACAAGTGAAACAATCACTAATAGATGAGGTAGAAGTGGAAGTGCTACAAGAAGGGTTAGTGGGAGCAACAATGATAGGCTTATAGAGTGATTCATCAATTATATCACATGTTAAGCCTTTGTCACATATTATAACACTAGTTCATCATGCGCGCCATCGTGCGCGCCGGCAATGTAGGAAAGGAGATACCTACATTGTAAAGACCACATGGGTCTTACAGAGAAATGTTAAATGTGCCAGTGCCTAATATTGGCAGGAAAACCACAACACTTCATAAATTTCCTGCAGCGATATTAATTCTCGTAGAAATTTTACTCACACATGCATGTCATAGGAACTTTAATGATTTCAGCATATATATGTTAGTGTTAGCCACACTATGAGCTGATAATAGATAAAAAAATGAAGCTCCACAGCTTGATAACCTGATGGTAATTGACTCAGCGAGCAAATTGCAAGGCAAAGTTATGATATTCACAAAATATATCATGGCATTGCGCCGAAATGGCAAGTGACATGATGAGCAATAATTGTGACCAATTTTACCTTCCTTACAACAATAGAAGCTAAGCAAACAAAACAGCTACCAGCACCAACAAAATCAAAACGCATAACGCCATTAACAAGGCAATCACTTCACACCTCTCAAAGCAAGCTGTCATACTACACAGTTTGCCACCTTTAGTGAAGGTTCTAGCTAGGCATGCTTCTTAGTTCTTACTGAGTACCGAGTAACAATAAAAGTGAGCGCTATGTTGCAACGTGATATGTTTGCAGTGATAATTGGCACAACAAAAGCAGAAAGAATAGCTACTCAATATTACTAAGTACTGACGTTTAGATGCAATGCCAGACCTGAGAATCTGCTCCAGCGTGAGGCGTCCACCATTCTACCGCATCTCGACCTAGACAGACCCGACATGGCGATCCATGACGAAATAGACGTGGCCACCGACCCTGACAGCACCATGGAATGTGCACACGTTCCAACACCATGTGGAGGCGCGCCTCAGCCACTTCACCTCCTCCTGAACAACCTGGAGCCCGTCCCCTGCAGCCAGGGGCACCCTCTTCACTACCACCCGGTGCTTGCACCGCTTGACCGCGCTGCTGCCACCGCCATGAGACAGCTGTTGGCCCACACCTCCTGGCCGGTGGGCCTGGGCGGGTCGCTCCCGATGCAGCGGGCGAGCTTGAGGTCCGGTTGCGAGGCGAGGTCGAAGGAGCTGCATAACGGGAAAACCTGTCAACATTTATCCTCACTCAAGGTTAAACAGTTGGACCACATTTTATGGAGTATGCAAAAATGACCAGCTGATTCACATCGAGAACCAACACATTGCTACCAGGAACTGCAGCAAGCAACAAATTGCTAGTTACATCTTTAATGAAACTATGCAATGTACAACGTTTGCATCAATAGAGAACTTTTTCCTCTGTATGAATCGATATTATTCCATTCCAATTTCTTCCCGAAACTTCCCAAGAAAAATCCCGAATTGGAACAAGAAAACAGTGCTCACAGTAAAAAACCTACATAATGCAGAATGATTTCACCATGATTACCAAGACACTACAATAAAAGGAAATCATTCTATACTATATAAGAAAAGGAAATGAACCCATGCTTGGCATGTGGTGCCATCCAGGCTTCATCATACTGCAAAATAGTGCAGCACAAGCAACACTCCAATCTAAAATACATTGAACACAAGAGCTACTACACCCCCACCCCCCTTCCTTATACCACTGGCAGTCTGAAACAGCTCAGACAACTAAATCCTTCAACTATCTGCTTCAGAAACCCCTGAACCAGTAGTGTAACTATGAAGAATGTTAAAACTAAACGAAGCACTTCTCTCATCACCCTAGCAAAACAATTGGGCCTTCAACTCAAGGGCTCTAGAAGTAAAGAGAGATATTGAATGTCATATTAAGGCAGCACTATGAATCCACCATCTCATCCTACAATTCATTCGGGGCGATGAGCCCTGGAATGGAAAGCATACGTTGGCGTTCCTTTTCCCTCTGAGCAGCAGCCTCTTTAGCATATAGATCCTTGTTATCTTGGCACCAGATGAAAAGAAAATCAGCAGAGAATATAATTTACAAACACCTCACTCAATAATGTATCACTCATTAAAAACTAGATTATAAAGGAAAGAACTGAAATCAAAGACATCCTTCTGATATTGTGCTACTGTCAGATTGATGTGGGCTAGGGTTTCCTTGCTCTAATGAAATGCTTCGATATGGGCAAGGAGGTTATGCACTTCATTGGTTAATATGTAGGTGTAGATACAAACAGTTCCATTATATGGCAAAGATCTATTTTTTATTTCAGCAAGGCCAAAATGAAATAAATTTACTCAAGGTGATGCAAGCACTCTTGTGACATTACCTGGGCAGAGAACTCCTTCGATTGAACAAGAAAATCCCTTAATGATTCTTAAAATTGGGAGGATCAGTTTTTGAACTAAAAAGTCCATCAACAAACTTTGCTACCTATAGAAAACATAGATGTCAAATTTCTTGCTGATTGAACTAAGAATAGAAGTACACAAGGGATAAAAATACCTCTACAGGCGTCATGTTAGGAAAGGATGAGCTGAGAAGTTTAATAGTGCAGTCTCCAACAAGCATTGCATTATTTGTGAATTGAGAAGGAACTGCTGAGGCATCCTAGAGAGGCTCCGTTAGACCATCAACCTAATATGGCAGCAAACATAGTAATCAAATACTAACACACACAATCATCAGAGGATAGAACAACAGATAAACATATATGTATATATAGTTACCACATAGAACAAATGTTGAAGCACAAAAATGTGAAGCTTGAAACCAGGTTTGTGGAATCTGTCTATGAGCACTGCAAATATCTCCTACTCAATATTTAAGAAGTATGTCTTGTAGAATGAGCCACCGTGCCGGCCACGCACCGGGCATTGGTGGAGGCCATGTAGGCGGATCTAGTGGAGACAGGGAGGGCTCGCGCTGGATCCGGCTGCTCGCCACACATCCACCGCCTCCGTTGGCTGCGCGAGATCGACGCCGTGCTCCAGCCTCAGATCGGCCGCTAGAGGGGCCCCGCGAGTGGCCGCTCCAGATCCACCGCCGAGGTTGCTGACATGACCTCCCCGTCGTCATGCACGACCACCATGGAGGTTCCTTCGCCACCAGAGGGCTCCAGCGCGTCAGGGCCTCCGCTGGCTGGCGGCGCGGCCATGGGGACGACCGGCGACAGAGGGGCGAAACCCTAGGCCATGCGACCCGACGTGTTGCATCGTGAGGAGGAAGTGGCATGGTGGTGGTGGTGGTGGAGGAGGAGGAGGAGGAGAAGGAGGAGGGAGGCCGTCGCCGCGTGGAGGGCGGGCCACCGCCGAGGTCGTCCTGCGCCGTCGCCTGAGCCGCGTCGCGAGCCGGCAACAAGGGAGGGAGAGAGAGAGCGGAGAGGAGGAGGGTGTCAGGTTCGAGGAGAGCCGCCGCGGGTTTCGTAGCGGGTGGTGGAGCCAAAACGGGCCATCGATTGGAGAATCGGACGTCCAGGGGAATTCGGGGCGACGTGGCCACCCTGGTTGGCAGCCAAACCTTCCCGGTTTGATAATAAGAGATGCTCCTTCTCATTTTGCTCATTAAGTAGAGAGGAACGAGCTTTTTCAAGCTTCTTGTGAGCTTTGCCAAGCTTCTTATGGGCTTCCTCTAGCCTCTCATGAGATGCACTGAGCTCATCAAAGGCTTACTTAAGGGCTTTTAGTTCCTTGCGCAAGTCTTTGCATTTCCATCTCTTAATATCAAAATATTCTTTAGCATCTTCTAACATGTCAATTAGTTCATCTTTAGTGGGTTCATCATCATTGTTACTTTCACTTTCACTTTCTTATCATGTTCCTCATCACAACCATCATCACAAGTTTGTACCTTAGTGGCCCTAGCCATGAAGCATGATGGAGTGTCGAAGAGAGAAGGCTTCTCATTTGTGGCAAAGCTTGCAAGAGCCTTCTTCTTGGTGGTCTTGTCATCATCACTTTTATCATCATCACTTGAGAAAGCATCACTATCCCAAGTGACCACATATGAACCACCCTTCTTCTTCTTCTTGAAGGTCATCTTGTCCTTTTTTCTTTCTTTTTCTCCTTGTCCTTCGTCTTGCTCTTCTTGTCATCATCATCATTGTCGCTATTGTATAGGCATTGAGCAACAAGATGATCCTTGCTTCCATACTTGAAGCACCTTCTTGATTCTTCCTTGTTCTTGGATGAAGGCTTCTTCCTTCTAGCACGGTAGCCTTCTTCACCATGAACTTGCCAAATCTCTTGACAAATAGAGCCATCTTCTCATCATCATGATCATCCCATGAACCATCATCTTCACTTGATGTATCTTGCTTGGTCTTGCCCTTAGATGATGAACCAGTTTTGAATGCCACACTCTTCTTCTTCTCATCCTTCTTCTCTTTGTTCTTTTCTTCCTTCTTATCATCATCTCTATAAGCATCATCGATCATGATATCTTCCAAGATTTGGTTTGGTGTCATTATGTTCAAACTAGTCCTCACTAGCAAGCTGACCAACATGCCAAATCTTGTGGGTAAGCATCTCAAGAACTTATGGGAGAAGTCCTTGTCCTCCACCTTCTAACCAAGTGCTTTGAGATCATTGACAAGCACTTCCATCTGATGAAACATGTCCGGCACACTCTCATCTTTGTTTATCTTGAAGCTAGCAAATTTCTCCTTGAGAATATATGCCTTTGCACCCTTTATTGCCTTGGTGCCCTCAAATGATTCTTCCAACTTCTTCCAAGCTTTATGAACCATCTCAATGTTCTTGATTTTCTCAAATGTTCTCTCATCAATAGCATCATGAATAGCACTAAGAGCAATGTCATTGTTTTGGAGAAGCACTTCTTTGGCCACGGTGGGATTCTCTAGATCGGCTATCTTAATTTTGGTCTCCACCACCTTCCACACTCTTCTATTGATTGACTTGATATAAGTGGTCATCTTTGACATCCGATATGGATAATTTGTGCTATCAAATTGGAGTGGCTTCTTGGTATTGTTGATTTGACCATTTTCACACCGAAGGTTGTTAAGCCTCAAATCACGGTGACCACGGCTTTGATACCACTTGAAAGGTCCTAATGGCTAGAGGGGGGTGAATAGCCTATTAAAAAATTCTACAACAACACTAAGGCAAGTGATTAGTAAATAAGATGGTGAAGTGAATTTTTCGCTAGCACTACAATTGTGTTACAAGCCACCTATCCAATTTTAAAATCTATGATCTCTAGTATATCACAACAAGGCTAAGTCACTAATTTACACCTAGGTGAGCAAGCTAGCAATAGAACTACAACTAAGAGCTACACTAACTAGTTTCAACTACCACAAGCTCTACACAAGTAAAGGCACAATGTAATACAAGAGTGGTAGAGAGGTATACCACGGTGGCAAGTGATCAATCAATGAATACCAAGGAGACAATCAAGACACAATGATTTTTCCTCCAAGGTTCACTTGCTTGCCGGCAAGCTAGTCTCCATTGTGGCGATTCACTCACTTGGAGATTCACACGCTAATTGATATCACATGCCAAACCCGCAACCGGATGTCGCACAACCAATAAAAGATGAGGATCCACAAGCCACGCGCATCCACTAGAGTTGCCTTTGGCGCTCCGCCAAGGTAGGCACAAGAACCCCTCACAATCACAATGATATGAGCCAAAGACAATCACCTTCCTCTGCTCGATGATCCACCAATCACTGGGCCATCTAGGTGTCGGCAAACACCAAGAGTAGCAAGAACTCTAGTAGCCCAAATTGCCTAGCTAGTGCCACAAGATGCTAGAACACTAAGCAATGTACTAGAGGCTCTCCAATCTCACTCAAGATGATGAAATCAAGTGTGCAAGTGAGTGGAGTGGTGTGCTTAGCTCTCAAAGGGTGTATGCATCTATTAGAAGTGCCAAGAGAGTGGCCAAGGCTGGCCACTAGCTCTATTTATAAGCTCACAAGCAAATAGAGCTGTTACCCCTTTGAGTCAGCTTCTGCGGGGTCACCGGACTTGTTGGTGTGGCACCTGACATAGGGTGGCGGTGCCCCTCCAACGGTCATCCTTCACTACCAGTTGGGGCACCGGATAGGCGGCGGTGGCACCAGACAGGGGGTGGTGGTGCCACCCTGACCAACACCCAGAAAACCATGCTCTCTGGAAAAATGAGGCGGTGCACCCGATAGGGGTGGCGGTGCACCGGATAGGGGTGGCGGTGCCCCTGGCGGTGGACCGTCGCACCTAGGGCAGCGTACATCATCACTGGCAGTGCCAGCCCTAGCTCTAGCCCTTCTCGGCCATGTCCACATGGGCATCGCCCTAGGGGTGGCAGTGCCACCGGATAAGGGATGGCGGTGCCTCCCAGAACACCTCTCTCTCGGCCTCCTCTGCCGGTCACCGCCACAGGGGTGGCGGTGCACTCGGGGCAGCAACACAAGCCCGGCTATGCCTCCTTTTCTTCACCTTTTTCACCACCTTTGCAAATGTGCTAACACTCCAAGTGTTTCACCATCACGTGCAAGTGTGTTAGCATTTTCACAAACATTTTTCAAAGATTAATCACTTCTCACCGAATATGCACTAGGCCTAAAATGCAATGCAAGTATTTCAACACCTAGTGGCACTAGATGATCGAGTTGTCCAATAAGAGCACCCCTCTTAATAGTACGACCATCTATCCTAAATGTGATCACACTCGCTAAGTGTCTCGATCACCAAACCAAAAAGCTCCTATTAAGTTTCACCTTTGGCTTAAGCTTTTTGTTTTTCTCTATCTTCTTTTTCAAGTCCAAGCACTTGATCATCATGGTCACCACACCATCATCATGATCTTCACCATTGCTCCATCACTTGGAATAGTGCTACCTATCTTATGATCACTTTGATAAACTAGGTTAGCACTTTGTGTTTTATCAATTCACCAAAACCAAACTAGAGCTTTCAGATGCGTCAGGTCACCTTCGACCGAGCACATCCGGTCTTGATTTCTGTGCTCTATAACCTTACTGGACATGATCAGACGCAATGTGAACCTGAGTCCGGTAATTTTGGGGACGAGTCCGGTCTTTCTTTAACACATGGGCGATTGTTGAAGTTACCGTTGAGATCGGGCAGCTCTGATTCAAACGAGGACACGTGGATGGCCATAGGCGACTGAACGCTGGCCGACCAGACGCAAGGGCATGTCCGGTCAGCCCGAGAGTGCCCAATAGCTCTTTGAGTCTTGGAGCTATATAAATAGAAAGGTACCGGCTTAGGGCTCACTCTCTTGGAACTTTGACATTCCTAACATCCTTGTGAGCCTAAGGAAACACCTTCCACTCTCCATCATTGATTCTTCATCATAGTGAGATTGGGAGTGATTCCAAGTGCATTTGCTTGAGTGATTGCATATAGTGGCACTTGGGGATCGTTGTGGCTATGGATTTCTTGTTTCTCTTGTTGGTTGCCGCCACTTAGATGGCTTGGAGCAGCGGAGGATCTTTGGCATGTGTTGGTGATTGTTCGTTGCCGGCTCTATTGATTGTGAGGGGTCTTGTACCTTCTCCGGCGAAGAGCCAAAAGGTAACTCTTATGGATTGCTCATGTCATTGAGTTGCCTCACTTGTGAGTAGGTTCTTGCGGTGTCCAATTGTGCGGATGAGGTTCGTGCAGCACCTCTTAGCCGCCGAACCACCAAGTATTGGTCGACACAATGAGATCTAGAGTGTCGGCCATCACGTGAACCTCGAGAGAAAAATTGGTTGTCTCTTATGCTTTGGTATTCTCTTAGTGATTGAATTGGTATTTGTTGACACCTGTGGAGACACACATAGACAAAATCCGGAAGCGCATGGGTATCGAAGTAGTTTTAACCCGGAGTATTATCGAGTATTGTATCCACGGGGAAACATGTGTGTGTTGTCTAACAACTAGTTTGTCCAGGGATAGCAATCAAGGTTTAAGGTATGAGTAGATAGGATTCCTATGGTTATGACCTTATGCAAAGCAGGACTTATGATTCTAATGTTCCCTTTGGGAAGCCGCTTAGACGATAAAGCACCGCTAATAGATAACTCTACTGATGCAACTATGGTCCTACTAATTTAAGAACCTGTTCAATTCGGTGTGGACTACAAAGCATAGACGGGGCTGTCACCTCCCGCTGCTACCATACAACCAAGAAGTAGGGAGTAAACATAGGTAGCCAATAGCCTAAGCACCGCGCTTATTCTAATGATTACTACTCTAATCCAGATGCCTAACAAGGACTAGAGCACTCAAACGAACAGGAACCCATGAACAAAAGAGCACAAAACTTACTTTAAACAGAAATCAATTACCAGAAGTATCTCTGATGTAGACTTGGAGAAGCCTAGATCCACCAAAGTACAAGCCGTAGAGGTAGCACCGACATGCCGGTACTTCCTCCAAACTCTTCCCTCACTCTCTAACTCAATATTTTTGTTTACAAGACTATATCCTATAGATGATTAATCTTCTCTTGATGTCCTGATCCTGAGATGAGGATATGAATTAGGGTTTTAGGATGGCTCCAGGGAGGGGGTAGGGGCTGCTATTTCTGAGGGGCGCTTGGCACCCTCCCCCTCTTAGTTATCCTCATTAGTACTAAACTTTTCATCATATCTCATTAAAATGCACATGGCCTTTTGGGCCAAATTCTGAATTAGGCCCAATTAATCCCGCAGCTCAAGATGTGGAGTTTTTCTTTTATTTGTGAAATTTATATCTTTTCATTCCGAGCTCCAAATATGGCTAATATATATCTATTTTGATCAGCTCGACGAGCTCTTCGCAATGGTGCACTCCAATTCACCATTTGAGATAATTTTGTTCTATAACAAATTAAATATCCTGCGAGACAAGTGAGAGCACCAAAACTCATGGAACTTGTTAGAATCAAACCCTATAACTATGTTTGGTGATGGAATTAAGTATATATGCAGGTTATGTTGACGGTTTATAATTGGTGTTAGCAACCATCAACAAGCTCCCCTAAGCTTAACCTTTGTCAATCCCTGAGCAAAGCTAAACTCAGCAATGGATCAGGAGTTGCAACAATGCTTTCACTCCTCAAAGTACACATGCGTTCAATTAGAAATTCTCCTCTATATTAGAATAAACTGATCTGACTTCCAAACTTACCCATATTACCTTCAACCATGGGGCTTCTTAGCTTTCACTTGAGTCTTTAGCAATTGAAAGATAGAACGATCGAGTCAAGCACTATGTCTCAAGTTCTTTGTTTCACCATTGTTCCAGAGTTTTTGTAAGTTTTCAAAATAAAACTCAGAGATTCCATTGTATGACACTCTCAAGTCTCTCAATATATGTGATATTTGTGGATCCTCACAAAGGTAATAAAGATGTTATGCCTTTTTTTCTTCCTACCAAATCGGCTTGTGTGGAGTTCATAAGTAGGGAGAAAGCTAGGGCATACTTACAGTGCATATATGGTAAAGTCATACAATGGATCAAAGAGAGTTGAGTCATACAATCAAATCAAGATGTGCATGTGTGGATATATGAGGTTGATATATATGGTGGCTAACCTAATTCTACTTTGCTCCTTGAAAACTTATCTCTCTTTTCAAACTTGGAAACATTTTTGCAAGAGAACATGGGCTATCTTATTCATCTCTTTTTTTTCTTTTCAGGTGGGAATCTGAGTACCTATTGTTTTCAATATCTTGGACACTTGTCCATTTTTTAACTCTTTTTTTTGCTCTTTTTTTATGAATAACTTTTGCATAGCTCCATGTCTCTTTTCTACAACAAAACTTTGAGAGATAGCTTACAAGAACTTGGAGCATTGATTTGATGGATAGAAAACCTAACAAGCATGTTTTTGTGTTCACCCCAAGTGTAGGAGGAAAACATTTTTGAGTGAATCTAGATGGAAGGCATGATTTTGCGTACTCCCAGTGTAGGAGCAGCAGGTATATATGGCGTGTACGTGATCTTGATTTTAAGAGCATAACAAACCTCTCATAAGGGTCAACAAAGCTTGACAAAACTCAATGCAAAGCAATCAATATATATGTGGAAGTTTTTCCTAGCCTAGATAACATGTATGGTTCTGATGGGAATTCAAGCTTTGTCATACAGAAACTCATCATGTAGCATTTTTGTATTTTTTCAAAAGATAAATCTCTAGAACTTTAGTGTCACTTGGAATAAGATAAACAATAGCTCAGACCTTCCCATATCATATCTGTCAATTATCTAGACTTAGCTCAAGCATATGCTACCCACGAGTTTCAAGTTCAGAGTAAATCTTTATATCAAAATAATCTTATCCAAAATTCGGGAGAATTCAAGACTGAAAACGAGGTACATGAAAGGAATTACAATAGAGCAACTATTCATCATCTCCATTATAAGAGATTATCTTTAGAGTCCCCTTTTTAACTCTTAAAAGAAATTAAAGCAAACTAGACATACTCCTTTTATTTTGTTTTCAGTTATTCATTTTTTAACATATATATATATATATATAAACTTAAAAAATAATAAAACAAATAGGGAAGAGATACTTACCTGGATACACAGGGGTGCCTTCTCCCCCAAGATGGTTGTTGTCATAATTCTTTCATCATTTGTTGATGTTGTGCTCTGCTTGGGAGGTTTGCCTCCCCCACACTTGAATTCTGTTATCTTATATAAACAACATGTGGAGACAAGCACCAACAAAAGACTATAGAGATCCTGGCAATACTTTATTCGAATGTATAGATAGCTTAGCAGGTAAACATGGTTTTTCAAGGTTTTTCATAGAGTAAAGACGAAGAGCTGAATTGAAAATATTATTTAAATTCTATAAAGTTAATTATATCCAATTCTTCTTCTGGCAATTGTGTGTCATGAAAAACTTTTAAACGCTGACCATTTACCTTAAAAAGCGTACCTTCGTCATTTTAAAGTGTGACTGCTCCATGAGATGATGTGCTCATTACCTTGTAAGGTCCTTCCCATTTGCTTCATAGTTTACCATGTCCGAACAACTTCACTTTGGAGTGGAAAAGCAACACCTTGTCACGTGGTTTGAATTCCTTCTTTTTCAATCTTTTGTCGTGCCATCTTTTTGTCATCTCCTTATAGAGTTTTGCATTATGATATGCCTTTTCTCATCATTCCTCTAGCTCAGAGAGTTGCATCTTTTCTTCTTCCCAGCTGCTTTAAAGTCCATGTTCCACCTTTTTATGGCCCAATGAGCATTGAACTCCAACTCAACAGGTAGGCGACATGTCTTCCTATAGACAAGTTGGTATGGTGACATTTCAAGAGGTGTTTTGTAGGTTGTTCTGTAAGCCCATAATGCTCTGTGTAACTTATCTTTCCATGTTGTCCCCATCTCATTAACGGTCTTCTACAGAATGTTCTTGATTTGCTTGTTTGATGTTTCTGCATGTCCGCTAGTTTGAGGATGATATGGTGTCGCAATGTTATGACGGACCCCATGATCGGATAAGAAGCATTGGAACTTTCTATCAATGAAGTGAGGACCTCTGTTACTAATTACCATGCATGGAACTCCGTAGCGTGGAAAGATAGTCTCTAAAAATATCCTCTTGGCGTTATTGGAATCTACAGCTTGACATGGTAAAGCTTCAACCCACTTTGAAATATAGTCGACTGCCACCAGAATGTATTCGCACTGCCGGGATTTCAGAAATGGTCCCATGTAATCGATTCCCCAGACATCAAAGAGTTCTAACTGGAGGTTGGTGGTGAGTGGCATGGCGTCTCTTGCATTGATACTCCCATGTTTCTGACATGGGATGCACCTCCGTATGAATTCTTTGGTGTCATCGTACATGGTTGGCTAGAAGAATCCACTTTGCCAGATCTTAGCATTAGTGCGGAATGTCACATAATGTCCTCCATATGGTGATAAGTGGCATCTTTCAAAGATCTTGGTTGCTTCCTCAGCCGGAGCACACCTCCTGAGCAGTCCATCAGAGCGGACTCGAAAGAGGTACGGCTCATCCCATAGGTGGAGGCGACTTTCATGGATGAACTTCCGCTTATTCTCCTCTGGTCGTACATAACCTGCAACCATAAAATTAACAATATTTGCATACCAGGGGTCGGAGCCTGCGACCTTTAGGAGCATGTCGTCCCACAGAATTTTTAACAAGTGATCAGCTACAGAATTTTCTATTCCCTTTTTATCTTTAATTTCTAAATCAAACTTCTTGAAGCAAAAGGATCCATCTTATAAGCCGAGGCTTAGCATCTTTCTTAGTAAGGAGATATTTAAGAGCAGCATGATCAGTGTAAACAATAACCTTTGCTCCTACTAAGTAAGATCTAAACTTGTCAATAGCAAAAACAACAACCAGGAGCTATTTTTCAGTTGTTGCATAATCAAGTTGAGGTCCTGACAGAGTTTTACTAGCATAAGAAATTGTATGATGCTTTCTATCTTTCATTTGACCCAAAACTACCCCCACAACATAATCACTAGCATCACACATGATTTCAAAAGGTAGCGACCAATTAGGGGGTTCAATGATTGGTGCAGAGATTAGTGCTTTCTTAAGGATTTGAAAAGCATTTAAACACTCATCATCAAACTCAAAGGGAGCATCCTTGGCTAACAAAATTGTAAGGGGTCTAGCAATATGAGAGAAATTTTTTATAAAATGGCGATAGAACCACGCATGACCAAAGAAACTTCATACCCCTATGACATTTGTAGGAGGAGGTAGATGTTCTATTACTTTTATCTTTGCACGATCTACCTCAATCCCACGTTCAGACATTAAGTGTCAAAGCACTATGCCTTCTCTAACCATGAAATGATATTTTTTCCAATTAAGGACTAAGTGCTTTTCTACACATCTTTGCAAAACTTTGTCTAAATTCTTAAGCAATGATTGAAAGTTTTTCCACAAATAGAAAAATTATCCATAAACACTTCCATGATTTCTTCTATCATATCAGAAAAAATAGACATCATGCACCTTTGGAACAAATCTAGAGCGTTGCACAATCCGAAAGACATCCTTAGATAAGCATATGTTCCATAGGAACAAGTAAAAGTAGTTTGGCTTTGGTCATTAGAAAGGATTGGGATTTGATGATAGCCAGAATACCCATCAAGGAAACAAAAGAAAGAATGCTTTGTGAGCCGTTCCAACATCTCATCGATGAAGGGTAATGGGAAGTGATCTTTCTTTGTTGCCTTGTTAAGTTTTTGGTAATCAATACACATCCGCCATCCTATGACTGTTCATTATTGGATTAATTCATCTTTTTCATTTTTTACCATAGTCATGCCCCCTTTCTTCGGTACAACTTGTATCAGGCTTACCCACTCACTATAAGGCACGTGATAGATTATCCCTGCATGCAGAAGCTTTAAAACCTCTTTTTCACAACTTCTCTCATCGCATTATTAAGCCTACATTGGGGCTCCCTAGAAGGTGGATATGATGGATCTATAAGAATGCAATGGGTGCAAAGGGCAGGACTAATCCCCTTGAGATCTTCGAGCGAGTAGCCGAAAGTAGAGCGATGTTTTTCTAAAACGGTAAGGAGCTGGAGGGTCTCATCCTTAGAGAGTTTATCACTAATATTCACAAGAGACTCTATCGTTATTTAGAAAAGCATATTTCAAACCTGAAGGAAGGGGTTTGAGCACAATGGGGGGTTTTGGTGGCTCTTGAGTTTCATCTAGAGGGAAAGGATCTCGCGGTTCTTCTTCATCTTGGATGAAATCCTGGGCGTCTTCTTTGAGATCTTTGTCGGAGGCTTCTAGGAGAGATGCTGCCATAATCTCCTCCATTGGATCTTGCTCGAGACCCAACTCTGTCTTAACATGTAATGAGCGAGTGATGGGAATAGAAAGGTTTAGGCTTTTCCCGAGGCTTACATTTATACTCCCCTTTCTTCCTTCATGTAGGAGTTTCTCTATTGGATGCCCTATCAAAAGATCAAACACCCAAAAATCGAAAACATAAAAACTAAGATACACCTTGGTTTTGTCTACTTTGATAGGGATGAGGTGAAAAATTCCTTCACTAGGAAGGATTTGCCCTGAGAGACTTTTTAAGAGTTTGGTTGTTGGAGTTAAGTGCATATTTCCAGGAAGGGTATGTGCAAAATATTTAGACATAAGATTTACTCCTACAACCGGATTATAAAAGGCATCAAAGAAGGTTTTACGAATCTAACAATGAATGGAGGTAGAGGGAGAATCTAAACGAATGACTTAAGGAGAAAGCTTGGATTCTCCCAACCACTCATTGCTTACAATTGTTGTCAACTCCTTCACAGTCTTTTTAAGGAACTTCTCTTCGGTTGGGTCAGCAAGATGCTGGTTAGGTGCTGATGGTGCTGAAGATTTCCTTATTGCATAATAATTCGAGGTGTTTCCAAAATCAAAGAAGAGCTCATCCTCGAATTCAAACATATTTTCCAAAGGCGGAATATCTTCCTTCTTCGATGGTTCAGTAATTTGAAGGATAGTTGAGGCTTCAAGTGGAGTAGCTAAAGGTTTAGGCTCAACTATCGCAGGTTCTTCCTTAGGAGTTTCCTCAACTATGTCATCTGGGCCATCGTCACGAACACTGGTGTAGGGGTTGTTTTCTTGGATTTTTCTAAGGATTTTTCTCCCTTCACTAGCAGAACAATGTAAGAAGGCACCTCCAGAAGATGTATCAAGAAACTATGCGGTCTCCCCACTAAGACCCATATAAAAGTGTTGTAAAAGTATATGGTCTTGAATGGTAAGGTCGGGGCTAGAGTTGAGTAGGTCAATAAAATGTGCCCATGTTGCACCAAGAGATTCTTTTTCTTTTTGTTTAAAAGATAGAACCTCTATTCGAAGGCTAACCACTCCAGAGATGGGAAAGAAAGATAAGCAAAAGCTAGAGCATAAAGCTTCCTAATCTTCTTGTACACTCCCTACGGTTTGGGTATACCAGTGTTTAGTTTTTCTGTCAAAGAGAACAGAAATAGCTTCCACTTTAAGGTTTCACGTGACATGCCCACGATATTGAAGCATGCACAAGTTTGCTCAAACTCTCATAGGTGGGTATATGGGTTTTCATCGCCTTCTCCTGAGAATGATTGCTCCTGGACCATACTTATTAAACTCGGACACAACTCATAGCTAGGTGTAAGGATGGGTTTCAATGATTTCGGTGGCTCTAGTTATGCGCCCGTGGGAGTAGCGAATTGACTGATAGGCGTGATGTTATCCATGCTTAAAAAGAAATAAAATAAAAGATATAAGGACAAACCTGGTTCGACGAAATCATAGCAACCGTCTCCCCAGCAACGACGCTAAAAAACTTGTTGACACCTGTGGAGACACACAGAGACAAAATCCGTAAGGGCATGGGTATCGAAGTAGTTTTCACTCGGAGTATTATCGAGTATCGTATCCACGAGAAAACGTGTGTGTGTTGTCTAACAACTAGTTTGTCCAGGGATAGCAATCAAGGTTTAAGGTATGAGTAGATAGGATTCCTATGGTTATGACCCTATACAAAGCAGGACTTATGATTCTAATGTTCCCTTTGGGAAGCCGCTTAGACGGTAAAGCACCGCTAATATATAACTCTACTGACGCGACTATGGTCCTACTAATTTAAGAACCTGTTCAATTCGGTGTGGACTACAAAGCATAGACGGGGCTGTCACCTCCCGCTGCTACCATACAACCAAGAAGCAGGGAGCAAACACAGGTAGCCAATAGCCTAAGCACCACACTTATGCTAACGATTACTACTCTAATCCAGATGCCTAACAAAGACTAGAGCACTCAAAAGAAGTATGAACCCATCAACAAAAGAGCACAAAACTTACTTTGAACAGAAATCAATTACCAGAAGTATCTCAGATATAGACTTAGAGAAGCCTAGATCCGCCAAAGTACAAGCCAAAGAGGTAGCACCGATAGGCCGGTACTTTCTCCAAACTCTTCCCTCACTCTCTAACTCAATATTTTTATTTACAAGACTAGATCTTATAGAGGACTAATCTTCTCTTGATGCCCTGATCCTGAGATGAGGATGTGAATTAGGGTTTCAGGATAGCTCCAGGGAGGAGGGTAGGGGCTGCTATTTATGAGGGGCGCCTGGCACCCTCCCCTTAGTTAGCCTCATTGGTACTAAACTTTCCAGCATATCTCATTAAAATGCACATGGCCTTTTAGGCTAAATTCTGAATTGGGCCCAATTAATCCCACTACTCATGATGTGGAGTTTTTCTTTTATTTGCGAAATTTATATCTTTTCATTCTGAGCTCCAAATATAGCAAATAATATATCCGTTTCGATCAGCTCGATGAGCTCTTCGCAATGGTGCACTCCAATTCACCATTTGAGATAATTTTGTTCTATGAAAAATTAAATATCCTATGAGACAAGTGAGAGCACCAAAATTCATGAAACTTGTTAGAATCAAACCCTATAACTATGTTTGGTGATGGAATTAAGTATATATATAGGTTATGTTGACGATTTATAATTAGTGTTAACGACCGTCAACAATATTCATCTTATAATTGGTTCAGTCCTCTACGCGGTGGTATAATCACCCTACTTACTCCTTTACATTTCTACAAACTAGTTGTAGCAAGCTTTTTAGTGTAGCTAGAATTGAGAGCTTGCTTTGTAGCTTAAGTTCATCTAGTGGAGCTCTTTAGTGTAGCAAGTATGAGAGCTCCTAGTGAGTGGTGACTTAGCCAATTGTGTGTCTAGTGATTATAGTAACTAGAATTGTCGGATAGGTAGCTTGCAACCCTTGTAGAGCTAGAGTAAGTTTGTATTTCGCCATTTGTCATACTAATCAAATTGCTCTAGTGATCTTGTAGATTTTTACATAGGCTATTCACCCCCCTCTAGCCATATTAGGACCTTTTAAGTGGTATCGGTGCCATGGTCACCGTTTGATTGAAGGCTTAACAACATCAGTGTCAAATTATGGCTCAAGTTATGTTCAACCATGAGGGGGGCAAACCACCGTTCTTTGATGACACATGCTATGATTATTGGAAGAGAAAGATGAAGATGTATCTTGTTTCAATCAATGATCAAGTGTGGGATGTGACCGAGAGTGACTATGCTATCATTGATCCCGACAATCTCACCAACCAAGACAAGGCCAACAAGCAATGCAATACAATGGCTCTCAACACCATCTACAATGCCATTGATTCCAAGGTGTTTGAGCAAATCAAAGATTGTGATAGAGCTAATGAGGTGTGGAAGAGATTGGAAGAAACATATGAGGGCACACCAACGGTGAAGAATGCCAAGTTGTACATCCTCAAGGACAAGTTGAAAGGCTTCAAGATGAAGGATGATGAGAGCATTCTGGAGATGTTGCATCGGTTGTAAGTGATTGTCAATGACTTGAAGGCATTAGGAGCGAAGATCAATGATGATGATGTCTCTCATCGGTTGTTGATGTGCCTATCTCCAAGATTTGAGATGTTGAGATTGCTCATCATAAGAGGAGGATTGAAGGAAATTACCCCTAACTAAGTACTAGGTGATGTCATGACACAAGAGACATACCGTGTGGAAAGGGAGGGGGTTGACAAGGATGACAAGAAGGAAGATGAAGACAAGAAAAAGAAGAGTGTAGCATTCAAGGCTAGCTCATCATCCAAGAACAAGGGAAAGTCCAAGAAAGAATTAAGTGATGATGAAGATCTTAGTGACATTGATGATGAAGCTATGGCTCTCTTTGTGCGCAAGATGGGCAAATTTATGAAGAAGAAGGGCTATGGTGCAAGAAAGAGAAGAGATCACACCAAGAGCAAAGAATATGTGAGAAGATGCTACAATTGCAAGAGTCCCAATCACGTTGTAGCGGATTGTCCCTATAATAGTGACAATGATGAGGATGAGAAGAAGAAACACAAGAAGGATAAGAAGGAAAAGAAGGAGAAGAAGATGACATTCTAAAAGAAGAAGAAGGGTGGAGGCTGTGTGGTCACTTGGGATAGTGATGGCTCTTTAGATAGTGATGGCTCTAGTGATGATGACAAGAAATCCATAAGAAAGCACTAGCAAGCATCGCCATCAACAACAAGCCTTCCATCTTCGATACTCCATCGACATGCCTCATGGCAAAGCCTACCAAGGTAAAATATGACGTGAGTGATGATGATGAATCTGAAAGTGATGCTTGTAGGAGTGATGATGATGATGAGGAGGAGGAGTACACTAAGGAAGAGCTCTTAGACATGTGTGAGCAAGTTCACACTTGCTTTGAGATGAAGAGAAAGGAGTGCAAAGAATTGCGCAAGAAAGTCAAATTTCTTGAGCAATCCTTTGATGAGCTCAATGCCACTCATGAGAGGCTAATGGAAGCCCATGAGAAGCTTGACAAATCTCACTCTAAGCTTGAAAAGGCTCACTTCTCTCTCATCGAGCAAGCCAAGAAGGAGGAAGCCAAGAAGGAGCAAGTGATTGTGTCATATGATGTGGTACTAACATGTGATATTATTGATGAATTTTTTTATAAGCCCATTGTTGTTGCTCCTACTAACCCCTCTTGTAGCACTACCACTTCTATTTCACCTTTGAGTGATGGTTTCACTTGTGATGCCTCACTAATGGTGGAAAATGAGACCCTCAAGAAGGAGGTGAATGAGCTCACTCGTGCCTTAGGCAATACCTATGGTGGAGATGCCCGCTTGCTAAAGTGCTTGGGTAGACAAAGGTTTTCTCTCAATAAAGAGGGATTAGGCTATTCCCCAAGAAGGGCAAGACGGCCTTTATCACTCCCAAAGCTAGCTTTGTGAAGGGCAATGGTCAGTTTTATAATAGATGCAAGCAAGTTGGGCATATAGAGCAATATTGTAAGACTAACAAGAATAAGCAACCTAATATATCCTCAATTAGATTTGATTCTTGTTACATGCTTGTTAAGGGTGCCAATGGTGTGAAGGCCAAGTTCATTGGTACACCAATTATGGGCCCAAAGAAAAATTCCATTTGGGTATCAAAGACCTTGGTAACTAACCTTCAAGGACCCAAGCAAGTTTGGGTACCTAAAAAGAATTTATCTTCTTTTGTAGGTCAATTATAAAGCCGGAGGAAGGCATTGGGTGCTTGATAGTGGGTACACACAATACATGACCGGTGATTCAAGAATATTCAATTCAATCAATGAAAATGAGAGCAATGGGATTGATAGTATCACATTTGGTGACAATGGAAAAGGCAAGGTCAAAAATCTTGGTAAGATTGGAATACCCAATGACTTGAGCATTTCAAATGTGCTACTAGTAGAGAGCTTGGACTTCAACCTATTCTCGGTAGCTCAATTGTGTGATCTTGGTTTCAAGTACATATTTGGTGTGGATGATGTAGAGATCATAAGTGTAGATGGTTCTAACTTGATATTCAAAGGATTTAGATATGAGAATCTATACTTGGTTGATTTCAATGCTATAGAGAAGCACAATTGTCAACATGTTTGCTCACTTAGTCTAGCATGAGTTGGTTATGGCATAGAAGGCTTGGTCATGTTGGAATGAAACAATTGAACAAGTTGATCAAGTATGACTTAGTTAGAGGCTTGAAAGATGTTACATTTGAGAAGGATAAGCTTTGTAGTGCATGTCAAGCCGGAAAGCAAGTTGGTAACACACATCCTAAGAAGAGCATGATGAGCACATCTAAGGCATTTGAGTTGTTGCACATGGACTTATTTGGACCAACCACATACACTAGCATTGGTGGGAACAAATATGGATTTGTGATTGTAGATGATTCCACTAGATATACATGGGTGTTCTTTCTTGTTGATAAGAGTGATGTGTTTGCAACCTTCAAGACATTCATCAAGAGAATACATAATGAGTTTGAAACAACATTCAAGAAAGTGAGAAGTGACAATGGAAGTAAATTCAAGAACACAAGAGTTGATGATTTATGTGATGAGTTTGGAATTAGGCATCAATTCTTGGCAAAGTACACTCCTCAATCAAATGGCCTAGTTGAGAGGAAGAATAGAACTTTGATTGACATGGCAAGATCAATGTTGAGTGAGTATAATATGAGTCATTCATTTTGGGCCAAAGCATTCAACACGGCTTGCTACTATAGCAACCAACTCTATTGTCATCCATTAAAGGAGAAGACCCCATATGAGCTCTTGAATGATAGAAAGCCCAACATTGCATACTTTTGGGTTTTTGGTTGCAAATGCTACATATTGAAGAAAGGCACAAGATTGAGTAAGTTTGAGAAGAAATGTGATGAAGGTTTCTTGCTTGGTTACTCAACTGCTAGCAAGGCATATAGAGTTTGGAATTTGGCTAGTGGTACTCTTGAGGAGGTTCATGATGTGAAATTCGATTAAACCAATGGTTCCTAAGAGGAAGATAAGAATCTAGATGATGTGAGAGGCACTCAATTGGTTAATGCAATAAAGAACATGGACATTGGTGACATAAGGCCTAGAGAGGTGATCAATGTTGAAGATGACAAGAATCAAGTGCTCTCTAACTCAAATGTACAAGCTAGTGGTTCTCATGATCAAGTGCAAGCAAGTGCTAGTGATGACAAAGTGCAAGATCAACAATAAGTGGCTAGTTCATCATCTCAACCAAGTGACCAATCAAATGCAAGCAATCAAGTGCAAGTGCTCTAACCAACCAATGTTGCAAGAGATCATCCATTGGACTCTATAATTGGTGATACCTCTAGAGGTGTGCAAACAAGATCAAGATTGGCATTATTTTGTGAACATTTCTCATTTGTGTCATCCATTGAATCAAAGAAGATAGATGAAGCTTTGAAGGATGTTGATTGGGTGAATGCTATGCATGAAGAGCTAAACAACTTCACAAGAAATCAAGTATGGGAGTTAGTTGAGAGGCCTAAGAATCATAATGTGATTGGAACAAAGTGGGTCTTTCAGAACAAGCAAGATCAAGATGGGATAGTTGTAAGGAACAAACAAAGATTAGTGGCTCAAGGTTACACTCAAGTTGAAGGTCTTGACTTTGGAGAAACATATGCCCCTGTTGTAAGATTGGAAGCAATTATGATCTTGTTAGCCTATGCTTGTGCCCACAATATCAAGTTGTACCAAATGGATGTGAAGAGTGATTTTCTCAATGGGTACATCAATGAGCTTGTGTATGTTGAGCAACCTCTCAGTTTGAAGATGAGAAGAAGCCCAACCATGTCTACAAGTTGAAGAAGGCTTTGTATGGATTGAAACAAGCACCAAGAGCATGGTATGAGAGATTGAGGGATTTTCTACTCTCTAAGGGATTTAATATGGGAAAGGTTGACACCACTCTCTTCACCAAGAAGCTAGGCAATGACTTGTTTGTGTTGCAAATCTATGTTGATGACATTATATTTAGATCAACAAATCAAGATTTTTGTGAGGAGTTTGGAAAGATGATGGCAAGTGAGTTTGAGATGTCCATGATTGAAGAGCTTAGTTACTTTCTTGGTCTACAAATAAAGCAAATGAAGAATGGCACATTTGTAAGTCAACGCAAGTACATCAAAGACATGCTCAAGAAGTTTGGAATGGATGATGCTAAAGCTATTAGTATACCAATGGGGACAAATAGAAACTTGGATAGTGATGCTAGTGGCAATATGGTGGATCAAAAGATGTATCGGTCTATGATTGGAAGCCTACTCTATGTGACCGCATCAAGGCCGGATGTGATGTTTAGTGTATGCATGTGTGCAAGATTTTAAGCCTCACCAAGAGAGGGTCATTTGAAGGCAACCAAGAGAATATTGAGGTACTTGAAGCATACACAAAATGTTGGATTATGGTATCCCAAAGGAGCAAGATTTGAGTTGATTGGATATTCAGACTCCGATTATGCGGGATGCAAAGTTGAGAGAAACAGCACATCAGGCACATGTCAATTATTGGGAAGATCACTTGTGTCTTGGTCATCACAGAAGCAAAATAGTGTAGCACTTTCAACCGCCGAAGCAGAGTACATTTCGGCCAGTAGTTGTTGTGCTCAATTACTTTGGATGAAGGCAACTTTGAGTGACTTTGGAATCAAATTCAAACAAGTGCCATTGCTATGTGACAATGAGAGTGTCGTGAAGCTCACCAACAACCCGGTTCAACATTCAAGAACGAAGCACATAGATGTCCGCCATCATTTCATAAGAGATCACCAACAAAAAGGGGACATATGCATTGAGAGTGTGGGTACCGATGATCAACTTGCCGATATCTTCACCAAGCCACTTGATGAGAAGAGGTTTTGCAAGCTAAGGAATGAATTAAACATACTTGACTTCTCAAATATGTGTTGATGCACCCTCATTATATAACATGCCTCTCCTTCGAGCAAAGCAAGGTAAAGTTGATTGCCATGTCATTCATTCACTGCTAAGGACTTGTTTAGTGCATCTAGTCATTCCTCACATGTCTTAGGCTCATTCATGAAAATCAAATGAATTTGATGCTTGTATGGTACCACTATTGCTTCTATGTTTGAAATGATCTTGTGGTAGCATATGACATGTTTGTGGGCTTGTGAACCTAGTGTTTAATCTAGAGCATAAGCTATAAGTGTTTAACTCAACATGGTACAAGACAACCCTTATTTGGAGGTGTGAAGAAGCTTGTCCTTGGATCAAACCGAGTTAAATATCTTTTGCATATGATCTAGATTGAACCAAATTGGGGAAATGATCCTCACTTCACATGGTTTCACCCCAACCTATCTAAAATTTGAGCTCACCTTTTATGCTAATTGTTGACAAAGGGGGAGAGAAATTCACAAAGATAATAAGAGATAGGGCGAGCAAACAAATGAAATGATATTGTAAGGGGATCAATTAAAAATTGAAGCACACAAGTAGGGGGAGCAAGCTCATAAACTTATATGTTGCATTTGTATGTGCATTACATATGTTTGCTTGCATGGCATAAGTTTCTAAATTTCCTATCCATGCTTGTGTGGTGTATGCTAGATTATAGAAAATGATTGATGAAATGAAAACTAGGATGCATAGGATAGCTAGATATACCTTGATCTTTTATAAGTGGTACTAGAACCTTGCTTCTAATGTTGATCTCACGAGGTATCTAGTTTGTCTTTGTTTTTTAAGTGGTATCTAGCAAATCATGGTGCTAAGGATGGTGTTTAAATGGCAACTCCGATTGGTATCACGCTTCAAAGGTCCATTCTTTATACCTTAGCATCATTTGGTAGCTATTACTCTCCCAAACTTCAAATCCATGCATATGTGCTAGCTTTCAAATCCAAACTCTTAGCATATCTGTAGGGAGAGCTAATACTACCAAATTGGGTTGATGAAACTTATCCATAATCTTTACACATGGTAATATGCTTGTGCAAGCAACATGAACCCAAAAAGATTTCATTGAATATCTTTGTAAATAGGTTGTCATTAATTACCAAAAAGGGAGAGATTGAAAACCCTAGTTTGGTTTTGGATAATTGATGAAATCTAGCACTAACCTTTGTCATGAGTTGTGATATGAGCTAGGTTGGTGCAATCCAAATGTGGACAATTGTGATGAAGTCCATGGAGATGGAGATGGACATATGTTGAAGATGATCAAGCTCAACTTAGAAAAGAAGAAAGAGAAAAACAAAAACCAAGATGACCACGGCAAAGGTATATAATAGGTTTTTGTTTTACACTCAAGACACCATAGAGGGTGTGAGTAACTTAGGATCGATAGCCATACTATAAAGAGGGGAAATCTTTGGCTAAATAGTTTATCAAGTGCCACTAGGTGATATGACTTTTGCATATGCATTTAAGAACCTAGTGTGCTAACTTTGACCCTTGTAAAATGCTTTGAAAAATGCTAACACACGTGCACACAAGATCTACACTTTGTGGTTAGCAACTTAGAAGCAAGGGTGAAGTGGTTATGGACTTAGAAAAAGAAAAGGAGGAAAAAGTTCATGACCGGGCGCTGGCCACGGGGTGATCGGACTCACCCTAGTGCGTCCGGTCAATTATATGCGAAGGCGTTGTCTAGCCGAGAGCGAGGAGATGCGACCGGACGTAGTGACTTGACGCTGGTCGTGCGTTCGATCATCGCGCGTAGAGGAGAAGTAGCCTAGGAGACATGATCGGATGCTGGCAGGTTCACACGACCAGACGCGCAGGTGAAAAGCAACTTTGCTGACGTATGCTGACATCGCACACGCAGAGAGAGACCAGTGAGGACCGGACGCCATGGCGCATTAGGTCACCTTCGACCGGGCGTGTCCAGTCTTGATTTCTACGCTCTGGAACCTTACTAGACGTGATCAGACGCACTGCGAATGTGAGTCCGGTCATTTTGGCAACGAGTCCGGTCTTTCTTTAACACATGGGTGATTGTTGAAGTTACCATTGAGATCGGGCGGCTCTGATTCAAATGGGGACACGTGAATGGCCATAGGCGATCGGATGCTGGCCGACTGGACGTAGGGGTGAGTCCGGTCAGTGCGTTTGGTTAGCCCGAGAGTGCCCAACGGCTCTTTGAGTCTTAGGACTCTATAAATAGAAAGGTGCCGGCTTGGGGCTCACTCTCTTGGCACTTTGACATTTCTAACATCCTTGTGAGCCTAAGGAAACACCTCCCACTCATCTCCATCATTGATTCTTCATCATAGTGAGATTGGGAGTGATTCTAAGCGCATTTTCTTGAGTGATTGCATCTAGTGGCACTTGGGGATCGTTGCGGCTGTGGATTTCTTGTTTCTCTTGGTGGTTGTCGCCACCTAGATGTCTTGGAGCAGCGGAGGAGCTTCGGCACGTGTTGGTGATTGTTCGTGGCCGACTCCGTGATTGTGAGGAGTCTTGTACCTTCCCCAGTGGAGAGCCAAAAGGTAACTCTAGTGGATTGCTCGTGTCATTGAGTTACCTCACTTGTGGGTAGGTTCTTGCGATGTCCAATTGTGTGAACGAGGTTCGTGCAACACCTCTTAGCCGCCGAATCACTAATTGTTGGTCGACACAACGAGGACTAGCGTGCCGGCAAGCACGTGAACCTCAGAAGAAAAATTGGTTGTCTCTTGCCCTTTGGTATTCTCCTAGTGATTGAATTGGTATTCATCTTGTAATTGGTTCACTCCTCTACGCGGCGGTATAATCACCCTACTTACATTCCCGCAAACTAGTTGTAGCAAGCTCTTTAGTGTAGCTAGAATTGAGAGCTTGCTTTGTAGCTTAAGTTTATCTAGTGGAGCTCTTTAGTGTAGCAAGTGTGAGAGCTCTTAGTGAGTAGTAACTTAGCCAATTGTGTGCCTAGTGATTATAGTAACTAGAATTATTGGATAGGTGGCTTGCAACCTTTGTCGAGCTAGAGCAAATTTGTATTTTGCCATTTATCATACTAATCAAATTGCTCTAGTGATCTTGTAGATTTTTACATAGGCTATTCACCCCCTCTAATCATATTAGGGCCTTTCATTCGCCTTCGTCCGTGCTTCGTGGCCGTCGTCCTCCATCCTCGGAAGCTCTGGTGCCTAGTCCGACGCCGGCCTGGCCGGTGCGACCTCTCGGCCAGATCAGGAGATCCGCGCTGCCGGCAACTCTCCTCTACCCCGGTCAATGTGACCTCCCATCTCACCCGTAGCCGTCATAGTCCTCCTGCCAGCGCGCTCGTCTTCCTGACCTCTGCCCACACTTGCTGTCGTCCTCCATCCTCGGCAGCTATGGCGCCTGGTCCACCGCCGGCTTGGTCGACGCGACCTGCCATTGGTCGTTGTCCACCATCCTCGGCCGCCGGCTGGTCGGAGCCGATCGTTCCCCTGCTCTGCGTTGCGTCATACGGAAGAAAGGTGAAAAACGCATGTTGCAAATCTATGTTTTAAGTGTTTCAGATGTTCCATAGGTACGTTGCAAGCGTTTCATGTGGATGTTGCAAAAGTAGATCGGGATTTTGCATATGTTGCTATGGTCGTACATGTATGTTGTAAGCCCATTCTACTTTTGTCGTGAAACAATCGCCGGCTTTGATTTTGGCCATCAAATGTCAAAACTAGACATCTTTGGCTCTCAAACTATTAAAATCAGATTACTTTGGTCATAATAAAATATGGTGAAATCTCAAAAAAAATCATAACAAAATCATTTAAAATGAAAAATATGAAATTAGTATTTCTAAAATTATAATATATTTATTGGTGCTCAACCTGGAGTTATTTGGATCTTGTTCATGTCGTTAATGTTCATGTCCCGTAGTCTTTCTCGTAGTCGCGATGTTATTTATAAGGTCAACCAAAAGGATCCAATGGACTTCAAGTACATAGAAGACCTTAAAAGTGATGCCAACCTCGCAAATGCCGTACTCCAAAAGATATATATCTTATTTAGGGATTACATGGCTAGTGTTTATTTTATTTTATTTTGATCGCTTGACTAGATAATATGTTTCAAATCAGGCAGGGCCTCAAACATTATGATTGAAACAGCTAGGCCTAGACATTTGGTTAATTCAATAAAAATCGATTTGATCACATCAGTTATCAAGAATTTTGATTTTGGTAAAATGTTAACCAAATTTGTTGTCAAAAAACTAATAACCGACCAAAATCAGTTTTGTTTAACGGTTAACCGCAATACATATTGTACTTAGGGATGAAAACGAATAACCGACCAAAATCGGTGCGGATAATGCCTTTCCCATATCCTAATCCGCTTTTCTTTGTCGAATTCGGTGTAGAGCGGATAATACATGGACGTGGATGTGGATGCGGATTTTTTCGGATGTCGGAAGTGATCTGGATATGGAGCGGAACCGGATCGGAGATGGATTTAAATAGTCGAGTAACATGTGCATGCGTAGAGAATTATAAGCTTGTCAATAATTGATTTAGTAAAGAACCAAGAACAAGCAATAGATAATAAGCTTGCATTGCATTCCATACTGCGGCTATCACACTAATAATTAACACTTAACATGATATTTTCACTAAAAATGTTAAGTTATTAGCCAATAAATAATAACACCTAGCAAATTCTTAATTTAAAAATTAGAACATCAAACAACCACATCACAAAATAAGAGTTCTCAACTAACAAACTTTTTTAAATCCCAAATTCTCTAGTCTAGGGAGAGAAACTTTCACATATCCTATTTTAAACATCGGATAATCCGCATAGAAATTACGGATAATCCATATCCGCCGGATTTTACCTGTTCCATATCCTATCACGCATCCGCACAAAATTGGATTCGGATTATCCGTATCCGTATGGATATTAAAAGTTCTTCTCCACATCCTCAAAATTCACATTCGGATCAGATAGGAGAATTATCCATATCACTTTCACCCCTAATTGTACTTCAACAGAAGATAATGCAACAACATACTTATATAGAAAGCACCTAGTAATGTACTCCTTCCGTTCCAAATTATAAGTCGTTTTAACCTTTTTGGTACATCCAATTTGCTATGCATCTAGATATAATAATATGTCTAAATACATAGCAAAACGAATGAAATAAAAAAGTCAAATCGACTTATAATTTGAAACGGATGAAGTATCATGCGATAAAACAAAAAAATAACAAATAAAGTCTTTAGACACAATTTTAGTGTTTAATATAAAAAATCAGTTAATTCGATTATTGCCGGCTCAAGACCGAATAAATTTCATTTATGGGTCTGTTTGAATTCCTATCTGTAAACTTTAGAGCTCTAAAAACTTTAGAACACTTTAACTCACTTTTGAGGTCTAAAGCTCTAATGTGGGACGAGTTAAAATTTAGAGCTAACTTTATACTACTTGTTTAGAGCTTTAGCTCTAAAGTTTAGAGCTCTAAAGTTTAGAGGAGAGGATCCAAACTACGCCCATAAGGATTATCACCCGTTCATTTTGAAGCCTTATAAGACGTTTTGTTTTCTCATATAAAAGCCCATAAATTTCAGTTAAATCAGTTTAGTTCGGTGCCAGTTTCGGTAATTTTGCCCACCCCTCAGACAGCACAAAATCCAAATTTAAAACTTATTAGCATCCAAGAAATTCCAAACATAAACCATTTTGGCATACCATGATTTCCGGATGCAAACCAAAGAAGAATTGGGAATTCATGCAGAATCATTTTTGATATAATTCTAAGATGGGGCAGTAATAATAATTAATCAGGGTGAAATTCTACATCCTCTATGCATCGCCTAAGCCACTAGCAACATCAGTCTTATCAAAACACACACCACACGGTCCACAGCCTAGAGAAAATGAGAACCTATCGCTGGTAACAACTACCTCTATATGTTGTGCAATTGAATTACAATGGTTAACGATCACGAATCAGGGGCTACAACTCAGGAATCTAAGACCCAAAAAAGAAAAACTCATCTCACTAACCTACGTTTGAATTGTTCCCTGAGGGTGATCTCAACAAAGGGTGATGATTAGGAGCTGCCGAGTTGGGCATGCCAGGGTTGAACATCATGTTGGGTGTCGATGAGGATGAGCCAGGGTTGATGGCCGAGAGAGGCAAGCGAGGTCCGAATGAGAGCATCTGTTGCCGCTGTTGCAGCAGAGCCATCTGGGGATGCCCCTGCATGTTATTTGCATACATTGCCGGCATGCTGGACTGGGACACCGAGCCTGGCATCATCAACGGTCTAAGGCCGGTGGCCTGATTCATAGGGTTTGAAACCATACTGCTGCTGCCTCCAGGTATTGTACCACCTGTGGAAGTGAACCGGGTTGATAATAACCGGACACGCTGAGTTACCAGCTGCTGCCTCATCACCTCTAACCGCTCACTTTCCTTCAAGAGCGTTGTCTCAACCTCCGCAAACTGTTTCAATTTCAGCTCCAGTCTCTTTAACTGCATGTCCATAAAAATGAATAACAAGCTGAAAGTTATATCATATGCCCTTTATCAAGAATTACAAGTATGAAATTCAAAAAGATTTATCTAAGGAAGTGGTTCAAAGTCCTTCAAAACAAAACCTGTTTGAGCTTGGTTGAATCTTCCTGATAGTAAGGAAAGGGCCGTTTTAACCAGTGAGCTATACGTTTTTGTCAAACTTTTTTTTTCTCAGACACGCAGGACTGTGTATCATTATATTAAGAAAAATGGGGCAGGAACGCTTACACCACACAGACAAAACATTAGAAACTTAAGCAAACAGACGTTTCCTTTAAAAGGGAAGAAGACAACCACTACCAAAATTAAAACCCATTCAATCCCAGGCAAGGAGGTGATGGATACCTCGTGCCCTAGCGAAACTCCAGAAATGAAGCTCCTCACTAGCGAGCAACAGTGCTCTAGCTAGGTTAGGAGGTTTGCAGTTTGCCACAAAAAACACAGGGATTGCAAAGATTCCACAATGTCCAGGCCCCTGAGATGATGGAATTGAGGCCTTTTCTTAAGTGATCAGCTACCCTCGTGCTTCTGCCCACCAATCATCAAAGGAAATCTCATCAGCTAGGGGAGTGAAAGCCGACCCAGCGCAGAAGGATGAACCAAAAGTCTCATGTGAAGAAGCAGGTCAACACCAGGTGATTAATATTTTCTTCCTCTTGGTCACAGAAGGGGCAGAAGGTGGGATGTGGCAGCCCTCTTCGTGCTAACCGTTCAGCCGTCCAACACATCTCACGGGACACTAGCAATATGAAAAACAGCATTTGCCAGGCACACAAGTTTCCCAAATCCTATCATAAGGACTGAAAATTACAGTACCATGAAACAGGCTTTCATAGGAGGACTTTGATGAATATTGCCCATCACCAGAGAACTTCAAACGTGAGTCTTCCACCTCTGGTTGAAGCATCACTTCGGAGATGAGATCCCAAAGTGTGAGATATTCAGTGAAGAAATCACCAGATAGGGTGCCCTGAATATCCCTAACCCAGGTATGAGTTTTTACCAAACTGCCCCCTCAAGTTCGTAGTAAAAGATGGTTTTACCGGTAAGTTATAGGTTTCGTTTTTTAGATATCTATAATATTATGGCAGGACAATTGTTTTCTGTCAAACTACAAAACTACCAAGAATTAGCATGATCAGCCAAGAAATAAGCTCCAATTATGGTAAATGACAAACTTTGACAGTGTGAATTTGTTTTTTTTTCCTCAGTGGCTCTTTCATTCTTAAAACCTCCTCTCTTCTCAATGTTTGGTCATTTTTTTATAAAACACGACCATCACATGAAGTAACATATCAAAATACAAGGAAAAGACATCATGTTAAGGATGCTTGAGATTCTTTTTATTTTAACACCAAAGAACAAAAGGCTCCTCCAGAGCTACAACTACCATAGTTGAGAATCAGGGTTTTCTTTTTTCTTGTGAAGTCATTTAAACATGCAAAACACTGACACAGTAGCCAGACAACGATTGCAAAAGTATACCACGAAAATAAGATGGTCAGACACCAAAATAACTAAATTGCAGAATCCACAAACTTTTTATTGCAACAGACCTGATGATTTATGATGGTGGCAGATAATCTCTGAATTTCACGCTCCTCCTGGTCCGCAAAAAGCTTGGACTTTGTTGCTGCTGCTGACAAGCCACAGATTGCAGCATTTTTCACAGTTTCAGAAGAAATGGATGATGAGAGTCCTGTTTCACAAGAAGATTGATTGTATTTTACAACAACCTCTTGCACAATAAGATTGAAACAAAGGGAGGGGGAACAAAGCACTTACCATAGTTCAGATGAGTAGCATGACCCATAGCATCAATGCCTTCTGCATGCATCCTTAACAGAATGGAAAATACCATGTTAACAAATAGCTCTAGAAATGTGAGTGAGACCCCAAAAAACCAAAACAAATCAGGTGCCACTAAATAAAAAAAGAGTTACTGCATTCCAGCTATAAAACTAACATGGCATATCAAATCAGAAAATGTTCATTAATCAAGTCACTGGGCATCCCTTATTGCACAGGTGGCTCACCTGGAATCATCCCTTGTCAAAACCGATAATGCTGCACTTGCACAGGATGCTGCAACTCTTGGTCCTACTTCAGCAGCCAAAAATGCAACCTGCGAGAATAGTAAGACCAGAGATACAAATAGATCTTTACACAGATTGACCATTGACACATATATTATAATGACACAGAAAACTGCATGGTACGCAACTGCAACCCGCAGCTTGCAAGGGTTTACTAACAGAACTTGTGAACCTATTTGTTCCTTTTGTTCACCTTAATATAATGCTTCCAAGTCCCACCTAATGGCCCCTGTTTCAGAGTTAGCATCTTCACACTGAAATATGGTTATGCACTACATATTCCCCCAATAAGTGTACACATGGATTTATAATTATCACTGGAATAGTTAGTATGATTATTTTTTAATAGCTAATTCAGAGCTAAAAGTGGTACAGGCATACAACCTTCCACCCAGAATTTTTTAACAGCTTTTGATCAATAAAAGTACTGCAATAAGCTGTCTAGTCCCAAATTGAGTCAATTTCTAAAGTAATACAGCATAGGAAATGGATTACCAACCCCAGAGTCATGGTTAGCAACATGTAAATGGTAAATATTTTTCGTTTGAGATAGTATGGGCTTTGATTAAAAAACATTTCAGGCATGGAAAAGGTATGCGCATCACTGACGGCCATATAAACGAATAGTGAAGATAATTACATCTGTAAATGCTTTCAGACATTTCAGTATCCAAATTTGAATATAATGTACAATGACTCACCAGTGACATGACTGGATTAGCAGAATTAATGAATGGAATCTGGTTTCCAGGTTGGCTACCTTGAGGAAAGCAAAGGGAACAAATCATCAGTCAAAAATATAAAATCCCGATACGTTTTGCAACTATGAATACTGAAGCATAACAAAACTGAGAAGTTTGCTAGTTGAACAAATAGAAAACACACCTGAAGTACTGCCATTGGAATCTGAATGCAAAATTCCATTGCTTTGCATTCTGGATGGAAGGGATGCTTCTGGCACTTCAATGTTCTCTAACAAACAATCTTCCACCGGGAGACGAATATAATGGTGAATACATTGTGCTTTTGATTTTGTCCCAACATGACCTGCGATATGATTCCAGTTATCATTGAACTTCTCTATGCCCTCCAACAACAGCAAAGTTTCCTGATCAGTCCATCTGTCCCCATCAGTGTCTGATCCATCTTTCATCCCATCCACTCTCTGAAAATCTAAGCTTGAATGCCCAGTAACAAATTTTGCATTGTGGAAGCAGTCTGAACAAAGAGCAATGTCTGCCTGCTCCACCAGTTACAATAAGATAGCTTGTTAGTCTCATTTATATGCTTCTTTGATAAAGAGGGCTAGTTTACAGAAAAAAAAATCAACTAAGAGCCACCTTAACAGAAAGTGACTGCACTAAAATGAATCACTCTTAAAACAATGCATATCAAAACAGAGGACATGTATTAGGCAAATCATCATAAAGTATATAACACACTGAAATCAAATACAAAATCAATTCATACCAGTTATTAGGAAAACCAAATAGTAGTAGGATATAAATAAAGCTTCATAGCATGCCACGAACTCTCTCCAGCCACAAATAAATGTTGTTGATTATTATGTCAAACTACTTTGAAATAAAACATTCCAGCAAGCTGGACAAAGTATTTTGAACTGGAAGAAGCGTTTGAAAAATACACTTTTCCATTTTCCTAACTCATGACCAATAATATTAAAAGCCCTCTCAGAAAATTAGGTACATACAGGCAGCAAATAAAGGGGGTCAGCTAAACTTTTCAAGCATGTTTAAAAACTATAAAACATAAGCAACTGAACTTTACTCAGGCCTATTTGTATTTGGGTACCTAGATGAGACACCCTGTAGTAACATTCAGTTGTATAGGGTTACTCTACGATGCCTTTAACCAAATCATCAATTTCAATCTCATGGACTCTTGGTACTTCAAATCACAGGTTTAATAATTTAAAATACCATTACTATACCTTGATATTTTGAGGTGTAAGATACAAAATTGTTTGTAAATTCCTCGGCAAAATTATATAATAATCTCTGCTTTCCTTATCATTGCTATTTGAGTATAATCTTGTACCAATCAGTTCAGAATCAGATCATAGGAAACAACAATATCACCTCAAGCATAGTATATTGTTGTCCTAATCAGTTCCTTCTAGAATAGTGAGTCATGTTATAAACTAATGCTAAGTTTTGGATGTAATATAATCAATAGAGTACTCTGATCAATAACATAGTCTCATTCTACAAACTGAAAATTATGAATAGACCAGTATAAGGTCAGAAGTGTGAAGTGCATTGCATAATCAACAGTCCAGAAGATGCAAAGGAGCATTGAAATATGAAGAATAAAATATAACCAAGTAGCAATTATGATTGTGCACACCTCCTTTTGTGACTCATAGTGCAAGCTGGGTAAAGGTTGTGAGCAGTAACTACAAGGACTCTCTGATAAGCGCTCCCAGATCTTCTCGTCCAAATTTGCTGAATCAGCATCACCATTAGCCACAAATGGAGCAGATGAAGTTGACACCAGCGAAGATATATCATCCGCCCGGATACTGCATTTGGGCCGATCAAACAAAATCAAACCATCAATTGATTTCATTGGTGCAGATACCAACTGAAGCTCCCCTGTTATCTCTTCCTTGATGAGGGATGCTGCCATCCTCAGGCCACGGTGCACTGACCCTGTTGCAAGGTAATTAATGATCCCCCAAGATTCCAAGAACCTAACTATCCTACTCAGGTCATACAGTTCAGGTGTGCTTGTGACAAGCCCCTGGCACTCAGCAAACACAAGTCTTTTCCCAGGTCGCTCCAAATATTTCGCAATCACCTTATTCCTCAACATCATGTACTTCTCTGGTGTCTGCCCCTGGGATTTTCCAGAGAAGTACTGTGGCACAACCTGCCTCTCCAACCTGTGCACCGTCATTGGCACAAACCAATCTACAATTATGAATCAACAAAAAAAACCCACAATTTAAATTATCACTTTGTTCTAGTACCAGGTAGTGTGGTCAGTGGCAAACAATGTTTTTTTTTTTGTGGCAAGAAGAAACCTGAGTGCCTGGGCACGATGTGAAGTTTGCCATAGAACTGTTTGTGCACTCCGCATCCCTCCATCAGTGGAGGTGGGGCGCAGACATACGTGGACGGCTTGTCAGGGTCGTAGGACAGGGACGGATGGTCGGGCAGCGTCGCCGAGACCACCTGGAGTTGCCCGTTCGAAATGTTCTCGAGAACGGGTACCGGGGCTGGGGTGGCCGGAGCACCGTCGGAACTGGCCGCCGCACGCTCGGCGGCGATGACAGCCAGCACCGAGGGGTGAGGCCGGCCCACGGCGCGGCGGACGGCGGCGGGGAAGGCGGAGACGGGCTCGGCGGAGGAGGAGAGCACCTCCGCCGCACGAAGGTCGAGCGCGGGGTCGTCATCGCCGCCGCCGGCTAGGGTTCCTCCGCCCCCGTTGGCGGAGGCGGCGCGGGACGCCTCGTCGTCGCCGTTCGCGGCCGCGGCGGTGTCGGAGTCGTCTGAGTGGTCAGCCGGCTGCTTGGACGGGGAGGCGCTGGCGGCGGCGCGCTTCCGCTTCCGCCACTTGGCCCGCGCATCTGGAAGCGGGAGTTGAGGAGGGAGAGAGCGTTAGGGTTTTGGGAGTGCGGAAATTGCGAGGCGCGAAGGGGGGTCTCTGGCGGGGCGCGTACCTGAGTTGGAGGAGGCCTTGCGCGGCATCGTCGCCGGCGCACGCGGCGGCGGAAGAGGCGGAGGTGGTGGGCGCCCGGAGAGTGTGTCCGCGAGTGAGGACCACGGCGGTTGGTCGGGAGGCACGTGCGATGGCAGTGAGCCGACCGAGGCTTCAGCTCCTTCAAATTTGGGGCTCTTCCCTTTCGGTTTGAAGTTTTTGGAGAGGATTCAACTTGTTAGCGCAGGATTCAAATTCAATAGAATTAGAGTATCAGACCAAAATATGGTGGCACAGCTGGTCTTGCAAATAGATGAGCCATAGTATAGAAGGGAAGATGTCAACAAAGCTCTGTTCGCTTAAGCTTATCGGTCCAAATCAGCCTTACTTTTCAGCTATGAAAATAGTGTTTTTCTCTCACAACAAATTAGCCATACAAATCAGTCGCAGCAGCAATAAGTTCTACCGAACAAGGCCAAAATATGAGTTGGCCATGGGTCATTGGCCTTGAATGATATCGATTGCGACTTGTGAGCGAATTATCGTATGGCTAAAACAGGTAATAATTAAGAATTGTAGCATTAACAATGCGTCTAAAAATAAATATAGATGTAGAAGAAGAAAAAAGATCATTAGTAGTATACAATAACGCATCTTTTTTATGCTAGACTTCATATATCTCATCTACCCAATATCAAAGACATAACTTTATAGTTGTGGATTGATACTTTTTTAATTCACTTCTCCTATATTTCAAGTGATTGAATTAAAAAATGATTCATACAATACTTTTGTACCACCAATTTGTACAAGTAAATAATTATTTTAATAATTTATTATTTGTCTTTGTGTCATAGCATATCAAATTTATGTCGTTGTCTGACTATAGAAACAATTATAAATTGTTAATTGATTTTGTGCCAACACAAGTTAGATTTTATTGGTTTTGTGATTTTGTCTAATGGATTTTAAATTCTCGAAGTTGAAAGTTGCAGATTGTGCCTATAGAAATTACAATGAACTAAAACTGTAATTTTAATATATAATATATGCAATAACCGTCTTCTGAAAGAAAACTAAAATTCAGACACCTGAATTTTAGCAAATCCCTTTTAAATTTTTTCTGCTAATTAACTATCGGAGTTTCTTGCGTGCATTTAATGGCCCTGTTCGGCTTACCCCATATTCGGCTTGTTCGGTTTCTTTTTTTAGCCGGAACAGTGTTTTTCTCTCACAACAATTCAGCCGGAACAGTGTTTTCAGCCAGTTTCAGCCAAGTTTCAGACCAGCGAACGGAGCCAATACATGATGACTAATGTTCTTAGATGTATTAGGCATCAAAAAAATTACCAAAAGAAACCATGTTTTATGCCTTATATTCACAAAATATCCACGTTGCATTAATCCAGCATGAAAAAGGACAAGCAAAATATCAAGGCACGCAGTACACATGATCATCAATAGGTATTTTCGTTATACTTTTTGGCACGACTTTTTTTTTACAAACAACTAAACTTAACATTTGTAATGCATGAATTTGTGTGTCACTCTTATCCCTAAAATTGTTTTAGAACAATTTTGGTTGCTTTAGGGCCCGCACAACGCATGCATTAGCCCCATACTAACGTTAGGCTCCATGTTTACAAGAGAAAAAAAATCCCATCACAATGCATTCTCCGGCATTTGCTTTATATGTGCGAGTTGAGGACAATAATTCTTCTAGAGGCTAACGTGACCATCTGTGAGACCAACACATATGGAACCTCGCTGCAGATATGTTGGCTAGGCAGCCTATCAACATGGCTCGTTTGAGAAGCCCTTGGAAAAGCACAATAGTAGCAGCCAGATTCCATCTGGGATTCCAAATTCCAGTTGAGCAGATCACAGAATCCTTCATAACGAGATGGGCTTTTGGTTAGGTTATACAGTAACGTGTTTTCACTCTAAAAGTTCCATCCTAGAAATGTAACTCTGTTATAGAACGTGTGCCATAACGAAGTTACAAAGCACAACCTAACAAAATCTGACTGCAATGCCATAGAGTCAACTGCTGCACTCTGGAGGCATCTGAAGATATAGCATCACCTGGGAGTAGAAGAGGAAATATAACACTCAAGATGTAAAGTTGAGAAATGTTCATTGTCATATTGGGCATCCACAGGCACAGTTCAGCAGGATTTTAGGGCGAGTTCATCGCTTTTCAACCCATCACAAATCTACCAACATTGGAGCAGCATGGCGAGGCAGATTAGCCTTGGGCAGCATCTAAGAGGCACGAAAAGCTTTCGCCAGGGATTGCAACCACCGCTCCTCTTTATGAACTTAGAAGACCAGCGTTTGTGGCATGTTGAAAAGAGCACGAATAGTCTCACTGGCGACATCCAACAGCTGTAGATACTCATCTGCCCCATCAACCAAGCACTGTGAAATCATCCAAAAGGGGAAAGGTGAGAAATGTAACATCACAGATACTATGTGATACATGTGTGGATACAGTTTCAGAGACTTGCTACAAGATAAAAAAACATGCAACTATTATTTCTCAACTAGTCACGTGGAAGAAAAAAGTTCTAGGTTTCCCTTTAGAAGAGTACAAGTCATGGGAAACAAGAAAAGGACGAACATGATACAACTGTAGTACTGTAATTTTAGTTGGACAAACCTTATCAGATTCCCCAAGCTTTTTACATATCCTTGCCTTTTGATCATCTGGAATATCATCCGCGCTAACAATCACATCTAGAAACTGCACAAGTACTTCAGTTAGCAGCAGTGACAGATGAAATCAACAAGAATAGTAATTAACTAGAATATGACATCTAGAAACAAAATAAATAGATGACCTGCGCCATCAGCTGTGAGACTGGATATCCATCTGCTATAATGTTGCTAACTTCCTTGTTTGCCACGTCAAATTCACCAGATCCGCAGGCCGCAAGCAGTGACTTGACAACATCTTCAGGGATAACCTGACAGAGGGAGACAAAAGTGATAAATGGACAAGTTTGATTTCCCTTTGTTCAGGTCACCAATTACTTGCATGATAAAATTTGTCATGATATAAGATATTTTTCTGTGGAAAAGCAAAATTCCCTTTCAGCATAAACATTTTTTTGCTATGTGTGTAAAACTTCATTGAAGGCTAGAACTACACTAAGTTCTGGTGGGACAGCATCATCAAGCATGAATTAACTTTTTATAACCTCAAGCATCAAGCAAAAAATAACATTACTGTCTCAATGGAAATCATGAATTGATCATCACACTATACAGGAACTAGTAAATTGATAAAATTAACCTATTCGCAAATAAAAGAGGAGAAAAGTGAATGGTATTGTACCCCTGAAACACTGATCAAGTCACTGGAAGAGATAGAAGATCCAAATAAGCGAGCTGCACTCTGCAACAAACCAAAAGTATATGGAACTACAATCAACTGAACAGCTTAATGCAAAAGAGTAGATTTGGAGAAAAATCATACCTGAAGATAGGTTATAGCACGACGAAGATCACCTTGAGAAATGGCACTCAGTGTGGACAGCGCCTAATTAGAGAATTCAAAGCATCGAAACCTAAGTAATTATTAAACGAAAGAATGCTCGAAACAATTGACCCGATATTGTCATAATAATGTATGACATCTGACTCATCGCGAATAAGGCTAATTTAAATACCTGAGCATCAAGATTGAGACCTTCTTCATTGCATATATGCATAATGCGGCTGCTCATCACTTCTTCTGAAAGAGGCTTGAACCTAAACTTTGCACATCTCGATGCAAGTGGTTCTATTATCCTGTAACAATAACAATCATGAATCACAAAAATTCAATACTTGCACCATAGAAAAATAATAAGATCACGTTGACAAAGTACCTGCTGATATAGTTGCATATAAAAAAGAATCTGGTCACTTTGGAGTAAGTCTCCATGGTACGCCTCAAAGCATTCTACAGAAGGATATAAAATATCACCAACTTCCCATATGTATTAGGTCTGAAACATTTATTACATATAGAAGAATGTTGTGTGGCAATATACCTGGGCATCTTCTGTCATTGAATCTGCTTCATCAAGTATAATAATCTTGTAAGGTGGGCAGGGATAACCACTGAAGTCCATCACAACAAGAAAACTAGTATGGAATACAAAAATTGGATGAGAATGAAAAGCTTTCTAATTTTGACGAGCTTACGCTTTCCGTGCAGTACCAACAGCAACAGCAGCAAAGTCCTTAATTTTCGTCCTCACCACATTAATTCCACGATCATCACTAGCATTGAGCTCCAAAACCCTTGACTTATACAGCTCTGGACTGCATTGTCCAAACAGGAGAAGAAAACTGAGTCCTCAAACCATCTGAGAGTAGTGTTGTGTGTGTTTTTTTTTTTCAAAACGAGACAGTTTCTAATGTCATTTCCTTAATTACTAGCATGAATATGCGAATTTCATGAATAAATCTGAGAAATTAATCACCACATCCACATGCATAAAACAGATAAGAGAGGCAATGCTGACTGTCTGATAGTCATTCTCAACAAGTTAAAAAAATTGTGAGTTAAAGAGGAAATCATACTCTGCTACTTTTGTATTAGTCAGAGTTCCTATTAAATGGCTATTTTAAACACATATAGTTTAATTTTGCTGCTGTTATGTTGCATCAAGAAAATAACTTGACTATGTATCATTCGACTCAGTGATAAGCACCAACATATACATGGGTTGAGGTTGTACAAACAAACATGCCAATCTTCACCCAAAAAAAAATATTATAAATTTCGAATATTTTGATGGTCCATCCTTGATGGAAATAATCAACCTTCCAAAAAAAAAACAAATTTTCAAACACATATGTAGAGCCTCTAACAGGACCTCCAACAAATTTAGGGCCTGTTTGGTTCCACCCCCTAAAGTTTAGTGGCCCCTAAAGTTTAGTAACCCCCTGTTTGGTTATAGTGACTAAAGACCACTAAAGCAGCTGTCCCATGTACACTTTAGTCACTTTTAACAACCCCTTGGTGACTAAAAGCCACTAAACTTTAGTGGCTCCTAAACTTTAGTTGGGGTGTTTGGCATTTTAGTGACTAAAAGTGACTAAAGTTTAAGGGGTGAACCAAACAGGCCCTTAAGCATTCAAGCTAAAAAATGCTTAGGGAACCTTAGAATGGGCTGAAAATTCAAGTAAATTAGGGATCTCCACAACTGTTGCTGTTCTTTTGACCATTTTAACAGAAAAAGGAGTATTTTGTTTGGCATTGAAGGGTATATAATCATCAGTAATATCAAAGGATCAACTAAAGCAAGCTGCACTCGCCATCAATTGCTCCATTACAGTAGCAACTGGCAAGTCTCAGACAATCCAAGATTATATAGCACACTACTCATACTACCACAACCAAATTAAGAAAGCGTACACTAAAAGAAAAGGGTCCAGCACGAGGGTATACCCGTAGAGCTGGTAGGCGATGGCGAGTGCGGTAGTGGTCTTTCCTGTCCCCGGCGGGCCGTAGAAGAGCATGTGCGGCAGCTGCAAGTGACCAAACAGCAAATAAGAAAATCTCCAAGGGGGTTCCACGAATAAAAAGAAGAAATCTTGTGGGGGCGGAAAAGGGGTTAGGGTTTAGCGCTTGCTCTCATCGGCGGTCTGGAGGGTGTTTGTGAGCACCCGAATCACCTCCTCCTGGTGAGCCACATCCTTGACCTGCCTCGGCCGACTGCAACCCCAGCAAGAACAGGCGCGATTAGAGAGAACCGCCAGTGCTTCATTCCAAATTCCGGGGGAAGAGACAGAGGGGTGCGGGCTTACTATTTCTCCACCCATGGCTGCGACATCGGCACGAGCGGCGCCATCTGCTACTCCTCTGCCGCAGCGGTCGCCGCCGTGCGCGCGGGCGGTGGTGGCGAGTGGGCGGGTTGCTCCTGCGTTTTCGTGCGCGCTGCGAGTGGGCCAGTGACCTGGAGCTGGAGCCTGGAGGGCAGGGGCGGCCGGCGCGGTACCAGTGCGACCTGGAGGTGGAGGGCACGGACGGGATGGGCGGCGCCGCGGTGGGATAGGCGGCCTAGCCTCCGGCGGCGTGCGGCGCAGCGGCGGCCGGCTGGGTGGCGCGCCGGCAGGCAGCTAGCTCCTCCGTCCCCGCGACCTCGCCTCCTCCCGTGCGGCCGCACGCTCGTGCGACTGTGCGAGGGAGACGGACAGGCGAGCAGGGATGGGGAGATTTAGGGCGCGTTTGCGACCCTGTGCCGAGGCCCGGCTGCGCCCGTGGGCTGCAACTTGCCATGTGGTTGTGGCCCGCGCGGCCCTGCCTTCCGAGAGTCAAAAACATCCTCTCCGTCTAGCCCTCTGAAAACGACCAAAACCCTCGTTTCTTTGGAGCTGAGATCGTGACGGCGCACGCAGGTGATTTTGGGCGGCGGTGGGGTGGCTCGCGCGGGCTCTGGCGGGAAGGGGAAACTTCTTCGCGTGCGTCCTCGCTCCCCGCTCCGGCCGCCGCGCGTGAAGCGAAATGGCGGCGATTTCGCCGGCCTTTATATACGGGTTCCCACTCTCCACTTTCTCTTTCTTCTACTCGGTGCTTGCTCTTCCACCTCCCTCGTGAGAGACCAACGGTGAGTGGTGGTGCGTGGCGGCGGCGGCGACCTCCGGCTGGTTGTGGGTTTGGTCACCGGCGCTGAGGTTCTTCGCCGCGTCCCCGCTCCGGCTGCTGCTGGGACTCCGTAGCGGCGGTGTTCCTCTTCTTCTCCGTCCGCATCTGCTTCGTCTTCTTCCCGATCTGCATCCTCTACTTCCATATCTGCCTCCTCTCCGTTGTTTGGACCCCGAGCCAAGGTGAAATCGACCCCCAATCTTCTTTTTTGTGGTGTTTCTTGAAGTTCTTAGGGTTTCTTGTTCATTGTTGTTCATGATCTGTTAGGGTTTTATACTTGTTATAACTGCTTCATGCTCCTATTAGGGTTACTTGTACCTTACTGTTCTTGATTTGTTGGGATCGTGATCTGTTAGGGTTGTTGATCTGTTTCAAATTAGTATTGTACCTTGCTGTTCATAACTGTTTGATGCAGTTGTTAGTGTTACTTGTACCTTGCTGTTCTTGATCTGTTAGGGATGTTGATCTGTTTCTAATTACTATTGTTCTGAGTTTTTTGTTCCATCATTGGTCGATGATGTTGTCCAAATTTAGCACTGGGAGGCATCACATACAAGATGCAGCCGTGCTTTTGTTCATATGCATTCATTTCACATTCATGTTGATGCCTAGCAGGGTACATTAAGCTGAAATCATGTTACATTTTTACATGCTGGTAGATGGATCTGTCTTTGAGCCGTGACATGCTGTGTAGGAAGGCAGTTGCCTTGACTGTTGTTATGGTTTTCTTTGTATCCACTAGGCTGAAAAGGAAAACCCCTGAACCTAAAACCCCACTGCCTGATCCTATAGCACTGGCCCTGATTAGGGATGAAAATGAACAGCACAGACAGAGAACACTGAGAATGATATACAACTCTACTGATTCAGAGTGTATTTCTATGATTAGGACGAAGAGAGCTATTTTTTTAAGTTAGCGAGAACTTTTAGAGAATGGAGTCTTGTCACTGATAGGGAGGGGGTGTCAGTAGAAGAGCAGGTTGCCATGTTTTTACATGTTGTAGGGCACAACCAAAGATTTAGGGTTGTCCACCAGTCCTTTAGGAGGTCCATCCAAACTGTCCACAAGCACTTCCATCAGGTGTTGTATGCTGTGGGTGAGCTTAAGAATGAAATGATAAAGCCAGCTAGCACTACCACTCACCCAAAGATTCTTAGAAGCCATACATGAAATCCATATTTTGAGGTAATTGTATACCCTGGGTTCATTAGTTATATTAGATCTGTTGCAATGACTCATCCATGCTTTTTAGGATGTCATTGGCTTTATAGATGGCACTCATTTCCTAGCAAGGGTTCTTAGGGCCCTTTGGCTTAGGACCTTCCTGACCAAAAACTACTAACTACACATGAAGGGCTAGAAGGCCAGGAGGAGGTTAACTGTAGAGATGTATAGTTTCTCCACCCCCCTCACCCACTCTCTCTTCTTTTGACAACAGGAGCTTTTGTGCAGTCTACTTGTTCTTTTGACACCTGACCTTGATGGTGTAGTTTGCCTAGGAGGGTGGCTAACAATAGGTAAGGATTTAGGAACATTTGAGCCCTTGGCTGTTGGGATGAACTTAGTATTGTAAGAAACTTATTTGTAGCCTATGTTGGCTACTTTTTATTTGATAACTAGTTGCCTATTTGTGTTGTTTATGCCCTGGTGGTAACTGTGGGATTTAAAGGCCTATGATGCATAAAACAGACATGAGGTGGCTACCTTATTCTTGTTTTGATGGTTTTGTTGTTGTGTTTTGTTCTTTATTTGCCTATCCTTCCATTCTACACTTATGCTCAGTTGTACTCCATAGCAACAACATCCTCTTGTGATGGCTGATGGCAGTGAGTGCAACTGATCAAAAGGTCTGTATGGTAGTGAGTGCAACTGTTGTTTATTTGCCTCTTTATTTGGTTCTTACAATTCTTGGTAGCCACCAATGACTAAACAAGGAAAAAACCACCAAACTACTAAGCTGAGCCTAATTTTTTTATCAAGTAGCCGATGATGTTCACCATCATTTAAACTGAATGGTTGACTGAGGCATATCATTCAGACCACTTACATGTTCTACATTTGGTTGGTTTCAGAGAATGCCTCCTTGCTATGTGGTCTTTGAAGGGAAGAAACCTGCGATTTATTTTACATGGTATGAGTGTGCTAAGCAAGTGCTTAGGAAAGAAAGGGCTATCTATCAGAAGTACAACAACTATGATTATGCTCTTAGAGATTTTAATGCAAGGGTACCTCAAGAACCCTTGCTGTTACCAATTGATGCCCCTCATGGGGATGCATCAGCATCCCATGAACTGGTGATGACTCAAGGTTCGAAATCTATCCTCATTCACCTAGGTTGCAAGGTCATTGTGCAAAAAATGTTGTCATCTTGATCTTGTTTATGGTTGTAGTTGGTCATCACTCAAAAGTTTGTTCATGTGCCACAATTTGTTATTTTAATTAGGTGATGATGACACAATAGGATGATCTGCATTAGGCGGCTACATGCCACTTTGATTCATATACTCTCTTTTCTCGTTAGCTTGTTGCCCTTCTAAACTTGCCAAACTACTTAATTCACGCCATCGTTCTTAATTTGCTTCTTTGATTATGCAATGTAGCGAGCAGCGTATGTGTTGATTAAATGGAATTAGTCCGAGGCCTATGTCTTTTGTACATTTTCATTCAAAGTGTTTGCTTCTCTATTGATCATCTTTGTTCTTCCTTCTCTTTGGGCAGACCGAGCATAGCAATTTGGCAAACACAATCTGTGCTTTCGGCAGGTTGGTGGCGGTTGGCGTTTGAGCCCGGTGAGTATTGGGTCACAAACACACCGCTTCGCTTGGGCGGGCTGAATCAGTATAGGTGCATAAAACAAAATTGCGTTGCAGGTGAGATTAGAAGCGAGCCCACCTTACCTTTGGTCCGTTTAATTTGGCAGTCATCTTTGGTCCGCCAAAGCATAAACGCGCCTTAACTTTTTAGCAATATAACAAATGACACCTCCTCAAATAGCACTTTAACGGATGCCAATACATTTTCACCAGCACAAAGAGAAAACGGCTACAAATTTACCACTTTTGCTTACGTGGCACACCAGCTCTTCATGCCAGCGTGGATTTGAGTCAACGGGGCGTGTGAAATGTCCCTTGTGCCCTTTTCCTCTCCACCCATGCAGCTGGCATTTTCGCCCCGTGCTCCTAGCGGCTGCGGCAACTCACGCGCCCAGCGTTGGCCACGCTGATAGCCCCAGGCACCTATAGCGCGACACCTCATGCCCGGTGGCGGCGATGCTCCGGCTAGGCGGTGGCGTATTGCTGCCCGCGCGCGCCCGGCGGCGGCGGCGCGGCAAGATTGCCGTGCCTCGGCGGCAGCTTCGCGCCTGGCGATGCCCGCGCTCGCAGCCCAGAATACGGTAGCTCGTGCCCGGCGAACTTCCGATCAGTGGCTGCCTCCGCACCAGCGCTTGAGCTCGTCCACGAACTCATCGAAGTTGCGCCGCGACGAGCCACCGGGCGTCACGTCAGCCTCGAGTGTGCCCCTCAGCTTCTTCACATGCTCCCTGAGCTTGACGCCGTCTTCCCCGCCCATCACCCTTCGATCCGCCTTCACCTCGTCGGCGCGCGCGCGCTGCGCGGTCCCCGATGGACACGCGGCGCGCCACTCCCAGACGACAAGGCACCGGTTGGTGATCTCGGTCCGTGGCGCCGGAAGCACAAGATGGGCACGCCCGCCCATGCGCTCTCCAGATGGAGTTCGGTACCGCGATGCATATGACGGTTGCGCACGGCGGCGGCGTGGAGAACACCACGGGACCACGAGCCCCGCCCAGCAGCGACGCGGCGAACCCTCGGGCAGCGGGTCCGGGTCGTCGGAGCTAACGATGTCGGCGCATCACCCACGAGAAGAAGCGGCGGCTGGCGGCGGTGCGTCCGACCACCGGGAGTAGTCGGACTTCGGCCCACATGGGCGTGGCCACGGCGCTGCAGCGAACCTCGCCGGGAAGGTGGGCGACCCCGCGACGGTGGCAGAGAGCGCGGCGCTGCGCGGCGACTGCGCCACAATGGTGGCCGCTTAGGGGCTCTGCGACGGCGCGCGCCGCGTGGAGTCCCAACCACTGAAAGGTGTCCGGGCCCGCGCACGGGTCCATCACCGTGTGGGTCCACGCCCGTCCCTCGACACCGCGTGCGTCTACACCACACGCCAGGTTGCTCATACGGCGAAGCTGCGCTAGCTTTGGCTCCAGCTCCACGAGCTCGCGGTCAAAGGTCGTCGGCCAGCTGCGGCCAGTCCACGGACTTGACGACAAAGGCCTCGCGGGTGGCGCGGGACGTGCAGCCGTGGTGCGGAGGTTGGCCTGCAGGGCTCCAACCGAGCGCGTTAGCTACCTGCGGACGTGCACATCGGCAACGACGGGGTCGTGGTGGTTCCCAGCGGCGCGGGTTCAGGCGAGCGTGCGCCATGGCAAGGTGGCTAAGCGGCGAAGCTGGAGGCTCGGCTCTGCCCGCAAGCGCGTGTGGTAGAGGGAACGGCGGTGGCCGAGCTTGAGGCTCGTGGCCATGGCAGCCGGTGCGCATGCGACCTGCTGGCTACACGCGCACGCGGTGGTAGCGGCGACGGCCCGACTCCGGGGCTGCTCCGGTGGTCTCCGGCTCGGGCGAGGTGCGCCGGGCGGAGAGGAGGACGAGGCGGACGCGGTGGTGCATGCGGTTGGGGTGGAGATGGCGCGGATACGGGCCATGGCCATGGCGACTGTGCGTTCGAGCAGAGAGAGCAGGGGCAGGAGAGACATTTGATGTCCGTACGCTGACTTCGATCCCTGCTGGCGCGAGAGCTGGCGTGCCACGTGAGCAAAATTGGCATATTTGTATCTGTTTCCCGTCTTTACTGGTAAAATTATAACAACAACCGTTGAGATGCTATCTGAGGAGGTGCCATTCTTTATAATGGTAAAAAGTTAAATCTCCCGCAGGGATGGGTGAGGCCTGAGGAGAGTGAGGACTCCAGGTTTGCTGCTGGGCCTTCGTTATTGGGCTGAACAATACATCGTATATGTAATACTCCGTATTACTGAGCCAAAGACTAGGGCCTGGGCCCTAGAGGGCCTTGGCTGCAGATCCGCTGCCTCTTTCCACAAGGATTTTTTGGACCTCGGTGGCCAATCGGCCAGGCTACCCAGCCGTAACCCATGCGGCTCCACAGGATCACATTAGTTTTAAATCTCCCGCTATAGCTCGCTGTAGCTTTTTGTGGTAAAGTGCCACTATTTGAGTTCATGTATAATTTAGCCGCTATAGCCTGATATAGCTTCGCTATTAGCTGTTTTAGAGATATACCGCTAAACACCTTAGCCCGCTATTTAAAACATTCTCCCTCCTTCCGAATAAATACCCGTCTCGCTTTTCTGAACAGTTAAACCTTTTAAAGTATGATCAAATTTATATAAAAATATATTAATATTTATGATGTATAATAAGTATTATTAGATTGAGTATTAAATATACTTTTATAATAAATATTTGAATATATAAATGTTGATATTTTTTTTATTTTTAGTCAAATGTTTGACTCCTCGGAAGTGAGATATGCATTTATTTTAGAATGGAGGGAGTAGTTTTTTTAGTATCGGAGTACTTAGGGGCCTATTTGGGACTGCCTGAGTCCCCGCTTTTCCAACTCTGCTCCAAACTTGTCTAGATAAACAGGTCCAATTTTAAAATATTTGCTCCAAGAAAAAGACGGAGCTAAGGACCAACTCCATATTTTTTAGGAGCTCCTCAAGAGTACTCTGGAAACAAGGCTTATGTACCTCCTCATAGAGCTGGTGGGAAATTACCCACCGCTGCCACTCATTACACAATCCTCCTTGTCGATTCGACAGTTCTTTTTTCTTGACGTTCTTCTCCCACCTTCGCTCGTGACTTCTCTGTTCCGCAAGCGTAGAAGCCAGCACGAAACCCTAGCGTCGTCGCCCTATTCTGCCTACCTCCGGTGATGCTCTGGCGAGATGATGGCCAGGATGGATAGATCCGATGATGTTGGTCAGGATGGATCCCTTGTTGAACCCCAAATCTTGTCTATCTTGTCTTCCCCGAACTCCCAAATCCCTAATCTTTCTGCTCATGAATCTACTCCGGCGCCAGCGCCGAGGGTTCGGCAGCCAGTGGCCAGCGGCAAGCGACTAGTTCCTCGCGGCGGGCTGGCAGTGCCTAGGAGCAGCTGATAGTGGCTAGCGACGGTGCGACTAGTTCCTCATGGGGGGCGGCCAGTGCCTAGGGACGGGCGGCCAAGCTGGGGCCACGACTGGCTACGACCTCTTAGAGGTGAGTTTGAATTAATTTTTAGATAGAATGTTATTTATTTGTTCTTTAGGCTCGGTTGAACACCAATCTTTGCCATGCCAATTTTAAAGCAAGCCAAAATGTGGGTACACCAATATTAGGGCAAGCCAATATTTTGGTAAGGTAACTAAGGTTGGTACTTGTCTGCTATCAGCAAGAGAGATCAATGTTGTCTTGCCAAAATTTTGGAAGAAATTGCCGATGTTTTGGCAGCAAACCAATTACATGACAAATCCTTTGAACTTGCACTTGTTTTTGGCTTGAAAGTTGCAACCAAGCAGGCCCTCTCTTTTTTTCTGCTTCGATGAGGATTTGTTTCTGAAATGTAATGCAAAATTGTTTCATAGCATTAGAAGATGTCATGGAAAAATCACTTCCTAGTAAGATACGGATATGAAAGAGTTTATTTTTACAAAATTTGTTATCATTTTTTTGTGAATGATTTTTAAAATAATAAGATAGAGCATACAACGTTTAAGGGCAAAATTGGCTATTGTCACTACAATCTCCTATTCTGTAAGCAGAGCATAGCTACATGTTAAATAGGTCCACCTGCTCATCTGCTCTGGTAACTCCAGAGTGGAGCTGCTCAAGGACGGTAATAGAGCGGATTCAGACCGGGTCGAGTCTCCACGGACTCCAACTCAAAACTGCCCCAATATCATTTCGCGTGATAATCCAAATCCGAAACCAAACCCGGTGGTTTCCCGGAACCCGATTGGTTCCCCTAAACCTAAAACCACCACTATATGGCAATACAAAAAAAACAATGAAGATTTTCTAGCAACAAATGCATGATATATTACATGTTCACATGTATAAACAAGAGGTAATAAACAACACAAAAATTAATGCCTTAACTTAGAACAAACTTAATAGTTACGCAAACAATTTATATTAAAAACACATGAGTTTCTGGTCTATTTCGAACCCCCATTGGATATCCGCGTGTGGAAACCGAAACCTGAAACTGAACCGATAAGTTTCGGGTCCGACAAAAATCATGGTGGGGAATCAAACCTGAACACGGACCCGCTGGACCCAAAATCCACGGAGCCCGTCCCAAAACCGCCCCACTGCCATCCCTAATGAAACCCTAGCTAAGTGTCTATTTGGATCTGTCCACCTACTAAGGGGTAAGTACATTGACACAGGTAAGCAGTCTCATATGTTGTCTTATGCAGTGCCACATTGAATGAAAGAGAGAGAGCGAGGTAAGAGAAAGAGGTGGTTGTTTTGCGAAGCAACTACCTCATGAGCTAAAATTTAGGACTACGAGACAACTTATACACCATTGTACAAGTGGTTGTTTTTAAAAGGCATGTCATCCAACTCACAAACATTGTTGTATGCATATAAACTAAGGATCCTAGAATTACTATGAGACAACTTAAAAGATAAATTATTGTACTTGTTTCCTCTTAAGTCGTCTCACAATTACGTGACCCTGCATAAGACTATCTACGTGACAATACCAATGCACTTGCCCTAATAGGTGGTTGGACAGTGAGTTAGAGGTGTATATCTAATATATAGCAGTCTTTTAGTTATTATTAGCAGGACTGTTGAATCGTCTAGTATTAATTTTAGCTGCTAATTTTTAATGCTAATGGATGTATGAGGCCCTAAATGAATGCTAAAGGATCGATGAGGCCTTAAATCGGAAAGAAAAACCATGAAAGGTAAAAGAAATAGGAAATCAGCGCCAGCTCCCACTTCCCCTCTTTCGACCGATGGAACATGGTAGGCCGATGGCGGCGCGGCGGCGGCTCGGGCGTTTGGTGCACCCGGGCGGGCGAGCTTTTGGAAGTAATCTACGAGCACTACGAGGACGCGCTCTGCGCGCTGCCGTTGGAGGACATGCCAGTGCTTGCCCCGCGCCTCCTCGACGCCGGCGTGTGCATCGGATTCACTGACCCCGTCACCAACATGCTCTTCTTCCTCCCCGACACCGAGGAGGCTGGTGAGCCCGCGCTTCTCGAACCCGAGCCCAACGGCGCCAAAAAGCAGAAGCGCAAGCGGAAGAAGCTGAAGACGAAGGCCTTAGGGGAGGCAAGGGTGAGGGAGGTCCTCTCCAAGATCATCACAGGCGACGGCCCTCCTCTCCGCCGAAAGCCTGGACCCTTGCGGAGCGCTCGCTGGGGGGCCTCCTCTGCTTCCTGACATCCTATTTCTGCCACCTCCCCACTTGTGAGGCCCTGCGCTATCTCTGTCTGGCTTGGGCCGATCTCCTCGTTGCAGTTCGCCTCATTCAAGATGATCGTTGCTATCGCCACAGCGACGAACTCTGTACCTGCTCACTTGCTGTCAAGACGTCTCTCAAATGCGCTGCCTGTTTAGCAATGCTGCACAATTTTGATGCCTTTATCACCAGCTGCTTTGCGCTAGCGTCTCGTATCAAGTTGATTACCTAGACTTTGTCAGCAAAGCGCCATTGTCGCCTTACTACTCAAGACATCTGCGGGTTGTCCACGGTTCTCAAGAAGCCACTCAAGCTCAAGAGGTCAGACAAATACACACCATGAATCTTGCTACTGAATGTTTTCATGGCCGAGAAATCAATGGAAGAATTGAGAATGTGCCGGGTGAGCCGACGGAGTCACTTCGAGGTGTTCTTTGATACAAGCGTAGATCTAGCGGGTACAATCTTTTTTACTTATAATAAAAGATGTAGTTTATCCTAGTACATGAAAAAATAGAATAACAGAGAGGAGAGGGTGAGAGGTGAGATATCACCGACCGTTGGAGGGCTTGACGGACGAGCTGGAGCCATCCATGGCAATGTTGGTGTTGCTGTGGAGTCCGGTGGTGCGGTCCAGCAGTGGCCCGGTGTCCTGGCGGAGAAGACGGTGACGGCTTCTCATCACTGGCTGCGCACCCTCTAGATCGGTGTTAGGGTTTTATCGGTGGGGACTGTAACTCGGTCAACCTCGTGAAGAGAGCCGCTGGCCCCACCTCTCTTTATAGCGTAATGTGACGGAGGCCCACCAACCATGTAGGGTTGGATGCCTCCGATCAGGGCGCGAGGTCAAGGCCCAACTCGACCGTTGGGTCGAGCTGATGAGATTACCGCTAACAATCTCCCTCTTGATCTCATCTTATTACTTAAACTTAACTTACTTACTTTATCTTGTTCCCATTCCATCATAGATTAGTGCATAGAGCGTGCCTTATCGTTACGGTCAGTTACTATTAGATTAAACAGTTACAATGCATCTCTCTGTTTTAAAACAAATTCTCAAGTAGGCCCTTATTATCTAGGAATCATAAGCTTTCCTTTAAACCCATGTCGGCTAAGTGTTCTCTGAACACGCTGGGTGATAAGCCTTTTGTAAGCGGATCCGTGAGCATCTTTTCTGTTCTTATATGCTCAAGACTAATTATATGATCCCGGACTTTATCTTTCACAACATAATACTGCTTATTGTTGTGAGCATAATATACTGCTGGATTATTATCGCAGTATAACTTGAGTGATTTATGTATGTCGTGTAACACCTCCAGTGTTACATGAGCCCTTTAGCACTAAATAAGTAATTATTAACTTATTAATAATAAATTAGAGCAAGATTAGAGTAGAAGAGAACTCAAAAATAGAATGAAATAAAATACATTGTTAAATAGAACGATATATATATAGCTTATGAATCTAATTTAAATTCGAGCTTTGTTGAAAATTTTCTTATGCCAAAATCTTGCTAATTGTCTAAATTAGTAAACCGATAGAGATATATATATATATATATATAGGTATATATACACTCACGTATTTCATTTTGATAAGCATGCTGCTATATTAATTAAAGTAGTGTACAAACTTATTTCATTCCGAGTGTATCTCTATAGATGAGTATATATTTAAACATACAATAAATATATGCATGCGTGTATGGATATTAGTGATAAAGAAATAATGTCATATTTGTAATTACATAATTATTTATATATTTTGGTAAAAGAAAAAGAAAGAAAATGGCAAAACACACGTACACAACACACTCATGGGCGCCTGTGTGCACGCCTAGCCTCGTCATTGCCTTGCTGCGCGCTGGCCTCGTTGCCAGCCTCGCCTCTGCGGCCGCGTTGCCGATGTCGCTTCTCAGCAGGCTGTCCCGCTGCCGCTACCGCGTCCGTCTCCTCACCGTGCCCACCGAGCCGAGTGCCATCAATACGCATGGCCGCTGTGACTCGTGCTGCTGGCGCTACGTACTGCGCTGACCACGCCCTGCACTGCTCCGTCCGTCGCCTTGCTGCTGCCTGCTTTGGCCAGTGTCGTCACATCATCTTGAATGGTGCTGCACATAGCCGTGGCCCCGGTCACAGTGACGATGGGATGCGTCGCTGCCTAGCCTTGCCCTATCCTCGCTACGACCGTGCGCGCACAGTGGCGCCCAGGGCGCCCTGCTTGCGTCCGTTGCCCTGCTACGGCGTCACTGCTGTTGGTCCACGCGTTCCTCGTGGCTGTGACCGAGGCGACGTTGAGCTGCAACTGTCGCTCGTTTCACCTACCCCTGCCGCAGCTCATGCCACGCTGTCCCTGCGTTTGCGCTCACGTGGAGGCCGAGCCCTCGCGCTGCTTTCCCCTCCCTCTCTGCTTGCCTCTTACGCGGGGCCACCGTCGCCATGCCTCCTGCCCATCCGTCGCCCGGAACCCTCGCGCGCACGCGCGAGCGCTCTACAGTCCCACAGCGCTGCCGCTCTTGAGCCCCACGTTGCCCCACAGCGGCCACCGCCCTGCTGCTGATGCCACTGCAAGGCTCGACCTCAACCATCGGTGTTTCCACTACTCTGCCCTCTCCGCGCTCGGACGCCGGCACCATCACCTCCTCCTCGCTCTTCGCCGTGCCCCATGCGCGCTTGCCGTAGCCCGCGTCACCTGGAGCCGCCGTGGCCCCTGCTCGGGCCATTGCCACGCTGCGCGCACGCGGCCAGGCCGCTGCGTCCTGCCCCGGCACGAGCAGGGCCTAGCGGGGGGCACACCATGTTTGCCCGGTGCTGAGGAGCCCGCCCTCGCCAGCCACCGCGCCCCGCAGCACTACCACCGCCTGCTGCCTGGAGCCGGTGAAGCAGCCGCCAATTGCCAGCCATCGCGCCCGCCACTACATGCGGCCGTGTCTCTACGGGCCACGGTGGGGATAGCCTTGGCCACACCTGTGCGCGCCCTGATCCGCCGCTACCCCACGCCGTCTCCCCACCACCGGCTGGTGCGCAGGATGGCCGGGATTTGGCCGGTCGAGCCCGTCGCGTGCCTCCTCTGTTCGTAGAAGAAGAAGAGGAGGTGAGAAACAAGAATAGAAACTAATATAGGGTTCTAGGTATATAAATGTGACTCACATGAATAGTGTATGCTAGATTGCGGATCGGTTTGGAAAAACTGTAGGGTCCTTTTTGCAAAAGTGGTGCCCCCCTCTGGGCCTTGGCCGCGTGGGCTGCAATGGGCTGCTGCCGCGTGCGTGCCGGTGGGCCGCCAGCCTGGCTGGCTGGGCCACGTCTGCCTAGGCCTCTTGGCCGCCCAACGTGGACCGAGCTGGCCGAAGCCAGCCCAAGTGCCCTTTTCTTTTTCTAGTTTTTGTTTTAAATGGCTGAAACCTGTAAAAATTCATAATAAATCAAATAAAAAGCATAAAGTGACAAATCCAATTTTGTTGGACTCTACACAGATTGTACTACACTGTGAACACATAAAATCATATGCTTTAGTGCAAAATAAATTGCCTTAAAAATTAATCTATTATGGTGGTAATTAATTAAATTAGTTCCTTGCTCCAATGCTATGAAATTTTTATGGTAGGTTCATCATATGGTTAGGTGTCCACTGTAATTTTTGTAGCTATAGAGAAATTAAATTACTAAAATAGTAAATGAGCCCTAGTTTGAATATATAGTAAATCAAATAAATGAAATAAAGAAACACCATGGAATTTTATAACTAAAGCACTTGTTGGGAAATGACACCTTTCTCGATGATATTGATGCGTAGATTAGTACATTAGTCATTACAGCTAGCTTGATAGTTCGTAGTATGTACTCTGTTTTAAGAGTTGTTGTTGCCTTGTTAATTATCTTTTGCATCATTTGCATCAATGCATATCATATAGGTATGATGATGGATCAACGGATCAATTGAAGGATGATTGGGAATCTAAAGATGGTGTAATTGTATTCTATCCAGGAGATGATGCAATGGACTTTCTATTCAGATGATGGTGGATGATCTGAAGATATAGATACTAACTTTTTAGTATATATCTTACCTAGGTAAGCCCCGGTGCATAACCCCTACTTTTCTGCACTTTAAATTATATTTGTGCATTAAGTTTTAAGGAGTTGAATGAAACCCACTTGCATATATATATCTTTATCCTATGAGTCTTACTAGTATGATAGGATTGTGTAGATTGCTATGCTACAGGACTCCGATAGAAGTCGAGTGATTGCCTGTCACTCGCGAGAGATAGGAAATATATTGTTGTTGTTACTATATTATTATCACTTGGAATATATATATATATATATATATATGAATGATAAATGGAGATCAGGCATCGATATGGTTTGGGTATTGATTGGTGTGAGAGGTTGTGTCCTACGGCCAACGGGGCATAGCTTATTTACACTGTTTCCCTGTCTGTGTCGGTTAAGAACCGGCCGTTGTATTGGATTCTAGGCAGGTCACAGACTTATTATCCTGAACACATACTTGTGTATGGGCATGGGAAGACTTGTTACTCTCTTGTTATGGGTTCCGGCTCTTTCTGGACTGACTTTCAGGGTGGTTTTTGGGTGGAGGTCTAAGCACCGCACTGAGTCCGGGACTCAGGGGCAGGGGCTTGGAGTCCAAGTTTGGACGGGGACCTAGACCCCGTGACAGGAGGGTAGTGGGTTGGTCTTGCTTGTGCCTAGGGTACAAGCAAGGCATGTATTTCAGGGTACCCAGTTGGGCACATTGATTCACGAATCGCCAATGATCTGGTACGACTTGTCTACAATTGTAACACCCCAAATTTTAAATTTTTGGAAATAGAGCTAAAATGATTTAATTTGGAATTATGTGCTCATGAAAACATAGGGAAAATAAAAATTTTCATTAATTTAAAATTTATCATTGGGTAGAAACGTGTTTGCTGCATTCATGCCGGTCGCACCTCGTGTTTCTATGTGCAAAATGTGTGTTTTTATACGTTTAGGAGACGAATATCTATCCCTAGGAAATTTTCAGCTTCTTTCTGGAATTTAATTCCTACCTCCTTCACCTTAATCTTTATGTTCCAAGTTCCCAACAATCTTTTTATGAGCTCCAAATACTTTATTTGGGTTCATCATGTTCCAAAGTGTCTTTGAGAATTTTCCCCAAATTTTCGGAGGTCTCGGAGTATTTTTCGTGGCTTAAATATTAATTCTGGACTTTTCTAGAATTATTTTATCTATAAAATTAATTAATTCCGAAAATAATAAATATCTCATTTTTTTCCCAACGCTCAAAGCCCATGTGCAATAATCCTAATAAATCCTAAAGGCCCATGTATTTGTTTACTAATGGGCTTTAATGATTATTTAGGCCCATTAGTAAATATGGAGGGTGTAACATCAATTAGTGCCATATCGCTAGTTGACGTGGATATGGGGAGTTTTTCTTCCTATATATATCAACCAAGCCCTTGGGCAAAGTATACCAAAACTACCGTAAGGGGAGCTCCTAGTTTGGGAAATCCCTCGTGTAGTAAATTATATTTTTCTTCTCTTTCTCTCGCCGTCGCCGTCGTCGTCGTCGTCGCCGCCGCTGGCACCACCAGCTGCTTCACCGCCGTTCGCTACACCGCTGCCGAGGGGATGAATCCGTCGACACTTTCATCTCCCCGACGCCGCTGCTCGTCCTTGGCGCACCTCTGGCAAGTAAATCGCGCAACCATCTACTTTCCTTTGCCACCGCTTTGCATCATCCTCTGACATGGCCTCGCAGCTAGCTGAGTCCTATGCCGATAATCACCGTGGCCCACTGCTGTTGTTTCCTCACGGGCATCAATAATTCAATATCCATCTTACAGGAGCACTAAGTCGTCTTATTCAAAATCAAATGAGCCAGCTACTCATGCAAGATCACGATGCATGTCTTCTGGACTTTGAGCAGCAGCCGGCCATGCATGAACGAAGCCACGCTAGGCATGCTATGCATATGTCTTGCCACCAAGCTTTCCGTCTTCCGATGCCACGGCGTCGTCGTGCACGTTTTCGCTGGCTGCCGATGCACTTTTATGGCTGTGGAGGCCGCAACCACTCTCGGAGCTTCTCCGTGATGCCACATGTACAGTACATTGCAAAGCTGTCGTTGAACTGTCCATCTTCCCCAAGATCAGTGACGTCAATTTGGTCGCCATCGAGCGTTGTTAATTTCTGCCATCGTCAATTGCCGGTGAGCTTTTCCGTCTGTTCCTTTCGCTCTCAGATATCCGCTCTCACGTTCGCGTATACCTATATTACCTCTGCTCCAAGTCGCTCTCGTAGTGTTAGTTTCGTAGCGACATGCTCTGTGAGACAGTGGTAATGTTCTTCATGTCACGTATTTAAGACCTTACTAAGTTAAGTATTAATTTGATCAAATTCATGTAATTAGTTTTCCAATTTAAAAAGCAATGTAGGCCGGTGTTACACTTGAGCATTTTATACATAAATATTAGTATTAATGATTTACTTAGTTTAAAACACGTGTCATATACAATTAGAGTGGATGCTCTCACATGTTTATTTATTTATTTATTTATTTATTTTTGCTGAGTAAAGTTTAAATGAATTAAATAATATAATACATGTTTATATAAATAAAATATGACTAGTTCTAACTTGATTTTGGATTAAAATATGATGTGACTAATCTGAATTAATGTCATTCATATGATTTTCTTAATTAAAATAAATCAAGTTGTGTTAGGTTCGTACCAACACGCTCTACGCAGTACTATCAATGTTTTCATGTCACATGTTTTCTATATATAGTTGAATATTAAATTGATTAATATATATATATATATATGCAACCAATTTTGTAATTAAAAACAACGTAGCTAAATGTCGATCTTTCTTAAATAAACTCTAATTTGATTAATATTAATATATATGTTTGTAATTATAGTTTTGTTAGCTCAAACATGCGTCACGTATAATTTGAATAGATATTTTCATGTGTTATTTCATCTTCGCAAATTTAAAGTTTAATATGACTTAAATTAGACGGCCGTATTTATTAATAAAATATGACCGGTCATAACTCGACTTTTGAATTAAAAGATGATTTGACTAATCTAAACTAATAATTTTTCCATGGTTTTGTTAACTAAAATAAATCAAGCTCGTAGTTGTTTTTTTTATAATATAAAACTCCCAATAGTCGTTTCTTTTTAACGATAGTTCCGTTATCGGTGGTTCTTGTGGTCTTGTGGTCATAGCGCCTAGCTCTCTTTTAGTGCATTGTGTTATCTTGTGTGGTGTACTGTTCTTAGTTGTTTTTATTGTTGCCAATGTGTGGTGCTTGATACGAGTAGACGGGAACCATTTGTCGTCACTGAAGATCAGAAGGTGATGACCGAAAGCTAATGGTGTAAGAGTGGAGCAAGTGTTTAAGGCAAGTATAGCATAGGATCTTTCTTGTTGTCCTATACACCATTAATCACTTATCATACTGCATGTGTCTACCTTGACTGCCACTAAGGATATCCTAGTCTTTTGTACTTGTACCTTGATACCTTTGGGTTATTGCATTTGGTAGCTTTGCTAGTGCTCAATTATAACCATGATCTTGTAACTTGACTAATGGTATATGCAATAAACATTAAAAGATGTTTTTAGCAACATGGAATCGGGGGCTAGAGCATTGGGCTATTTTATGGTGCTCTAGATTCCTCTCCCTAAGGACTTATCTGTAAGTGATCATCCGGGACTTACAAAGACAAATTGTGAGGGCTACATGGCTCTGGCTTTAGCTCAAGATGAGGACCTTTTCTAGCTTGTTAGTGGTTACCTTTATGGCGCAAGAGGGTGTGTTCGGGTTGGATATAGTGCGGCCTCTCGTCTCGTTAGTATATAGGGTGCAAGGCGTCATTGTGCTACGCGGAAGGGGAGCTCTACATTCGCAGCAGCCACGAAACCCTAGCGGCCCTAACTTGTTAGACGAACCTTTGAAAGGCTTCATAGTGAACCCCGCCGACCTTCCTTGGTAGTGGGTCAAGAGGTTGGCGCCTAAAGGCGAAAAGGGTAAATCACGACTCACGGTGAAAGTGTACAACCTCTGCAGAGTGTAAGCGGTATATCACCGTGCTCACGGTCACGAGCGGCCTTGGAACCCTTACGGAATAGATGATCACTAATGGTTAATGATGATGAAGATGCTCACTAATGATTACCTGTTTATGCTATTCATTATTCATGTTTACACGATCATGTGTTTATGGGCTTGAGGTAAACTTGATGCTACTCCTATGCTAAAACCATGACTCATTAAAAGCTAATCGCAGATTAAACCAAAGGTCACCTTTTGAGCCTCATGAACCCCATGTTATATTTGTTGAGTACGATATGTACTTACGCTTGCTTTATTTTCAATTATTTGGATAAAAATCCCGGATGGGTACCAGATTGCTAGAATTTGGAGGAATTAGGCTTGTGATCAACCAGTCAGTTGTCCCTGTGGAACTGGAGTCTTCGCCTGAAGATTGGAGTTGTCTTTCCGCTGTCTATACTCTGAGGTTAAACTCTTTATACTAATACGTTATGTATTTAAGCATTGTCTATTGATATTACCCTTATTTGTAGCTATATGTGAGATTTGACTTCCTGGGCTCACATATGGTGTGTATCTGGTTTTGTTCTTGAAACCGGGTGCTACAACAATCTAGCACCATAGTAAGAACTTGAAGATGAAAGATGGTAAAATGATTCTGATTGCTTACCACCTGCTTGAAAGTAGTACAGGTGCTTACATAGAATGATTAGTTAATGAACTAATGCTGACTGCTAATAAAATTGAATATAAGGACGCACGCTTAGTAATGCTTCCTACAGATGCAATAAACCCACAAGCCAGCCTTGCATACCCTTGGAGTCTTTTTCTTTCCTCCTGTCGGGTAACTCTTGCTGAGTACCATTGAGTACTCTGGGTTTTATTTCCCCCTGTTGTAGGTGACAGGTGGATGCTAGAGCTAACCCTTATGTGTGGATTCTCCTGGTGGGCTCAGAGATGATTCCTTTACGCTGCGATCATAGTTTTTATTTATAACTCTTACTAAATGTTTTTATAAATGGAAGTTTTATAATCTGTTGTCATAGTCTATATATCAATGCTTCATCATGTCATGAATAGATATTTATTTCCGCTATAACTCTGATCACATGTTTATATTCCGCTGTTAAATTAAATTGTTCATAACTCTGATAATATGATTACATTCCGCTGTTATAACAATAAATATTATACTCTAAGGTTGCATGAAAAGTGATGTAAAAAATGGCTAAAATGTTGTAAGCTTTATTCTCTCATTTGTGGTCCTGATGGAAAAATGTAGATTTTCGGGTTCTCCCCTAGGGTGTGCTCGACGAAACTGCATAATTTGGGGTGCTCCCTTGAGTACTTAGTGTCTAATAGAAGACAAGTACTTCTGGGAGGCATTAGATTAGACGGTTCTGCCACATGTCGTCTACCACTTTCAACCCGAGCATGAATTTCTTCAGCCAATTCACCTGTCTTGTGGCCTCTTAACATGCTACAAACTCGGCATACATTGTGGACGATGTAGTGACGGTTTGCTTTGAGCTTTTCAACAATATAGCTCCTCCTGCGAGAGTGAATATGTATCTTGACGTGGATTTTCTGTCATCTATCGCATAATTAGAATCTGTATACCATTCTATGTGTAGGGAATCAGATCTTCTATACGTTAGCATGAGACCCTTCGTACCTTGTAGGTAACGCAAAACTTTCTTTACTAATTTCCAGTGTTCTATTCCTAGATTACTCTAATATCTACCAAGTAACCTGGTAACAAATGCTAAGTCAGGGCGAGTACATATTTGAGTATACTATAAACTTTCAACAACTGAACTATATGTAACCGCTTTCATTTGATCGATCTCCTGAGACATTGAAATTCCCCATATCTTTCGCCCTTGACTATGGGAGCAGGTGAAGACTTACAATTTTGCATACTGTATTTCTTTAGAACTTTTTCTAAGTATGCCTTTTATGATAATCCTAAAACCCTCTTTTCTATATCTTGGTGAATCTTTATTCCTAAAACGAACAAAGCTTCACCGAGATCCTTCATATCAAACTTCGAGGACAAGAACTTCTTTGTTTCTAGTAGTAGATTGACACCACTGCTAGCGAGCAAGATGTCATCCACATATAAGACTAGGAAAATGTATTTCCCATTCTTGAACTTTGCATAAACGCAATTGTCATCTATATTTTCTAGAAACCTAAACTTTTTTATTGTACTAGCAAACTTTAAATACCACTGTCTTGAAGCTTGTTTTAATCTGTAAATGGATTTCTTCAGGTGGCATCCCATACGTTCTTTTCCTTCCACAACAAAACCTTTTGGTTGTGCCATGTAAATATTTTCCTCCAGATTCCCGTTTAGGAACATCGTCTTTACATCTATCTGATGTAATTCTAAATCGTAATATGCTACAAGCGCCATTATAATTCTAAAAGAATCCTTACATGAGACTGGAGAAAATGTCTCATTATAATCTATACCTTCTCTTTGCGTGAAGCCTTTCGCCACAAGCCGCGCCTTGAATCTTTCTATATTCCCTTTTGAGTCATGTTTGGTTTTGTAGACCCATTTACAGCCTACTATTTTGGCTCCTTTAGGAATTGTTTCTAAGTTCCAAACACCATTGGTTTTCATTGATTTCATTTCATCTTCCATGGCTTCAAGCCACTTGGATGAGTGAGTGCTTCTCATGGCTTCTTCAAATGAGGTGGGATCACCCTCTATTTGAAATTCCTCACATTCATAAACTTCGTAATCATTAGGAATGGCTTATCTCCTGACTCTTTAAGACCTTCTAGGGGCCTCGTTAGATGACGCTTGTTCTATATGAGGCTATTGTTGCTCTCCCTTATGTGTGACAATGGGTTCTAGGGGATCCTAAAGGATAGGTTCCTTATGTTCATTCATTGTTGCCACAGGAGAACTAACAACAGGTGCTGTTACTACAATGTCTTGCACTGTTGGTACAGCAATAACAGGTAGCGTGAAGAATGGCTCCTGAACCATAGGAGATGGCACGTGTACCTGCTTCTCTTCAAAACTAATTTCTCACGCTACCATGCTCCCCATGATCATATCATCCTCCAAGAAGACAACATGTCTTGTTTCTACAAACTTTGTTTGTTTGTTAGGATAATAAAAGCGATAACCTTTTGACTTTTCTAGATAGCCAATGAAATGGCAACTGACTGTCTTGGAGTCTAGCTTCCCTATGTTTGGGTTAAAAACTTTTGCCTCAGCTGGACAACCCCACACAAGTAAATAGTTAAGTGAGTGTTCCTTTCCTGTCCACAACTCATACGACGTTTTAGGCACCGGCTTGCTTGGCACTCGATTAAGAATATGAATGGCGGTTTTTAACGCCTCCATCCATGAACTTATTGTTAAGGTAGAGTAACTTATCATGCTTTTCACCATATCCATTAAGATACGGCTGCGTCTTTTAGCTACTCCATTCTGCTGAGGCTCGCCCGGTGTAGAATACTAGGCTACTATGCCATTTTCCTATAAGAATCTTGCAAAGGGTCTAGGAACTTGGCCATATGGGGTGGGTCGACCATAGTACCCTCTCCCACGGTCGGACCTTACTACCTTAATCTTTAAGTTGTGCTGATTTTCTACTTCAGCCTTTAAATATCTTAAATTTATCCAATGCTTCCGATCTTTTCTTAATTGGATAAATATAGCCAAAACGAGAATAGTCATCTGTGAATGTTATAAATGAATCATAACCATCCACACTCTTCATAGAAAAAGGACCACAGATGTCTGTGTGAACTATTTTTAAAATTCCTGCGCTTCGTTTGGCATCTTTCTTTATTTTCTTAACATACTTTCCTTTTATGCAATCAATGCATTGCTCTAAATCTAAAAATTATAAAGGCGGAAGAATTGATTTCTTAATCAATCACTCTATTCTCCCCCTCAAAATATGGCCTAAACAATAGTGCCATAATTTTGATGATACATCATGAACTCTCTTACGCTTATTACTTGCATTCATAGACAAAGAGGCATTCTCATTCTTAGTAATTACATCATTCACATTCTCAAAAAGTGATAATAAATAAAGCTTGTCTTGTCGGAAGGCAAGATCAACACATTTATTATTATAAATAATCTGACATTTGCCATTACCAAAATGGCAATCATATCCATCGTCATCTAAACGTGAAACACTTATTAAGTTTCTTTGCAAAGAGGGTACATATAGAATATCTGAAAGCTTAAGTACAAAACCATCAACTAATTCTAGAGAGAGATCTCCAATGGCTTCAACTTCAGCTTCAACTCTATTTGCTACTTTAATTCTTCTTTCTCCTCTTTGCAGGGTCCTCATATGGAATCCCTGTAACGAATTTGTAACATGAATAGTTGCACCTGAGTCAATCCACCAAGTAGATTTTGAATAACTTAAATACAAGGACTCAACTATAAATGTAATAATGTCCTCACCTTTCTTCAGAAGGTTCTTCAGGAACTCTGGACAATCCTTCTGGTAATGTCCACGCTTCTTGCACCATTTGCACTGATCCTTGTCAACTTGTACATTGTTGTTCTTCTGCTGGTGATCAATCTGAGGGGCTTTCCCATGAGGTTGGGCATTAAAATTCTTCCTTTTATTGTTCTTCACAAGGTTTGCAGAGTCACCCTATGAGCTTTTAAGCCTCTCCTCCTCTTGCACACACATTGTAATGAGCTTCTCAATGTCCCACTTATCGGGCTATATGTTGTAGTTAACAACAAAAGTTTCATACTCTTTCGGCAAGGAAGCAAAAACCAAATGAATCAGGAACTCATCTTTGAGCCCCAAATCCATTGGCTTGAGCTTGGATGCCGTGTTGCTCATCTTGAATATGTGTTCTCTTATACCTCCACCAGAGTATTTCTCATTAAATAATTTCTTTATCAAGGTGTTTGCATAAGCCTTTGAAGAGCAAGTAAACTGACTCTCCACTTTCTTAAGATACTCGGTGGCGGTATCACAATCTAGGATTGATCCCCTTATAGCATCTAAGATAGTAGACTTGGCCACCATCAAGCACTTGCGGTTCGAGATGTCCCATTTCTTCTGATCAAGATCGTATTTCATTCTAACTTCTGCATGATCTTGCTTTCGAGTAGTGAAATCAGCATCAGTCTCATTTCCTGCCCTCACCGGGTCCTCTGGCTCAGTAGGACAAGGAGAGGTAAGTGCTAAGTCATTCTCATGCAGCGCAAGTGTAAGCTCATACTTCTCTCGCCATACTCTGTAGTTGCCCCCTTCAAGAGGCGGAATATGCGAGATAAATGCCATAGGATTGAGTCCTGAAAAATAGTGTCAGAGAAAATGAGAAAACATAACATAATGATTGCATGCCTTAATTTAACGTTGGTCAAAATTAAAACATATAACTTCTTCTACATTAATTCTACATCACCGTTGAACAGAATATAGAATTAATGCATAAACTCATAAATCAAACATTTATAATATTGCTATCAACAACTTTGGTCAGAAAATAGCAAAATCATAAATTTACTAAAAATTATAACTACTCAAAATTGAATCCTCCCGTTGGTTCGAATTTAATTAGAAGATCATAAACATCATCATTTGCAACGGAAACATAAAAGATAAATTTATCTTCTTTTCAGAAGACTGTACTTTTCTACTCTCTGAAAAAATTATTCCGTTGGTTCAAATTTTGATAGAGATTGATCATCAAAGCTTAGCAAAAATCATCAAATTGCTTTTGAAAATTAAATAAAAAACTTAAAACAGCGAATACTGTGTAGCGCGGCCCAGTGCGGCAACCGCAGCCCAATAGCGTGCGCGTGGCCCAGCACAGCTCCAGCGCAGTCCAGGCCCAACTCGCACGCGCGCTCCCCGTGCCTAGGCTGCAACCTGGGCCAGGGCTCAATCCGGCCTGAGACGCTACCGGCCATCGGATCATGATCGACGATCGTCCGCGCGAATCGGCGGCACAAAAACCCACCCCGACCGCGCCTCCCCTATAACCCTAGTGATTTTCTTCCCTCTCCCTCTCTCAGCGCGAAGCCTAGCAGTGACGGCGGCCACCCACAGCGCAGTCGGAGGAAGGAGGTCGCCGCTGCCACCGTAGGTCCCCTCGCCGGCGCGCGCTTTCATCCGAGGGTGAGCGCGCTGCCGTCGAGCGGTCTTGCTGCGGTGCCCTGAGCCCAATCCTGGTAGGGTACATGCGACAGTGTGGCCGCACCCTTTGGCGGCTCCCTTCCCGCGCCCCCACGAAGCGGCGGCACGGTCTTCTTCCCACGCAAACAGCGGTGTCGACGGAGGCAAGAAAACCCAGGTAGGTTCCTCCCCTTCTCTGTCCTTTCCCCTTTAGGGTTAGGGTTTCATCCAGATCAAAAATTGAATCACCTCCTTCTAATTTCTTCTTCTTTACCCCAAAGCCTAGATCTATGCCCTGATTAGGCTCGACTGATACCATTGATAGGAACTATAGGATCAACTAGGCATAGATCTAGCGGGTACAACCTCTTCTACTTGTGATAAAAGATGTATTTTATCCTAGTACATGAAGAAATAGAATAACAGAGAGGAGAGGGTGAGAGGTGAGACATCACCGACCGTCGGAGGGCTTGGCGGAGGAGTTGGAGCTGTCCATGGCGATGCCGGTGTTTCTATGGAGTCCGGTGGTGCGGTCCAGCAGTGGCATGGTGTCTCGACGGAGAAGACGGTGGCGGCTTCCCGTCACTGGCTGCGCACCCTCTAGATCGATGTTAGGGTTTTATCGGTGGGGACTGTAGCTCAGTCAACCTCATAAAGAGAGCCGCCGGCCGCCACTTCTCTTTATAGCGCAGTGTGATAGGGACCCACCAACCTTGTAGGGTTGGGCGCCCCCGATCAGGGCGTAAGATCAAGGCCCAACTCGACCGTTGGGCCGAGCTAGTGAGATCACCACTAACATTCTTATGGATAGAATCCATGGCCAGTATCTCAAGGTGGTACCTCAGTTACCAATGGAAGAATTTCAGACCTGTCACCACCGTGCCTTCTAAAGGTAGGCTACTGTTTTGGCCCATTTAATACTTTGTCTAACATAATTGTCAACACTATTTGGTACAAAACTGCCTTCCCTCAATTTGAAAAACTCAAGGTGGACATCATCTGCACGTTCAGACACATTGAGTCTCGGTCCCTTAATGGACTCCTTGCGTTTGTGCGTGCATGCTTCACTGAGATATCTGAGCATAATTCTATGATTTATTTGCTCAAGAGTAATCTGAATATCTGCAAGATAATTTAGACAGCAAGACTAGAAGGATATGATACATCAGTGTGTGAGGACAATGGCTACAAGGAAGCAACACATGCGACATTGTTAGATAATCTACGACTACCTTGTGTGAACACAGCAAGGGAAGGCGGCACTGAAAGCCCCCTGCTGTGATACTATAGCGCTGCAGGTGCAGGCGCCGCATGGCTCACTTGCAGCACTGTAGGCACATGCAGTGGCCGGCACAGAGTCAGCCCTGTATGTTATCTAGTTACTGTTACAGCATGTGCGCTGTAGAAAGGTCCTAATGGCTAGAGGGGGGTGAATAGCCTAATAAAATTTCTACAACAACACTTAACAAAAGGATTAGACAATTATGAGGCGAAGCGAGTTTTGCGCTAGCCTACCAAAATGCAAGCCACCTACCACAATTCTAGTTTAGATGAAGTATATCCACACAATAGCTATATCACTACACTAAGTTAGTGTGCTCTCAAATGCTAACTAAAGAGCCACACCAACCAAACTAACAAGCTCTCACAACTAGTTACACTAAAGAGCTTGACAACTAGTTTACGGTAATGTAATAAGTAGGCAAAAGGTTATACCGCCGTGTAGATGTATGAGCCAATCAATCACAAGTGTGGATAACAATGAAGACCAATCACCTCGGAATCAATGATGAACACAATGATTTTTTACCGAGGTTCACTTGCTTGCCGGCAAGCTAGTCCTCGTTGTGGCGATTCACTCACTTGGAGGTTCACGCGCTAATTGGCTTCACACGCCAAACTCTCAATAGGGTGCCGCACAACCAACACAAGATGAGGATCACACAAGCCACGAGCAATCCACTAGAGTACCTTTTGGCGCTCTACCGGGGAAAGGTCAAGAACCCCTCACAATCACCACGATCGGAGCCGGAGATAATCACCACCCTCCGCTCAATGATCCTCGCTGCTCCAAGCCATCTAGGTGGCGGCAACCACCAAGAGTAACAAGCGAAATCCGCAGCGAAACACGAGCACCAAGTGCCTCTAGATGCAAACACTCAAGCAATGCACTTGGATTCTCTCCCAATCTCACAAAGATGTTTAATCTATGATGGAAATGAGTAGGAGGGCTTTGGCTCAGCTCACAAGGTTGCTATGTCAATGCAAATGGCCAAGAGAGTGAGCTTGAGCCGACCATGGGGCTTAAATAGAAGCCCCTACGAAATAGAGCCGTTGTACCCCTTCACTGGGCACTGATCGGGGTGACCAGACGCTCCGGTCCTACTGACCGGACGCTGCTCCTCAGTGTCCGGTCGCCCGATGGTGGCCACATGTCTCCTACGTTCAACAGTGAAAGTTTGATCTCAATGGTCGACAAGCTAATCGGATGCTCCGACAGAACTGACCGGACGCTGAACCCTCAGCGTCCGGTCGTTTACAGTAAGGATCCAAAACCAGTTTTTGCCGCCCGGACACGTCCGATCATGCTTAACCCTAACCACTGTGCCGACCGACCACTCGACCGGACGCAGCCTTTCAGCGTCCAGTAGCTGAGTGACCCAGCGTCCGGTCAGAAGACCGACGCCAGCATCATTGCGACCAACTCCATTTCACCTCTAACTTCTTCACCCTTGTTCAAATGTGCCAACCACCAAGTGTATCACCTTGTGCACATGTGTTAGCATATTTTCTCAAACATTTTCAAAGGTGTTAGCACTCCACTAGATCCTAAATGCATATGCAATGAGTTAGAGCATCTAGTGGCACTTTGATAACCACATTCCGATACGAGTTTCACCCCTCTTAATAGTACGGCTATCAATACTAAACGTGATCACACTCACTAAGTGTCTTGATCACCAAAACAAAATGGCTCCTACAATTTTTACCTTTGCCTTGAGCCTTTTATTTTTCTCTTTCTTCTTTCCAAGTCCGAGCACTTGATCATCACCATGGCATCACCATCATCATGTTATGATCTTCATTTGCTTCACCACTTGGAGTGTGCTACCTATATCATGATCACTTGATAAACTAGGTTAGCACTTAGGGTTTCATCAATTCACCAAAACCAAACTAGAGCTTTCAATCTCCCCCTTTTTGGTAATTGATGACAACCCTTATACAAAGATATGAATTACAATTCAATTGAATTCATGTTGCTTGTCCAAGCATATTTACCATGTGTAAAAGGATATGGACAAGTTTCATGAATCCTAAATGGTAGCAATTGCTCCCCCTACATATGTGCTAAGAGTTTGGATTGAAGCTTGCACATATGCTTAGATAGGAAATGTAGGAGACAATGTCTACCAAATGATGCTAAGGTATAAAAGATGGACCTTTAAAGCGTGATACCAATCGGAGTGCACCATTATACCATCCTTAGCACCATAGTTAGCTTGATACCACTTGGAAACAACACTTTGGAAATGAAATCATTAGATGTCCTATGCATGCTAGTTTTTCATTTCATCATTTCAAGTTTACAACTAGCATTCATCACACAAGCATGGATATTTAAAATTTAAAACTTGTGCCATGCAAGCAAACATATGAAATGCACATTCAAATGCACCAGACAAGTTTATGAGCTTGCTCCCCCTACTTGTGTGCTCAAAATTTTAATTGATTCCTTTCCTTTGTCATATCTTTCCCCCTATGTCAAGTTCTCCCCCTTTGTTGTCTTTTCACTATCTTAGTACACTAATATCTTCGTTTTTCTCCCCATGTACTAATATCTTTGTTTCTCTCCCCCTTTGTCATCAATGACCACAAAGGTTTAAAATATAGGTAGGTTGAGATTATCAATGTCAATCAATGGGGGTGAGGATCATTTTTCCAAATTTGGTTCAAATTAGAATATTTGCCAAAGATATTTAACTCGGTTTGATCCAAGGACAAGCTTCTTCACACGTAATAAGGGTTATCTTGTACCATGTTGAGTTAAACACTTAGAGCTCATTTTCTAGATTAAACACTAGGTTTACAAGCCCACAAACATGCCATATGCTATCACTAGATCAAGTCAAGCATAGAAGCAATAGTGATACCATATAAACATCAAATTCATTTGGTTTTCATGAATGAGCCTAATAAAATGGAGAGATGACTAGATGCACTAAACATGTCCTTAGCAAGGATGTATGCCATGCCAATCAACTTTTACCTTGGATTGCTCAAAGGAGAGGCATGTCATATAAGTGGGGGGGGGTGCATCAACACATATTTGAGAAATCCAATATGTTCAACTCATTCCTTAGCTTGCAAAACCTCTTCTCATCCAATGGCTTGGTGAATATATCAGCAAATTAATCTTCGGTGCCTACACTCTCAATGCAAATGTCCCCTTTTTGTTGGTGATCTCTTATGAAATGGTGGCGGACATCAATGTGCTTTGTTCTTGCATGTTGAACCGGATTGTTTGTTAGCTTAATAGCACTCTCATTGTCACATAGCAATGGCACTTTCTTGAACTTGATTCCAAAGTCACTCAAAGTGGCCTTCATCCAAAGTATTTGTGCACAACAACAACCGGCGGATATATATTCGGCTTCGGCGGTTGATAATGCAACACTATTTTTCTTCTTTGATGACCATGAAACAAGTGATCTTCCCAACAATTGACATGTGCCCGAGGTGCTCTTCCTTTCAACCTTGCATCCCGCATAGTCCGAGTCGGAATAACCAACTAGCTCAAACTTTGCTCCTTTGGGATACCACAAACCAACATTTGGTGTATGCTTCAAGTACCTCAATATCCTCTTTGTAGCCTTCAAATGACTTTCTCTTGGTAAGACTTGAAATCTTGCACACATGCATACACTAAACATGATATCCGGCCTTGATGCGGTCACATAGAGTAGGCTTCCAATCATAGACCGATACAACTTTTGATCCACCATATTTCCAGTTGCAACACTATCCAAGTTGCCAGTGGTTCCCATTGGTGTGCTAATAACTTTGCTATCACTCATGCCAAACTTCTTGATCATGTCCTTGATATACTTGCCTTGACTCACAAAAGTACCATTCTTCAATTGCTTGATTTGAAGACCAAGGAAGTAACTTAACTCTCCAATCATGGACATCTCAAACTCATTAGCCATTATCTTTCCAAACTCATCACAAAAGTCTTGATTGGTTGATCCAAATATGATGTCATCAACATAGATTTGCAATACAAATAGATCTTTTCCAATCTGCTTGATGAAAAGAGTGGTGCCAACCTTGCCCATCATGAACCCTTTAGAGAGTAGCAAGTCCCTCAATCTCTCATACCATGCTCTAGGTGCTTGCTTCAAGCCATACAATGCCTTCTTCAACTTGTACACATGGTCGGGCTTCTTGTCATTTTCAAAACCGGGAGGTTGCTCAACATATACTTCTTCATTGATGTAACCATTGAAAAATGCACTTTTAACATCCATTTGATAGAGCTTGATGTTGTGGGCACAAGCATAGGCTAGCAAGATTCTAATTGCTTCCAATCTAGCAACCGGGGCATATGTTTCTCCAAAGTCAAGACCTTCGACTTGTGTATAGCCTTGTGCTACCAATCTTGCTTTGTTCCTTACTATTATCCCATCTTGATCTTGCTTGTTTCTAAAAACCCATTTGGTTCTAATCACATTGTGTCCCTGTGGTCTTTCTACTAATTCCCATACTTGATTTCTTGTGAAGTTATTCAATTCTTCATGCATAGCATTCACCCAATCAACATCCTTCAAATCTTCATCTATCTTCTTTGGTTCAATGGATGACACAAATGGGAAGTGTTCATAAAATGATGCCAATCTTGATCTTGTTTGCACACCTCTTGAAATATCACCAATGATAGTGTCCAATGGATGATCCCTTGCAATATTGGTTAGTTGGAGGATAGGGACTTGATTGCTTGCACTTGCTTGATCATTTGGTTGAGATGATGTACTAGACACTTGATCTTGTTCATTGTCATGAGAGTTACTTGTACTAGCTTGATTTGTGTCATCTTGCACATTTGAGTTAGAGAGCACTTGTACTTGATTATCTTCATCATCATTCACTTGCCTAGGCCTCAATTCACCAACATCCATGTTCTTCATAGCATTTGTAAGTTGAATGCCTCTAACATCTTCTAAGTTCTCATTCTCTACTTGTGAACCCTTGGTTTCATCAAATTCAACATCATGAACTTCCTCAAGAGTACCACTATCCAAATTCCAAACTCTATATGCTTTGCTTGTAGTGGAGTAACCAAGTAGGAATCCCTCATCACATTTCTTGTCAAACTTGCCCAATCTAGTGCCTTTCTTCAAGATATAGCATTTGCAACCAAAAACCCGAAAATATGCAATGTTGGGCTTTCTACCATTCAAGAGCTCATATGGTGTCTTCTCTTTGAATCGGTGACAATAGAGGCGGTTGCTATAATAGCAAGCCATGTTGATAGCTTCGGCCCAAAAGGATTGACTTACATTGTACTCACTAAGCATAGACCTTGCCATATCAATGAGTGTTCTATTCTTTCTCTCAACTAGGCCATTTGATTGTGGAGTGTACTTGGCCAAGAATTGATGTCTAATTCCAAATTCATCACACAACTCATCAATTCTAGTGTTCTTGAACTCACTACCATTGTCACTTCTAACTCTCTTGATGGTTGTTTCAAACTCATTGTGAATGCCCTTGACAAATGATTTGAATGTTGCAAACACATCACTTTTGTCCACTAGAAAGAATACCCATGTGTATCTAGTATAATCATCTACTATCACAAAGCCATATTTGTTACCACCAATGCTAGTGTATTGTGTTAGCCCAAACAAATCCATGTGCAATAACTCAAATGCTTAACTAGTGCTCATCATGCTTTTCTTAGGATGGGTGTTTCCAACTTGTTTGCTGGCTTGACAAGAGCTACAAAGCTTATCCTTTTCAAACATAACATCTTTCAAGCCTCTAACCAAGTCATGCTTAACCAATCTATTCAATTGTTTCATTCCAACATGACCAAGCCTTCTATGCCATAACCAACCCATGCTAGACTTAGTGAGCAAGTATGTAGATAATTTAGCTTCACTAGCATTAAAATCAACCAAGTATAGATTATCATATCTAAAGCCTTTAAAGATCAAGTTAGAGCCATCTACACTTATGATCTCTACATCATCTACCCCAAATATGCATTTGAATCCAAGATCACACAATTGAGCCACGGATAGCAAATTGAAATTCAAGCTCTCTACTAGCAACACATTGGAAATGCTCATGTCATTGGATATTGCAATCTTACCAAGCCCTTTGACCTTGCCTTTACCATTATCACCAAATGTAATACTATCATAACCATCATTGCCATTTGTGTTGATTGAGTTGAACATTCTTGCATCACCGGTCATGTGTTGAGTGCACCCACTATCAAGAATCCAATGCCTTCCTCTGGCTTTATAATTGACCTACAAAAGAAGATCAATTCTTTTTAGGTACCCAAACTTGCTTGGGTCCTTAAAGGTTAGTCACTAGGCTCTTTGACACCCAAATGGCTTTCTTCTTCGAGCCCATCCATGGTTTGCCAATGAACTTAGCCTTTACACCATTTGTACCCTTAATAAGCATATAGGAAGAATTAAGCTTAATGGAGGATACATTAGCATTTTTGCTTTTGTTGGTGCATTCTTGCTCTTTATGACCAACTTGCTTGCAACTAGCGTAAAACCGACCATTGTTCTTCACAAAACTAGTCTTGTGAGAAGCAAAGGCCGCCTTGCCTTTCTTGGGGGTATAGCCCAATCCCTCTTTGTAGAGAGAAGCTCTTTGGCTACCCAAGCACATAAGCAAGCGGTCCTCACCACCATAGGCCTTAGCCAAAGTGTGAGTGAGCTTGTTGACCTCCTTCTTGAGATTCTCATTCTCAACCACTAGTGAGGCATCACAAGTGAGACCATCACCACTAGATGAGGTGGAAATAGAAGTACTACAAGAAGGGTTAGTGGGAGCAATAATGATAGGTATAGGTAATGATTCATCAATTATATCATAAGTTAAACCTACATTGCAAGTTTCAACATGCTTCTTTTTATTTTGATCATCAAGCAAAGAAGAATGAGCTTTTTCAAGCTTTTTGTGAGCCTTGCCAAGCTTCTCAAGGGCTTCCTCTTGCCTCTCATGAGATGCATTGAGCTCATCAAAGGCTTGCTTAAGGGCTTTAATTTCCTTACGCAAGCTTTTGCATTCTCTTCTCTTAATGTCAAAGTATTCTCTAGCATCTTCTAGCATGTCAAATAATTCATCTTTAGTAGGTTCATCATTATCACTATCACTATCATTCTCATTTTCATGTTCATTTGTTCTTGGATGAAGACTTCTTTCTTCTAGCACAGTAGCCCTTGTTCACCATGAACTTGTTAAATCTCTTGACAAAGAGAGCCATCTTCTCATCATCATCATCATCATCATCCCATGAATCATCTTCTTCACTAGATGTTTCTTGCTTAGCTTTTCCCTTGGATGATGTGGCTTTGAATGCCACGCTCTTCTTCTTGTCATCCTTCTTCTCATCTTTCTTCTCCCTCTTTTCTTCCTTCTCATCATCATCTCTATAAGCATCATCGGGCATGATATCTCCCAAGATTTGATTTGGTGTCATTGTATCCAAACCGGACCTCACTAGAATAGTGACTAATGTACCAAATCTTGAGGGTAAGCATCTCAAGAACTTATTTGAGAATTCCTTGTCCTCTATCTTCTCACCAAGTGCCTTGAGATCATTTACAATCACTTCCATCCGATGAAACATGTCCGGCACACTCTCATCTTCCTTCATCTTGAAACTAGCAAATTTATCCTTGATAATGTATGCCTTTGCACCCTTGATTGCCTTAGTGCCCTCAAATGATTCTTCCAATTTCTTCCATGCCTCATGAGCTCTCTCAATGTTCTTAATTTGCTCAAATGTTCTCTCATCCAAAGCATCATGGATGGCACTACGAGCAATGTCATTGTTTTGGAGTAGCAATTCTTCGGCGGCGGTGGGAGCCTCTTCATCTTCTATCTCAATTTTTGTTTCAACCACCTTCCAAATCTTCCTATTGATTGACTTGATATATGTTGTCATCTTAGCCTTCCAATAGGGATAATTTGAGCCATCAAATTGGGGTGGCTTCTTGGTGTTGTTGATTTTGAGCCATTTTAACACCGAAGGTTGTTAAGCCTCAAATAACGGTGACCTCGGCTCTGATACCACTTGAAAGGTCCTAATGGCTAGAGGGGGGTGAATAGCCTAATAAAATTTCTACAACAACACTTAACAAAAGGATTAGACAATTATGAGGCGAAGCGAGTTTTGCGCTAGCCTACCAAAATGCAAGCCACCTACCACAATTCTAGTTTAGATGAAGTATATCCACACAATAGCTATATCACTACACTAAGTTAGTGTGCTCTCAAATGCTAACTAAAGAGCCACACCAACCAAACTAACAAGCTCTCACAACTAGTTACACTAAAGAGCTTGACAACTAGTTTACGGTAATGTAATAAGTAGGCAAAAGGTTATACCGCCGTGTAGATGTATGAGCCAATCAATCACAAGTGTGGATAACAATGAAGACCAATCACCTCGGAATCAATGATGAACACAATGATTTTTTACCGAGGTTCACTTGCTTCTTGCCAGCAAGCTAGTCCTCGTTGTGGCGATTCACTCACTTGGAGGTTCACCCACTAATTGGCTTCACACGCCAAACCCTCAATAGGGTGCTGCACAACCAACACAAGATGAGGATCCCACAAGCCACGAGCAATCCACTAGAGTACCTTTTGACGCTCCGCCGGGGAAAGGTCAAGAACCCCTCACAATCACCACGATCGGAGCTGGAGACAATCACCACCCTCCACTCAACGATCCTCGCTGCTCCAAGCCGTCTAGGTGGCGGCAACCACCAAGAGTAACAAGCGAAATCCGCAGCGAAACACGAACACCAAGTGCCTCTAGATGCAAACACTCAAGCAATGCACTTGGATTCTCTCCCAATCTCACAAAAATGTTTAATCTATGATGGAAATGAGTGGGAGGGCTTTGGCTCAGCTCATAAGGTTGCTATGTCAATGCAAATGGCCAAGAGAGTGAGCTTGAGCCGGCCATGGGGCTTAAATAGAAGCCCCCACGAAATAGAGCCGTTGTACCCCTTCACTGGGCACTGATCGGGGTGACCGGACGCTCTGGTCCTACTTACCGGACGCTGCTCCTCAGTGTCCGATCGCCCGATAGCGGCCACGTGTCTCCTGCTTTCAACAGTGAACATTTGATCTCAATGGTCGACAAGCTGACTGGACGCTCCGACAGAACTGACCGGACGCTAAACCCTCGGCGTTCGGTCGTTTACAGTAAGGATCCAAAACCAGTTTTTGCCGACCGGACGCGTCCAGTCATGCTTGACTGGACATAGCCCAGCATCCGGTGCTTAACCCTAACCTCTATGCCGACCGACCACTCGACCAGACGCAACCTTTCAGCGTCCGGTCGCTGAGTGACCCAGCGTCCGGTTAGAAGACCGACGCCAGCATCATTGCGACCAACTCCATTTCACCTCTAACTTCTTCACCCTTGTTCAAATGTGCCAACCACCAAGTGTATCACCTTATACACATGTGTTAGCATATTTTCTCAAACATTTTCAAAGGTGTTAGCACTCCACTAGATCCTAAATGCATATGCAATGAGTTAGAGCATCTAGTGGCACTTTGATAACCGCATTCTGATACGAGTTTCACCCCTCTTAATAGTACGGCTATCAATCCTAAACATGATCACACTCACTTAGTGTCTTGATCACCAAAATAAAATGGCTCCTACAATTTTTACCTTTGCCTTGAGCCTTTTGTTTTTCTCTTTCTTCTTTCCAAGTCCGAGCACTTGATCATCACCATGGCATCACCATCATCATGTTATGATCTTCATTTACTTCACCACTTAGAGTGTGCTACCTATATCATGATCACTTGATAAACTAGGTTAGCACTTAGGGTTTCATCAATTCACCAAAACCAAACTAGAGCTTTCAGCTGTACTAGGACTAGATGGATAGAGTTGTATAAATAGACTACCATGGCAACTCAGTAAAGAGAGTTCAGATTTGCCATCTCTCAGATAGGGCTTTGGCCAACGCTGGTGTCTTGTACTGTGTGTGCATGCTCTGTTCTCCCTTCTTCTTCTAGCTCTAGCCATAGTGCTTGGGCACGGACAACGCTTGTTCATGGTCGGTACGGCTAGTGGGTGCTCGATAACACTAGCGGGTGCTCGGCAAGACTAGTGAGTGGTTCACTCACCTGAGCCGGTGATCCCGTGGGCCAACAAGTGGTATCAGAGCCGTATAAGCGTCGTTGCCAGACTAACCACTAGCGATGATGGGCGGTTCGGAGATGGGCGACAGCAGTGGCACTACTGTGGCTGCCCAGCCATGACCAGAGGTTGTTGTTCACACGGTGTGGGAGGTCAGTGGCACCAGTTGGCCGACGCTGACTCATACCAACTATGGAGAGTGGTTGGTGACCATGAAGGTCAAGCTCAGAGCCCGACGGCTCTAGAATGCTGTTGACAAGGGCACCGACAATGAAGAAGATGACATGTCAGCGTTAGAGGCTATCCTCGCCGCTGTTCCAGTGGAGTACAGGGAGCCTTTGGGGGCGAAGAGCTCGGCTAAGGAGGCGTGGGAGGCTATTGCAGCGATGCGTGTCGATTCCGAGCGCGCAAAGAAGGCGACGGCCCAGCTTCTGAAGCAGGAGTACGCCAACCTCAAGTTTAAGGATGGTGAAATGGTGGAGGACTTCTCCCTCCGCCTATAGACGCTCATAAGAAGCTAAAGAGCCACGGCTTCAGCATCATCGAAGAGGATGCGGTCTTCAAGTACCTCCACTCCATGTCGGTAAAGTACATCCAGATCGCTCTCTCCATAGAGACGATGCTGGACTTGTCTACCCTCACCATTGAGGATGTGACAGGCCGTCTGCGGGCGGTGGACGAGCACCTGGAGCAGGCGAAAGGAACAAAGGATAGCGGAAAACTCCTGCTGATGGAAGAGGAGTGGGCTACTTGGAGGAACTTCGGGAAGGCAGCCTCCTCCAGCCGTGGTGGCGATGGCAAGCGTCGTGACAAAGCTTCTTCGGAGAAGAAGCAGGTAAACCCCAACGCCTGTCGGCATTGCAGGAAGATGGGCCATTGGGCACGGGAGTGTCCAAACCACAAGCAGGAAAAGAAGGCTCAGGCTCATCTGGCGTAAGCCGATGATGAGGATGAGGCCATTATCCTGATGGCGACATTCTGTGCACTGCACGATGTCGAGGCTGAGGAGAGGGAAGAGGCGACGACGGTGGAAGGACCTGGGAAGGCCCTGAAGACCGTCAACCTCGATGAACCACGCGCCCAAGTTCACCTTAGACGTGTGGGCGCCGACCAGGAGCAGTGGTGGTATCTAGACTCTGGTGCCAGCAACCACATGATGGGCTCCAAGGAATCCTTCTCCGAGCTCGATGATGATGTTACCGGTACGGTGAAGTTTGGTGATGGCTCAAGGGTGGCTATCCAAGGGCGCGACACCATTCTCTTCAGGTGCCAGAACGGAGAGCACTGCGCGCTAACGGATGTATACTACATCCCACAGCTGCGTTCCAGCATTATCAGCATTGGTCAGCTAGATGAGCACGGTAGCGAGGTACTGATCAAGGACGGAGTCCTTAGGATCAAAGACCGGGAGTAGCGACTTCTTGCCAAGGTGAAGAGGTCCCTGAACCGGTTGTACCTGCTCAACCTGAAGGTAGAGCAGCCGGTGTGCCTGGCGGCAAGGCACTCCAAGGAACCATGGATGTGGCATGCCCGGTTCGGACATCTCAGCTTCGACGCGCTTGGTCGGCTGGAGAAGATGGTCCGAGGGCTACCCCACATCAAGCACGGAGGCGAGCTGTGTGATAGCTGCCTGGCCGGGAAGCAGAGGAGGGTACCTTTCCCAAAGTCGGCCAAGTATCACGCGAAGGACACTCTCGAGCTCGTCCATGGCAACCTCTGCGGGCCGATCACGCCTGCTACAAATGGTGGTCGGTGGTACTTCCTCCTGCTCATGGATGATTGCAGTCGCTACATGTGGCTGCAACTCCTGATGAGCAAGGACAAAGCGGCGGCGGCGATCAAGAAGTTCAAGATGCGCGAGGAGGCTGAGAGCGGCAAGAAGCTATGCATGCTGAGGACTGATCGCGGCAGTGAATTCACTTCGGTGGAGTTCGCTACATACTACGTGGATCAGGGTGTGGGGCAACACCACACCGCGCCGTACTCGCCATAATAGAATGGCATGGTAGAGAGGTGGAACTAGACGGTGGTCGGCATGGCCCGATCCATGATGAAGGCCAAAGGCATGCCGGCAAAGGTTCTGGGGGGAGGCGGTGTTCATCCTCAACCGCGCTCTGACCAAGGCCCTAACGGGCAAGACGCCGTTCGAAGCTTGGTATGGGCGCAAGCCGAGCGTGTCCTTCCTCCGGACATTCGGCTGCATCGGCCACATCAGGAAGACGAAGCCGAACCTCGCCAAGCTAGAGGATAGGAGCACACCGATGGTGTTCCTGGGCTATGCGAAGGGTACCAAGGCATACCGGCTCTATGACCCACGCGGAGACAAGGTGCTTGTCTCGCGCGACGTCGTGTTCGACGAGAAGGCGGCTTGGGACTGGAGCAGTCCGAGCACAGGGGAAGCTGGCAGCTTCACCAACACCTTCGTCGTCGAGCACTTGGTCATCCACGGTGGTGGAGACATTGGGGAAGAGGTGCCGAGCACTCTGGGAGGAGCACCAAGCACTCCGGGAGGAGCGTTGAGCACTCCAGTGGCAGATCCGAGCACTCTTGGGGCAGTGCCGAGCACTTCAGGAGGGATGCCGAGCACTCCAGGAGGAGTGCCGAGCACTTCTGGAGGGATGCCGAGCACGCCAGGAGTGGTGCCGGGAGGTTCTGCAGTGGTGGCGACCACTCTAGGACGGGTGCTGAGCACTCCCGTGGCGGAGCCAAGACGTCTTGCAGTGGTACCGACCACTCCAAGACTGAGGCTAGGCACTCCTACAGTGTGGCCGAACACTGCAGGAGTTATGACGAGCTATCCAGAAGTAGTGCCAAGCACTAAACCTAGGGTGCTGAGCACTTTAGGTACTGTGCCAAGCACTCTGGTGGAACAGGGAACTCCATCAACACTGATCGAGTTCGCCTCACCTCCAAGTGACATCATTGAGTTCGTGGATGCCTACCACAAAGGTGAGGAGGTGCGGTTCCGCAAGTTGGACGACATCGTTGGCGGCATAGGTCCCTCAGGCTTGGTGGGTAGGCTGCTTAATGACGCAGAGCTGCTACTCGTCAGTGCTGAGGAACCACCCACGTTCGCGCTGGCCGAGCGCGATGGAAACTAGCGACGGGCGATGCTAGAGGAGATGAAGGCGATCGAGGAAAACGAGACTTGGCAGCTTGTCGATCCACCTCCAAGATGCCGTCCGATCAGCCTAAAGTGAGTGTACAAGGTCAAGCGGGATGAGCTTGGCGCCATTGTCAAGCACAAGGCACGTCTCGTCGCCCGAGACTTTGTTCAGCGTGAAGGCATAGACTTCGAGGAGGTCTTTGCATCAGTAGCGCGCATGGAGTCGGTCCGTTTGCTACTAGCCTTGGCAGCAGCAAAGGACTGGCGCGTCCATCACTTGGACGTCAAATCGGCCTTCCTCAACGACGAGCTGGCAGAGACGGTTTTCGTCAGGCAACCTCCAGGTTTCGCCGTCAAGGGAGAGGAGCATAGGGTGCTCCGACTGCGCAAGGCGCTCTACGGGCTACGGTAGGCCCCACGAGCATGGAACGTCAAGCTTGACGTCACGCTGGGCGAGCTTGGGTTTCAACGGTGCGCAACTGAGCACGCGCTCTACACGTGGCGACGGGGGAAGGAGGAGCTCGTCATCGGCGTGTATGTGGATGACTTAATCGTCACCGGCGCACGCATGGAGGACATCAACAGCTTCAAATGAGAGATGGCGGCTCGTTTTCGAATAAGCGATCTCGGCGCACTCTCCTACTACATCGACATCGAGGTGAGACAGGGGAAGGAGGAACTCACGCTCGGACAGAGCGCGTATGCCTCCAAGCTGTTGGAGAGGAGCGGCATGGCTGAGTGCAAGCCATGCGTGACTCCGATAGAGGAGCGGCTGAAGCTGACGAAGGCCAGCACCGCGGCGAAAGTAGGCTACAGCTCACTGTGTTCAGCAATGCAAACATGGCGGGGGACATCGACGGACGACGGAGTACCTCTAGCATGCTCGTCTTCCTCGGGTCGGTTCCAATTTCATGGCTGTCGCTGAAACAAAAGGTGGTGGCGCTATCTACGTTCGAGGCAGAGTACGTAGCGGCGGCCACAGCGGCGTGCCAAGTTGTGTGGTTACGCCGGCTGCTAGGCGAGCTGACCGGCGTGGAAGCTCACCCACCAGCACTGATGGTGGACAACTAGTCCACCATCTCCCTCGCGAAGAATCCGGTTCTGCACGATCGGAGTAAACACATCGACGTGAAGTTCTACTTCCTCAGGGACTGTGTCGATGGAGGGCAGATCGTCATCGAGTTCGTCGAAACTGGTTGGTAACTCGCGGACGTCCTCACCAAGCCGCTCGGACGTCTTTGACTCACGGAGCTGAAGGAGATGATCGACATGGAGGGGGTACAAGGGTTAGCAGTAGGATTAGGGAAAGATTGTTAGATAATCTACTGTTACCTTGTGTGAACACAGTAAGGAAAGGCGGCGCCGAAAGGCCCCCTGCTGTGATACTGTAGCCGCTGCAGGTGCAGGCGCCGCACGGCTCACCTGCAGCACTGTAGGCACATGCAGTGGCCGGCGCAGAGTCAGCCCTATATGTTATCTAGTTACTGTTACAACATGTATGTTGTACTGGGACTAGATGGATATAGTTGTATAAATAGACTATCACAGCAACTCAGTAAAGAGAGTTCAGATTTGCCATCTCTCAGACAGGGCTTCGATCAACGCTGGTGTCTTGTACTGTGTGTGTATGCTCTGTTCTTCCTTCTTCTTCTAGCTCTAGCCATAGTGCGTGGGAACGGATAATGCTTGTTCGTGGTCGGCACGGCTAGCGGGTGCTCGACAACACTAGCGGGTGCTCGACAAAACTGGTGAGTGGTTCACTCACCTGAACCGGTGATCATGTGGGCCAACAGGCATCAGACCCTGATCCTGATGCATATTGTGAATTTGTTGTGCGATCCTTGCCTAAGGTGCAATCTACTATTAGGTCACTGCTGCAAGCTTCTCATATACTTTCGTCCAACGAGGTTCTTCAGCTCTCTAAACTACTGTCATTTCCAATTGCTAAATCGCTGGAGCCAATCATTGAGCTAACTGAAGATGCCCTAAAGATGCTTGCAAATGAAAAAGAAGATTTCCTTGTTCACCAAAGTTTTGTCCGCGGAAAGGTCCAAGCGGCATTGCGGAATTATGAGCAAACTAAGGTCATTTATTTTCCTGCTATGTTATTATGTTAATTCCAGATTTCTGAGCACAGATACATAATGATGCCATCTGGGTTTTCCCTTGAGTAGTGTAACATTGGTCTACTTTTTTCTCTCCTTATTTGCCATTCCGTGCTGTAGGGCTACCATTATGAGCTTGGTATCATTTGTGGTGTGAATGATAATGTTGGCGAGGAAACAAGGGTTCTAGCATCGAAGGGTCAGTACTCACATGTTAATTTTTGGGCAAATCCAGATGACGGATCAGGTGCAACATTATTTTTTGCAGAATTTAGTAATTATGAAGATAATAATGACAACCACAATTGTTTTGCTGCCCTGCATCAGATCTGTCAGCTCAAGGTATTGATTTTATCTCCACAATGCAAGCACCTACATAAATTGACATTTAACTAATATATTATTTTTTGTGACTTCTTTATATACCTTAAAGCTAATTATCTCTTTGTTTGTCTTTTACCTTTGAAGTTGGCTGCTGTTATTGCGAGTGTGAAGGTACTAGAATTGTGCATCCAGTTGCGCATTGTTGGGAGGGTGCAACGGATTTTGAGAAAATTGCTTGTGGGGAACACACTATTTCAAATGCAGAAATTATTAATCGCAGCAAGCGTCTAGATAACCAGGTGGGCATATTCGCCCAGGATGGTCTCTATCTATATCCTGCCCGGAACAACAAGTTAATCCAATCTGTGAACAGTGCTGCATGGGAGATGAATCTTGATTTAGATGAAATGAGGAGAAGACCTTATCCACCACAAGCTTCAATAGGAGTTACAGGCAAATCTGATCTTAAGACAGATGTTCCTCTTTCGCCTCACCTTTTTTCCATCTGGATGTAATTGAATGCATTCATTCATTCACCTTGGGTGTTCAGTCTTTTACTGAAATGGCCACGAATAGGATCCCAATAGCATTTTAAAACTGGTTACTGCTTTCTTAGGCAGTGCCTGTTACTAATTTCAACCAAAAAAGTTACAACTTACAACCCAGTTGGTAGAATGATCCTCGTGAACAAGAACATGAAAGACCTGATTGAGGTAAAGATTAGACCAAGGGAAAAAAATGCTGATCCATATTTTCTGCTGTATCCAATGATTATTTATTCAACTGCTTTCAGAAGTTAATTATCATATGATCATATTTCCATGGGAGCAAAAGCAACTACCAGGACTCCAGGGTGTTCGGCTGGCATTAATTTTTCGGAAAATACTGTAGCAGCTGAAAATTTAGGAGAAAAACACTGCTCCGGCCTGAAAAAAAAAACTAGTCAGCCAGCCGATTGTGGCCAGCCGAACAGCTCCTATTCCCATGGCTGTAACACTGACTACCGAGTCCAACATGGGACATATTAGCAGCAGCAGGCCCCAGCCTTCGCACTCCTTGAAGAAAAAAAAAAGGTCCCAAAAAGGATGCTAGAAAACTCAGTTCTGCAAATATGCAAAAAATAAAAAAAAGATTCTGCAAATTTGAGAAAAAAAATAACTTAACCTGCTAATGTAGTAATTCCTTAGCAAATTTATATTTGTTCTCCAGACATCATCATGTTCATATCCAAAACCTGTGATGAGAAGAGATTGTTCCCAATGGAGAATGACTACCAGTTAGAGATAATAACTTGAAACTTGCCTCTACATTACAAAGGTGGTTATGTTACATTTAATTCTGACATACAGAATCACTTCATATGAATGGATGCATTGAGCATGTGGTCTGACTCCCGAGGCAAATCATCACTGTAGCTTAGCTTTCACTCACAGATTCACATATGTGGAAAATACATGGTTACTTGTATAGAAGAGAAAATAGACTACCTTCTCCGCTGACTGACATGAATCTTTTGCCCATTGCAGCTCGTCCGCCTGTTCAAGAGAATTGAAAGGCTTATTAGTTGGTCAAAGAACCTACAAGAAGATGCAGAAATTGTGAGGGTGCTCCAGTGCATAGACCCACCACAACAGTGCACATTTACTCGATCTCATTCTGTTCGCAATTCATGGAAGAGGCTAGGTCATAGTTTGGAGAGCCTGCTTGCTTTGAGAGTTCCGCGAACGTGCATTGAGCTAGCTTTGGCACTGGTTCTGGAATTCCAGAGGTAAGATGGATATGTTTAGGAGAATCTGAAGATGGAACTCTGGTTTTATTCTCGGTCACAACATGAGTTCTTTATTAGTAGATATGGATAATCTATTTATGTCATTATTCAGCTACTTTTTGCTGTGAAGCTCAAGTGAGCTATTTTATTATTTGCGGAATGGAGTAGTATCGTTTGTCATCTGCATCTTAAACCTAATTCTGCAACAAGTTGCAAGCCTGAATGTCTTTTCCAGGTTTTCTCGGACAGTAGCAATTCAAAAATTATATGAATTAGGCACTTACTTTTTGTCGTTAATTCTTTATTGACTGTGTTCTTTTTTGGATGTTTGCATTGTATTTCCAAGTTGAATGACATTGCTTCTGAAATTCTTCATGTCCGTTCAATGTTCATGATTAAAAACAATTAGGAAAAATATTGCCACGGGACACTGAAAGTGATGTTACGATGCCATTGGACACTGAAAAGGGAACTGAAAGTGATGTTACGATGCCATTGGACACTAAAAATAGCCGGTACTGAAAATAGTCTAATTGGTTGGTGCTTGTTGGACACTCTAGTTCATGCAAAGTTTACCCAAAAACACTGCACCTATTATATTAAAATAATGTTTTCTAGCTGAGAAGGATAGAGAAAGATGACGAAATGTCTTTTTTACCCCAGACTCTTTCTTCTCCCTTCTCTCTGGTGTTCTAGGACTGGAGGTCCTAGAGATACTGTAAAGATCTTCTAAACACAAAAAACGGTTCCCCCCCCCTTGACATTAAAAAAGCAAAATGCCAATTATCTCTCTTCCTACTTATTGTAAGGAGGGGTAGGAAGGAGACATATTTATCTTCATCACCTTCTCTCTATATAAGCACCCATGAAGCATGATGAACAACACAGCTGGGTCACTGTATATTTACACTGCTTCTCCTCTCCATTCCTTTTCCCCCTTCCATCAGGCCTTCCAGATCTAGCAGAATTTTTAATTGGCATTTTGTCATGATCACACTTGAGCTTCGCTGTAAAATCATAGCTTTGCTAGATTCCTATAGCTTTTGCTATGTACTTAAATATACACTATACTTATATATATAGTAAAATCAATGTATCTAGAAAGGCTAAGATATCTTATAATTTGGAATGGAGGGAGTATTAGATTTCAGACAAAATAGGAGAATGACATTTTGATTCCTATACCCGTCTAATAATGACATTTTAGTGAATCTTCTCTGGACGAGTGAAACCCAAATTTGATCGAGAATCTCCTCTGGGGATGTCAAACGAGCGAAACCTAAAATTTACCATGGCAAAATTCAAATTATTTCTTACGAAGGTTTAGGCTGTCCAATGCCGAGTACATAATACTTGCTAACATACTTAAACTAAACCACGTCAGTATGATCAAAGCTTGTCTGCATACCATTTGGTGTTGTCGTAACTCCTTGGTACAGTTATTACAATCGGTACTTGAATAATCAAACGATGATTGGGGTGTGGGGCCACTATGGTCAACAACGCAGTATCCCACTGCCTGTGTGACGCACGCTAAAGGACCATAGTCTTGCTGCTCTGCTGCATGTCGGTCAAATGCACTTTTTAGTACATTTTTATATGAAAATTTACAAAAGTACACTCCCTCAAACCGAAAATACATATACACCATGTTTATCGAGGAATCAAAGCTTTTTAACATTAACCAAACATATACACAAAAGTATCAATATTCATGATGCGTGGTAAGCATCATTTTATTATTTCCTAAACTAGTCAAAGTTAGAAGAGTTTAACTCATCGAGAAACGTAATGTGTGTTTATTCCGAGATAAAGGAAGTATCTATCCACTCAGTTTCAAAAAATAGTAAACTATGTCGTTCGTTGGTGGACCGACTTTCATAAATCTTCCATAGGAGAAATGACTTCTACAAAAATTGCCCACCTAGAAAGCGATTTTACTAAAGATACATTTTTATTCAAAATTGTCTTACCGGTGATAGTGAAAAAAAAAACCAAATCAAAGCTTCTACACAAGTATGACATTTATAGGTACACGTTGTTTTTTCAAAATATTTTTATTGATCCAAGAATCTGCGAACCTCTAAAAATCATGTACTTTTCTAAAAGAGATGCTATCATGCATGACTCATTTTGCTTGTACTAGAACCATATACAGGTTTTGCATTTTTGAAATTAACATCTTATCAGAATGCTAAATTTGAGTTTTGGGTTAATTCGTTAAGCCCAAAATAATTTCAAAAATCTAAAAGAATCATATAATAAAACTCATAGTTTTTTGGAAAGTAGTACTTTTATGTGACTTCCCAACATATGTGCTCATTTGGAATCTAAAGTTACTTAACAAAAAGCATGTTACTCTAATTTTGCACATGCACTTTGTTAAGAAACTTTAAATTTCACTTGAACTCATATGATAAGAAGTTAGTACACGACAAAATGCTACTTTCTGAAATATAAATTTAGATGATTTTTTTCATATTTGTATCAAAACATTTTAGGGCCAAAAGGGTCAACGAAAAATTCAAATACAACATCCAAGAAGAATTTTGATTTCAAAACTGCAAAATCTATGATGTTAGATACAAGCAAAATAGATCGTGCATGAATTTTAGGTTCTATTTATAAACATATGGTTATTAAGGTCCCAAGGTTCTTCATTTCAGATCAACAAAACTATTCAGAAAAAACTACGTGAAGTTCTTGATTTTTTTTTTAATTTCCATACAAATTTATATTTAAAATTAAATTGTCCAAATGCATTAGGCCGATAGGACGACGTGAAAGAGTTTGTTTATTAAAGCCAGTCTTAATGGGGTTTTATGAGAGTTTCAGGGATATTATTAATTTTTTTCAGAGAAGAGAGTTTCACGAACATTAAACAAGGTGATGTAGCATAGTACTCGCTCCATTCTAAATTATAAGACTGTCTTAACTTTTTAGATTCGTAAGCTATATACACTTAAATATACACTGTATCTAGGTACATAGTGAAATCAATGTACATATATTTGAAAAGACCAAAACATCTTCTAATTTGGAATGGAGTATATATCTAAATACATAGTAAAAGCTATACATATCTAAGAAAGTCAAAATATCTTTAATTTTAAATGGAGGGAGTACTGAGAAATATTGAGGTGGTGTCAATGGTCAACAAGTCAACAATGCTAACTCTCAGGTTAGCTGTTCTTCAGATGAAATAAAAGATCTGCCCGGCCACGTTCTTAAGAAACAAAACAGATGAGTCAAAGATGCCCTGCTTGCATTGGTGGTCAGTGTGGGTTAGTGACGCCGGCAATATTCTCTGGCCCATGTGCCTTTTGCATGGTAGGACACCAGGAATACGCGCGGTATGCCTATTGCTCCACCAGTGACAGGGCCACACGCCCCTGCATGCCTAAGATTTTTTTTTTCAAAAGATAATTTTGTATATGTGTTTTGCAAGAAATACAATTGCTAATAGTGTTATTTGTAACACCCTAAAATTTGCAAATTATTAAAAAAATTTAATTATGTATTTTTGTGCTCATGAAAGCATAGGAAAAATAATAATTTTTATTAAATTAAAATTTATTCATAAGGTTAGGTACATGTTTGAGCATATATGCCACTGCATTGGATTTATTAGAGTTAGTGCTTTAGACCAAAATTCAGAATGATTTGAATGGCTTTTGAAAAGGCTGGGAAAAAGGCTTTGAAATAAAAGAAAAAATAGGAAAAAAAAGAAAAGAAACCCTCGCTCTCACATTTTGGCCCGAAGGCCCAAAACTCCCTCAACCACGGCCTTCCCCCCTTCCTCACCCGCTCGGCTTCACATCTGGTGGGCAAAGTGTTGCTTCCCCTGACGATTGTCCAAAATATAGCGAGTAATTAGCCTTAACTTTTCTCCTAATGTAAAGTGAAAACATTGCTCATGCAAGGTGAAAACATTGATGTACCATCTCCTTTCTTATTTTAACTAGCATATGCCCATGCGTTGCTGCGGAGCCTCAAAATTTTGAACGCAATAAAAATATAGAAAAAATAATACGTCCAGACAAATAAATTTTAACTCAACTTTACAACGTACTATTCTGAGCCACATTCAAATAAACTATCTATTATTGGAGATTCATCAAAATTAGACCTGATTAACATATAAATAAGGCGGTGTTTCGGTTCGGAGACTGTTGAATGGAACTGCCACCAGCAAGTATTATTCTTCAAGATTCGAGGACTCAATCATCCAAAAAAAAGGTACACACAAATAAATTTTAACTCAACTTTACAACGTACTATTCTGAGCCACATTCAAATAAACTATCTATTATTGGAGATTCATCAAAATTAGACCTGATTAACATATAAATAAGGCGGTGTTTCGGTTCGGAGACTGTTGAATGGAACTGCCACCAGCAAGTATTATTCTTCAAGATTCGAGGACTCAACCATCCAAAAAAAAAAAGGTACACACTCATCCCTCGCTGACGCCGTAATAACAACATATATAAACAGCAATGGTTGAATTTTTAACACAACGGCAAGAGTCTGTAGCACATGAAAAAAAAGGTTAAAATGCATGGAAAGCTAGGAGATCAAGGAAGAGTGTTACTTGAATGCAACTGAGCAAGAAACCTGCAAGAGACAACTTTCTAATAAGCACCAGGTCGATGAGCTGGCCCAGTGCTATAACACTACCAAATTTCTGGTTGTGTCAAAATGAACTAATATTACAATATATACTGTCTTCGTCAGTTCTCTAATTTTGTATGTTAAAACTGCACCTTGCATTGTCCCACATAGAAGGGAAGATATATTGGGCACTGAATGCAATGATGAGAATAGTAATGATCACCTAAGCCAAAAATCACACAGATAATTGTAGCAGTGAATTTATTGGAAATTCTAGCATCCATTCATATGTTACAGCTGAATCTAGTACATGGTACACTTGAAACAAAGTCTTAATTTTACATTCAGGTCCAAAAATGTATTTAACCTATTTCCTAAGCTCACATCTGTTTGCCAGGCGTTACCAAATTATGATATTCCAAATGCAAATTGGGGCACTGCAGCAAGTAAGATTGAATATCTGAGCAATTGTGAGAAGGGGTATGTGTTTCCCTTACCTCCCATATTGAGATGTCCATCGGTTAGAGGACTCCTGCATAGTGCAAAGATGCAACCTATTAAAACTTTTATGCAGTAGAAGAATGACATAATGGAGGGAGGAAATAACTGAGGAAACACATACGTCAGGCACAACCAAAAATTGGTGGGTTAATATGTGCTGGCATGCCATCAGGTCCAGTAATCATAACAGAACCCTCATGATCTTTGGAGTGCGAACATGATTAAGTGTGACTGGTGCTGCATTCAGAACTATCATAGTCCTATCAACATGTTATATTTGCTGAAGCTTCCAATCAAAGATTTTTAGAGGTATCTAGAAGAGAAAAGGAGACCATCAAATTGTCAATAACCCCGCATATACGAACTGAATAACAAAAATGAAATTACTGATATCTGAATGTATTAGTGAAGTCAACAATGCTCCCCTTTTCTATAGTGTCTATTTCGCCTTCAAAACTGCTTCCTCGTTTTAAGATGGGTGGATATTCAGTCCAACACTTAATTAAAAAAAAAACTCGCTCGATTTTCTATTGTCACATTTCCTATGCAAGAAGCCTTTGGTATTCTCATCTTAGGCTGACACATTCAATTGGTTTTCGTCTTGAATTGAATTGCAATTTCAAAAAAATCATGTGGTAGAAAAATCATGTGGTCAGTAAAAAAATAAATAAGATTTGCAGTTGGTTTACTGAATCAGCCGTGCAGTCAGCACGTGGTCCATCAATTATAGCAGTCGACGTTGGGCGTCATGCATCAGATTATGTTCCTTCCAGTTGGTTATATGCATCTCGACGATCCTTCACCAAACTCTTAATTGGTGAGTGCAGACTCTCAATATCCTTTCTAATCTCTGCCTTGTCAGTCTAGCAGTAATTCTCTTTCCATATACAGCTCCCTTTTCTCCAATAATGTCTTCTGAATCTTGGACTCAGCCACAGAAAAATGCATTGTCAATTGCTTGGAGCCATGGCAACATTCTATAATTTCCCCAAAAATACCCAGGATTCGATGGGATAAAATATCTGTACCTCACTGCTCCTGCAACAAAATGATAGTACCAGATTACTTGCTTTGTCTTCCAAGTTCCAAAATCACGATCCACGCAGAGCAACAGAGGATAAGAATCACAGTTAATTAGGGGCAATCTAGATCTAAATCAGAGAGTGTGGTGGGAGTGTGGGACTGAGGAAGGGAGTGGGATTTTACGTACGTGGTGGAGAGACAGTGGATGAAGATGCGGGCGCCGACGCTCTCGACGAACCCGGTAGTATAGTCCTTGTGGACGGTGACCTTGTCTCCTTCCCCGCCGGCGACGTGGGAGAGCCGGAGAGCTTGTCCTTGACCACAGACCAGGCGGGTGTCCTCTGCGCGTCCACCTGTGCTCGGCGGGGATGCGGAGTCCGTAGGGGTTGCCATGCGGGCCGCTGCCCTCTACTTCTGCAGCGGAGCAGGGCGGGGCGAGGCGGCCGGACGGGGCTGGGCAGCGGCGCACGGGGTGGAGGTGGCGCGGGACGGGATAGGGGAGGAGTGGAGCTGGGGCGGCCTTGCAGCGGGATGGGCCAGAGTGCGGAGCGCAAGGCAGTGTGGAGACGGAGTGCGGTCGTGCCGTCGTGCGGAGATCGCAGGTGGGGCGCTGAGCGTCGGCTGGCTTCACCACGGGAGTGAACGGGTCCAGTTTAATCTTTTAGGAGAAGAGATCAGATGAAAACCTGATAACCAAATTTTTCCAAAAAAAGTCCAATAAAGGTACTTTACGCCCTAAATGTACTCTAGCTGGTTGGACCTCGTTCAAGTCAGTTTGTAGAGTAGCAGACACATGTATTTTCAGCACAATAACCCACATCATTAATTGGAGATGCTGCGTCTATAGCTACATAGTCATATGAGATAACCATACACGCTGTTTTTTTCATCACTAGGGAAACCACGACACACCTGTGGTTTTTGTCATGGCTGTTATAACATACTCTGCCCCGGATGTTGTATCCTCACTCCTTCAACCATGGGTAGGTCGCACCTGAAGCTCCTCATCCCTTGAACCTGACGTGGTAGTCTTCACCTGTAGTTCTTTGGCCTTTCCATAGAGGTATATATACAGTCCACTCAAAATCAGGGAACTTAACTGCCCAACAAGCTGTCACAAAACCAGTAAAACGCATCTTTTATGGCATATATAAAGAATTTATAGCTATATAAACTTTCGAGCAACCAGAGAATTAAACTATCATCTTTCTAATAGCAAATATTGTAAGCAATTCTACAAACCGGGCCTCAACATCCGCAAACCATAGAACTCTACAAATCGGAGCATAATGTACACTAGCTACATCGTTTACCGACTCTGTTTCAAAGTTGATGACAAACTAAATGCACACTATCTGGATTAAAAGATTGGATCATAATAAATGTAAAAGCATTTAAGTTTTCGACATAAGAATTGTATTATTAGAATTTAAACCCACTGCAGAAATCCGCAACAAGAGGATTTTAAGCTAGTTTTTTTTTTTCGTTCAGTCATTCTGTAAGTCAAGGATGGCATCAGGATTTGGTGCAGGGGTGGGCATGGCACATTTACAAGGCATCATCTATCTTTTTTGGATTCTATCTTTTTTGGATTCTAGTTGGAGCGGCTTATGCCAATTATTCTTTTCACGCCTTTGATGATTAGCTTGAAACCAATTATAGTTCTCTGACCGTTAATATAGCGCCAGCACTTTGCTGGATCTTTCATAAAAAAGAAGTATCTGATAAAATGGAACTAAAATATCAACATTTTATGTTTAAATACACAATTAAGTTAGAGAGAAACTTCTATCTGGTTCTGTAAGCTGTATATGGTCGATCAAACTGGAGATGTTTTAGTTTTTATAAAAATCACAACTCTGACACCTTTTTAGTAAGAAAGTTACTAATTCTACTAGAAATTAAGCAAGCTATTAAAGTGTGCAACTTCGAGGATCTTCTATGTATTTATTTACTTACCTCACAACAGTGGTGGAGCCAGGATTTGAACATAGAGGGGCCGTTCGAACCGATAACAATCATGCATAATGTTGGTGTTATGATCCCCGGGTATCTCAAGGCAACAATTAGTTAGCAGGCCGAGCGACCCACGACACACCAGCTAGCGAAGGCTCAAACGATTGAAGCCCAGCTAAGCCAAGCGGACCAGGCTAGACGCCAAGGACGGGTCAGCCACGACCCCTCCCTTCTGCCTTAGCCACACGCTGCACAAGGGTTCACGACCTCTCCGTCGTCCCGACCCCTAGGAGGAATGGAGAGAGGTCAAGCCCAACCAAGCACGCCTGCTCTGACAAGAGTGGACACGCCGCACTAACCCTGCAAGGACCGAGGGGATAGCAGTCACCTCGGTTCGGTCAGATGCTATCCCTGCGCCATGCAGCACAGACAAGACAACACCACTCGGTGATGACTACCAGTACGACGACTCGCCGTCCAAATACGGTCCAGCAAGACATATGTATGATTCTACCCACTACGGGATGGGATCCACGATGGAAACCTTGACTTAGAGGCCATCCGGGCCGCCGAGAGCCACGACCCCGGAGCTCGGGATCGTGACCACCGACTCCACAAGCTAACCAGGCGATCAATGACCTAGGGACGACTACCAACTCCTGTACGACGCCCCCAGGAGAACAGGAGGCAATGACGAAGGCCACAACAGAACCCACGTCGCACAGGACGGCTGGCGAACCACCACTATGCCTACAGTGCCACCACGACCAGCACAGTAGCACCACGCCACACTATGCCGCGACGTGGTCACAAGACCATGACAACAACCACGCCCGGAGTGTGCAGAAAGACGGCGTAGCTTGCAAGCCAAGTTAGATAGTCCCCTCCCTCAGGCTCACAACCCCTCGGTCGGAAGAACCTACTTCTTTATACATGCCCTGGCCCTGAACTCTATATAAGGTCAGGCAGGGCATCCTTCTGAAGGATCCTCACATTCTTCACAACCTCCAAACTCTTGAAGCTTCCCTTCAGGTAGTTCATCTCCTAGCTCTAGCTCTCCTACCTCTTCCACCATTCTTGCACCCTCATTGTAAGAACTTTAGAGCATTCAAGCGATGAACATGCACTTGATCATCTCTGAGACTAGACGTAGGGCTCCGGCCTGAACCAGTATAAATACTCATGTCCTTTGGATGATACCATCGTCTTTCTAGAGCAGCATAACAATCGTATAAATTTACTAGTCCAGTTTACGAAACACCGACAGTTGGTGCGCCAGGTAGGGGACAGTCACACACTGTCAGGGTTATAACCCTAGGGTATCTCGAGGCATCGATTAGATGGCGGGCCGCATAGCTCACAACGCAACAACAGACAAAGGCCCAAACGACCGAGTCCCAGCAAAAGCCAAATAGGTCAGGCCAGGTGCTGAGGTTGTGGTTATCCACGACCCCTTCCACCTACCTCAGTCTCACCACGCTTGCAAGGCGTATGACCTCTCTCCGCCATGACCTCTGGAAGAGATAGAAAGAGGTCACGCCTTGCCAAGTGAGCCTACCCTAACAGGGGCAAGCACGCCACACTGACCTCATAAGGACCAAGGTGACAGTAGTCACCTCAGCCCGGTTAGACGCCAACCCTGTGCCACGCTGCACGGACAAGACAACACCGCCTTGAGGCGGTAACGACGGGTACGATGACCATCGACCGGGTATGGCCCAACCAGGCAGGTATACGGTCCTACCCACTATGGAATGAAAGCCATGACAAGGGTCTCAACGTAGAGGCTGACCAGGCCGATTGAAAGGCCCGACCCCGATGATCGGGGTCGTGGCCCTCAGCCCCATAGAGCAACCAGGTGAACAACGACCTAGGGTGCCTACCTGCTATGGGCACGATGCCCCGGGGAACTTGGAGACGATGCCCTAACCCCCGCATCTTCTTCCCTAACCCTCGCATCATCTTCCTTGCCTTGCCACCGCCGGGGCCGATCTCCGCTGCCCGCCAGCCATGGAAGACTTCTACGTGGTGTGCGCCGATACGTTGGAGTGGGTGGCGTACGGATCGTGCGGGCACCACGACGTGTACTCCACCTATGTCGCCCACCTCCATTTTATGATGGACAATAAGAAGTGCTGCATTTGTAAGACCGTCTGCCCCTTCGTCTTCGTCACTAAGGTTCATTCCTCTAAGGTTTGCTCTCTCCAGACAGGACTAGTTCCTTATCTGTGGTGGGGTGCGCCATTGGATCTTGGGGTCATCTAGAGTTTTGGTTGGATTGCCAGATTGGTTCTTACTAGTGGAATTAGATGTGAAGGATTTCTTTCCACGACTGGTACATGAATGTTTTAGGTAATAGCATGAATATACGTTGCTTTTGTTGTCTTGTAGCCTGATGTGATCAGCATAGGTTATCTCATGATCATGATTTAGTTGCCTGGATAGTTGGGGCTTTGAGCTAGTCTCTATCATGATTTATGTGAGCTTCTATGTGTATATCCAGCCTTTTGCACATTGAATCATTATAAATTGTATGTTGCCAAAACAATATAGAAAATGTCAACATACTGTTCTACCACCTCTTCTACCATGCTTGCACCCCCCATTGTAAGAACTTCAGAGCATTCAAGCGAGGAACACGCACTCGATCTTCACTGAGACTGGATGTAGGGCTCCAACCTGAACTAGTATAAATCCTCGTGTCTATTGGATGCTACCATCGTATTCCTAGAGTAGCGTGGTAATCATATAAATTTACTAGTCCGGTTTACGAAACACCGACAGTTGGCGCGCTAGGTTGGGGACAGTCACGCACTCTCGTTTGATTGAGGAAGGAAGCGATGGCTCCTCGCACCGCCGGTGGACTCGCTGGTGGAATGGCCCGCGGTGGTCACATCCACCGTGAAAACTATCGGTTCATCAACACCAAAGGGCTAGCGCCCGCATCCACCATCAGCCACAATCCAGACCTCCACCTTGGAAACCTGAGTTCCATGGCCCGCGGCGGACACACTCCCAAAACTACCCTCGAGAGCTGCATCCCAAAGTTCACCAGCCTAGAGGGGCCAGTACCCTCGCTCGTCGCAAGTGGTGGCCAAGTTTCCTATCCGAGAAACCGAAAGACCATAGCTCACGGCGAACTTGCTTGAGTAATGGCCTCGATTGGCCACATCCTTCTAGGGAACCACATGGTTAACCACACCAAAGGGCCCGCGCCCGCGTCTGCCCTTGGCCATGGCCTAAGCCTCTACCTCGGGAATCTGGGTCCTGTGGCCTATGGCGGGCGCACTCTCAGAACTACCTACGGGGGCTACGTCCTAGAGTTTACCTACGTAGGGGGCCCGGGGCCTTCTCTCATCACCAGCCATGGTCGAGACTTCTACCCAGGGAGCCAGACGACCGTGGCTCATGGCTACCTCGCTCGGGGAATGGCCCACGGTGGCCACGTCCTCTTAGGGAACCATGAGATCGCTCGAGCCAGCGGAACAACACCTGTCACAAACTCTTACCCGGTCATGGCTAGGTCTTCCACCTAGGGAATGGCCTCAACCGGCCACATCCTTTTGGGGAACAATGAGATCATCAACACCAATGGGTCAACACCCATCACCAGCTTCTACCCCATCCAGGCATACCGCGTGGGATGCCTAGATTCGGTAGAAGAGCCATGCCCCGAGCGGCGTCTCCGCCTCTAGCGGAACACAGCAGGTCAAGGCGCACACTAGCGATGAAATCACCCGCTGCCACATGATGCCATCGTTAGTGATCTGGTGGCTACTCAGCACCACGCCTCACAAGGCCAGACCCGAAACCAGGGTCTAGTATCACGTGGTGAAGTAGCCGTCCATCACGCCTTTGCGAACTATCAGCTTTCACTCAGAGGCATGTGCATTCGTGGGAGCAGCCCCCCTAAGTGCAACACGCGCCATGCCGAGCAGACCAAACCGCGTTGCCCTCAGAACCCACTTTCGTAGCAACAAGTCATGCCAGCTCCTCATCAAGGGCGGCAACCACATCTAGAAGCGGAGATGCGGTGACATCATTGCGCCACGGGGGCTCAAGCACCAGAATGCATGAGCCCTCCCGGCCAGAAACTATAGTGGGCCATACATGAAGAAATCATCCCTAGGGGCTCACGAGCCCGCTAGGGATGATGAGCCAACAAGGGACGACCCAAAGTCATCCGGGAGGTCGATCCATGTTAGGTATGACCGCCCCAAGATATAAAGAAGCACCCTCACCAGCTCGTGGCCTAGGGACTGCAGCAACTCTATCACGAGTAGACGCTCGGGGGCTCGCCACACCTTGAGCAACGATGGCTAGTTTCACGATAGCTTTTGGTACATCGGTCGGTTACATCAACTTTGACCTTAGCCTCTCTACCTAAGCACATCCACATGCACGTGTAGGCTCACATGTAGTTCCACAAGACTTGGAGCCAACTTGTAGAGCAAACCAGAGAACATGATGTCTATATAATTCATCCTTGTATCGCTTAAAACTCCCGAGCAACTTGATCCGACTTGCACTAGCAGCCGGACATGACTCACTCATGAGGGCTACATGTATGCACACACACACAAATATGTCTTGAGGCATAGCATAGTTTGTCATCATCCCAGTGACATGTTTTTGAGTTTTCTCCAATCGTGACCCACACTACGATGAATCGATAGCTTGTTCCCCAACTCCTCGTTCAAAAGGTCGCTCTGGCCAAGCCTCATGGACCAGCACCAAGGCAAGGTAGAGTACCCGCGCACGGGTCTGGGGGAGGAACAGGGCGTTGTCTCGCTCAATGTAAGGGAAACAAAAGGAAGCAAAACACTCATCGTCTATTTTTTTTCTTCTCGCATCGCACCAGATCTGCGACCTCTTCCCGTGACCCTTTCACGCGGTTGGGTTGCCTTTCATTATTGGCTAGCTCCTAGGCTAAGACACGCACCTACATGCACAAGGCTAAGGGGAACGGTGTACATTCCCTGCTCGAACTAGGAGAAAATGAAGAGATGGCAAAATGACAAATGAATGCGCCAATCTCACACCATATACACAAGACCCAAACATGTTCATTACAGTAAGATCGCCCATATAGCACCAAACGTTCATGCAGAAGCTCTCATATATCGGAAGACCGGAACTGTCAGTGGATACAAACGGCTGACATCTCACCCGCGTTACTTGGTGCAAGAATGTCATCGTCAAATTTCTTCGACGTGTGACCCCGGCCATAAAATTCCCTCGATGAGTGCCCGTTCTCGAACAACCAGCGTTGATTGTCGCAAATCAACCAACGCAACCTACATGCGGGGATTGCACTATAGTGCAATGCATGCTTGCGCACATCAAAGGACTACACAAAATCAAACCCCAAGAGCTAGCTCTAGGCAAGGCCACGTACCCGCGCATAAGGAAAGGGAAGAAAGACAGTCATGACCTAAGGAGGAGCGGTCGACAAAAGGTGCGCTGTCACCGGATCTGTCCCATGACACTTTGGTCATGAAAATGGAGTTGCATTAAGCCAAGCCTTACGGGTTGATCCACAAGCAAGGTCGTGCGACTCCGGCATTCGAACGGCCAGATCAATGGCAAGCATAGCTAATCAGTGTCACACAAAAGAAAGGAAGCGGAAGACACAAGCTAAAAAAGATCACTTTATTAAAAAAGCCCTAGGTACAACCTAAGGCCCCTGGTCGGCGCCACGAAGGATGTCCTCCACGTACACGGCGGCCACGATGGTGGCTGCGGCGCCGGTGAAGTCACCGACCAACTCCGCCTATTCCTTCAGCCTGGCATGGGCTAGAAACCCAGGCTCCACCCAACGGAAGTCCTGACCAGTGTAGAGCTACATGGCGATGAGGGCGACGCCAGCCCCCTACCGGACTCTAGCCACCACCATGCGCTCGCGATCCTCCATCTGGAAAACCTCCCAGAGGCGGGCTTCCTCCGTCTCATTGTGGGAGGCCGCCAGCTGCTCCTCCAGCGCTGGCAACAAGATGACAAGGTTAGAGGTGGTGAATGACAAGCAAGATGACAAGACGAAGAGCATCCTTACCCACGATGCAGGCCTAGGCATCGCAGCCACCACCTACATGGCGGCGGTCTCCCTCTCCTAGGCCTTGAGGGCCACCCTAATGATATCAAGGCTGTGCTCCAGCCGACTCACCACACAGGTGGCATCAGAATAGCACTAATGGGCCTCGTCCGCCGTGCGAACAAGCTCGCGGAACTCTTGCTGATCATTTGAAGACGATGACGATGACGATGAGGACAAGGATGATGAGACTGACCCCTCCGTGGCCAGGGTCATTGCACAATGAGCACAGGATGACCCTTCAGCTACCGCTGTGGCACGTGAAATGGCCCTAGAAGTGCACACGATCAATGCAGGTCCAACTTTAAACTCAGACATTACTTGAACACTCACCCCTATTCAAACAGGCAAGCTCAGAGGCACGGTGGTGGCTCACCGGCCTCTGGCGACTCCTCCTGCGGGCGCTTGCCATAGTCCCTTGGCTTGGTAGGAATTGAAGAGGAAGCTGAGGGCGCACGAGAACGAAAAAGAAAAAGTGGCGGAATAGGCTCCCAAGAGCAGATGACTCTCCCACCATACCACTTCTCTCTATTTATAGCCACAAGGACCAGTCATGGTGGATACCTCGATCGCATTTACTAACCATCCTAAAAATCCCGTAGCACAGGAGGAGAGATCAGAGGGGGCGCTAAGCGGCGGTCGCCCTCCTAGTAGAGAGAACCAAGTAAGCCTTACACATTCCCATTCTTTCGATATCATTTCAATTTACGCGCCCACATTTTCTGGCACACGACTGCACGCGAGTGGGCACCATTATGCCATGATGTGATTGGGGAGGTCAACCGCCCCCCAAGATCGTGCGCAGAATGACCCACCGCAATCATGACCCTGCATCGTGCTGAGGAAACCCACTCTTGGGTCGGCCCTTACAAGGGCTCGAGGCCACAAAGGGATAGGGACAGGGTGAGATGGGCCCCTGTGGCTCTAATCAGTGGTGCGGAGCTACATGACCATCTCTCTCTATTTTCGAGTCATCTGCTTTGAAGTCGCTTGGGTTGACCCCCTCTGGGGAAGTCATCTTGCCCTCTAACTGCTGTGGAGGCTGTTGGGGACCAATGGGTTTGATGGCCGTGATTTATGGGATGTCTCTTGATGAGGCACAACCGAACTCCACGTTAATTGGGGAGCATATCGGGTCCCGCTCGAATTACACATCGACCCCGATGAGGCGCACCTCTCCGACAGCATGGTTACGGTGGACCCACCTCTCCCCGCGTGGGGCAAAACCAAACCTGCCTATAACAGGGCAACACGACCTCTCGAGGTCGGTAAGGACGCTAGGGGAAAAATGGAGTCAGGTCCCCGCAACCCTATAATAGGTCCAGGCCAGGCCGCAACCTAGCTCCTCCCTGCGTCCTAGGTCCTAGACCTAAGGCTAGCTCTAGGGACTCAGAAACCGCAGGAGGTCCACGACCTCTCCGAGAGAGATCAACAAAGCAGACGGCCAGGGTAATGTAGTAGTGTCTTCCTTGTGAAGCAATGCGGAGCCCAAAGCATGATCACGGCTCGGTCATGTGGAATAAATAGGAAGGTCCAAGACCTTTGAGCCACCGCATGATCGCAAAAACCTCGCGACCGCGCAAAAAGAGGTCAGGGAGACAATTCCTCGCATCATTAGGCCAAAACAGCCCTCCGGTAACCCTAGACAAAGGCACGACTTTGGCCTCGAGGCTTGAGGGCTCGCTGCTACTACAAGGGAAGCCGAAAACTCAGCGGAAACCTCTCCTAGCTAGGCGCCTTTGAATACAGGAGTGGATGTGCCGCACGCAAGGTGCTAAGACCAGGTATCACCTCGAGGGTGATACCACAAAAATGCCTAGAGGTGAACACCGCGAACGCAAGGGGCAACAAGAAAGCCCTCGTGAACCTTCTCACCGCACCTCCGGACCAAAGCATGTAGAAGTGGGTAGGGTCAGTAGTCTCAAAGACCACCACCATCATGCCCTAAAAAATAGGAGGGAAACGCTAAGACTCCCATAGTTTTTCAGAGAGGCTGACCATGGCCACTGGGACTAGTGTTTCAATGACCCCGAACCTAAAGGGTCTGGGGCTGCTGAAATCACTGAGCCCAGAAAATGGTCCGAGCACCTCCCCAACCCTCTCCTGCTCACAAGACTCCTTCTGGCACTAGTTGTTAGAAGGAGCAGCGCCGGACTCCAGCCACCGCAAATGATCCCCAGTGGATCACATATTTGGAACTTCACGGTTCTCCTTGACCCTCTCTCTCCCTTTTTCAAACCTTGGCCTCTCAGAGGAAAGCTAAAAGCAATGCCTAGACATGGCTAAAGGTGGTTCAAACGGTAAGAAGGCCCCTATCTATAGGCCCAAGGTGGACTGGTCAGCCCGAGACCTCCGCATCGCGTGGCGAACCCTAGGAGGTCACAACCAATGTCAGATGCCTACGTAAGGATGGGAAAATCAAGACCCTCCCAAAGGCAGGGCTGGTACAGTGTCGACGAGAACACTCAGCCCTGCCTAGGTCATGAATCTCGATACGCAGCACACTGACACAGCAGGGCTCAGTAGCCACGTACCTCATCATCAGGGTGCCCTGACGGGAAGGAATGCAGCAGCCACCTACCGCATTGAATGCACCAGTCCATAAGGGGTCGAGCGACGAAGCTCGAATGAGCCACGACTACGAACCCGCACTCAACACACACGCATCTTAGCGCTTTCATGATCACTTCATGATCGCATAAATGCTTGGGGCTACTGATGGGGTTATGATCCCCTGGTGTCTCAAGGCAACGATTAGTTAGCAAACCGAGTGACCCACGACACACCAACTAGCAAAGGCCCAAATGATCAAGGCCTAGCTAAGCCAAGCGGACCAGGCTAGACGCCAAGGATAGGGTCAGCCACGACCCGTCCCTTTGGCCTTAGCCATACGCCGCACAAGGGTTCATGACCTCTCTGTCGTCCTGACCCCTGGGAGGAATAGAGAGAGGTCGAGCCCAATCAAGTGCGCCTGCTCTGACAAGAGTGAACACGCTGCACTGACCCTGCAAGGACCGAGGGGATAGCAATCACTTTAGTCCGGTCAGACGTCATCCCTGCACCATGCAGCACAAACAACATTGCTCGACAGTTCTTGGTATTTATTAACTTGTCACTTGTTTTAGTAGTCACCTAATATGTGTCTACATCTCTTAACATTACTTTACCAGGTTGTCATCCCTAGTGATGATGCCAGAGATGCTTGTTGGTACTACCTAGTATTACTACTAGAGTAGTTCTTTATTAATTTATATGACTAGGAAGAATATATAGATATATATGAATGAAAGGAATCTGTAAGCGCATAGATAATATACCATTATAGCACTTCACCTAGGAGTATTCTAGGTATCGTTATTTATATTTTTACCATAGGGAAGGTCTGGCATGGACATGTATTGATAACTTATACTATTGATGGAGAAGTAAACCATAACCAATATTCTACTCACAATAGGGGTAAGTCAAGAGGTAAATGTATATGAATGGTGCATAATAACTAATCATTGATCACTCAGAGTACTCCTTTCTATGGCATTAGCATGGTTAAGTAGAATATTAGAGAAATAATTCCTAGGTCATTCTTAATTATAAGTCAAAGCATACATTGATTAGTGCAATTATACCTAGTAATCATGGCTAAGATCAACTTCATATCTACACATAAGGGATGTTACTAAGGAAGATTAAGAACAAAGCTTGTCTTCCTTCGTAACTAGATCCTACTTATAAACCTATATTCAGGGAGTGGACTACAAAGGACTCAACGAGAGTGTCACATCCGCTATCTGCCACATGGCCCGGAATATAGGGTGTATCCGCAGGTAAACAACGTATAAGCACCACGCTTACACAATGTCGACCACTCACCCCTTGTACTTTGGAGCAAGAGCTATACGAACTTATGCATAAACATGATGATAATTTAACTATACTAAGCATATAATCAAAGTAGATGATGAACATTATAACTAGGAATATGATAAATATGAAGATGAATGTCATGACAATTATAGCAAACATATAAAAGTAATGAGAGATACAAAAGAGAGGGGTACAAAGATTATACCAAACCACGCTCTTGACACGATCGGGAATCCAAGCAGAGCCTGCTTGCCTCCCTCTAGACCTAGCCTAACCAACTATGCCCTAGAATATGGTAGAGCTCTGAGGATGATTAGGGTTTCTATCTTCTCAAATAACTTATGCCTCAGGGGGGTCGTTGGGGCTAGTACATATGGGCTGGAGCGTCAATCCTGAGCCCTTAGATCAAACTGACTTGAATAAACGGCATAGATGTAATCTAGGAGGTGGTGGAGAACCGATATAACAAGAGCGGGCTAACATGTGGGCCCTAGGGGCCGGCCGGCCAGCCTGCAGCCAGCCCCACCTAGCGGCGTCTTGTCCTCTACTTCGGTGTGGAGTCCTCTCGAGTCTTCTAGAACCTTCGGGTGTCTGTTTCACTGCGGATAAGCACGATTAAGTCTGACATCTCGGTCCACCTTGACGGTTTTTCTAGATAAATCTTGCAGAAAATACAGATTCACCAAACTCGTGAAATTTGTTAGTTTAAACCCCTAGACCTTTGTTGGTGATTATATTTATGCCTTTATGCTTGTTATATTAACGGTTTATAATAGTTGTTAACTACCATCAACAAACTCTCCCAAGCTTAACCTTTGCTAATCCCTTAGCAAAGCTAAACTCAGTAAATAGATCAGAAGTTACTTTAATGTTCTCACTCCTCAAAAGTACACATGTGTTCAAACAAGAATTCTCCTCTGGATTAGAATGAACCGATCTGACTTTCAAACTTACCCATATTAACTTTAGCCATGGGGCTTCTTAGCTTTCACTTGGGGCTTGAGCAATTGAAAGACATAACGATCAAGCCAAGCACTATGTCTCAAGTTCTTTGCTCAACCATTATTCTGGAGTTTTTATAGATTTTCAAAATAAAACTCAGAGCTTTCTTTGTATGACACTCTCAAGTCTCTCAATGTATGTGGTATTTAAAGATCCTTTTCAAGGCAATAGTGATGTTATGCCTTACTCTTCCTACAACTAAGGCTTATGTGGAGCTCATAGGAGTGGAGAAAACATGAAAGACATACTTGTAATACATATATTGTAAAGTTAAACTTCGGATCCAAAAAGAGTTGAGTCATACAATCAAATTAAGATGTGCATGTGTGTAGATGTATATGGTGGATATATATGGTGGCTAAACTATTTCTACTATGCTTCTTGAAAACTTATCTCTTTTTTGAAACTTGGAAACAACTTTACAAGAGAACATGGGCTATCTTGTTCATTTGTTTTTTCTTTTTCCAGGTGAGCATATGAGTATCCATTGTTTTCAATATCTTGGACACTTATTCATTTTTTTATATTTCTTTTTATGAATAACTTTTGCATAGCCCAATGCTTCTTTTCTACAACAAAACTTTTGAGAGATAGTAACAACAACTTGGAGCATTTATTTGGTGGAAATCCTATCAAATATATTTTTGGTGTTCACCTCTAGTGTACGAGTAAAATATTTTTGGGTAGATCTAGATGGAATGGCATGTTTTTGCGCGTACCCCTAATGTAGGAGTAGTGCATATGTAGGTGGTGTGTACGTGATCTTGATTTTAAGAGCACGACAAACCTCTTATAAGGGTCAACAAAGCTTGACTAAACTAAATGCAAAATAAGCAGCACATAAGAGTGGAAGTTTTTCTATCTAAATATCATATTTGACTCTAGTAAGAATTTAAGCTTTGTCATATAGAAACTCATTATGTAGCATTGTTATGTTTTCAAAAGATAAATCTTCAGAATTTTAGTATCACTTGGAACAAGATAAATAACAGCTCAGATCTTCTCATATTATATCCGTCAATTACTTAGACTTAGATCCCGCATATGCTACCCACAAGTTTTAAGTTCAGAGTAAATTCTTATATCAAAACAGTCTTATCCAAAATAAGGAAGAATTCAAGGCTGAAAACTAGGTACTTGAAAGAAATTACGACAGAACAACTATTCATCATTTCCATTACAAGAGATTATCCTTAGAGTCCTTTTATTTTATTCAGCTCTTAAAAATAGAAAACTAGACACACACTTTTATTTTGTTTTTATTTTTAGATCACACCTTACTAACATATATATAAGACAAAGATAAATTTTTATTTTGCTTTTAGTTTATGCATCTTTTTATTTTATTATTTTTTATTTTAGCAACTATATAGCAACTTAAAAATAATAAATGAAAAGAAATACTTAGATAGATACATGGGGGTGCCTTTTTCCCCAAGCTGGATGTTGGCGCGGTCGAATGTTGAAGTTGAGTGATCTTTCTCAGAGCATATTTGCCAGCGAATGCCCTTCTCTTCGTCCATGGATGGAGTGGGATGAAGTCAACCAGGTGAACTTGCTCTTGATCATATCATCCTATAAAATACTAACAAGAATACCATAACTTGTGGAACGGATAAAGATAAGGGGTTAGCAGTCAGCAGTCCAGAGATTAGTTGTTCTTGAGGTTTAGAAATATTTTTGTATTGGCAAAATTTTAGCGGGATGTTTACCTAATATATTATTTTATTATTTTTTATTTATGATATACAGAACAGAAAAATATATATGCATGATATTTTTAATTTTTATGCCTACACAGTGAATAATCACATGTGTATTTACACCATAGATTTATGCACATGGGGCTTAGGATGCAATGATGAAATCAAGACATGAAACTTTTTATCTTTCTTTTCTAAATGCAATGCTAATGCAGAAAAATAAATATGTAAAAATGAAAAGAATTCATGCAATGCGGAAAAGTAAATATGGATAACTACCGATGTTACCTCCCGGCGGGGGTTCACATTTTTAAGTCCTTCGGACAGGACTTTCTCCAGTCTTGTTCATTCTTTTGGTGCTTCTGTTGGTCTCGGAGATGGAGACCTTGATGATTACACCTTAAGTGATGGTGGCTAGGATGATGTCACTTTTTCTTTCGATACCTGCTTTGTTTGTAGACTGGTCTTAAATGGAGTAGGTTCATCTTTCGCAGGATCTTCATCTTCCATCCATTCTTTGGGGCTTGATTCTCTTGGTGTCGGGATGATCGATGTCTTCTCCTAGAGCGGGACTTTTTTGGCTATTCATAAGTGGTATAACTATTGAAATAATAACGTATCTTTTCTCCATGGAATTGGACCTGTCCAGATCCAACGTAGATGATTGTGTTGGTGGTGTTAAGAAATGGTCTTCCAAGTATGATGGGCGTATCATCTTCTTCTTCAACCATGTCTAGAACCATGAAGTCGGCAGGGGCATAGTGATCATGTATTCTTACCATGACATTTTTCGCTATACCCTCCGTAAATCGGATTGATTGGTCCGCCATCTGCAATTGCTTATATGTAGGGAACAAAGGTTCGTCACCAAATAAATATTCATACATTATCTTGGACATTATATTAACACCCAACCCAATGTCGTAAAAGGTCTTATGGAAGATTCTTTGTCCAATGGTACACTCGATCGTGGGTACGCCTGGATCATCCTTCTTAACAAGGAATGGTGAAGCGAGGAGATGGTCATACTTTGATCTGAGGGTATTGATCATGTTGACTGATTCTTCTTGTGGCTGCCTGACCTTGTTCTTCCTCCTTCTCCTATTGTCTTTCTTCTTGGTCACTGTGGGGGATATGACCCCCCGGTATCCATAATACAATACATGGGCCGCACCATCAGAGGTGGCCCAGCCCACAAGATTAAAGCATGCATGGCACTGGTCGACGTGCACCGTAAGATATTGTATAGTACCAAATAGGATACTTTTCTTGTAACCCTACCCCTCCAGAGTATATAAGAAGAGGTAGGGATCCCCTAGTCGACATCTACATACATCTCAATGCAATACATCAGAACACAGGATGTAGGTATTACGTCATACTGACGGCCGAACCTGTCTAAATCTTGTGTCTCAGTGCTTGTATTACCATCTAGTTCGTATCATGCACACCCCCACCGATTTATCTACTACCATGGGTATACCTCTCGGTAGACTGCTGACCAGATTTCGTCGACAGTGGCGCCCACCGTGGGGCGTGTGTGTGCTGATCCATGGCGAACCAGATGTGATCTCAAGATCAACCATGGCAGCAGCAATTTGCCGTCTCACGACAGCTACCCATGTCGACTCTCAAGCGGCATGAGATGATCAGGCGACCGATGATTCCTGTCGTACAGCAGCACGGCCTCACATGTTGTAATGGCGAGGGCATTAGATCCAACTCCCTGGACCTTGGTCAAGACCAGAACCGACAAGGCGACAAGCAACGAAGAAAGGAACTGATCTCAATCCACACCACGAAGTCAAAGACGAATCTGTCTGCACGCGTCCGCAATCGACGAACTCATGTGGATTGACCACTCAAGGCGAAGTTCAATATTAGATCGCTCTGTGCAGTCATCGCATGGCAACATGCATTTTCACGAATGATCTACAAGACATGCAAGCTACTTGTGCATGTGGGCATGTGTAATCAAGAAGCAAGTAGTCCAAGGCTACATGTGATCCACGGTGCCATGCGAGATGATGTCAGATCCGTGCAAGCCGATTAAAGTCAGGATATTGAGGATTTGCATGAACAAAGACATAGCATGCGTGCGGATTGACTCCGTAAGCCCGCCTCATGTCTCCGCGTGCTTCTCTGGCTCTAGCTTTCAGTAGCAAGACCAAAGCACCACGTGCAAACAAACAGGCGGACACACTCGAACAGGAAGCGAGCCGATTGGCGAACCATAGTCACACCGCAGGAGAGCCGTCCGAGCTGACAAGCGAGCCGTCTACTTGACATCATTCACGTCGACTACTCCGCCATGCAGCATCGTTTCTCCGACCAGTTAATGATCTCCCCGAATCTGATCTGCCTAAGGCCGGTCAATGGTATAAGGATGATGTAACCCCAAGTACTCGCTCCAACCACCTGCCGCGTCGCAATGATGGTCACCACGAAGAACGGCGCCGTGACAACCACGACCGTCGCCACGATGACAGTTCGGAAAGCTCGAGCGCCGGGCAACTTCGTCAACGCCAACCAGATAACGCCATACGCCGCTGACCAGATGCTCTGTCTAAAGCTAAGTCACGCTTTAATATTTTTCTAAATATTCTCCAATCTTCGTATATCGCCGTAATGTTTCTCCGAACTGTTTTCTTCTTGTTTGCTCTCCAAATGATTTTCTTTCATGTATACCATCTTAAAGATGACATACAACTAAGTCTAAGGCGAACCCCCGAATAGTCATGTTGATGCTCGAATGTCCCTAGAGATGGCCCTGTCTCCGGCTCCTCCCTACACGTGCACGAGCGTCTACCCTCTGTGTTATGGGTGGTCGACAGCGGTTCCTTAGTGACGATTTGTTCTTCCTACACGCACACTGGCTCCGCGCTCTGCATTATGGTTAACGGGCTAGCTAGGGCTGGAGACTCAGCTACACACTAACTAGTCGGATGGTTTATATTAAATATAAATAAATCTTCAGAATAACACTAAGTGTTCACACCAACTGATCGTCGAGCTGCGTACGCTATTTCATCACCATTGCCGATTCTTCTCCGGAGTTCTTATATTTTTACATCATGTACTACCCGTTCTACATATTTGTATTACAGGATCATCGTCCAAGTGATCAGACCACCTGGTGCTCGGACTTCTCCACCAATCAACTGGTCGAACCGCTAGGTTCATGGACTTCGTCGCCGACCAGTTGATCGGACTGTTCACCGGTCGCTTCTACTCAATGCTTACTTCGCCGCTGACCAGTTGATCGGACTGTTCGTCGCTCGTGCTTCATCGCCAGCTACGCCGGGGACTCCTCGGTGCTCGGACATCGCCAGCTACGCTGGGACTCCTCGGTGCTCGAACATCGCCAGCTATGCCGGGGAATCCTCCGTGCTCGGACATCGCTAACTACACCGGGGACTCCTCAGTGCTCAGATATCGCCAGCTACGTCGGGGACTACTCGGTGCTCGGACATCGCCAGCTACGCTGGGGACTCCACGGTGCTCGGACATCGCCATCTACGCCAGGGACTCCGTGATGCTCAGACATCGCCAGCTACACCGGGGACTCCTCGGTGCTCGGACATCACTAGCTACGTCGGAGACTCCATGGTGCTCAGACATCGCTAACTACGTCGGGGACTCCTTGGTGCTCGGACATCACTAGCTACGCTGGGGACTCCGTGGTGCTCGGACATCGCCAGCTACGCCGGAGACTCCACGGTGCTTGGACATCGCCAGATACACCAGGGACTACACGGTGCTCGGACATCGCCAGCTATGCCGGGGACTCTGTGGTGCTCAAACATCGCCAGCTACGTCGGGGACTTCGCGGTGCTCAGACATCGCTAGCTACGCTGGGGACTCCTCAGTGTTTGGATTCTTCGTGCAAGCGACGCCAGCTAAGCTGAGGACTCCCTTGGTGGTTGGATCTTGCTATGTCTTATCGGTGTGCTATCAAGCTGCTCCATGCTGTTCGGATCAGGGTGCTGATCTTAGGCAGCACGTCTAGGGTCTTGATACGCGCATGCCAGATGACGTCGGTAAGTTTTCAAACTTCTTTTCTTTGACGCTGCTACAAGATTCATTCTTCATCTTCCAGCAGGCTCAGGGACTAAGTGGCTACACTTCACTTGGCGGTGAATGTAGTGCTTATTTCTTGAATTACCCTCCTTATTGACGGAGTCTAAGTGGCTACACTTCTCCTAAGTGGAAGAATTTTCAAATTTTATCTTGAGCCCCTTACATCCTTCTAGCAAGTTTTACTTGGCTAAGTCCGAGGTCTCCTAACCAGTTAAACTGGTCGGCATTGACTTTCATCGCCCAGGTCACCAGTTAAACTGGTCGGCTTCGACCTTCACCGCCTAGGTCACCAGTTAAATTGGTCGGCTTTGACCTTCACCGCCTAGGTCACCAGTTAAACTGGTCGGTTTTGACTTCCACTGCTCGGATCACCAGTTAAACTGATCGGCTTCACGTCAAAGTGCTCAAACTTGTTCAAGACAGCGTTGCTCAAAGGATACAAGGCTCTCGGGGACTAGCTATGAGGGATATGACCCCCGGTATCCATAAGACAAGACATGGGCCGCACCATCAGAGGTGGCCCAACCCACAAGATCAAGGCGTGCACGGCACTGGTCGACGTGCATCGCAAGATATTGTATAGTACCAAATAGGATACTTTTCTTGTAACCCTACCCCTCCACAGTATATAAGGAGAGGCAGGGGTCCCCTAGTCGACATATACATACATATCAATGCAATACATCGGAACACAAGATGTAGGTATTACGTCATACTAACGGCCAAACCTGTCTAAATCTTATGTCTCGGTGCTTGTATTACCATCTAGTTCGTATCACGTGCACCCCCACCGATTCATCTACTACCATGGGTATACCCCTTGGTAGACTGCCGATCAGATTTCATCGATAGTTACTATTGTCTCTTCGGGTAGGTAAGGCATCTGCGGATGTCCTGTAGATTACAAGATACGGCTCTTAGAAGAAAACTTCTCTTTTTTATCCTTGATTGTGAAGCAGATCTTGGCACGGTCCGCATAGATGATGGCTTTTGCGGTGTTTAGGAAAAGTCGGCCTAAGATAATGGGTGCCCTTACATCTCCACCTGTTTCCAAAACCACAAAGTCTACGAGAACATATGATTGTCCCACTTGAATAATGGCATCTTCAAGAACTCCCTTGGGGTAGCAGAGTGACTGATCTGCAAGTTGTAAATGCATATTTGTGTACAACAAAGTATCTCCATTTATTTTATCATAAATTACCTTAGGCATGATGTTTACACTTGCTCCGAAGTCACAGACAACTTCTTGGAAAATGTGAGGTCCAATGGCGATGGGGAAGACAGGTCTCCCTGGATTGCTCTTCTTTTCTGGTAAGGTATAGTCTATCCACCTTCCTGTTGATGGTTGAATACAGTAGTATGTTGCATTATGAATATCGACAAGATTTACAGTTTCTAGATCTTTTGGTTGCCCTAGAATCTTACCTTTATTGGTCGGAGGAACAGTAGCAGCCAGCTGAGCTATTTATGATGCTATTATTTTATTAAAGCTATGTTGGTTTTTAATGGCAGAGGAGAAACTATCCATTCTATTGTTTATATTTTCTAAAATTTTATCATTGGAAGCTAGTTTTCTAGATAAGCCCTCTATAATTTTAGCTTGGCTAGAAATTAACTCTCTCAAGGGTGGTTGGTTATTAAAATTATTATAATTAATTATTACCTTGATAGTTACCATGGTAATTACCTCTGTAGTTTGGCCTCTGTCGCTGATTCCATCCTTGATTCCGTTGAGGACGATAGTTATTGTTGTTGATAAAGTTCACATTCTCATGAATTTTAGGGCAGTTGTTACCTGAATGCCCAATGTTTCCACACTCTTCACATGTCATACGGGAATCATGAATTTGCATGACTTCTTGCTTCTCATTGTCTCGATCTTTGAGCTTCTTCATCAGTAGATCCATCTTGGTAGACAGCGTGTCTACCTCCTTGAGTTGATGAATACCTCCACCTCTCTTGCGAGTCTGAAGATGTTCTTCATTGCAACCTTGGTTGGAGGCCATCTTCTCCACAAGAGCTGTTGCATCTGGTATGGGGAGTGATAGGAATGCACCTCCAGCAGCAGCATCCATAGTCTCGCGGGTACTATTGGTCAACCCATGATAGAAAGTCTATATGAGTAGCCAATTCTTCATCCCTTGATGAGGACATTCTGCTATGTAGTCTTGAAAGCATTTTCACGCCTCAAGGATAGATTCATCATGTTGTTGCTAAAAACTTAAGATTCTCCCATGCAGAGCATTGGTCTTGCTCATGGGAAAGAACTTTGCTTAAAAGGCAGTGGAGCAGTTATCCCATGTAGTATTTCTATCTTTGTTGGCGTAGAACCATTGCTTTGCCTTCCCCAAGAGTGAGAATGGGAAGAGGCGAAGTAGTATGGTGTCTTAGGTCACTCCTTTGATAGTGAAAGTGCTACAGATCTCCAGGAAGTGTTGAAGATGTGCACTCGCATCTTCATGTGCCTTTTCACAAAACTGGCTTGCTTGCACCATGTTGATGAGAGCTGGCTTGATCTCGAATCCATTGTCTCCAACATTAACTGTTGGTTCAGTACGAATGTTGGTTGTAGTTAGAGCAGAGAATTCACGGAGAGTCTTGTTAGCAATAGCTTCAAATTCAGGTGTTAAGCTTCGCCTTATCTAGTTGTCTTCTGGTTCTACTGATTCTAAAGCTAAAACTTTCTTGAGTTTAGCTCTAGTTCTCTTAAGTAATGCTTCTGGATCATCAACATAGTTTGTCGAAAGGTCAAAACCGGTCATACATTACCCTGCATAAGATATAAAAGTAGACAAAAAGGGTAAGTCTGTTTGAGCATAGGTCAATGGTTATCTCGATGACATCAATAAGTATAAGTTTATCAATACTTCCTTTGCCTAGCTACCTTCCCCGACAATGGTGCCAGAAATGCTTGTTGACATTTCTTAGCATCATTACTAAGAACAAAGTTGAATCTAGTCCCCGGCAACGGCGCTAGAAATGCTTGTTGGTATTTATTAACTTGTCACTTGTTTTAGTAGCCACCTAATATATGTCTACATCTCTTAACATTACTTTACCAGGTTGTCATCCCTAGTGATGATGCCAGAGATGCTTGTTGGTACTACCTAGTATTACTACTAGAGTAGTTTTTATTATTTTATGTGACTAGGAAGAATATATAGATATATATGAATGAAAGGAATCTGCAAGCCACTAGTAGAGAACAGACCTTTGATCCTCGGCTAAAATGGGCTCTAGTCCCGGAATTTTTTGCGCCCGGGACTAGAAATACCTTTAGTCCCGGTTGGTGTCTCCAGCGGGACTAAAGGTCCCGCCCCAACGGCCATCACCGCCGCTTGACAGAGGTGGCGGGGACCTTTAGTCCCGGTTGGAGCCACCAACCGGGACTAAAGGTATACTTTTACTCGGTTGGTGGCTCCAACCGGGAGTAAAGGTTCTACTCTCGGCCGGGCTACGCCGGGGTTCGAAGTTACTTTTAGTCCCGGTTGTTGAGCCACCACCGGGACTAAAGGTCCCCCTTTATATCCCGGCCGTCTCCTTCTTCCTCCCAGAGCCCGAGCTCAAAGATATTTTGAAGCTCACTTTGCACTAGTGTTCTTGCTTCCTCCCTCCCTCCATTGTTCCTCCATCCATTATTCGATTCCTCCATCGATTTCTTGATTCCTCCGTTGATTCTTCAATTGTAAAGGTTACCAATCTCATACTCTCATTTTTCACCATTGTCTTATCTCATTTTGTTCACTATATATATATATGGTTCTTTATTTTGGTTTTTTTTCATTTGTAAGCAATTTGAGCTCAAAATCACTTCAAGCTTGCATATTTACATGAAATAAGGTTAAAGTAGCTAGTTGAACTTGCGGACCGTGTTCATCTCGGCGAGCACGTTCTCTGCCGAGCGGTAACGAACGTCAAGGAGGAGCTTTGATTCTATGAGGGAGAGCGGCAACGGTCGTGGAAGACCGTGTTCCCTTCCTCGTAGAATTGGAGCCTTCCGTGGTCAAGTACGGTGCCGCCCTGTGGAGAAATGCTCGCCGAGATGATCACGTAAGCAAGGTCAACTAGTATGTGATGGTTATTTATTCACATGTCCCGATATCGCCGCAGAGTCCGTCAATCACCGTACCCAAACGTAGTATATATATAAATATAAACTTAGAAAATAGTTAGAAAATTATAGAAAATCCATACTAGTTGAACTTATGGACCGTGTTCATCTCGGCGAAAGCACGTTTCTCCGCCGAAAGCGGTAACGGACGTCAAGGAGGAGCTTTGATTCTCACGAGGGAGAGCGGCAACGGTCGTGGAAGACCGTGTTCCTTCCTCGTAGAATTGGAGCTCTTCCGTGGCCAAGTACGGTGCCGTCAGGTGAAGAAATGCTCACCGAGATGACCACGTAAGCAAGGTCAACTAGTATGGATGGTTATTTATTCACACGTCCCGATATCATCGCAGAGTCTCGTTATGTGTGTACACTCCCATTCTTTCGTTAATTTGCGTAAATATCATGTGAATTACTTACCCGCCGCAAAAAAGCGAGAACACAATGACCATTAAAAATATCATTGTTTAGAGATCTAGATAATTTTATAGTTTCTTAATTTTATTTGTTTATAAAGGAGAAATTTATAGTGTATTAAAAATGAGTATAGAGAGTAGATGGCAAGCGCCGGGTCCTCGCCTCTCATGGGTTTCCAAAGCGATTTAGGCGGGCCTCCCTCTCATTCCATGCGGCAAGTGTCGTGATGAGACGAAGATTGTGATGGAGTACCGAGTGAAGAAGGAGGGTCCCAACAAGGATCGTATCTTCTACAAGTGTCCGGATCGCAATGTGAGTTATTTTATCGTATTTAATGATTATGGTTAGTTTATACCTATTTTCATGATGGTTGTGATTAAAGTTCTAATTTTTGTTTTAATTTCAAGTGGGATGGCAAAGGGACGATGTTCAGCTTCTCTTTGGGAGGAAGAGTATGTTGGACTCGTGCAAAAATATCTTGCACAACAATGTGCAGACACGACGGCTAATGAGGCAAAGTGATCCAGCCAAGAAGCCCAAAAAGATGTTGCACAATGGGGGGATGTCTCATTTTAGTTGAGATTGGTCGTGAAATCCTACCGCTCTTGAAATATATTTTAGCTTTAGTTCTTTTAGTGGTAGTTGGGATTGTCTACATTGTAGCGATGCTTTCATAAATTTGTATCTTTTGTGGTGGCACGCATGTTGTATAAATAATTAATTATGATCTAGGTTTTAATATGGTATTTATGTCATGTAATGCAGATGAGCCGTCATTGGATGTATAATGTTGATCGCCGCTCCCAAGAGTTCATTGATGGCGTGCATTCTTTGTTACGTCATGGCCGAGGCAAACAAACGCGATGGTTTCATGTGTCTTGCCCATGTGCCATATGTAAGAATACGGTGGAATATCCTTGCTCAAGGACTCTTCATTCACACTTGTTCAAGTCGGGTTTCATGCCAAACTATATTTGTTGGACAAAGCACGGAGAAACCGGTGTTGTAATGGAAGAAGGTGAAGAAGAACAATGGGACGACAATGATATTATTCCCGATGGTGCGTGCTTCAATGATACTGCAATGGGAGAAGCTGAAGAAGAGGTAGCCGCAGAAGATGAGCCGGCTGATGATCTTTCTCAGGTCATTCGTGATGCACAAAGAGAATGTGAAAGTGAAAAGGAGAAGATCAAGTTCGAGCGGATGCTAGAAGATCACAAGAAATTGTTGTACCCAACTTGTGATGCAGGGCAGAAAAAGTTGGGAACCACACTAGAATTGCTGCAATGGAAGGCAAAGAATGGTGTATCTGACAAGGGATTTGGAGAGTTACTAAAAATTCAAAAGAAGATGCTTCCGAAGGACAATGAATTGCCCGCCACTACCTACGAAGCAAAACAAGTTGTCTGTCCTATGGGGATAGAAATAGAGAAGATACATGCATGTCCTAATGACTGCATCCTGTACCGTGGCAAAGAGTACGAGAAATTGGATGCATGCCCAGTATGCCATGCGTCATGCGGTATAAGATCAAAGCGAGATGACCTCGGTGATGTTGAGGGCAAAGCGTCCGTGGAAGAAAATCCTCGCCAAGGTTATGTGGTATGCTCCTATAATACCACGCTTGAAACGTCTGTTCGTAAACAAAGAACATGCAAAATTGTTGCGATGGCACAAAGAAGAAGACCGTAAGGTAGACAATATGTTGAGACACCTGCCGATGGGTCCCAAGTGGAGAGCAATCGTGAGAGAATTCCCAGAGTTTGCAAATGACGCAAGAAACTTAAGGTTTGCTTTAAGTACAGATGGTATCAATCTTTTTGGAGAGCGTAACAATAGTCATAGCACTTGGGCTCACATTACTCTAAGTATCTACAACATTCCTCCTTGGTTATGCATGAAGCGGAAGTTCATTATGATGCTCGTGCTCATCCAAGGCCCGAAGCAAACCGGCAATGACATCGATGTGTACCGAGACCACTTATTGACGAACTTCTCATTTTGTGGAATAAAGAAGGTGTACGTGTGTGGGATGAGTACAAACAGAACACTTTGATCTGCGAGAAAGCATTGTTGTTCGTAATAATCAATGATTGGCCTGCTCTAAGTAATCTTTCGAGATATCAAACAAGGGATATAATGCATGCACACTCGCTTCGGTGATATTAGAGGTGTATTCTTGAAAAAAATGTCGAAAGGTCGTGTACCTTGGCCATCGTCGATTTCTTCCCCGCAAATCACCCCGTAAGAAAGAAAGGCAAGCATTTTAAAGGGAAGGCAGACCACCTGACCAAGCCTCGCAACCGAACCGGTGAGGATGTACTCGATATGGTCAATGATGTGAAAGTCGTCTTTGGAAAAGGACATGGAAGCCAACCTATTCCAAAAGACGCTAACGGTCACGCACCCATGTGGAAGAAGAAGTCCATATTTTGGGACCTACCCTATTGGCAAGTCACGGAGGTCAGAGCTCGATCGACGTGATGCACTTGACGAAGAATCTTTGTGTGAACCTGCTAGGCTTTATGGGTGTGTATGGAAAGCCTAAGGACACATTTGAAGCAGCAGGACTGCGTTGTTTGAGAGAAAGAGACAACCCGCATCCGAGAGAAGACGAGATGATGGACGCCATTACTTACGCCCCGCTAGCTACACTCTAAGAAAAGAGGAGAAGGAAATCATGTTTGAATGCTTAAACAACATCAAGGTACCATCTGGATTCTCCTCGAATATAAAGGGTATTATAAATGTGCGAGAGAAGAAATTTCAGAACTTAAAGTCCCATGATCACGTTCTCATGACGCAATTACTTCCAGCTTGCATTAAGAGGAATTCTACCTCCAAATATACGCCTAGCCACCGTGAAGCTATGTGCATTCCTCAATGCAATTTCTCGGAAGGCAATTGATCCAACTGATCTAGCTAAACTGAGAATGATGTGGTTCAATGTCTCGTCACTTTGAGTTGGTGTTCCTCCTTCCTTCTTTGATATTATGACACACCTCCTAGTTCACCTAGTCAAGGAGATTTTCACTCTCGGTCCTGTGTTCCTACACAACATGTTCCCTTTAGAGAGATTCATGGAGTCTGAAGAAATATATTCACAACCGTGTTTTCGCCTGAAGGAAGCATCGCCAAGGGCTATGGAATGTAAGAGGTCATTGAGTTCTCGTGGTTGACTTTATTCTCGACCTTGACTCGATTGGTGTTCTGAATCGAGACATGAGGGGAGACTAAGCGGAAAGGGGACACTAGGGAGGAAAACATATATTGGTACGGATGATGATTATTTCAATAAAGCGCACTACACAGTTTCTACAGTAACTCCTCTTTGGTAGATCCGTATATTGAGACACACAAGGATCTCTTACGATCCGAGTTTCTAGGGAAGATCAAGCTTGGATTACGCGATAAGCACATGGAAACTTTCGTGGTTGGTTGCGAAAAAAAATGTCAAGGTGATGAGAGCATCCATGAGCAATCAGATTTATTGGCTATGCAACCATCATGGCATATCGTCACATACAAAGGGTACGAGATAAATGGGAACATATTCTACACAGTAGCCCAAGATAAAAGGAGTACCAACCAAAACAGTGGTGTCCGCATAGATGCCACAGACCCGAATAGGAATAAGCAGACATATTATGGATGCATAGATGAAATATGGGAACTAGAATATGCACCTACTTTGAAGATCCCATTGTTCAAGTGCCAATGGGTCAAGGTGACCGGAGGCGGGGTAACAGTAGACAACGAGTATGGAATGACAACAGTAGACCTTAGTAATATTGGGTACAAAGACGAACCATTCGTCCTTGCCAAGGATATGAATCAGGTGTTCTATGTCAATGATATGTCTACCAAACCAAAAAGAGGGGAAAACGATAATGACTCAACCAAAGAGCCAAAGCGCCACATAGTTCTTTCAGGGAAAAGAGTCATCGTGGGAATTGAGGACAAGTCGGACATGTCAGAAGAATATGAAAAGGATGACCGAATTCCGCCCTTCAAAGTGAACAAAGACCCTAGCATCTTGGTAAATGATGAGGACACTCCATGGTTACAAGCGATCATAACCAAGGGACATACGTAAAGAAGAAGTTCATCTTGTGCCCACTTGATGATATAGTGATTTAATATAGTGTGTGTTTGAGATATTATGTAATAATTGTGAATTCAGATGTTTATTATGTCATGTTTCAAATTAAATCAATGTTTGATTTGGTGGGATTTCTCTCTCAAAAGGTAAATTAGGATACCGAGTGATGAAAAATTAAAATATTAACGTTAAAATGACGTGAAAACAAATTTCTGTCCAAAACCAATAGTTTTAATAATTTTAATTAAACACTACATTTTTGCATTAACGAAATAATAAATATTAGTTACATTATGTTTTATAATTCTAACAAAAAAAAAAAAAAGTTAGGTTATAGATTTTTCCTATGTGCAATAAACAAAAGAAAATTCATATTTTTAACAAAATAATTTTATGCCTTTTATTTAATTTACTATGTATTTAACAAAAACTATTGCATTTCTATTGTATTTAACAAGACTATTGCTTAAAAGCAGGGAAACGAAAGCAGCAGCCACCTTTACTCCCGGGTGGGAAGCCCACCGGGAGTAAAGGTGGGCTGCAGCCTTCGGGGTTCATTAAAAAATATCCTTACTCTCGGTGCGTGTTACCAACCGGGAGTAAAGGTATACCTTTACTCTTGGTTGATAACACGCACCGGGAGTAAAGAGACCTTTACTCCCGGTTGGTAATATGCACCGGGAGTAAAGGGTTTTTACTCCCGGTTGGTGGCTGGCACCGGGAGTAATTCTCTCTGATATATAACCTCCAGCGCCTGGCGCAGATCGATCCGCTTGTCTTCTTCCTCATCGAACACCGCCGCCCTCTTCTTCCTCGTCGCCTCCTCCACTGGCGTCTGCTCGCCTTCCGTGACACCGGCGCCGCCCTCTTCTTCCTCGTGCGGCGGCCTCCATCACTGCGCCTGTGGTGCCCTCCTCCTCCACGCGACCGTGGCCTCCACCGCGCCCTCCTCCGCGCCGAGGCCCCTCCACCGCGCCTGTGGGCCCCACCGCGCCCGAGGCCTCCACCGCCGAGCTCGAGGTGATATGTTCGTCGATCTCTTTGTACATTCGCGCTTGAGCCTCCACACCGCCGAATTATAGATCACGTCGAAAAAACTACAACTTTGGTGGAAGCCATGTCAACGCCGAGGTCGATTGAAAATTCTAAATTTTGAATCACAAAATCTAGGAACCGAAAATGAATATTTGGAACTCTATATATGCAGCGAGCGAGGCCAAAGAGAGAAAGATGGAGTTGTCAAGCTCACATCTCAAAACCATATCTTAACGCAAGTTTTGAATATTTGGATATTATATGGATAAATTAGCAAGTTTAGAGTGTCAAAATCTGCATTTTATGGTACTAAAATACAATTTAAGATCACTGGGACCTGAACTCATGACAAGTTTAATTAAGGACCACCAATGAAATTACTTTAGAAATTAATTAGATCGATGTAAATCCATGGCTTGTATAATAAACACGCTATATATTATTTGGAAACCATTGTCGTTGTCACTAAAGTGAAAATGATCCGACCAATCAACCGCCATATATTCATCACTATATGATATGCCATTATTCCAAGATGCGTTTCAATAGAAGAATTTTTTCTATCTTCATAGATCAATGTTTGTTAACGAAATTTTATCCAAATATATTCATGTAGGGTCTTTTTTTGAAGGATTTGTTGTAGGATATATAATGGTCAAATAGGAACTCAATTTTGATACCCAGTTTGTAAACTAAGCATTTTTTAGTTTATAAAAAATATCACATGTGATGATGTAAGCAGTTTTGGTTGGACTTGCATGCATGGCTACAGACAAATGAAGGAAAACTTCAACGTTTCTTCATTTGTGAACTTTGAATATATAGATATAATATATTAATGTTGCTAAAGTAATATGATGAATGACACATATACTTACATTTCATAATGACTTATACTTACATTATCAACATAGAATTTTCTCATATGATGAATGACTACATGGTTCACATGGTACATAGGATCACAACATCACGCACCGACACCGCCCCGGCCCGCCTCACGTCGTCGTCGTCGTTAGCACGCCGGCCCGCCTCACGTCGTCGTTGCCAAGACACTGCCGCCATCATACCACACACGTATATATACGTCATTTGTATTCATATGCATGTATATATACGTCGCGGAGCACCGCCGCCCTCATTAAATCCATGCGTTTTATGTATACGGCGGAGCACCGCCGCCCTCGTTCACCCATGTGTACAGACATATATACGGCGGAGTGGAGCACCACCACTCTTGTCACACCGCCCTTTCTCGTGGCCTAGTTGATCAACATTCGTATTATCGTTATCGTTAATGCTAAACAATCACACCAGGGTGAACCGCGCTGTTGATGTACTATATATTGGTTTTGTTTTTTGAAGCTAGATGGCCGACCCGAGAAACATGGATGAGGAGGAGTTGATGATGAATTTGATCAACACTGGCACTCAAGTTGCCGGCGATGATGGTGCTAAAAATAACGTGCAAGAGGATGCGATGATGACGGAGTCGAGAGATTTAGCTCTTGAACAAAATGAGCAACAACAGATTGGCCAAGTATATATTTTATTATTAGCTATATATATTATCATATGTCTTTATGTGTGCTCATGACATTAAAAATAATGTTTATGTTTTGTAGCCCTACGGATCGACATCAACAACTACAACGAAGAGTAAAAATGTTCGAGGTCCCAAAAAGCCATTGGAGGGCCGCTTCATCATCTCGGAGTTCAATGTGGATACAGAGAACCGGGGGCGAATAAAATGAAATTTATGCACCACTGTGGTTACCTTTTGTACGGGACCGGCTCCCGATTAGTACCCGTGAATGGAAGAAGAAGACCAATGCTCCTCATATCAGTTTTGTCTCCGATCGTGACAAGGCGTTAATTTGGAATGATGTCTTGGTACATTTCACGCTCCAAACAGATGGTTATGATGATATAATAGATGGTGATGAATTGAAGGAGCGAGTTAGGGATTGGGCAATGAAGAAGATGGCCACCGGTTTGAGACTTGGAAGAAACACCTATACACGACGTATGTCAAGAAGAACATAGCACCAGATTTTCTTGTCCCAGCCCGATCTCAAAGAAGAGGCCCTATTGGGATGAGTTTGTACAGTACAAGACTTGGAAGAGGGTGTGAGTCGGGTGATAAAGAACCAATGTAATGCCCAAAGAAAACATACCACCATACCTTAGGATCGGTGGCTACCCGACCGCCATTAAGAAGTGGAACAAAATGGAAGCGGCACCTTCTTGCCAAGGGTATCGGACCGTAATCACTCGAGTGGGGAGAACGTGCAAAGAATTGGTTTTTTGGTCATGGGGAACACTAGACCAGAGGCAGGAAGTGCGTTTATGGCGCAAGACCGCAAGAAGCAAAGCAGAAAGATTGTTTTATGCTCGAGAGCTCTCGCTAGTGGTGCATTCGGGCCTAACAGAGAGAAGGATGAGTGACATACGCCATCGGGACTATTGAACATGGTGGCGAACTAGAGGCAAAGGAAGTGTCTCGTGGGAGCATGGATTCCCTCAGATGCAGACCTTCTTCTTGTAAGTCGCCAGAGAAAGAAGGAAGAAGAGCCTGGCTGGCTCCAGAGATTGGAGGAAGCGGTGCGTGAAGCATGAGAGAGGAAAAAAACCTTGAAGCGAGAATGCAGGAGGAAATCGAAGGCAAGTGCAAATAGCGGTGAGTGCAAAGTAAGTAGGCATCGAGCCGTAAATCAACATTAGCCAACTGTTGGGTTGAAAAAGTATTGCGCTTCCACGGAGATACCAAATCAAGGGACACAGGACTGCGCTTCCTCGTGGATGACGTCATCGAACCTTGTACAACGTGTGAGCTACACATTCGAAGGAGAATTCTACAATCAAGGTGGCTATCGGTCTTGTTAATCCTATCGACCGAACCAAGACACCAAGGATTCATGGGAATATAATCCAAGAAGGATATGCTACCATCTCAGAGATAAAGCTGAAAAAGGTTTTAGTGATTTGCCTCTTGACATTCCACGGAGGTGATGGCGAGAAGACTCTAGGAGAAGCGGAGAAGACATTCATTCTATGGCGCAAGCGCTACATCATCATTCCGTGGATGTCGGCTCCACCTCCTCCCGAACTACCTCACCATAGGTACGCATGCGGATGAAAACACTACATCATTAATTTGTATTGGCTTAAATAATTAACAATCTACTCATAATAATATGTCATTCCTTTTTTTTGTAGCAGATCCTCCCCAACCTAAATCCAATTGTTCAATCGCTTGAGATCATCATAGTGCTCAGACGATGACATTATGTTGGAAGACGAGGCTGCATCTACACCATCTCCAAGGAGGTCTCCAACGCCGCAGCCGCCACCTCCAAGGAGGTCTCCAACGCCACGCCAACACCTCCAAGGAGGTCTCCAACGCCTCCCCGCCCCGCCTACCAAGAAGCCTAGCAAGAGGCCAGCCCCTCAAACGAAGAACCAGTCCCCACCTACAAAGAAAGCCACCGTGAAACCAAGGGCTATTCCCAAAATAATATCTGAAGAGAAGGAAGAAGGAACTGATGCATATAAAAAAGACATGTCTAGATTCTATGACAAACTTAAAATGAATCAAGAAGCAAGGAGAAACCCGGAGAAACCGTACTTCTTCAGTAGCTCAGATATTCTAAGAAAAAGGTGACTTCTTACCAAAGCAACAACAATGGGAATCTCGTAAGCCGTCCAAATCAACGTTATCAGACTATGACCGCACTCTCACCAAGTCAATTGAGGTGGCAGAGTAAAAAGAAGCAGGCGGGGAAAGGCATTGCCCAACTCGGACAACAAGCGCACCAATCAATCCCCCGCTAGTTGTTGGTAATGAATATGGTTCAATTTAGGATTAATGCATCAGGCAAAAACATACCTCCGGATGTCAATTTGGATCACCTTGGTGAATTTCTTGATGAGACTGGTCTCGACCTTTACCGAGATGTTTGGTGATGGAAACATTGAGAGTGCTTGGCGGAGGTTGATATTTGGAAGAAAAAAATTTGTACTAGGCTAGAGTCTATACAACCCTCAAGCCTTATCTCGATCCGGGGACGCAAATGTACCGCTAAACAAGTGGTACATGCAAAGCGTCTACCGATGGAGACTTCGCGTTGGTGTCGTAATTAGAGACGAACATTGGTTCCGTGGCGATGATGTTATGTATGTTGACTTTGTAGAATTTCATCAACTATGCCACCCGACCTCTCCGGACAAAGTTATCATTAGTTGCTATTGCTCGTAAGTAATAATTCTTTCGATCTATTATTAAACTCATCATATGTGTATATGCATATAAATTATCCTAACAAGTACTATATATATGCAGATTTACAATGACAGAGCTTAAAGGAAGGTCGCAATGAAATTGGTTTTGTTGATCCCCATATAGTATTCAAAGACCCAATTACTCCAAAGACTAATTGGAAGTCCGAGTCGAGAGTAACCTCATGAACTTCTTAGTGAACCAACGCCACAAGAAGGATATACTCTTTCCCTATAACTTCAAGTGAGTGTTAATCATGTCGATCATATCCTTAATGGCTCATATGTTGATTCTAGTTAATTAATGAGTGTTATGCGTTATATCCTATAAACACATGCAAAGCAATCCTTTGGATATTGATGGACATCGATCTGGTGAAAAGTCACTTGATAATCTATGACTCGATGAGAAAACCACAACAAGACTACCAAGATATGATAGATATTATCCAGAGGTAATTTCGGGATCTCTAGCAACTATATATACACACAAACATGATGATTAACTATATCTGATGACGTGGCAAATTTTTTATTGGGCAGTGTTTGGAAAACCTTTATTGAGAAGCAACACATGGAAAAATGCAAAGCGCCACTGAATGTAATCCCTTTGAAAGTAAGTCCCCTGAATCGCATCATCTTTATTAATTAAACATATAGCTTTCACCGGATCACTAGATTGGATGACAAATCTTTTTCTCGTAAAGTGGTGTCTAAGGCAGGAACAGGGGAACAACTACTGTGGTTACTATGTTTGCAAGTTTATCAAGGTGCTCTCCCAAAGAACTCCTACAGAGAGACTCAAAGTACGTTAAAAATACACTATATATTCATTTAATTATTATTATTGATTGTGTTACTATGTCTTTATATATATATATATATATGTACATATATTAATTTATTTTCCTTTAATTCAAACCTGTAGACTCGATGGTTGGAGGAAAAGGTCATACGGCAAGACCAAATCAAAGCAATTCAAGAGTCTATAGCCGGATTTTTTAATGAGCAGGTCATCGATTCCAAGGGCGAGTTCTACTTCGACCCAACACTGCCATTGAAGCCAAGCTAGAGGATGAGAGGAAACTTGTTATGTCACAACAACTGTAATGTAATCTTTTGTAATATATGCACATGAAATAATATAATGTAAAATACACATATGCATGCATTCATATATATATATATATATATATATATATATATATATTTCTATGCTTGAATTGTGTGATTTAATACGTTCATTGTGCTTGAACCGAAACATACTATATGCGCGTATAAATGTATAATTAGCAGCGTACAATACGACTTCGAAAACCTATTTTGAAAAGAAAACAAAAAAATGAAAAGAAAAGAAAAAAGAAAAAAACATTTAGTCCCGGTTCGTATTACCAACCGGGACTAAAGGTGCCGGCCATCGTGGCATGTCAGGAGGCACCTTTAGTCCCGGTTGGTGTTACCCACCGGGACTAAAGGTCCTCCTTTAGTCCCGGTTCCTGACCCGGGACTAAAGGACCCCCCCTTTAGTCCCGGATGCTTGCTCCCGGGTGGGGAATCGGGACTAGAGGGGGTTCCCCACCGGGAGTAAAGCTCGGTTCTCTACCAGTGAGCGCACAGATAATATACCATTGTAGCACTTCACCCAGGAGTATTCCAGGTATCATTATTTATATTTTTACCACAGGGAAGGTCTGGCATGGACATGTATTGATAACTTATACTATTGATAGAGAAGTAAACCATAACCAATATTCTACTCACAACAGGGGTAAGTCAAGAGGTAAATGTATATGAATGGTGCATAATAACTCATCATTGATCACTCAGAGTACTCCTTTCTATGGCATTAGCATGGTTAAGTAGAATATTAGAGAAATAATTCCTAAGTCATTCTTAATTATAAGTCAAAGCATACATTGATTAGTGCAATTATACCTACTAATCATGGCTAAGATCAACTTTATATCTACACATAAGGGATATTACTAAGAAAGATTAAGAACAGAACTTGTCTTCCTTCATAACTAGATCCTACTTATAAACCTATATTCGGGGAGTGAACTACAAAGAACTCAATGAGAGTGTCACATCCGCTATCTACCACATGGCCTGAAATATAGGATGTATCCGCAGGTAAACAACGTATAAGCACCACGCTTACACAATGTCGACCACTCACCCCTTGTACTTTGGAGCAAACGCTATACGAACTTATGCATAAACATGATGATATTCTAACTATACTAAGCATATAATCAAAATAGACGATGAACATTATTACTAGGAATATGATAAATAAGAAGATGAATGTCATGATAATTGTAGCAAACATATAAAAGTAATGAGAGATACAAAAGAGAGGGGTACAAGGATTATACCAAACCACGCTCTTCACGATCAGGAATCCAAGCGGAGCTTGCTTGCCTCCCTCTAGACCTAGCCTAACCAACTATGCCCTAGAATATGGTAGAACTCTGAGGATGATTAGGATTTCTGTCTTCTCAAATGACTTATGCCTCAGAGGGTGCCTGGGGCTGGTATATATAGGCCGGAGCGTCAATTCTGAGCCCTTAGATCAAACTGAGCATTCAAGCGAGAAACACACACTCGATCATCTCTGAGATTGGACGTAGGACTCCGCCTGAACTAGTATAAATCCTAGTGTCTTTTGGATGCTACCATCGTCTTCCTAGAGCAGCGCGATAATTGTATAAATTTACTAGTTTGGTTTATGAAACACCGTCACATGACGAAATACATATACAGTCAAAGTACACATAACAACCAAATAAATGTTTTGTGTTATAATACAAAAGAAAACTAAAAACTAGAAAAACACAAAATATTTTAGAGAAAAAGGAACAAAATTAATTAGCCCAAGCTATCTAACGCTCATATGACGATCAATCTAATTGTTGGGCTAGAAAAAAGAATCACGGTAATAACAGTAAGACTAATCCCAAATAATATAAGCGTTAATGGAGATTAATTCAGAAGGAGAGTAAACAAGAAAGCACTAACAATATGTAACTAGCTAATTAGAGTGTTATTGTGGGAACAAAAGAGATGGAGAAAAATAATAGAAATACTACTTTTTAATTACATAAGATGCTATAAGAGATTAATATGGAAGAGGGCAAGAAATCAAAGGACAAATAACATCATTAACTAGTAAATTAAAATGTCACAAAGCCAATAAATATATGGTAAGAATTTTTATTATATATTTCTTAATGTAAATATTGAGGAAAAAATATGTTGTGTTGTTAGGGGGATGGCCCCTGCCAGCTGGGTCCGCCCCTGCCTCCCAACACCGAGACGGTCTCTCCTAGTAACAGTGTTCCTAGAATTATGTGAAGACTGTAGGTAATGTGCTTAACATCGGAGCGCGTAAACAGGGCCTTGCTTTGCCACAGCATACAAATTCAACCAATATTTGGCTGTTGTGCCAAGTGCAACCTGGAGTTCAATATGAAGTAAACTTTTAAATTCAAAAGTTATAGGATCAATGAAGCAAATGATTTGAATATTTGAAGTCCTAAAAGGAATTCTTTAATAATTCTCAACTATAGGAAGACCCGACAGGCAAGCTCCACATATTCAAACTATTAGGCCCCGTTTGGCAGGGCTTCACTTCACTAGTGAAGCCATTTTTTTTTACTTCAGCTCCACGAACAGCTCCACCGGTGGAGCTGAAACGGTTTTGGTAAACCGTTTGGCAAAATGGCTTCCCTGTGAGAGCATGTTTTTAGGGGCCTGGAGGAGGAGCCGGGAGAAGCCACTATTTTTGGCTCCTTCCCACCCCAAAGCTCTGTGAGAGCACGTTTTTAGGGGCTTCATCGGTGGAGCCGTTTCATTTTACCCCGTTTGGCAGAAAACGGCTCCAAACGGCTCCTGAAGCCGCTGGAGAAGCCCTGCCAAACGGGGCCTTAGTCTGCTAGCTTATTAACAAATGCTGAATTTGCCACTTTAACAATCATGGGCAATATTTTGCTTACAAGTTTTCATGTAAGCATGGAACTATCATGCTGGGGTTGTGTGGATTTTTGCACGGCAAAATAATAAAAGTTCGTGATAATAGGATGTGTCATGGTAAGATCATCTAGATCTAAACAAATATGTGGAAAGTAATGACATTTCGCACGATAGAAAATGATAATTCCTCACAATATTTGCAGAAAGATATAAAACTATGCATTATGGGAAAGACATACCGAGTAGACAATTGCTAGTAGTTGAATATTCAATCCTATTTGCCAGGCAAGTTTTTCCCTTTGCACAATTATTCCTATGACAAAAGTTTGCAGACCTCCGAAGAAACAGGTCACCACTGAGGACCAATGTTTCCACGGGTATACCTCTAGAACTTTCACCTAAAATATTAGAGGGTGTGTATATGGTAAAATTTTAGACTTATCACTAAATCTGTATTTTGAGGGGGGACGTATGCCCCTAGTCATGTGGATGGAAGGAAGGGATGAAATGATGAAGGAGGAAGAAAGGGATGAACGGGAGCAACACTTAGATAAAATAAATAGGCTCGCCTGAGGCTGGTGCCCATGTCATCACGCTGAGGATGGAGGGGGCATAGAGTGAGCATCGGGCATGAACAGGCATGCATGGGATGGCAATCCGCAGCAGCCACGTGCAGAAGTAGCAGCAACGATTGATGATGGTAGACAGGAGCAGTAGAGAGCCAAACGATTGTTGATGGTAGACAGGAGCAGTAGAGAGCCATGCAGCTTGTACGCCATAGCATGAATTGTGCGAATGGATGCATGGGTGGTACTATTCTCTAAGGCAGTCATCCCACACCATGTTAACAATAAAGATACATGATTGCAGTTATACTATTGTTGGACAGTTCTAAGATATCACCACCTAATGAGAAATTTATTTCCTAAACATTTAACTCTAAACATGTAGCTGTACACTTTTTTGCCAAATACAATTACAAAAAACGGTTGAATCCAGATGGAAACATGTAGTAAACTTCATTGAATTTGGTACATCCTTTTGCTCCCACATTGAAGTAATAAGTAAAATCTTGTCAATTAAGAGGTTTGTGTCGTGGGTTTGGAACCACAACAAGCATCAGGGTTATTCGTCGGAGGTCGGTGTGTGGGTCTCCAGTGGCTCAGATACTCAAAACAAGCAAGGGACATAGATCGATTTATCCTGATTTAGTCTTTCGAGCCCTACGTCCAGTATGGTGTTCTTCGTGTTAGGAATACCCAATCGTGGGTTACAGCAGTGGAAATCGAGAGAGATTGGTAGGGGATTGTGTGGTGCTATCCTAGAGTTCTTTGGTCCCTTCTCCTAGAACTGAGTTGGGCCGAATCCTTCACCCCCTCTATAGGGAACCACGCCTCCCTTTATATTCTGAGGAGAGCATGTTGTACAGGTCGATTCCTGTTCTAGTCTAAGGTCTATACACTGGGTGTATGCGTCCTTTGTTGTGACATTGCTGGGCGTCGTCTTGTCATCTAGGAGGGGGGCCAACAACGCCACAACTGCTCCCTGATGCCGTTGCTACAGTTCGGTGCTTGACCGTCATGGGCTGCTTGCCGCTGTGCGGCCTCCCCTGGGTGAGTCTTCTTGAGGCTTCCTTGGTGTGCAAGGAGCCTCCCCCTCCTAGAGGGGCTAACAAGCAGGCCTAGAGGTCCTGGATGAGGGACGTGGTCGGGATGGTCATCCCTGATGGACCAAGATCCTAAGGGTTCCCCATAGGGCCGACTACCCGACAAGGAGATGGACCACGGTCTGCTTGAAGGCACGGACAAGGTGGCATGCTCTCCAAGACATGAAGGTCCGACATAGTCGGATTCTAGGAAAGTCAATCTATGTAATAAAGATTAGAATTCTTCTGTTGTAACCGACTAGGACTAGATTTGTGCACCTGCCCTCCAGACTATATAAAGAGAGGCAGGGGCACCCCCCTTTTACATTTAATCATACATACCAATCCAACCCAAGGCAGCACGCCTAACTAAACGTAGGGTATTACGCTATTCTAGCAGCCTAAACTAGTATAAATCGTTGTCTTTGCGTTCACCATCGAGTTTGGCTTACGCTGAAGCCCACCAAACACCATTCTGTGTACCTTGTAACATGTTGCCGATCATCATGCACTAGCGGTCCCGATTGAAGGTGATGTCTATTTTTTACCAATGGAGCCGCATCGGGATGGCCATGGTCTTGACGGTGTTCACCTCCTGCTCTGTTATTCGAGCAGTGACAATGAGACTCATAGGCCTGGGGGCCTTCAAAGATCATCAAGCACTGCTCGACTTTGGGGAACTCGATGTCCTCCTCCTACCTACCGTCGGCTTCCCCGCTGACCTTCTAGGCATGCTTCTGGGCCTTGCCCTTTAGGTGGGTTCGTGGGATGTAGCTCCTCAATGCCACGTGATCCTTGAGGTGCCTGGTCTGCCACCATGGAACGAGCAGGGCTCCCCAAACGCCTTCTCAAAGTGCTTAGGGTGTCGGCCCCTTCCTTAGGCTAGGAATGGGTGGCGCAGTCGGTTGCTAGCACCATCTCTTCTCCACGGCGCTTCTTTTCCTTCTTCTTGTTGCGGCACCGACCGACTACATTGGCCTCGTCGTCACTGATCCCACTATTTTTGTGGACACTGGCCTTGCCCTTGTCACTGAAGTTGGCCAAGATGTCTTCTTCTCCCATGCTGTACTTGGTGCTGACATCCAGCAGCTCCCGCGTTGTTTGTGAGGCCTCATGCCTGAGCACAAGGACAAGTGCTTCGTAGGTGGTGCCACAGGTGAAGGCATTATTGATGACATCTACATCCATGACATTGGGTAGCTCGTTGGATGACTCTTACCAAGAGAGTGCAACCTAAGCTTCTCAGAGGTATCTGTGGTGGGTACATGTGATATGAGTAGACGCTGGGGGTGAGACCCTTTATGGGACGAGTCCCTAGGATGGAGGTGCCATCAAGGGCATAGGAAGTGGAGCTTCCCATTTGAGGAGATGTCTTGTCTAGTCCTTCTAAGGACTGAGCTAGGAGATTTGGTCCATAGGAACCCTTCATACATGCCACTCGCTTCTAGATGGGCGAGGGACAGATGCGTAGGGTGATACCATTACTACTTGGATGGTAGGAGATAGTGTAGGGAGGTAAGGGCATATCCTCTAACCCTTTGGAGCCCCGTAGTGACCACTGAGAGGCCTGGTACTACGTTTCACAGTCTTAGCGTGACGGTCGTACTTCGGGGTGACTTAGGGCTTAGTGGTAGTATGGTATCGTATCGGCTAGATAGTAGCCTAGAATCAGCCTAGGTGGGGCACTACTGATGATGGTGATCTTATGGGTACAAGTGTACACGCTCTACAGAGATGATTGATCTATATGTATAGCCGTGTCCACGGTTATGGACATTTCCTATGTTTATCGCTTCACTTGACTAGAGAGTGGTGTCTTCTTCTGTTCCCCTGGGTTTAGATAAGGATCCGCCCTGAGGCCATTAACGCAATGATGAGAGGGAGTTTTCCTTGTCAACTAGAGAGCATGGTAGTGAGATATGAGAGTGTGGTGTGACTGTGTTGACTATGGGATGGATGGATGGATGGACTAGATGAGAATATGTGGTCTATATTGTTATATATTGATGAGATTCGCATAGGAAACCCACAACTAGATAGTAGGTTCTTTTCCTTACCCTTGCATACCACCTTCCACAAAATCAAAGCAAAGTATAGGGTGGGAGCCAGTGGCCAGTACAACTCATACTAAAAAATTGTTTAGCAGGTGAGGAGCCTGAGTACGACTTCACCACCGACGGATGGGAGGATTAGAGGGTCTTGTCGTACGCTTGAGTCTGCTTGTGGAGATGGAGTCTTCACCCGCTGAGGCACTACGTCTACTCTGATGTTGTTCTATTTATGTGTGTGAGTGTGATTCCGCCAAGTGGTGATGTAATAATTATGGGTAAACCTCTCTATTTGTACCGTCTAAGGCATGCATTCGGTATGTATGAACTATCATATCAACTTGATTTCGATAATGTGACAACGTGATCTTCTAGGACTATCACATTAATTATAGTTTGTTATGTGGATTTCCCTTTGAGGAAATCGTGGATCATTTCAACTTTGACTACATCAAATGTCTTTGGTGAAGGCTCAAGTATGAAAAAAAGGCATCAAGGTCTCAAGGCCATACAAAGGAGCAAGGTGACAAAGATAGGGTCACAAAGGTTCGAGAGAAGGTTGCCATCAAAGACTAGCCTAAGGCTAGACAAAAAGAAAGTCATCCCTAGGCTACCTTTGTATAGACGAGAGTCGTGTGCCAGGTCTAAGTTGTAATTGGGCCACACTTTACATGTATTTAGCTATTGAGTCTTGTATTTCTGATCAAAATTAAATAGCTAGGGAGCTACTGTTGGGGGTGTATTATATGTTTGGTGACCCTCCATTAGTGTGTTTAGGCCCAATTACATAACTAAGGGGCTTGTGAGGTAGTGATTAAGGCCTATTTGTAGCTTCTAGAGGCTTTGTTGTAAATACAAGCTCCACCAGGGGAAATAATGAAAATCTCCCCTCCCACCTCCTCTATAAAAGTGGGAGGGGGAAGGTGGAGGGGGACTTTCTTGCCTCACACTCATTTGGTTCTCTCTCGTTCTCTGCATTCTCACCCCTCTCATGTTCGGTCATAGACTAATAGATAGCATTTCCCAAATGTATAGATTGTCATTTCAAACCAGCACATGAAAGATCTATAGCAACATCATACAAGTTTTAAAGTTTTAAGAACTACGAGCAACAAAGAGAAAAATAATAATGTACCTTAACAAAACATAAAAAACCATTAAGAAAAATCTAAAACAAATTATTATTCTCAAATGTTAAATAATAATATTCATAAAATTGTTAACATTTCACAAGCTGATAACATTTGCCAAACACATAGATCATCACTTGTAACTAGCAAATAATAAGATCCATTGCAACATTCATGCAAGTTCTAAAATTTCTAAAACTAAGAGCTCTAGCAAAACACAAAACTTGTTAAGGATGGTGCTAGAAATGGTGCCACAAAGCTTGTTAAGGATCTGGCAATAGCTCCTACCCTTCGCTGAAGTCCTACCCATGCAAACCGGAACCAGCGCAAGAATAACACCAGCCGCCGTGTCATGCACCCAACTATCACTGGCTGAAGCACTCTTCGCCGAAGTCCTCCCCGTGCAAACAGGGTCCAGCTCAAGAATAACGCGGACCGTCTTGTCGGGCACCCAACTATCGTTGGCTGAAGCACGACCCAAAGGAGGACCGCTTGAGCCAGGCGGGAGTGGAGGAGGTAGCGGATTGATAGTGTGGTGGAGTGGACGAGTTGGTTTGGTAGCGGATCGATGACGGCATGAAGAAAGCGGTTGTGAGGGGTTGAGGTGAGTATTCGGCGGGATGTAGATGTGTCTTGTTGATGATAGGGGCAAAGCGGGTGGGTGGATATGGGTGGCGAAGCAGCTGTTGTGGTGGCAGGAGACACAACCATGAGGGACGGGAGTTTGAAAATCGAAGATGAACGAACGTGAGGACTTATGATTCGAAGTGTAGCAGAGGCACCAAGCACCGGAGTCCGGAAGCAATGGCGGAAGGATTCGATTCCGTCGAGTTTCAAATCAAACTAGAGAGAGCTGTTTTGGTGGCGGGGGAGCCATACCAGTAGATCGCTTCACAATATAATATAGATTTTTTGGCAGGAGTAGTCTGTACCGGTAGATCGCTTCACAATATAATAGATTTTTTGGCGGGGGAGTCGTACCAGTAGATCGCTTCATAATATAACAGATTGAGAGGATGTGTCTCCCACCTATATTCCGTAATCTAAATAATGGAAATGCGAGTTTAAATTAGGCCCGCTGGCAGTAAGAGATGGACCCTATACTCTATCAAATGCTAGGGTTTTCATTTGGTCCATGTACGTCTATGTACACGGATGACGCGGTCATTTTCATCAAGCCAGCCAAGGAGGAGGTAAATAGCCCTGGCTCTACTAGAGATTTTCAGTAAAGCTTTAGGACTATGCACCAATGTTTGTGTCACACGTCCGATTTTTATCCGGACATTGAGGGGCGGCAGGGGGCAATTTTGGGCAGTTAGGGAGATTGACGACCGGCTAGGAGGCTGGGTTGGCAACAGTGGCGGCTGGCGGCCGGCTGGGAAGGGCCCGTTGGTGGCCAAGGGCAGCGGGGTGGCCGGGGCGGCTGTGGGTAGAAGCAGCAAGCAGTGGCGAATGGACGGCGGCAGCGAGAGGGCGAACGGACGGCGGCAGCGAGAGAGAGAAGGAGAGAGCGGCAGCTAGGAAGGAGAGAGGGAAATAAAAGGGTTTAACCCTAAACTTGTTTGCCTTCTATCGATAATTCTCCCTCATATATGTAAGGGAGTTTACAATGCGCTAATGGGCCTGATCTCGATTGAGCCCATAGCCTTTCTCTACTTATTCTAATCAAATTCTATTACAGCTGGGCCTTACCCTCTCTATTTAATTTAATTATTTTATTAGCTACTTTGACGTCATCTCCTGCTATATGTCTTTGTCGAAAATGACAGTTTGGTAGTACTCTAGACATGTCATTTTGATGCAGCGACGTTAGTACTACCAGCCTACAAAAATCAAGGATAGCATTCTTGCTTTTGATCGATAGTTTTGTTATCAAATCCTCTAGTTCCTATATTTAAATTTTATGAAACCATATTTAATTAAGATTTCAACTCAATTTCTCCGGTCTTATGTACATATATTTTCTTCTGAAGAAGCGACTTGTTGTAACCTTTTTAAACAAAAACACTTCTGATCTATGATGGCTTAGTTTGATAATGGGGCAGATAGCAATCGCATCTTCCTCTGCTTTTCCTGCTTTGTGGCCTCCCTACTGATCCTTTCCTCATCCATGTAAGGAAGGACTGATTGTCTGCCTTGCCTGATTGTCTCTTCTTCTGGTATATAAGCACTGTAACTTTGTAAGGTTCGGCCTGCCTCAGGGAGGCTGTTGTGGCTTTGTGAAGAGACATTTGCCAATACCATCTCAATGTATCACTGAAATTACCTTTTATTCAGAAGAAAAGAACATAACATGAAGGTGCAAACACTGCATAATTTCTTGTTCGTTTCTTACATTCTTGATCATCACCTCATCATGTACCCTTTTTCGTGTGATGACACAACATCATGTGTGTGCTGGTCATGAGAGTTTAGTTGGTACAGGCCTCTTTATTTGGGGCTACTGTTAGTATGTTAGAAGGATTCTTGCCTGCTCTGCAGTCAAGATGGTTCATTTGCAGATATCATCACATGACCAGCATGGAAAACTTTAAACTGCTATCATAGTGAACCTTTTGTTCAAAAACTTAAATTTGTAGTTGTCGACCTTTTGTTCATTTAAACTGCTATCATCACATGAGAATTCAAGACAAGTTTAAGAACCAATGGTGAAATTAACTCTTTTGCTTTTTTTAAAACAACATTCACTGCTACACTAAACTTAACCGAGGCGGACAAAATGGATTAACCGAAGCGGGCATCGCAACCGCCTCGGACCAAAGGTCACGGTAAACGAATCTTTACTGAGGCGGTTGAAATGCCCACCTCAGTAAATCAAATAAAAAAAGAAAAAAAAAGAAAAAGCCCGCAGCCCAGCCCTAACCGGGCCTGGATCTAGGCCTTGTGTCACCACCCCTGCACGCCGCCGCCGCAGCTGCCGGGGGAGCCCTCTGGATCCGCCGTCTAGATCCGCGCCATCTAGATCCGCCATGCCGTCTAGATCCGCCACGCCGCCAGGGGAGCCCTGCACTACCGCCACCACTAGGGGAGCCCTCCATGCCCGCCGTCGTCTTCTCCACAGCCAACCAGGGCTCCATCGCTCGTTAGTTCTCCAAATCCGCGCTCGTCGGGGCTCGGGAGAGGGAGGGAGAGGCGCTGCCACTAGGGGCTCGTGCTCGGGAGAGAGAGAGAGAGAGAGGCTCGGGAGAGGGAGAGGGAGGCGCCGCCGCCGCCACCGCTGTGGGCTCGAGAGAGGGAGGACTCGTGCTCGGGAGAGGGAGGGCTCGGGCTCGGAGAGAGAGGCATGGGAGAGGGAGGGCAAGAGGTGTCACCACTCAGGAGAGGGAGAGGGAGGGGAGACGCTGTAAGAGATGAGTGAAATGGCCTAAAAAACCGTAAGTTCAGTATATATACTATGAACCCGTTACCGGGCCTAGATAGGCCAGTGGTCTCGGCCACCATTAATAGAGGCGGGTCTTATAGGTGCCCGCCTCCGTAAATACATTTTTAGAGGCGGACATTTTCCAACCGCCTCCATAAATAAAACGACAGCCTCGGTGAATCAATTTTGCGAGGCAGTCATTTTTTGGTACATCGGTAAATAAAACGACTGCCTCAGTTAATCGCCAGGCATTAACCGAGGCGGTTGGATTTTGCAAACGCCTTGGTTAATGTTTGGGCAGTGCCTCGTAAAATCATTTGTGTAGTAGTGATTTGAGATGTAATACTTCAACATTTTAGACGAATTGTTTCAACATTTCAACATAAAATGTCGACCTATTATATTTGTAATGTTGAATTTTGTTTTAAAAATTTCCAATGAACATTGGAATAGTTTTGCTCCAGTAGACCTCCAAAATAAACTTGCACCAATCTCAAATAAGTTTAAAAAGTAATTAAGTCATTTTCTAAATAATTTCCCGTGGTTCTAATTGGGCCTGGGTCTACTCGAGCCCATCCTGAGCCACTACTACACAAATGATTTTGTGAGGTAGTGCTCTTTTATTAACCGAGACGGTCACAAAATCCAACCGCCTCATAAAATGCGTAGCGATTAACTGAGGCGGTCTTTTTATTTTCGAGGCACCAAAAAATAACCGCATCGCAAAATCAATTTACGGAGGTGGTCGTTTTAAGACAACCGTCTCTAAAAATTTACTATTTTCGGAGGCGGTCGTCTTAAGGTGCCCACCTCAATAAATCCATTTAAGGAGGCGGATACACTATAAGGCCCGCCTCCAAAAATAGTGGTCCAGCTCTGAACCAAGGTGGCCCATCTCGGCCCGACATCACACTCATTGTATATATACAGAGAGTTAGGATTTCATTCCCACTTATCCAATCTCTCTCTCAGCTCCTCCCTCTCCCTCTCCCCCTCGTATGGCGCACCCGACGCCCACCCCTCTCTCCCTCACTTGCCCCTTCCTCTCCCTCACTTCTCCCTCCCCCCTATGGCAGCCCCGGCGCTGGCTCCTCCCTCTCCTCTCCCTCTCCCCCACAGCTAGCGTAGGCAGGGTGCGCACACCTCCCTCTCCTCTCGATCTCCCCCACGGAGCCCGAGCTACGGCGGATTCGGGCGTAGCGCCCCCGGTGGCTCCTCCTTCTTCCTCGAGCTCGGCCGGCGGTGGATCCGGGCGTAGCGCCCCTAGCGGCGGCTCCTCCCTCTCCCTCAAGCTCGGCCAGCGGCGGATCTGGGCGTAGCGCCCCTAGTGGCAGCTCCTCCCTCTCCATTGAGCTTGGTCAGTGGCGGCGTGCGTGTAGCGCCCCCGGCGGTGGCGGATCCGACAGGAGGAGGCGCGCCCAAATCCGGCGGGCCCTCCGACACGTGTGGTCGGGCGCCTAGGAGGCGCGTGGCCGCACTGAGGCCCCGCGCATCGTGCGGGCCTCCTCCGACGGACGCTGTGGTGGCGGCGCAGACGCAATGGCAACAGGCTCGATTGGGCTCAACGGCAGGCTCAATTAGGCTCGCTCGGGCTTTTTTATTTTTTATTTAAATTGATTAACAAAGTTGGGCACCTTATGATGCCCGTCTCCCTTAATAAATTAACAGACATAGCAACCGTCTCTATAGGTCTGCATTAATGCAGACCTTTGAAAGCGAGCCTGACCCGTGCTTAGCTAGTCTCGGTGTGCTGATCTGATTTCACCTGCGGCCAGCGGTGAGCAGACAAATTCGAGAGACTACACCATTCATTGTGTGTGCCAGACAGACTAAAAGTGGTGGCCAGTGTGGATCCGTGGTGGCGGCGGCACCAAGAGCGTGACTAAGGGCTGGTTTAGTTTCTTACTTAAAGTTTACTCCCTATCATATTGGATATTGACACATGCATAGAATATTAAATATAGACTAAAAAATAACTAATTGCATAGACTGTGACTAATTTACGAGACGGATTTTTTAAGCCTAATTTGTCCATGATTTGACAATATGGTGCTACAGTAAACATATGCTAATGACGGATTAATTAGGCTTAATAAATTCGTCTCGCGGATTACTGAGGACTTCTGTAATTGTTTTATTATTACTATCCGAACACTCCCATATAACATCCCGATGTGACACCCGATATGATATCCTAAACTTTACTCTTTAGATTTAAACACCATCTAAAGACTGTCATGTTGCCTTGGGGGCACTACAAGAAATCTGTTAAAACATGATGGTTCAATTCCGTCACAGATCACTAAAAGTGATCATAAAACATCATTTATGACGCTTTTAGATATCATCTTGTATTCATCGTTATAGGTTGACGTGCTGACAGTCTGAGAAGAGTTGTTTGGACGGAATGTCATTGACCGCAAAATTTTCAGGCACCAGCCGGTTTGCGTCCTAGAGTTGGCGCCTCCCTGTTTTTCTGTTTTCATGTTTAAATACACCTAGATATTATTTATAATATATATCTTTATTTAATGATATTTAGTCATAAATATTATCGCACAGATCTATAAATTTAAAATTAAATTTTAGACTACCTAAGAGGTATTGTCTAGAATTTTCAAGGATTTCCAAAGAAATTTGGTGTTTTTAAGGTTTATTAAATGATTTTCTGCGTGTTTTTCAAATGTAACTTCAACCTCAACTTCAACTTAAATATATTTTTTATAATCTTTTCAAATTTTATTGAAGGTAGGCACATTTCAGTTCAGAATTATTTTCAGTAAACACTCAGAAATTCATTTAAACTATATAAAATAGTAAATCAGTTCTAAAATTTTTGAAACTCCTACGCATAAACATATAAGTAGGATAATGTATGTGAGAAAAGTTATGTAATGTATACCCTGGACCTGAATCGAATGACAAAAGGTTTTCGATTCCCTTTCGATCACCAACTGAATTTATTGGTTCAGTGTTTAGCCTTTGTCAACCTAAGAGGTAGGTTTCAGTTCAAAGCAACGTGTATTAGAATAAATGTGTAAAAGAACCACACTTCACAAAAAAAATCATAGAAGTACGTGATAGTGGGCCTATTGTTTTGAGTTGACTAAAGTATGACAAATTTAAATTCATAGACAGTGATAGTCCGGATAAAACCGTCATGAGTTAGTGGGTTAGGTATTCACCTGTTCAGATCCATAATGTTTTTTGTATTCGTCATAAAAAATCCGTCATGGATTAACAGATCTGTTGTGGTGTGGATGTATGGGAAGAACATGTCACTTTGTGTTTATGTCATCGATATATGAATGGGTGATGCGTCCTTTTTTTTGCGCCAAAGCACGAACGTCACATGATTTTGTTAGCGACTAGCGAGGAGCGTTCGGGTGCCCGTGTCATCAGCGGAGTGGTTCGGCAGGGCCTCGATGAGGGACTGCTGCTGCTCATGCCCAAAGGCGTATCTCAGGTTGCACCTTCCCATGAAAAGCAGACTGCACTTGCCAACAACTGACGTGACGTGTGGCATTACTATATTTACAATAATTTCTTGGGTGTAATTATTTCTATAGATTACAGACATAAAGAAATATATATCAAATTATTCACAAATAATCAAATTGCTCATAAATTATTCACAAATTTCAACGGCCAACAATAGTGGCAGCGGCAGCAGTGGCCGGAAGATGAAGCAGTCCGAGTTCAACTTCACCGGCAGGGCGCAGCAGGGCCAGGGCGCCGCCGCGGGCCACCTCTCGCGGATCTCCGAGGATGGCGCCTTCCTGGACGGCCTAATGGGCAACCGATCGGGCCGCGCCTCTAGCGAGAGTGTTAAGAATATCCAATATGATCACATGACCGCAATATCTGGTTGATTGATATATCTGGTTGATTGATATCTCATATAGATTGATTGTGCACTCAGGCTTGGATTGCGGGTGAAGGCAAGTATCACGGCTTCGGTTAGATAGGATAGGTATCTCCTGATTGATGTAATCTAGAGTTACCAAAGTAATTAGCTTCTTCTTGTTGTACAAGTTGTACCGCCACGCTAGGGGCTCTTCCTGGCTATATTAACATGAAGCCGTGAGCCTGAGATGGCATAATGTTCCAACCATTTTCACATGGTAATCAGAGCTAGGTTAGTCCACAATATTCTCGATAGCTTCCTCTTCCGCGCTTCAACAATCGTTCTCTCTGATCGGTTGTCCCGTCATCGAGAAGCTGGGCAAAGGGAATTTTCCCCTATGGAGCGCCCAGGTGTTGTCTGCTCTTCGCAGTGCGCAGATAGCGCACTATCTCGAGCCCGACATTGTGGTGCCGGCGAAGCAGATCCACAAGGCAGCCGACAAGCCGACTGAGCTCATCCCCAACCCTGAGTATGAAACTTGGGTTGCGAAGGACCAGCAGATCGTTAACAATCTGCTCTCCAATATCTCCAAGGAGATCTAGGTGCAAGTCTCCAATTGCGCCACATCGGCCAAGATCTGGAAAGTGATATCAGAGATGACGGCTTCCTAGTCTTGGGGCCGTATCATCAACACGCGCATGGCGTTGGCCACAGCGCAGAAGGGCTCGTCAACAATCGCCGACTACTTCAACAAGATGAAATCTCTTGCTGACGACATGGCAGCCGCCGGCAAACATTTTGAAGATGAAGAGATCATCTCCTATGTACTAGCCGAACTTGACATGGATTTTAATCCGATTGTCTCGGTTGTCGCGACACGCACGGAGCCGCTATCTTGGGGCGAGCTCTACACCCAGCTAGTGAGTTGGGAACAGCGGATGGATCTCCTGCACGGTGGATCCGGTTCATCTGCTAACATGGCTACACGTGGATGCCATGGCGGTTTCAACCGCGGCGGTGGTGGCCGAGGACACGGGCGCGGCCGTAACCGTGGCAACAACAACAACAGCGAGCGCCCCCGACAGAACTACAACGGCAAAAAACGCATCAAGCGTTTTGACGCTTCCTTCACCGGCCCACCAGAGCAATCCCGATCTGCCTCCTCTGCGTCATATGGGATCGACACCAACTGGTACATCGACACTGGTGCTACCGACCACATCATGGGAGAGCTAGAGAAGCTCACCGTGAGGTATGAGAATCAATCAAATTGGTCGAAGTTTTGTTCATACCCCAAATCAAAATCTCATCCTAAACAATGCTCTTTATGTT